>CM061139.1:3671547-4871547 GCA_030789695.1 Scilla litardierei
GCTGATCCCTCAGGTCCTGGCTCAGCCCTCTCCCGATCGAGACGAACCGGCCCTCAACGTCCGTGACCGGGATCTGCTCTTGCTCCTCCGCAGGGGCGGGCCTAGGCCCACTCCTTAAGTCGAGCGCAGCCATCCGGTCGGCTAGACGATCCTCGGGAGCCTCCTCCACCAGTTGATAGCAGATACTCGGTCTCCCCGCGTCGCCTTCGACTTGCCCCATCCCCCCTGACGTTCGGAACTTGATAGTCTGATGGAGGGTTGAGACTACCGCGCCGAGGGCGTTGAGTAGGGGTCGGCCGATGATCCCATTGTATTCCGACCCGATCCCCAATACGATGAATTCCACCGCCAGGGTCACCGAGTCCGGCGCGTCTCCGAGCGTTACCGGGAGATGGATCGTGCCGATGATGGGGGTGGAGTGACCCGTGAATCCTACCACGGGTCCCGAGCGAGGTCGTAAGACTTCTTTCCGCCGCCCCATTTTTTCCAGGGTTGACAGGAAGAGGACGTCACAGGAGCTGCCGGTGTCGACAAGCAGCCGCCGTACCATGGTAGTGTCTATGACCACTGACACCACCAAAGCCACGTCCGAGCTGCGCACCGTTACGGATGCACTCGGTCTCCCGACCGGTGGGGACGGGGAGGGCCTCCCGGCCCTTTCCTCACGATCCTCCTCGCGTCGGGCCCGCGCCCATTCTTGCCAACGATGGCGGGCCCTGTCGCCTCGCGTCAGGGCCTTGCTCCCCTTTCACCGAGATGGGGGAGATCGCGTCATCGCAGATGTGGTTTGTTTCTTCGTGGGACAGTTCGTTCCCACAGACGGCACCAGATGTTTCAGAGTGTTTTCTCACTACAAAGCGTTGACCGTGGATAACCCGGTCAACGTGGTCAAGGGGCCCGTGTGGGTCCCTCGGGCGAGTCGAGTTGGTGCAGTTGAGGCTTGAGTCGGTCCCGCAAGCGACGTGGAGCGCGTCGGCTGGATTGACTCGAAGTCCTCGGCTGTTGGTAGGGCGAGGGGTAGCCTCGGCCCGGGTCGAGACGCTCGGCCTCGGTCGGTTGCACTCGGCCTCGGCGGTTGGACGACGAGGGGAAGCCTCGATCGTCCAGCTGGTTGCGTGGTCGGCGAGGGGCGAAGGGTAAGCCTCGGCCCGTGGATCTGATGCCCTCCTGCGTAGACGAGAACGCTCGTCAGGGGGCCGGACCTTGGTTCCGGCCAAATCCCCTCCGATGCCTAAGTCAGACAGAGATCTGAAAGAGGAGGCCCGGCGGAGACGGTTCGACTCGTGAGGAGATCGGAACGGCGTCTCACGGCGCGAGCGGGGGAGGAAGGAGATGAAATGGGGGAACTAGGTCGTTGATGGAGTACCTTAGGTTCTAGATACCTGAGAGGCGGTCCCCTCGTCCTGTCGTCCTCCTAGCCCCTATATAGACCTCCGCCGTGATTGTCCCCGACCCACGTCGCTCGTCCGCCCTCAATCGTGCCCCCTCAATCCGCCCCCCGTCGCCGCTCCCTGCGCCATGCCAGCACCTCCCCATAACTGCCAATAAGTGGTAGCGGGATCGAGGGGGCGGTTATCGCAGGAGTGGGCGAGTGACCGGCGTGTTACCGGGGCCGGGTCGGATCGACGTGTGGGGGGGTCCCCCATAGGGCCTTATCGAGTGGGCCTGAGTGCGCAGATGGGCTCTTGACCAGCGGTTGTGTCTCTGGGCTTGGGTCTTTCGGGCCTCAGTCAAATAGGCGTAACACTAAGCATTTGGTCCCTGATTGACAAAATCTTTGGGAACGCACGATCATCTGGCTAAAACTCCAAGTGACGATGACGATGCTTTGAATCTGTCTAGTGCTTGTATCAATCTTGAGCAATTCGTAAATTCTCTCGAATCGTTATGATATCTACAGCCATCTTAGGACCAAGAAATTTTCTATCACCAATGGCATCCTATCTTAAGGTTGAACGACATCTCCTCCCATATAATGACGCAAAAGGAGACATGCATATACTTAACTCGCAGATATTGTTGTAAGCGAACTTCACAAAATGTAGATGATCTTCTTACAATCCTTTTATGTCTAGCATGCATGACATAGGGTTTCAAAGTAAGTGTGAGTAATGGAAAAGCATGCAAACTTCGCAATTCCATTTATGGATTATAGCAATCGTTAAGAAGCTGGAACATTGTGATAGATGGCATCCATGCATGTTGGAAAATGCGATTGATTTTATCAGTAAATCTGTGATGGATGGCATCTAGGCATGTCGAAACATCATCCTCGGTTACGGTTTATATAATTACAGTTGTTATCCCTTTGCAAATAAGGGGTTTGTAATAATTCTTACCTGATCTGTATGAAAATGAGTTGCCCAGTGAGAACACTGACTCATCCAGTGCAAAATATATGCTACAAAAACTTCAGGTTTGATATTTCTTTTTCTTTCTGTTGGCAAAATTTTAATCAAATCTTGTTACATTTTCTGTTTTCGTCTCTTCCAAGATTTCGATATGTTGGGATCATCTTCGGCTTGCTAACCTTTCGAGCACGAAATAATGTTCATAACATTTAATTTAGGGTTTTAAATAACTACCATTATTTGCAATGCCATATTTGTTAAGTCCTTGATTTCCATTGCATTTTCTTCAAAATGAGAGGAAAACTCTGTCTATTTATCCCTATCGTGATGAGTTATCCCAAACTGTTAATGATCATCAGGTTTGTATATCCAGAGCAATCAAGTTGGTAGATCTCATCACATCATTTTGGATGAAGCATTTATCAAAATGTGTATACTTTAGCAACCTTGATTCACTAATGTCTTTTGAATGAAATTCCTTAAGATTGGAGTGAATTAATTGGTCAAGCTAGATGTTAAAGTAGTGTCTCCTTGAAGGTCACTGTATGACCCAATTATAAACCTGATACTTTTCAATCAGTAATCCATGCACCCGCATCTTTCATATATTTTTAATGCACTAGCCATCTTGGTGCAATCAGTAACAAAAATGTCTATTTGGACTCTCAGACCTTATCGTGGAGGATATGTATGAATTTGCTTTCTTCAACGAAGGAGTGTGAGACTAATTTAAGGACCTATTTCGGTATTCCCACACACATATGTTATTTAGATTTTTCTTTGCCTTGTACTCTTGGAGGTAATATGATCAACTTAGAGGATAACTGTGTCGCATCGAAAAGTACACCTTAGAGGGGGTGAATAGGGTGATCAACAAATTAAGAAATACGTGCAACACATATGCAGATAAAATCACAGAAAGCGCATCCAATCACAGATAACACTAGATGTACCCTAGTTCGATCGAATCTCGACATACTCCAGCAACTCCCAAAGTCCACTAATAGATAAATCAGTCTCAACACGCATACAGACACTCAGAACTCGCAATTCTCTTGCTCCACGCTTACAAGCTCTATAGATTCGTAAAATCCTATGCTCGATTGAACTAACCTAACTAGCTGGACTGTCTTAATCCACACCTCATGAATCAAGAATCCCAGAACTACATCACATAGTTCTCTCACCACAAAAATAATATGAAAATAATACAAGGATCAAATCAAACTACAACTTAAAAATATTAATAAAAAGTTCAGAGTGCTCAGTTTGTGGCGTCGATGTGTCCTCGTCGATGTGTCCCCGTCGATTTGTCATAGACAGCTCCGCAATGGTTCTGACCGTTCGTCAATCGGAGGTCTTTGTTGAAAGATATGGCTTCTCGAACATGAATGATCCTTTCTACAAATTTGATTTGTTCTGGTACTGATCTGCAAAATTTGAACTATGTCTTCTTCCGGGTTAATTGCTTTTGCTCCTCTGATGCATGCGTCAGTTGCCTAGGGGGCTGTGCTTCCTCTGTTGGTGAACTGTAAAAGCAAAGACACAAAGATGAAAGGGGTTAACTGCCGTCTTGCAGGTTTATTGCTTTTGCTCCTCTGATGCATGCGTCAGTTACTTAGGGGGGTCGTGCTTCCTCTGTTGGTGAACTACAAAATCAAAGACAGAAAGGTGCAAAGGATTAATTAAAGTAAACTTTACTTTTCAAAATAACCTTCTCTCTCTCTCAATATAACCCCCCTCCTTTTTCATGCAACAAAATTTTTTATGGAAGTAGGCTGCGTGAGTTTCTAGGTTCTGCAAAAACCAAAACAACAAGAAGCATTTTAAAAAAGAAGTAATTAAGGCAATGAGAAAGATTTAATTAAGAAACTCTTTAGATCTCTCTCTCCCCCCTCCCCCCCTCTCTCTTGCTTTTTTGACCTCGTATACATGCACTTTCTGTTCCGATCTGGTGCATTTTGGTGCCTGCAAAACAAGGATCAAGTTAAAGGGAAAGGATTAAAATAACAAATCTTTTTGATCTCTCTCTCTCTCTCTCTCTCTTCTCTTCTCTTTTTCCTTTGATTCCAACCACCACCATGTTGAGTATTGGACTTCTCCCTACTTGGTGTTAAAGATGAGCAAACATAAATACTTGTGACTAATCCCTTATTTGCAGTTAATCCATTGGCCATGCATGTCATAAAGATCAATTAGCAATGGATGATACTCAAAGATCATTGAAAGCAAAGAAAGTGGATTAGATGATCATAGATGGTGATTGATGCCCCGAGAAGACTTCAAGCTCATGCGTTGGAAAGAAGAGAGAGTTCTTCAAGTGTAATTTTCTTGTTTCTCTTCTAGTATGTAGAGTAGAAGTAGAACTTTGTTGGAGCACACACATCTTTATTTCAGTCTTAGGATTTTTTCATATCAACTTTCCTTAGGCGTCAATTCATTTCTATCTAGACTGTGCTGTTATAATCTCTACAGCCGACTGTCTCAAAACAATCGACTGTGTTTTGTTCTACAGTCGCCTGTTATACATAATCTTTATCAGTCTAGTTTTGGGCTTCTTAGCTTTAACTCCTTCAGGCGACTGCAATACATTTCACAGGCGCCTGTCCAAGTGACAGTCGACTGTGTTTTGTTGTTAATCAGTCACATGTCTATCTTAAGCCCAAATCGTTTTCTCTGCTTTGATCTGGCCAGTCGACTATTGTTGTATTGTCAGTCGACTGTTCAATGACACAGTAGATTGTCAATGCTTCAAAAGTCGTATGTCTTTGAGCCTCTTTGATGACTCAACTCTCTGGAAAATGTCAGGGACTTGACTGTCGTCTGTAGAAGGAATTACAGTCGCCTGTTTAGTTTAACATTATTCAAAATTAGTATGAGAATTATGCAAATTATAGCTACTAATCATGTAAAATAACTTGCCATTTAAAGAATGAGGATTTTTACAAATAACAATATAAAAGGACTTAAATTTCTACATTAAATTAACAAGCTCAATTCCATTACATCATTGCTACCAATTAGAAAGGCATGGCAAGATTATTACTTAGAACTGGGATAATTAGTTTCAACATGGTACAAAGATGTATGCTAATAGAAAATTTTACTAAACTTCCATAATTTGAATATAATTGAACAACATATTACAAAAAATTGAATAAATAAACAATTTCAACAATTAAGTAACTAATTCCAATATTTAAAAATAATATTCGTGTTAGAGTGGAATCCCTACCTCTCAAAGTCCACCATTTCCTTCCTTAAAACCATTTCACCTCTTAATTCCTCCTTAATGTCTTCCTTCCTTTCAAGTCCTCATCAATGCCTCGTCATTTCTCCTTCCTTTTAATTCCTCCTTAATTCAAGATGTTGCCAAATTAAAAGAGTGGGGAAAAGAATTATATTCGGCCAAATGGGAGAGCAAGGATTGCTTACGGCAAGGCATAGATAAAATAAGGAACGAAAAAGGAAAGAAAAAGAAGAGAAATAAGAAAATGAATAAAAAGAAATGAAAACTCCATCTTGCCATCTTTGTATTTTCCCTACCCTTTTCTAAATTTTCTTTTTTACAAAAAATCCATGAAGAGGCCACATGCCTCAGGACTCACCCAAAACTTAGCTTAGTGTCCACATGTGTGTCACATTTAGAAAAATGGGATTTTGGAAAATAATTATTTATCATGACATATAGGAAAAAACACTAATGCCCCTTACCAACTCAAGAAGCCTAAATGAGTATTCTAACCTCACCTCTTCTAGTTATTAACAAGAATGTCATCCTATGAAACTACCCCTCAACTTAGATAGATAATTACAATCATGCCATTATTCATGCATACAAGCACATGTATATACAAAAATACACATAGTTATATATACACATATATCTATCTTCATGTACACCTACTATGCACCCATATATCCACATATACACTAGACAATGTATACATATACACATACATACACTGGTCTAGGTATACACTACCAATATACGTACTTACCAATACACATACTTACATATACCAATATTTTTAACATAACTTACAACCATATATACCCAAACATAGTCCAATTTATATATCACTACATAAATATGTAAACATACTAAATACATGTATTATTGTACATCTAAGGATGGACACACACACACACACACACACACACACACACACACACACACTGTCACATATAACACACCTTATATCCATGTATACTTCCCTACGTATAAAGATAAAATACATAAAAGGTAGACATACATACAAGTATACAAGTGTAGAAGCATACAAAATTATAGTATATCATACACAGGGCATTACAGCCCACCCCTCGAAACTGAACGACCCTCCGATATCGTCAGCCGTAAGATGAAGGGGCCACCCCCTTCGCAACTGAACGACCCTCCGGTGTTGTCAGCCATAAGACAAAGGTGCCATCCCCTCGCAACAGAACGACCAGCCGGTATCGTCAGCCGTAAGACGAAGGGGCCACCCCCTCGCAACTGAATGACCCTCCAGTATCGTCAGTCGTAAGATGAAGGGGACATTTGCTTTCGCAACTGAACGACCCTACCATGTTGTCAGCCGTAAGACGAAGGGGCCACCCCCTTGCAACTAAACGATCCTCCAGTGTCATCAGCTGTAAGACGAAGGGGCCACCCCCTTGCAACTGAATGACATTCCCGTGTCGCCAGCCATAAGCCGAAGGGTTACCCATTTGCAACTGAATGGCCCTACCGTGTCATCAGCCATAAGACGAAGGGGCCACCCCCTTGCAACTGAACGAGCCTATTGTGTCGTCAGTCGTAAGGCGAAGGGCCACACCCTTCGCAACTGAACGACCCTCCAATGCCGTCAGCTGTAAGACGAAAGAGCCACCCCCTTCGTAACTGAACGACCCTACTGTGTCGTTAGCCGTAAGGGGAAGGGGCCACCCCCTCGCAACTGAATGACCCTCCTATGTCATTAGCAGTAAGGCGAAGGGGCCATCCCATTCGCAACTGAACGACCCTATCATGTTGTCAGCCGTAAGACGAAGGGGCCACCCCCTCGCAACTAAACGACCCTACCGTGTCATCAGCCGTAAGAAGAAAAGGCCACCCCCTTCGCAACTGAACGACCCTATTATGTCGTTAGTTGTAAGACGAAGGGGACATACCCTTCGCAACTGAACGACCCTCTGGTGTCGTCAGCCGTAAGATGAAGGGGCCACCTCCTCGCAACTGAACAACTTTACCGTGTCTCAGTCGTAAGACGATGGGCCACCCCCTTCGCAACTGAACGACCCTCCGATGTCGTCAGTCGTAAAACTAAGGGGCCACCCCTTCGCAACTGAACGACCCTACCGTGTCGTCATCCGTAAGACGAATGGGCCACTCCCTCGCAACTGAATGACACTACTGTTTCATCAGCCGTAAGGTGAAGGGGCCATCCCATTCGCAACTGAATGACCCTACTGTGTCATCAGCCGCAAGGCAAAGGGGACACCCCATTCGCAATTGAACGACCCTACCATGTCGTCAGCCGCAAGGCAAAGGGGACATCCCATTCGCAATTGAACGACCCTACCATGTCGTCAGCCGCAAGGCAAAGGGGACACCCTATTCGTAATTAAACGACCCTACTGTGTCGTCAGACGCAATATGAAGGGGCCACCCCCTCACAACTGAATGACCCTACCGTGTAGTCAACCGTAAGACGAAGGGGCCACCCTCTTGCAACTGAACGACCCTACTGTATTGTCAGCCGTAAGCCGAAGGGGGCACCCCCTCAAAACTGAACGATCATATTCGGTCGTTGACCATAAGCCGAAGGGACCACCCCCTCGCGACTGAACGATCCTATTACGTTGTCGGCCATACGACAAAGGGGTCACCCCCTCGTTATCAAACGACGTAACTTGGTGGTTGGTCATAAGCTAAAAAGTCACCCATACAAAACTGCAAGGATTGCACCTTACTACGAGGGCTAATGAGGGTATGATTCAACGATTCAACCCCTACCATATTGAGCAATGTCTTAGCCCGTTGAAAGGAGCCAAATGGCAATACAGCCACTCATACGAATAATGACAAACAAAGAGGTATACGTCAACTTTTGACGATATCTTATATTACAAAATTTTCATTTTCTTATTATATGTGCCCATTATACATTCAAAACCCCCACACATTCAAAAATTTGGCGGGGTAAGAAACTTTTTTAGATCCCTCAGCTGGATCAGTATGCCCTTGGTCTCCTTCGATCGAAGCAACATGCTCTTGATCCCTTGGAGCACTACCATCTGCAACCTCACCCGTCACGACGACAGCTTCGTCAACGGGAACATCCCCCTTTATGGCTTGGCCCTGATCATTGTCATCAACGATCGGGAAAACACTGGGATTTGGTCAATCTTGGTAGCAAAATCGAGGAATCGATCTTTTACCTCCGATCGATATCGCTCATACACATGTGTACACAGTTCATCGAAGTCGGGCAATGTGTCCATATGTTCTTGGACCGCCTTCTCCACGATTTCCCTCGCGTTGACTCCCCGAAAGCTGTTAATGAGGCGGGCATAGAGATAATTCTCTCTGGCCTCCCACTCAGCCCTTTTCTCTAGCAGCGTCTTCTCTGCTTGCTCCCTCAAGGCAATTTGATCAACATCTCTCTTACGCGACTCACCTAACTCGTGCTCGAGTTGGAGCACCCGTGACTGTCTCAATTTGCTAAGAAGCTCCAATCTATCCAACTTTGCCTGGGCCATCTCAACAGCTATTCTGATCGTCGTTAGCGTGACTTCATGATTGGCCACCATCGATGTGCGTCGACGCAACGCAACGCAACGCTAGCCACAAGAGCATACAGACAAGTAAAAGCTATTAGTATCTATGCATGCTTCATCCATAATGAAGACACATGCAATAATTACCTAAAAGTTCGCATGAACGAAAATTGAGGATAGCCTCTCGTAATCGACCCTCTTCAGAACGGCCTTATCCCGGGGTAGGGTCGCATTCTCGATAATCCGTGAGGCGGTCCCGCAATCCAAAAGTGCTGATTCATCCTTTTTGATTGGGAACTCCAGCTGAAGGAGGTCCTTCGCGGGAAAATCAAATAGGGCCTGAGGTGATCGAATTTCCGACAAAAGCGATCTAAATTCTTCAGGAATGTCCTCGGTCAAAGACACCGAAGGGAACAGACCTCCCCAAGGCCACGAATCCTGATGTGGAATGGGCTCCGAAAGAGGAGGGGTCTCTCCTAAATCTCTCTCTGAAGGAGGCCCCTGTTCTTGTTCATGGGGTTGGACCTCATCACGTGACTGACTCTTATCCAAAGAAGCAGACGGGCCCATGGCGTCATTTGACCCAAACAACTCTGAGTCGCTAAGGCGAAGCTTCCGTCGTCGTCTCTTTATTCCCTCAACTGCCAACCACATCAAATTCAGTGGGGAGCTTCTTCTTTTTCCTCTGCTGAGGACGAGTCGGCTGAGAAGCCCCATGAGCGACAATGGGCAAACCCTCAGAGGTCAATGTCATCCCTTCCTCCATAAGAGGCATTTGAGGAGACGACACATTGTCCTCAGCTTCTCTGATGGAAGCCTCGACCCCTTCCCTTAACTCGGGGTCCACCTGGTATTCTAGGCCAACCATGCCTACAAGAAAAAAGAAATTTTCAATAAGACGAAGATCAAATTGGTGATGGGCGGGGTCGAATCGACCTTTCGTCCATACAGTGCTGCAGAGCACCAAGTCAGTCCACAACCATTTAGTCTTCCTAGTCTCTCTGGCAGCTTCAATAATGAATCGGTGATTTTCTTCCCATCATCGGATAAAGGCTTGTCTTCTGTCGTGCCCAAATCAGGCATACCCCATCTGTTGGAAGCAACGATCTAGGATCTTGGTTTGATGATGACAAACGCGTCGGTATATCTAATGTGTGTGCTCAGTGTGTTTCAGGCTCGAAACAATACATCTAGGCTATTTGGCGGAATTGTTATTCGTATAGCACTTTGGGTGAGATGGAGTGTGTGTGTGCACAGAGAAGTTGGACTTGGTCCAATGAGGGATGAGTTGGAGCCAATTCTTTTCTAATGAAGATTTATTTAAATTAATTAGAAGATCTTATTCTATCTTCTAACCCCTCTTTAATTCAAAATCCCAATCAAAATACAAAATCCCTATCTCTTAGGGATTCTCCTCAAAAACCCTAGTCTATCCTATAAAAACCCTCTCAACCCTAATATAGAGGGTGCGACAATACAATCATAAAAAGGGGTGACGGCAACACAAAAAAAGTAGGGCTATACAAAGTTTTAAAAGGCTACGACATTCATATAAAAAAAATTGTGTGACATATAAAAAGCCCTCCTAACTGCAACCCTCAAAAGGAGCCTTCTTCAATTTTTGTTTATCATCTAATCCTTAATCTTCATTGCCGTAAGGAGAAAAGGCCAAGCATTTACATTGAGCCCGACGCCGACGAAGAAAAGCATCGAGCATCTTCATCCACCATCAAGAGATCTCCACGCAAGACATCGCCGGAGAAGCCCTCGCCGTGAAGAACTAAAGTCCGAAGCGAGCAGCTGCCATTTAAAACGAAGAGCTCACCTCCGCTGCTGATCGAAGACGCCATCGCCATCTCGAGAGGAAGCCCCCATCGTCGAAGAAGCTTCCGATGTCGTTGAGATCGCTGGTCGTCGTTGCTGTCAAAGTCGAATCAAAGTCGCCGCCGTTAATCGAAGTCGCAGCGGAGCAGCCATCACCGAAGTCGGAGCCCCGACTGTCGAAGCCTCCCGTCGCTGCTGTCGTCCTCATCATCTCGTAGCCGCCGTCGTCACCGAAGTCTCCGTAAATCGAAGAGCCCGACACCGCTGTCGAGGAGAAGACCACCGCTGCCGAGGAGGAGATTGCCGCTGCCGTTCGAAGCCGTCACCGAGAGCTGAAGAAGCCTTCGTCGTAGCTTGCTGCTGTCGAAGAAGAAGCCGAGATCGTCACAGCTGTAGCTGCTGAAGATCACCGCCGATGATGAGGCCTGCTTCCCCTCGCTGCTCAGAGATCGCCGTTGACGACGAAGACCGCTCGGAGAAGAAGCCCACGCCGACGCCCGCACCGAAGATCTCGCCGTCGATAGCTGCTACCTCATCGTCGTCGTGAAGAAGACAAAAACTCCGGAGAAGTTGCCGTCGAACATCCGTCACCGACGAGATCGACGCCTGCATGCCCTTGATCAACGACAGCCGCACGATCGAGCGAATCAGCGGCCAAGATCTCCTCATGCATAAGCTCGTGAAGGATTCCGCGTGAATCGAAACGAAAATTGCTTTCGTTTCTCGAGCTGCCGTGGACGAAGAGGAGCCGTGAGATCGAAAAACAACGGCCAGGATTGAAGAAGAGGTGGCCGCGTGAAGATTCGAAGCGGAGGGATTTTGGTGCTGACATGGCACTATACAGGCCGCACGATCACAAATCAACTGCGGAGAATTTAATTGGGGATTGCTTTGCACACCGACCGAAGCTTAAAAGAGTTGAATTGGGTCTGCTTTGCACACCGACCGCATTATTTAAGGGAGTTGCTGAGCGCACAGCCTACTGCCTTATAAGGATTTGAACTGTAATTGCTTTACACACAGACCAGTGTGTATCTTGACATCCAGGAGTCGGATTGAGACACCGCTTGCGTCAGATTGGAGCTGACGACGTGCTGATTGACAGAGACGCCTACACAGACACAAACTAAGCATTTCTAAACTCTAAACTCCTTTATTTGTGTCTTAGTGTAACGTTCTCTGTAGGGGAAACTTTTACCATTTTTGTGGACTATTTTGGGACTTGTCTAGTTGGGACTAGACAAGTGGGACCCAGCTAGTTTGGGACTAGCTGGTAGAAAGCTTTGCTAGGATTGATAGTGAGAGGAAACACTGTGTGTGGGGTACTGAGAGTCTGGCGAGTGTAGAGACGTAGAGGGTGCTCTGAGCGTGCTCTAACTTGTGACTTTGTACCAATTGCACTATTCAATCTAGTATTTGCTTTGGGGGCTGGACGTAGGTCGACGGGTCGACCGAACCAGGGTATATCTGTGTGTTCTCTGAGATTGCCTATCTTTTACTCTGGTTGTATTTTTAACTGCGTGTGATTTCTCGTGGGTTGCACGAGAATTTTTTATCAGCCTATTCACCCCCCAGGCTAGGATCCAGATCCAACACCATCGAGTGCAGAAACTCGCCTCGCCTTGAAATACGACGAATACGAATTGGTCTTTTCAATTCGGATTTGAGGTAGGGAGGTCGTCAAATAATTTTCTACCTCGAAGAGCGGTTATCATATACCAACCTTGGGTCTTGAGAGGAGAATCATGAAAAAGTAATTGAATAACTCCATCATTGGTTTAACCCTGTTCATCACGCACAATGTGATGAAGCCGACCAGTACCCCTACGGCGTTCGGCATCAATTAGCAAAGGGAAAGGTTCATCGTACTTGGAAAATAGAACATAAAATGATTCATGGGAAATCAAAGTCCCCATTGAAAGGCATTGACATAAATTCCAACCTCTCGATCGCCAGGGCAAAGAACCCTTTCATCCCTCTCGGGCAACCGGATCTGGTAATCGAGTCAGACATATTTCTCCTGGAACTCGGGAATTTGATCCGTGCCCACTTTAGAGACTTGGTTGGCGATCAAACTGGGCATGACGACTTCCTCCTTACCCTTCTGAGCAATGGAAGCTGAACCTGAAGGGGTTTCTGGGACACTTAGGGCACAAAAACTCTATGCCCGTCCTAAGTCGGACGGAACATAGACAGAAATATCAGCGGAAAATAATCATGTTAATCTAATTAACATTTAACCCTAAGGTCCAAGACCCTAATCCAAAATCTATGTCGACTTGGGATGGGTCTGACCATCCCAAGAAGGATCTAACCTACTGCGACTAAATTAAACTAATGCTTAAACATATACCCGGAATCTCAACCCTAGAGCAGGCGAGATGTTCTGCACCGTCTTCCGAGCCGCTCCCGTCCCACGCCGAGCCACTCCTTGAACCGCTCCCCGAACCGCTCCTCGAATCGTTCTGCATCCCGAGGCGATCAATCTCGTGTCGCCGAGCCAACCACGCACCGAAGAAAGTTTCACGCGAGTGAAACCTCTGCCTAGATTTCGGATCCGAATCCGAACTCCTTTGCGGCTTTGCTAGAGCCCTCAAGAGTAAGGCAGAAATATTAGGGAGATAGAGAAATATTTAATTTAAGCCTAGATCCGAGCGTGCTCCAACATTTACGAGAGCCGCTCAGATCTAGAGCTAGGGACGAGTTTTGAGGAGGAGAGCAGACCCCTATTTATATAGGCGGCGAACTGCTCCCCTTTACTCAAAATCTGATGTGGGACTATTAATTGGGTTAATTAAAATCAAGTTAGTTTGCGCTTCACAAAGTGCAAACTTCCGTGAATTTTAACTCACTCACTGTTGAGCTTCATGATTGATACAACCTATCAATACGAAGGGCGTTCAATGGTGAACACATAGGAAAAAACCGTTCGTCAATCGGAGTTCATTTGGCCCTCCAATTGACCGTCCAAAGATCAGCCCAAACAATGTATTTCGTAAATACAGGCAGCCGTCAGAGAGAAAACGCACCTAGGGTTCGCAACCCTAGGTGTGGGGCCCACACAGTGGCCCCACGCGTCAGTCACATGCACGCAGCCCGAGGGGCGCGTGCCTGGCACGCGCCCGTAGGCGCGTGCCAAGCACGCGCCGGCAGGGCGCACGGAGCGCCCTGCGGGCGCAGGGTGACAGGCACCCCTTTCGGGGCGCCTCCCCTTTTTGCTGCAAACAGGGCCTGACCCTTTGGGCCGGGCCAATAAGGCCTCCCCGTTTTTTTTGTTGTTTTCCAAACACAAAAATGGACAGCCTTTTGTTTGGGCCTGATTTCTTTGGGCTTCTATTTAAACACTTTAAATAGACTTATTGAGCTCATTTGAACTCTGTTTCTGACGCGGTTTGAACATGCGTTAAGAGCAGGATGAACCCGTCTTACCAGTAACCTTTTCCTTGCGTTTATTTTATTAAATATTGTTTTAAACAATTTAAAACACATTTAATCTCTTTTGCATCAAATGCAAATTAGTCCTCTATCTAGGCTTAAATATCATTTGCATCAAAATGCAATTTTCTCTTCTTTTGCATCAAATGCAAATTATTCTCCCTAACTAATTTCTACCTATTACTAGACGAAGGTCGCACTCTGTGTGAGACCCTACAGCCTGACCCTTACAGTAGGTTGGGCTCGAAGCCCTATACGGCAGTGACCACGAGCAGTGGTTGCCGTCCCTGCTTCAGGAATCATCATTATGTGGTTGACTCATTGACATGAGTATTGTCGGGACCACCCTGACTGTTTCCGTGATGAATTCCGCAGTTATAGTCTCTTCGTCTTAACTATGTCGTGTAGATCAAGTCTAGGATACGGTTGAACTGTCAACCCCAATAACTTGACTCCGGTTAGTTTCTATCGATCTTTAGTCAATTAATGTTGGACTTCTTCCAACATACTCTGCGCAGAGATTATACTAAAGACCGAACTAACTCTACGACACTAACTCCCATTGACCGGGAGAGACGAATCCTCTCTTGGTCATTACTCGCCTCGTACGTTTCAAGTGACACCCAATCAAAAGACCTTTCGACAGGCCTTGCCTCGAAGCTAGGTCAGTTGATCTAAGTGGCACCGTTCACGCACAGGTTCGTCAAAAGACCTCAAGTCAAAAGACCAACTAGCGTATCATCACTAAGAGTTATCATTGACAGATTGGTCAACGTAACCATATGATAACTCTTGTGGATCGTTCAGTGAACTCATTCTCTAATGAGCACATGTGTCTTGTCTCCGACTTCGCCAAGTCGAACGATCATGAGATCATCGCCACCGCTTAACGGTGAAAACTAAGACACAATGGTCTATCCGATGTTTCGATATCCTTGTCTCGAAACATCTACGACCACGAACTCTTTTAGACTTATACTACAGATGGTCAAACATTTCTTCATGATCGAGATACTCATCTCGATATCTGTTTGACCTTGCATAAAGTCTCAGGACTTTACCTAAGTTGGTATCTAATGTTAACTACATTATAATATAACTTAGATAAATCATTACCAAACAGCTTACTGTTATTTCGAACAAGACGTTTGTGCTATTCACACAGAGATAAATAGCCTGGAGGGCATCATTCTCCTACATCTCCCACTTGCACTCAAGCCCATTTATCTTGGTATCTTATACCGTTTTTACACATAAGTTTTCCCGACTTCATGTGGTAGAGCCTTCGTGAGTGGATCTGCTAAAACCATCTACACTATAGACTTAAGGGGTTTCTATGTTCATGTTAGACCAACTATTTGAATCTCATCAAATAATTCACTTGGTCTTTCGGAATCCATAATATTTTATTTACTAGGATCTTATCCAGTTCATCGTACTTTACGATAATAATTTTAAATTTGTCACTGGTCATTTCAAATGGCTCATATTTATTTCTGATAAAGTGTCAAACCTTTTGAAAACTTTGTCAAAATAAATGTTCCATCCCTTTGATGTCTCACATGTAATTTATACGCTCCTACTGACCTTGAAAACTTTCTGGTTAATTCATATAAGTTGATTCGTCTAAATCATATTTAGAAAAATGAACTTATAAGTGAATACTCCAATTTTCATGGTCAACATGAGCGTTTCACATCGAGTTTGGTCCGAGTAGATCTGTACACATCTACTGGCTAGACGGTTTCAACATAATCCGTTTATAGGAATTAATATGAAAACCGTTCTCGACCAACATGATTGCACTTCACTATTTTCCTTTCTGCACCAACCTTTCAACTTAAAGATTTACTTGCAGAAAATGAGGAAACATTTTCCTTGTGCACGTAAACTAAATTCCAAAATTTATTTACGCACATGGACCTATTCTGATTGCATCAAATTTTAAATCGGAGTTACTACTCCGAATTTTATCCTAGAAGTTGACTAAGTCATCATCAATTATGATGTCTAACTCGACTTTTCGTCTCACGAAATTCGAGTAATTATACAACTTCCTAATGATTGATTTTATGAATATCTTATTGATATGTCCTCATAGAACATTATCAAAACCTAGGCATTACTATCTGGGACTTAACCCAGAGGGAGGACTTAACTCAGAGTCACTTACAATGGATCACACCAAGTCTAACTAAGTGTGATTCATACCTTTTAACACACAGATGTGTTAACAGACTTGACCTGAGAGAAAATCACATTTTCTTTTAATTGCGCAAGATTTAATGTAGCTAAGTATTAGACTATTCGATCTAATCGAATCAGTTTAAATACTTTAGTCATTTCGTTCTTTATTTTATCAGACTTGTGTTTCATCAAGAACACGTGTCTTAATAAAATATACGAATAACTTATTTTGGTTAATCTAGACTCGGGTACATCAGTATGTACCATACTGAGTTCGACAACTCATTCTCCCACTGTCTTATAGATGGGTTTCAGCCATTATATCTAAGAGGATAAGACTCACAAGTGTTCGTAGACTTCATAATACGAGAGGTCAGACCCCTCTTTATGTGACTTGTGAAGCTTAGTCTCTCGATACGGCCTAGTCTATTTTGCCATACAAGTTAGCTACTATCTTGTGTGTTTATATATATTAACATTTAATATATATATTATCGTTATACATATTACTCATTGCTTCAGAAGCAATGTGACGACATTCGTCAAAATGTGTTAACCTTTAGTATAACAATAATTACGAAATCGTGACATCAAAATATGTCACATTTTCGTTTCCTCCTACTTAAGCCTTTACTAATGATAAATTAAACTATTTAACTCGATTGACTTTCCGGAGTGCCTTCTTCTTTTTCTAAATCACATTTAGATATTAAAAAGCCCAACATAAATAAATAGATATGCAAGCATCTCATGTAACCAAACGCCTGAGAGTTGCAATCTTGAGTGTAGCTCAAGAAGTTGCTTGACTCAAGATCCGGTTGGGATACATAGTCTTGCACCGCTCATGCACTCGTATTCGACTCAAACAGTTTGATCGAATTCTCGAACTTTACGGATCAAAATTGTTTGTCCATACAACCTTGAGGGTAGCTCGACAAGTTGTAGGGAGTTACATACTTCGAATATCCTATATGTTCAAGCTGCCTCATATAGAGACGAGTGTCATGTAGCTTGAATTTATTTGTTGGACCCAGAGCTTAACGAAATCATATTTCTCAAGTCTGTTTCTTTAGAAGGTCATTTTAAATAATGTCAACGAGAATATAGTTTTAATTCTATCAATTAGAATTTAACTTGATATTCAATTAATCAACCTATTTGACCAGTTAACTACTTCCATTAAAATATTATAATTAGATTCCTTCGGTAAACATAGTCTTGCCCTTGTTTAGCATACGTTCAATATTAAATATAGGTAGAATGGCTTTTATCTATCTATATCCTCCCACTATTTTTACGATCGTTTCAAAGCTTAATAACGAACGATTTAATCGAATTAAAATTAATGGGTAAGAGGTCCAATCACCCTGAGTCTAAGCAACCTTCAGTGTAGCTCAACAAGTTGATTGACTCTGTAATCGGAAGATGACTCTTCATCGATCATATCAGATATGACTCTCTTAATCGATTTTTTCCCCTAGCCATTTGTGATCATGAGTGTGCTCATCCAAATCACAATGTCTAGTCTAGTCGGACCCTTGTTTTCGTGTCTAGCCTGACTTGCTCCGGCGCTCGGTGTATTCACGACACGTCAGTTTGGGTCAGGTCTTAGACTACATCTAGCCAGACTACATCGTTGACTTAACTTACGCCGGCGCTCGGGCTACGAGACGACGGTTTGGGTCAGTCAAGATTTCATCTTATGTATTTAAGGAGTAGGTTTCTATAAGGTTGCCATGTTACAGCTTGAGTGAATCTCAACAACTATAACACTGGTCCTATAGCTGTCAACCCCTAAAACAAGGAGGGCTACGGCTAATCTTGAAAAAGATCGTTAACGTATTTGACTTGGATATAGTCCAGGGTGTCATACAATCATGATTCGCGACATTACAGTCCAGTGGAACACAACCATGGAATTGACTAAGCCAGGATCACTATCCCTTAAAGGGTGATCCAGAACTCTTAGCCAAGCACATTGACTGGATCATGGTCCATTGAATGATGCTTCTCAATTTTATATGTGTGCCATAGACTAAACAACTTTTATTAACAACTAATTAATCCTATCAACTAGTTGAATCCTTAAATTCAAAATTTTAGGATTTGTTTAATAATTTTTATTAAGTCCTTATCAACTATAAGGTTCATGTGCTATCCTAATCGTTATTAAGATTTTAAAAAACTTATTAACCAACGCTAAAAGCGAAGTCCTTTAATGAAAATTAATTATAACAATTAGAATTAAAAAATCATTAAAGGGACTACCCTAATCAGGAATTAGGTCTTGAAGTGTTGTTAATATTTTATTAAAACATAGCATGTCATTAAAATTCAAGAAATAAATTTTAATCAATACTTAATGGCTAACATAAAGGGTTGTCTTGTGTTATCAAATAAGGGACAAGGTTGTGCATAGCCATTAACATAAGATTACACTAATTTTATCGCATAAAAATAAAAGTGTACACCTAGTTAACAATTTAAATAGAACAATGTCTATCACATAAACAATTTTAATCACATAAACAATTTTAGCATGCAAACATAAATTTAACATTTAAATTTAAAATATGATTAAAAATATTTTATTTTTATCTCATAAAAACTTGTTTTTTAAAATCACAAATTTGCATGCTACTTTAAAAAAATTTATCGCATAAAAAATTTTAACCTTTAAAATCAGTTTTAAAATATCTTATAAATTTAAAACATCATTTTAAAAATTTCATGCTTAAAAATTTTATCACATAAAATATTTAAACATCTAAATAATTTTAAACTTATCTCATAAAGTTTAAAAGATTTAAAATTAGTTTTAAAAATTATCACATAAATTTTAAAACGTCATTTAAAAAAACTTCATATTCAAAAATTTATCACATAGATTTTTAAACATCAAAACATTTTTAAAATTTATCTCCTAACTTTAAAAACATTTTTAAAAGTATTTAAAAGCATTTCAATTGTTTAAAAAAATCGCAGGCTAGATCGTAACACAGACCATGCTCCGATACCATTGAAGGGGTTTCTGGGACCCTTAGGGCACAAAAACTCTATGCCCGTCCTAAGTCGGACGGAACATAGACAGAAATAGCAGCGGAAAATAATCATGTTAATCTAATTAACATTTAACCCTAAGGTCCAAGACCATAATCCAAGATCTATGCCGACTTGGGATGGGTCTGACCATTCCAAGAAGTATATAACCTACTGCGACTAAATTAAACTAATGCTTAAACACATACCCAGAATCTCAACCCTGGAGCAGGCGAGATGTTCTGCACCGTCTTCCGAGCCGCTCCCGTCCCACACCGAGCCGCTCCCGTCCCACACTGAGCCGCTCCTTGAACCTCTCCCCGAACCGCTCCTCGAACCGCTCCGCATCCCGATGCGATCAATCCCGTGTCACCGAGCCAACCACGCGCCGAAGAAAGTTTCACGCGAGTGAAACCTCCGCCTAGATTTCGGATCCGAATCCAAACTCCTTTGCGGCTTTGCTAGAGCTTTTAAGAGTAAGGCAGAAATATTAGGGAGATAGAGAAATATTTAATTTAAGCCTAGATCCGAGCGTGCTCCAATATTTACGAGAGCCGCTCAGATCTAGAGTTTGGGACGAGTTTTGAGGAGGAGAGCAGACCCCTATTTATATAGGCGGTGAACTGCTCCCCTTTACTCAAAATCCGATGTGGGACTATTAATTGGGTTAATTAAAATCAAGTTAGTTTGCACTTCACAAAGTGCAAACTTCCGTGAATTTTAACTCACTCACTGTTGAGCTTCATTATTGATACAACCTATCAATACGAAGGGCGTTCAACGGTGAACGCATAGGAAAAAACCGTTTGTCAATCGGAGTTCGTTTGACCCTCCAATTGACCATCCAAAGATCAGCCCAAACAATGTATTTCGTAAATACAGGCAGCCGTCAGAGAGAAAACGCACCTAGGGTTCGCAACCCTAGGTGTGGGGCCCACACAGAGGCCCCACGCGTCAGTCACGCGCACGCAGCCCGAGGGGCGCTTGCCTGGCACGCGCCCGCAGGCGCGTGCCAAGCACGCGCCACTGCAGGGCGCTGGCGACCTGTGGCGCGTGCCAAGTACGCGCCGGCAGGGCGCACGGAGCGCCCTGCGGGCGCAGGGTGACAGGCGCCCGAAAGGGGAGCCTCCCCTTTTTGCTGCAAACAGGGCCCGGCCTTTTGGGCCGGGCCAATAAGGCCTCCCCCTTTTTTTGTTGTTTTCCAAACACAAAAATGGACAGTCTTTTGTTTGGGCCTGATTTCTTTGGGCTTCTATTTAAACACTTTAAATAGACTTATTGAGCTCATTTGAACTCCGTTTCTGACGCGGTTTGAACCTGCGTTAAGAGCATGATGAACCCGTCTTATCAGTAACCTTTTCCTTACGTTTATTTTATTAAATATTGTTTTAAACAATTTAAAACACATTTAATCTCTTTTGCATCAAATGCAAATTAGTCCCCTATCTAGGCTTAAATATCATTTGCATCAAAATGCAATTTTCTCTTCTTTTGCATCAAATGCAAATTATTCTCCCTAACTAATTTCTACCTATTACTAGACGAAGGTCGCACTCTGTGTGAGACCCTACAGCCTGACCCTTACAACAGGTTGAGCTCGAAGCCCTATACGTCAATGACCACGAGCAGTGGTTGACGTCCCTGCTTCAGGAATCATCATTATGTGGTTGACTCATTGACATAAGTATTGTCAGGACCACACCGACTGTTTCCGTGATGAATTCCGCAGTTATAGTCTCTTCGTCTTAACTATGTCGTGTAGATCAAGTCTAGGGTACGGTTGAACTGTCAACCCCAATAACTTGACTCCGGTTAGTTTCTATCGATCTTTAGTCAATTAATGTTGGACTTCTTCCAACATACTCTGCGCAGAGATTATACTAAAGACCGAACTAACTCAAGACACTAACTCCCATTGACCGGGAGAGACGAATCCTCTCTTGGTCATTACTCGCCTCGTACGTTTCAAGTGACACCCAATCAAAAGAACTTTCGACAGGCCTTGCCTCGAAGCTAGGTCAGTTGATCTAAGTGGCACCGTTCACGCACAGGTTTGTCAAATGACCTCAAGTCAAAAGACCAACTAGCGTATCATCACTAAGAGTTATCATTGACAGATTGGTCAACGTAACCATATGATAACTCTTGTGGATCGTTCAGTGAACTCAGTCTCTAATGAGCACATGTGTCTTGTCACCGACTTCGCCAAGTCAAACAATCATGAGATCATCGCCACCGCTTAACAGTGAAGACTAAGACAGAATGGTCTATCCGATGTTTCGATATCCTTGTCTCGAAACATCTACGACCACGAACCCTTTTAGACTTATGCTACAGATGGTCAAACATTTCTCCATGATCGAGATACTCATCTTGATATCTGTTTGACCTTGCATAAAGTCTCAGGACTTTACGTAAGTTGGTATCTAATGTTAACTACATTATAATATAACTTAGATAAATCATTACCAAACAACTTACTGTTATTTCGAACAAGATGTTTGTGCTATTCACACAGAGATAAATAGCATGGAAGGCATCATTCTCCTACAGAACCCCTACTAAAGGCATGAGCAGATGAAGATGCCATCACCAAAGAAGGAAATCTGGGTCAAGGATGCCAAAGATGATGATTTCGATATCCCTCTGGAACCGTCTTATTTAGACGGGACGATCTCATTATGTTGGGACACGTGTTGGAAATCTAGGCATCCCAGTATCTTGAATTTCAAATCGACGCATCGTCCAAATAAGAAGAGCAAGCATTTTGGTGCCTAAAACTCGAGTACTCGTTCCTCGTCTCGTGCCCCAATAATAAGATGTAACGTCACTTGACCCCTAACAGACAGACTGTCTGTGCTCGAGCGATGGAGGCCATTGTTGCACCCTTGGGCCGGTTCTCGAGGGAATCATTCGGTGGGCAATAAAAGCCCACAAAGCCCATGAAAGAAGCCCAATGTTGACTCAGTCAAAGCCCACGTACCATTTGCTTGTTGCACTTCCACCCATTAAACGTGGGATTGAAGGAAGCTCATAAATAGCAGGAACATGGGTGACGATTACCCTTATTAAGGGAGGGAGGATCGTGGCACCATAATGTAGGGATCGTCTAACCCTTGCAATACTAACAACACACACTAGAGGGGGGTGAATAGTGTAATGGCAATAAAATTGTCTAAATAAAATTTAACTTGCAAATGCGGAATTATAAATGCAAGAGGAATTAAATGGCACAATAAATCCAAACGCAAACACAAAGTTTTACCCTGGTTCCCCAAACTTGGGTACATCCAGCCACACCAGTATTCACTATATATTCCCACACAGAGAAGTGAATACAAATCCCACAAAGAGATACCTCACAAAGAGGATTTATGCCTTACACAAGGACCCAACCAATCCTACACAAGGATCAAGATTCCCGCACAGAGAATCACTAACTCCCACTCAGAGAATTAGGGTTAGTCCTACACTAGGACACTAAACTCCCACAAAGAGAGTTACTCCGACAAAGAGAGTATCCTAAGTCCCACAAAGAGACAACCTCCCACAAAGAGAGAAACTCCCACAAAGAGAGAAAGTCCTAATCCCACAAAGAGAAATAGGAAAGCAATTTACACCTTGTAAAGTAAATACTCTTACCTATGCCTTGAGATGCTTACTCATGAATGAATGCAAGGCATGGAAGAGGATCTCCAATTGTTGGAATATGCTTGAGAGCACTTGGATGATTTCCCTTGAGCTGGACTTCAATGCATGAAGAAAGATGAATGCTCAATAGAGGGAAATGAGAGAGCTTGAGAGTGGCTTAATGATCTCTTGAGATTTTCTATAGAATCAAGAGTTTTTCAAATGTTGTCAAGAGTTCTTAAGAATGGCAGCACACTTATATATATAGGAATCCTATATCAAGCCCCAAAACCCAAAGAAACAGCCAGAAAAACAAATCTGCAACGGCTAGAAACTGGGTGAAAATGACAGGAACAGTTGACTGATGATCATAAGACAGTCGACTGATCAACGGCTAGAAAATATCCAACGGCTATAATCTGAGCCAGGACAGTCGACTGACGAAGTCAATACAGTCGACTGACAAACAGGACAGGCACCTGTAAATCCTTCAGCAGACGACTGCTGCAGGGGATGGATCGAAACAGAGAGCTGCACTCTTTCTCCAATTCTTCGCACAGGTGACTGGTGTTAATACTACAGTCGACTGTCGAATAGTCAGGCGACTGTATATTCTTCATCAGTCGACTACTGTAAAGTATGGAGAGAAGACAGAGAGATGCAGAGATTGCACTTACGCTAGACAGGTGACTGTTGACCAAATCTCAGGCTAAATGTACAGGCGACTGGGAACTGATTGACAGGCGACTGTGCGTAAAACTCAAGTTTGAGTCAATAGAAATGTTGACTTGAGCAGTGCATATCAGGCAACTGTAGAAGGATCTACAGGCCACTGGAAATCACCCAGTTGACTGTGTTTCCCTCAACAGGCGACTGACAGAAAGAGTGAACCTATTGGGTTGGATTCTATGATAATCCTAAGGTTCACTAAGATGGTTAAATGCATGAGCATGAATGAGTAAACCATCTAGCAAGGCATTACATCAACCCTAGACTCAAAAGAGAGAGAAAGCAATAAAGTAAATTACATGAATTACAATGCTTTCAAAAGAGTCTAAGTCTTCAATCTTGATGCCTTGAAAGCTCTCCATCATCTCCAAGCTTTGGCACTTCTTGAGTCCAAACTTTGGCTCTTCTTCACATGATTTCCATCCTTACACCAAGTGATTAGTCTCCAAGAAATATATCCTTGAAAAAAGCTGAGAGACTAAAACATGAGATTCATTAGCAACAACATAATGTTGTGATCATCATCAAAATAAGATTGGTATGAAACACCAATACTCAACAATCTCCCCCTTTTTGATGATGACACACATTATGTAAATCATAAAGAATTAAAGCACAAAGCTAATGATCTCCCCCTACTTATATGCACCAATTAAAGAATGAGCTACACTGAGGTAAAAACTCATAAACTAATAACAACATGGTGACATATAATAGGCATGGATTACATAAACCAATTGCAAAGTAAAAAATCATGCAAACAAGAATGGTTTATCTAATCCCATATATCTCTTCCCTATAGAGATATCTCTCCCCATATGTATATGTATATATCTCTCCCCCTATAGATATGATCACATAATGCATATATCTCTCCCCCTTGACATCGTCAAAAAGGTGGACATAAAAAACACCCCCCTTTATCATCTTAACTAAGATGTGACAATATGCAAGAAAAGAAAGATATGTATGATACCAAATATAAAATTTAGTGGGTATCAGTTCACTATCCCATGCTCCCCCTAGATCATAGAAATGGTCAACTTTTGATTTCTAGGATCTAATACCAATTAATTATTAGAGCCATGTGCCTTAAGTGTATCAAAGCAATAGATATGAAAAAAAAATCAAGCTTCAAAGATACACACGAATATTGCCAAAAAAATTGAGATATGAAACAAGTTGGCAATAAACAAGAGGTTTGGTTTGAGACCCAAAATAACCAAATATAAATAATGATCTCAAAACAAAAACCTCCGAAATGAGAGTTAAAATATGTTCTTAAAATAATTTAAACATACATTATATTAACTCCCCCATTGACATACACATAGATCATGCATGTATGTCAATAAACCCCAAGGTCCCAATTTTCATGAAAAGAAACAAATTTGAAAAATATTTTCAAAAACATGAAACACACACAATCAATGGGTATGCTAAAAAAACATAGAAGCATAATACCCATGCAATATGCAAATGTGTGAGGAACCTAAACATTAGGTAACCAAACCCAAGAGGAGTTTGATTTCCTAACATAATCACACGAGGTGATCACATCCCTAACTAGAGAGTTGATGTAACTATCTCTCTCTTGCACACTAGCCTTAGTGGGAATCCATAAACTCAAGGACTTCCTAGGCAATGGTTTTGCCTTTGCAAGAGGGAAGGATGTGGCATGCTTAGGTGTAGAAACAAGTTTCTTAGCATGCAAAGAATGAGGATTTTTCTTCTTAGCAAAAAATGAAGATTCTTCATTCTTCCTCATCACCTTATGATCTACATGCTTCTTGTGAGTGTTATTGTTGTACAAGAGAGCATGGTGATTCTTCTTAGGTGCTTTAGCAATATTTCTTGAATTTGCACCAAAGGAAGAATTAGAGGTGGGTTTGGGAACCACATTTTGAACATAACCCAAACCACCTCTATGATTTGCCGGATGTTGTTTTTCCAACAAATCGTGGAGTGAATCCCTAGAATACACAAAGCTTATGAGCTTCTGGGATTCCTCTTCACATTTCAACGTAAGTTGTTGAATGTGAGCATCTAAGCTAAGGTTTTGAGCAATGAGATTTTCATTAAAAATGCTCAATTCCTTAACTTGAGAGAGAAGTGCGTCTCTCTCACAAGTGTCATAAACATGCCTTTCATCATGAACTACACTTGCAGATTCTAACCCATGCACCCTACTCATAGCATTATCAAGTTTAGCTTTCATTTTATCATAAGAATCGATGCACTTACTAGCCAAATTGGAGGCCACATTTAGGCGGTATTCAAGCTCCTCATAGGATGGTTTTTCCTCCTCGGCTTCTTCATCACTATCCTCCTCGTTTGAGCTTGATGAAGATTCTTCCCCATTAGCCATAAAACAACTTTCTTCTTTGGAGTTGTGCCATGTCTCTATCTCTTCATTGCTAGAGTTAGATGAAGTTGATAAGGAATCATCAAAGGCAACGAAACACCTTTGATCATGCTCCTTGTCATCCTCTTCTTCATCATTAGATGTGTCCCCATCGTAATCATCAAATGTGCCACTAAGTCCCTGCTTTTGGTTCTTGACCTCGGACTTGGCTTTCCAATGTTTCTTCTCTTTACCCTTATAGGAATTTATATTGGGTTTGGAAGGGCATTCGGTAGCCACATGACCTATTCCACTGCAGTTGAAACAAACTAACTTGTTAGACTGTGAAACCAACTTTGAAGAAGACATACCTTGAATTTCCTTGAGGAATGCCTTGAAATTCTTGAATTGCTTGGCAAGCTCGATGTAATCATCGTCACTAAGAACTTCTTCATCTTCACTTGGAGCTTCTTGTTGGAAATGATTTTTCCACTTGAAAGACTCCTTCTCACCATGAAGAGCAATGCCCTTTTCCTTCTCGGGCTTGGTTGACTGAGTCTCTTCCTTATGTTAAAGTAGCACTTCATGAGAGATCTCCAAAGTATGCCAAATGCTGTTGGCCGATTTGCACATGGAGATGCGATCAAACTCTTCCGGAGTGAGGGCACATTGGAGAACACACATAGCCCTAGCATTGACTTTGATCAAGTCCTTCTCCACTTTAGTTCTCAAGGCCGTGGGAGTAGAAGGCTCCTCGAAGGGTGACTCCGTTATGTCCCAAAGGTCGTGACTCTTTAAGTAGACCATCATCCTGAAATTCCAACTCGGATAGTTGGTTCCGTTGAAGAGCGGGGGTCGAACGGTTGAGAGACCTTCTTCATGAGGCGCTGAAGTAGGGTTGAATGCCATTGTTGCAGTAAGATTTAATCTCGCTCTGATACCAATTGTAGGGATCGTCTAACCCTTGCAATACTAACAACACACACTAGAGGGGAGGTGAATAGTGTAATGGCAATAAAATTGTCCAAATAAAATTTAACTTGCAAATGCGGAATTATAAATGCAAGAGGAATTAAATGGCACAATCAATCCAAACGCAAACACAAAGTTTTACCCTGGTTCCCTAAACTTGGGTACATCCAGCCACACCAGTATTCACTATATATTCCCACACAGAGAAGTGAATACAAATCCCACAAAGAGATACCTCACAAAGAAGATTATGCCCTACACAAGGACCCAACCAATCCTACACAAGGATTAAGATTCCCACACAGAGAATCACTAACTCCCACTCAGAGAATTAGGGTTAGTCCTACACTAGGACACTAAACTCCCACAAAGAGAGTTACTCCGACAAAGAGAGTATCCTAAGTCCCACAAAGAGACAACCTCCCACAAAGAGAGAAACTCCCACAAAGAGAGAAAGTCCTAATCCCACAAAGAGAAATAGGAAAGCAATTTACACCTTGTAAAGTAAATACTCTTACCTATGCCTTGAGATGCTTACTCATGAATGAATGCAAGGCATGGAAGAGGATCTCCAAGTGTTGGAATATGCTTGAGAGCACTTGGATGATTTCCCTTGAGCTGGACTTCAATGCATGAAGAAAGATGAATGCTCAATAAAGGGAAATGAGGGAGCTTGAGAGTGGCTTAATGATCTCTTGAGATTTTCTATAGAATCAAGAGTTTTTCAAATGTTGTCAAGAGTTCTCAAGAATGGCAACACACTCATATATATAGGAATCATATATCAAGCCCAAAAACCCAAAGAAACAGCCAGAAAAACAAATCTGCAACGGTTAGAAACTGGGTGAAAACGACAGGAACAGTCGACTGATGATCATAAGACAGTCGACTGATCAACGGCTAGAAAATATCCAACGGCTATAATCTGTGCCAGGACAGTCGACTGACGAAGTCAATACAGTCGACTGACAAACAGGACAGGCGCCTGTAAATCCTTCAGTAGACGACTGCTGCAGGGGATGGATTGAAACAGAGAGCTGCACTCTTTCTCCAATTCTTCGCACAGGCGACTGGTGTTAATACTACAGTCGACTGTCGAATAGTCAGGCGACTGTATATTCTTCATCAGTCGACTACTGTAAAGTATGGAGAGAAGACAGAGAGATACAGAGATTGCACTTACGCTAGACAGGTGACTGTTTACCAAATCTCAGGCGACTGTAAATGTACAGGCAACTGAGAACTGATTGACAGGCGACTGTGCGTAAAACTCAAGTTTGAGTCAATAGAAATGTTGACTTGAGCAGTGCATATCAGGCAACTGTAGAAGGATCTACAGGCCACTGGAAATCACCCAGTCGACTGTGTTTCCCTCAACAGGCGACTGACAGAAAGAGTGAACATATTGGGTTGGATTCTATGATAATCCTAAGGTTCATGATCGCTCCGGGATGTGACCCAAAGAACGGTTGTAGTTTTACCGCAAGTGCACGGTGTAGCAGCGAGCGGGATATCGAACACAGGGAGGACGAATGACCGTGCTTGTTCCAATCAACCTGGCTATTTAAGAGAGAAATTTGCCTTTGGCGATCCTGTCACAATCGTCAGACAAAAATGCGGAAATATCAAATCAAATAAAGAACGTCTAGGGAATGGGGAATCCCCGCTACTCACCGTATTTCATAAATGTGGTTCGTCGGTTTCAAAATTGCTAGATTGAGATTTTGGATGAACTAGTTGCAACTGAATGTAGAACCAAGCTCACGCTCTCGCGCTGTTGCCGGTCTATAGCTATCCTAGGTTTGGGTCCAATCTCTTGCAAACCCTAGCCTAAGAAAGCTAGCATTGGGATCAACATCATCGTCCAATCGCGCACCGAGCCCAATCTCTTGCAAACTCGGTCCACGACCTAGATTGGGATAGTTCCTACCCGTCCAATCTCTTGCAAACGAGTATCGGCATGGAATTGCAACCGGAAATCCTAGTATCGGTCCAATCTCTTGCAAACCGATACTTCGAAAATCCGACTCCAACCCAATTCGGATTTCTAGGGTTTCCTATCAAATTGGGATCCAATCTCTTGCAAATCCCAATTGATATGAATACCTAGCCATCCGTAGTAAATTGATCCCAATCTAATCCCTAATAACAATTCTAGCACAATTTCTACCAATTCATCACAAATATGAAAATGGGCTTGTAGGGTTCATCCCCACGCCCCAAGACGTGGAGACTACTCACAAATCATAGCAAGATCACAAAAATAATCGTTGAAATAAGCAATAGAATTCATCACAATATTGAGAGATGCAATAAAAATAGAATTTTTTAGAGAAGAGAAAAGCAAACCAAAGGAGTTCTTCAATTGAATCCAACAAAATTCCAATCTTTGTCTCCTCTCTAATCACAAGAATAAAGCTAAAAACTAATCTAAAAAGCTGCAAAAAATCTGAGAGAGAGGCCCCCCAAACTAGGGTAAAAACAGGGTTTAAATAGCCCTCAAAATCGTCCAAAAACTGTGACCAAAATACCCCTGCACAGCCTGTTTTCCGCAGTTTTCGCTACAGGCAGCGCATCGCACTCTGCCGAGTGACAAAAGTCGCTCGGCCGAGTGAGAAACCCTGTAATTTTCCAGTAAGTCGGGGCCTTCAGGGGTCTCTCTTCGGGGGCTGGTCGGTCGAGTGAGTTGTCGTCACTCGGCCGATGGCTTCATGGCACTCGGGCGGACAGGATTAACCACTCGGCCGAGTGGGTCTTCTGAAGTTCAGGCAGCCGAAAAACAGTAACTTGGATGTTTTGGAAGGGCTTCGTCTGGGCGCCACTCGGGCGGACGTGATGTCGTCACTCAGCCGATGTGGTCTTCGGTGCTCGGCCGAGTGCACAGGTAAATCGTGTCTGATCTGGTCGGCAGAGCAGTGTCTCGCTGGTCGGCCGAGTGGCTCCTCCACTCGGCCGAGTGGGACACAAAAAATGCCCAATCTGCTTGTTTTGGCCTCCTCGTCGCTCCTGTGACGTCCGTTCTTCTTCCGCTCCTCTCCAACAGCAAAATACCCCTCGGGGAGGTCGTCGGTGACCGTCTAGAGTAAGCGCATCTCGAGATCACTCCAAATCACGCCAAATCACCTGAAATGCGACAAAAACAACAAATCGTGAAAAGCATCGCAATATCGTCGATATATCGTGAAAAACATGATTTGGGCGATCTAAATGGCATGCAAAAATGCGGGAAAAAGGTGTAAAATAAGGAGTGATCAAAATCCCCCAAGCTTGCCTCTTACTCGTCCTCGAGGAAGATAAGTAAATGGCTAACCCGGTGGATTCGGAAAACGAAAACGGCGAAAAACGAAAAATGAAAAACGAAGAAGAGTGAAATCGAAATAGAATAAAGAAGAAAGAAAGAAGCGAAGAGGTAGGATACTAGATCATTTTCTCAGGACGTGGGTTTCACTTACTCATATAGCATGCACTGAATGAAGAATACACGTCAAAGAATTTTATTTTGATATCATAGTATAATAGTGCAAATAGAAATAGAAAACCCACGAACAACGATATAATCATGAAAAATGGAATAATTCTAAAATTAACATCGTCTGAATCATTTAAAGCGGTATACGAATCACAGATCACACACTTTTCAATTGAACGCTTTCTATCAGGAGTATAAGAGTATCACACTATAGAATAGAGGGAATAGAAAAGTATGGATTTCATGAAATGAACGCTAGGCTTAGATCTCTGGATTTCGTAAAGCTAGAAATAATCTCACCGAGTATAGAATATTACTTAGCCTAGGTTGTCGTGCAACGTCAAGTGGTCACTCTCTCACACATCAATGGATCCCCTCCCCCAAGCTTATCTATAAGCATGGTGGCATAAAAAATATTCACATCCCCACTTTTATATAGCTCCAAATGTAATAAGAAGAAAGAAGAAAGAAAGAAAGTGAGATGTGATCTTTTATTGAGGATTTTTCCTCTTTTCTCTCTTTTTTTTGAGATAACATATATACACAACGATCCCAACTCGAAGAGAGATAATGATATACAAGAATGTTCTTCTCTCTTTTATTATTTTTTTCAGAGAATAAGAGATTTGGAGCTAGGAATTAGTAGCGGGGGAAATGCCATAAAATAGAATCGCTAAGGGGAGATTCACCAATGATTTTAAAAGTAGAGAAATGATGTTCAAGATTTGTGGAGAAAGAAATAGATATAACTCTCGGTTCACTCTATAAGACATGCACGACAACTTCAGCAGGGTAATCTAATCTACTCAGTTTCGATCATAAAAAAGCTAACTAATCCAGATTTATCATAGCTAACATCATTCAATCATCCTGAAGTGAAGTGTACAATTCATGCATATAGAAGTGATATAGGAAAAAGAAATCAGTACTCCAGATATAAGCATTCAATGCGTGAATCTTGGTGTGTTTTCTGTGATAGCATACATATGAATATTCAGACTCAGCTAATAATAAAATTTCATCCATTTTCATGTGGCAAAAGTGTGGGTTACTATCTCTAGATGCAAGGCAAGTCATAACATATGATATAAGAAATAAAGTCTAAGACATGACAAATATAGCATGCATATAGAGTAAGCTAAATCCAACGTCATCATCATCACAGAAAAGTCATCTCTAGCATGAGATGAAAAAAGAAATAAAGATAAAGAAAAAAAAAGAACTATTTATAATGCGGCACACAGAAAAAATAAGAAAAACGTGATGCATGACAAAACAAAAGAAAAATGATAAAAGATAAGTGCAAAAGCGAAGAATGGTGTGAAAAACTAAAAATAAAGGTGGCAAATCGAAAAAGAACGTGAGAACTCACTCCCCCAAGCTAAATGGCACAGTGTCCTCAATGTACAAAGTGTGGCACACCGAGAGACAAGAAGTGTAAGGGGCAGGTGAGGATGCATGCATGAAAAAAAATGAAAAAAATAAGAAAAATAAAGAAATGAAAAATATGATGCGGACATGATGCATGCACAGATAGGAGTGATACAGATATATAAGTGGCACCAAAAACTCTCCCTCTCTCCCAAAAAGATATATAAAGATATGATCTAAAAGAGAATCCCAAAATAAGTGAGGGGAGGGGGGGTGGACAAAAATGCATCAGGACCCAGCAGAAACGGGCAGCACAACGGCAAGGATAATCGATGGCATCAATGGTGCCTAGGAAGGTGGTGCTGCACCGTCTCCGTCCTGAGGCGGAGGTGGTGGTGGTGGCTGGACAGGCCGCTGAGCGGGTGTGGGTGTGGAAGTGGTAGCAGGTCGGGTGTGTGTGGAAGTGTGGGCGGGAACCTGCTGGGTGGGTGGGGGTACGCGCGGGAGACGCTCCAGAACCTGGGTGAGACAGTAATGGATCTGGGGGATCAGGTCAAAGCGACCAGCCATCGCAGAGACGGTGGAGGACAGGGTCCTAAGGTCGCCTCTGAGGCCACTCACCGCCTCCTCTAGAGCACGAATGCTCTGAAGTACAGTGTCGGGGGGAGGTGGTGCAGAGGGACGCACCGGTCGGGGCTGTGCAGGGCATGGCTGGCGAACTCGGGTCGCGTATGTGACTGGCTCAGCGGGGAAGGGAACAAAAGGTGTCGCGCCTGTGAACGTGGGCCTGGCCTCAGTGTGAGGCCGGGGCACAGACTGGTGAGAAGTGGAGGCAGCAGCAGCGAAAGAAGAGTGCAAAAGTGGTAGCGAGGCGGCCAGAGAGGTCAGTGGCACAGAAGTGTGGACAGACGCCACGACGCTCTCGGAAAATACAGCAGGGGTGGAGACAGAGGTGACTACCGCTGGGGTGGAAGTGTGTGGACCAAAAGGTGCAACCCCAGCGGAGATCATGCTAGCCATGGTCTCCACGACTGCGGCAAACGAGGGCTCTCCACTCTCAACAAAGGTCGGTGGGCGCTCGGGGAGTGCGGAGCAAAGAGGCTCGACGGACAGAGGGCCAGTGGTGGTGGTGGGAGTGGTGGTGACAGACTCGGAAGTGGTGGAAGTGGTGGAAGTGGGCTCAGCTGAGGTGCTCTCGACACCGACAGAGGTGTCAAGAGCAGCGGAAACGTCAGGTATGGGCTGAGGGGCCACTGGGTCAACAGGCTCGACAGCAGGCTCGGCAGGGTGTGCAACAGGGTCTACAGGGGCAGCGTGGGCCTGCTCGGCCTCCTCGGCCTCGAGCACGTAAGCAGCGGGGATGAGAACATCCATCGCAGGGAGCCAGTCAACGTGGGCTGGTGCAATCTGAGTCCGAGCAGGGCTCGGGAGAATCATGTAATCGGCCCTGTAAGGGCCGTGCAACCAGACCCAGTGACGCTCACCATGCGGACGAAGCATCTTCATCCGGGCCATAACATCTATCGACAGAGAAGTGGGGCCCGGGACGCGTCGTAAGTCGTCAGTGAAGTCCTCGCCGGTCATAAGAGCAAGCAAGGTGATCAGGCCGCCGCAGCATATCGGTGAGCGAGCGCCCACCGATACAATGATGCGGTCTAAAAACCAAGCCGCGATATCGATCATGACGGCGGGGACAAGCTCATCGCCATCCCTAGATAGAGCTCTGGGACGTGTCATCGCGTAGAGCATGTAGAGCTCTGGCGTAGACATCGTGCCCGGCTCATATCTGGCCAAAAAGGTCGTCGCCATAAGGCGCTGAGCAATGCGGAGGCAGGGATGGACAATGGCCGAGGCCTTGGCCCTACTAGGGTCAAAGGCAGCGTGAAGACCCGTAATCCGGGCCCAGAAGGCACCGACGTCGAAGGAAGGTGGGGGGATGTGGGTGGGGCCGTAACAGCGATCGGCACCGGGGACAGCGGGCCACGAGAAAAACGCTCTCATCATATCGAGAGTGACCTGGCACTCTCGATCCATGAACCGGAACGAGCATCCCTCATCGGTCTGGGCGATCGAACTAAGAATCTCAAGTGTCGGGCGGGTAAACGTATCCGCCGACACCTGCAGAAAATCTCGCCAGCCCACGTTGTCGTACAACGTGAGCATCCCCTCTAGTACCCCCAGGCATCCTAGGTCAGCGAGGTGTGCAAACCTGGAGGGTACGATCGATCGCTGGGAGATACGGTCGAAGACGGCGCGGTGTGCGTCGTCTCGGAACGTAATCCCGAGCGGCCCGACCAGTGGAGCCGGTGGTGGTGGCTGTGCAGCGCCAGGGAGAGGCTGTGCGTGCTGTGGGTGCACTGCAGGCTATGCGGGGTGTGCGGGGCCTGCAGGCTGTGCTGGGTGGACGGCGTGTGTGGGAGACGGTGGAGGAGAGTCCTCCAACTTGTGGGAGGGGCCGGCATCATCCGACCGCTTCCGCTTGGCGGAAGCTCTCTTCGACCGCGGCCGTGTCCGGGGCGGCATATCGGCCCCGAATGTAATGCCCTACCAGCTACTGCACAAGTACTAGAAGGGGGGTGAATAGTACTTTAAAATAATAAGGAGTATAATTCCAAATTAAATTGCAAACAACTACCAAATCAATTTGCGGAAGCTTAAATTGAATGACAACACAAAATTAACAATGCTAACAAACGATGTTAATGGGTTCGGATCCACCCAAGTCTCCCCGACTTGTTCCCGGTGATCCTACGTCCCAACCACCCGGATCCCCTCCGGATACTTGAGTTAAAAACCCTAACTCAAGATTTCCACTATGAATATCTTGTGAAAAACCTTCAAAAGATCAAATCATACATGCAATAGCAAACGTGAATCCCACAACCCGGGATCACAACCTTCTCTCACAACCGAGAGAATCACAAATCAATATTAAAGAGTTTAATATGAAATAAACAATCTTACCACAAAATCATATACCTTGAGTTTTTCTTACCCAAATGGTGAAATGAAGGATTTGAGGAAGATGAAGTCACCAAGACCTAGCACCAAGGAAATGACCATCAATCGGTGCCTAGGAAAGATTTGGAGACTTGGATCAAGCAATAGCTTGAAGAGCTCACCAAGAACAAGCTTCTCTCTAGATGGATTCTAGATCTAGAAATGAGAGAGAATGGGTTTCTTGTGAGGAAGAGAGCTTTAGATTTGAGTGAGAATAGCTATCTCTTTTGATCTCAATGAATCTCTGAATGGAAGCTCTAACCTAGATAGAAATGACCTAGGTTCGTATTTATAGGGTCCCATAAAAACAAGTTAGGTCATTCACCAACGGATAGAAATCTGTGAGAATTAGTCGGTCAAAGAACACTCACTGACCGACTAGTTCATCAACTAGTCGGTCAGTCAAACAACATGGACCGACTAAGAGAGGAACTGAGAAGAAAGAGAATTTCAGACCTAGAAATCTAGTCGGTCCAAGAAGACTTTCTGACCGACTAGTTTCACAACTAGTCGGTCAGTCAATGAACGTAGACCGACTAAGAGGCAAAATGAAATAGTCTGAACACAAGTTGACTTAGTCGGTCCAAGAACCAAAGTTGACCGACTAGATTGTCAACTAGTCGGTCACCAAACGTTCTTAGACCGACTAACGATAAACAGTAGCTTAGGAGAAATTTAGCATGAACAGTAAGTCACAACTAGTCGGTCAAAGAAGCATCACTGACCGACTAGTTCACAAACTAGTCGGTCGGTGAGTCAACGTAGACCGACTAACTGTAAACAGTAAAGTCCAAGAAATTAAGGAATCAAACTAGTCGGTCCAAGAAGAGTTGCCGACCGACTAGATCACCATCTAGTCGGTCAGTACTTGTTCTTGTACCAACTAACATGCATAATAAAGTCCGAATCGAAGCGCGATGCTTCGAGGAAGTTAGAATGAACTTGTGCAAGGATCCTAGAGCTACGAAATGAGCGTAATGAAGATAGAAACGTAAGATATACTCAAGGCTTAACATTCTATATATCGAAGCTAAAAGACTATAAATAAAACCTTAATAAACGGTCTTCGAGAGCTTCGATTGATTCTTCATAACTTCCAAAGCGGCGCAAGAGCTTCAACGAAGCTTTAGGCATGAATACGAGCTTTGGAAAGTGTTGAGATGTCGCTTTGAATGTTCTCGTGAAATTGGCGACGATCTCCAATACTGCGCTCACAAATTGTTAGTTCATGGATTATTTATGTTTGCTCATCATCAAAACCAAATCCGGGGAGTCCAATATTCAACATTCTCCCCCTTTTTGGTGATGACAAACCAACATAAATAATAATCAAAAATAATGATTCAAATGTAAAATACTTACTCCCCCTGCATTGATGACACGTTAATTCCAAAATGAATATATATGAATTGCATCAAGCAGACGAGTAAGATAAATAAAGAGAATCGATTTTTGAAATATCGGATTTTGAAAATCCTTATATATATCTTAACTCCCCCTGAATCTAACATATCAAACTAGATTCTTGGAAATTGAGTTAAATTTTCATTTGCGCTATTTATTATCATTATCTCTCCCCCTTTGGCATTATCCCAAAAATGGGGGGGCATACAACGACAACACTTAGGAAATGGAAAATCCAACATCGGGAGTCGTAGACAATGACGATGGACCAAATTGACACCAAGGGAAAAGTGTGGAAATCAAATCAAGATGTGCCAAAATGTCCATTATCAAAAAAAATAATCAAAATCATCAAAAATACCAAATAATTATTCATTTCTTGAATAAAGAAACATACTCTCCAATATTCAATATTCTTGGTTAAATTTGTGCATGGAAAACAATTCAATATAATTATAGAATTTCCATTTATTTAACCAAGCATTTAAGCATCGAGCGACGAAATCACATTGCATGGATATTTGAATGAGAGTTAATGTGCACGACGAAGTAAGTATCACAACATGAGCATCGATGTATATATTGAAATGATAACATGTTGAGTACATCCAAAAAGATATCAAATATAAAAATGTACATCACATCAAATGCAACACATCATCTATATAAACATCAAAAAGAACTACATCATCGACTACATCAAAATATAACATCATCATCAATATCCAGAGTACATCAAAATACAACACATCAAAATATCCAACCGACATCCAGAAAACTCAAAAGTACATCAAGAACAACCATCAATCTCCATCCTAACCCAAAATAAAACACTCTCAAAAAGGTAAATCATCCAATGAGCAGTGGAGAGTCCTCGGAACAAACGATCACGAGGAAGTGGCTGGATCTGTAGTGTCCGTGGGTCCAGTCGACGGAGTGGACTCAGGCTCTGCAGGGAGAAGAGGCGTCTCAACAGACGGGATCGTCGGGGTAGGTGTGGAAACAACTGGCTCAACAGCTGGGATCTCAACAGCAGCAGGGGTCTCAACAGCAGCAGGGGATAGATGTGCAGGCTCAGCAGCAGGGTCAGCAGCAGGCTCAGAAGTCTGAAGTGCTGAAGCAGAAGTCTCTGGAGCACCGGAAGTGGTGCCATCTCCAGGAGCTGAAGTGGTAGCAGCAGCAGCAGCAGTGGCCTCATCGCCACGGGCTAAGGAAGTGACAAGCTCGTCAAGCTCCTCATCGTCCATCTCCTCGGCCTCAGAAACTGAAGGAGGAAGATCAATCCCCATCATACGAGCCATACGGCAGACTACCTCCTCAGTACGAGCCAAACGGGAGTCGTGCTGACGAAGTAGGCGTACGACATCGTCTAATGTGGCAGGAGGAGCGGGGGCTGCAGCAGCTGACGGAGTAGACTGGGAAGCAGATGCGGTAGACCTCTGCACGTGACGAAGCGCCGCTAGAGATTTCTTAACGGCCGTCGCGTTTAGAGGAGTACCCAAGGGACGCTCATCGTCAGGAGGGAGAGGGACTCGGAAATGACGAAACACGAGGGTCAACAGACAAGGGTATGGAATATGCACAGATTTATTGGTCTTGCGTATACACTCGAAAGTGTCCATCTTATCGAGTATCACGCGAGCCCAATTAATCTCGCACCCCAAGAAAAGAGCGTAGATCAATTTCAAGAACGGCTGGGATGGGAGTGAAGATGATCCATACTTAGGGAGTAGGCAAGACTTCAAGATCAGGTTAAGGACCCACGCATTCGGCTTGAAAGATTTCGATGGAACACCAATTAATGAGGAGGGGATAACCTGGAAGATATCTGAAAGAACTGACTGATCCAAGGAAGAAATATCATCGACGGAAATGTCCGAAGGAAGGAGACCACACGACGAACAGCCAAGAATCTCCCCCAAGATTTCTGCCGTGAGAACTATAGGAGTTCCCAAGACAGTAGTCTCAATGGAGTGACTGGCGTCGTACTGGCCTCGAACGCGATTGGCATAGAACAATTTCACAAGGCGAGGATATGGTTTAGGATTTGCCTTAAGATCATAGCGGAGATAATCAAGGAGACCACTATAGGAGAGGAGATCGGCTAAGCCAAGGAAATCTGAAAACTGAACGTAGTGCTCCAATAACATCGGACAGTGTTCAATACAGTTGTAGGCCGCGAGACACAAAGGGTCGTCGCGACACAACGATATGTCAACACCCCCCGCTGGCATTGGGCCCTTTCCCTTTGGCTGGCGAGTCCTAGGACGAAGTGGAGGAGTGGGTTCCTTAGTGCTAGGCTCATCCTCAGGGATAAATTCAGTGTCGGAATCGGGAGGAGTAGAGGGTGAGTGGAGTATGGCCTTCTTGGATTTAGATTTTCGGGGTTTTACGGTCGCCGTCCTCTGCTTCTTCAGAGGAGGCGAAGACGGAGAAGCTTGGGTTGATTTGGCACGACGTTTAGGCTTAGGGGGATTCCTAGGGTCGGAAGGCCCTATAGACATAGGAGAAGCCCCAGAAGAGGCGATGGGAATCCTCGTCTTTGCCATGGTCGTGGCACGACGAGCACAAGCAACTAAAACTACGTGCAACACAAACCCTAGAGATCAAACCCTAGAAGCACACACAATCAAACCCTAACTCACAAGCCCTAAGGAAAAAAAAATTTCGAAACCCTAGAATACCTAGAAGATGAAATCGAACCCTAGGGAAGGAAATCGACCTAGGAGGAGGAGGAAGATACCTAGGAGGAGGAGGCGACGGCGGTGGACGGCGGCGATGGCCGGAGAGATGGCCGGAAGTCGAAAGGTCTCGAGAGGGGAGAGGGGTTTTCGGGCTGGAGCTGAAGGGAAAACCGACTAAAATGAGCTTTAGTCGGACGAAATGAGTATAAGTCGGTCGAGATCTGGAAAAGACACAAATGCCCTAACCCACTTAGTCGGTCACAGTTCAAGCACTGACCGACTAGATTACGATCTAGTCGGTCGGTCAATGAGCTTGAACCGACTAAGTCGAAACAGAGGCAAACAGTGATTTTTAGGGCAAGATTTACTCGGTCGCAGTATGCTCGCTGACCGACTAGTTTTCAATCTAGTCGGTCGGTAAATGTACTGAGACCGACTAAAGAAAGAAAATGAAAAGAGTTAGATGAAAGCTTGATCTAGTCGGTCTGAGTTCATTTGCTGACCGACTAGATGATCATCTAGTCGGTTGACAAATGAACTGAAACCGACTAGAAGAGTCCAAAAATTGATAATTGATTTCTCTTCACAAACCACTTAGATGAAACATCTTAACACTCTCATTAGTCATCTAAATTACCCCATAAAACGTCGAAATCTTAAATACGACATTGAAATACGAATTCGATCATAAATTCAAACAAATCTCATAAAATTCCCAAAAATTCAACAAATCTAGCATGAACGAAATATCGCGAAATATATTAGCATGCAAGATGATTGAGTTTAAATATGAATCCTATATCTCGGATTCACCCATAATCCCCAATTCTCGACGCAACCGCACAAAGGAGTCCTCCTTTAGGGGTTTCGTGAAAATATCGGCGATTTGCTTTTGGGTTTCAACGTACACTAAAATGATGTCCTTTTTAGCAACATGATCATCTAAGAAATGGTGTCGGACATCTATGTGTTTTGATCGGGAATGGTGCACCGGATTCTTTGAAAGACAGATAGCACTTTGGTTATCCACCATGATAGGGCTAGTATCACAGTGAATACCAAAATCCTTCAAAGTATGTCTCATCCAAAGAACCTGGGCACAAGCGGCACCGGCGGCAATATATTCCGCCTCGGTGGTTGAAAGTGATATGGAATTTTGCTTCTTGGAAAACCAAGAGACAAGAGAATTTCCTAGAAAATGGCAAGTGCCACTAGTACTTTTCCTGTCGGATTTGCATCCCGCATAATCAGCGTCACTATATGAGACTAACTCATATGTGCTAGATTTCGGATAAAGTAATCCAAAATCTAAAGTGTAACTTAGATAACGGAAAATACGCTTTACCGCTACTAAGTGAGACTCCTTAGGTTGAGACTGATAATGAGCACATACGCATACGGCAAACATAATATCGGGCCTACTTGCGGTAAGATAAAGTAAGCTACCTATCATACCTCGATATAGACGAATGTCTACATCCTTACCGCCCGTATCCTTGTCAAGATGGGTAGTCGTGCTCATTGGAGTCTTTTTCCCGGAAGCACTTTCCATTCCAAATCGCTTAAGCAACTCCACCGTATACTTCGTTTGGTGGATGAAGATTGCATCGTTCAATTGGCGAATTTGGAGACCTAAGAAATATTTGAGTTCGCCCATGTGGCTCATCTCAAATTGTTCCTTCATAACATTAGAAAACGCTTCGCAAAGAGTGAAGTTAGTAGCACCGAAAATGATATCATCAACATAAATTTGAACTAATAAAATATCATTATTCGCGTGCTTAATAAAAAGTGTAGAATCGGCTTCGCCCATTTTAAAATTCAAATCCAAAAGAAAATTCTTTAGGCGATCATACCAAGCTCGAGGAGCTTGTCTCAAACCATAAAGAGCTTTCTTTAGTTTAAAAACGTGATTTGGAAATTTTTCATTTATGAAGCCCGGAGGTTGAGAAACGTAAACTTCCTCAACGACATCTCCGTTTAAAAATGCACTTTTAACATCCATTTGAAATAACTTAAAATTTTTATGGCATGCATAAGACAATAAAAGTCTAATTGATTCTAATCTAGCTACCGGAGCGAAGGATTCTTTGAAATCGATACCTTCCTCTTGGCGATAGCCTTGAGCAACTAACCTAGCTTTGTTCCGGACGACAACTTGATTTTCGTCGGTTTTGTTCTTGAAGATCCACTTTGTCCCTATGACGGTGTGGTTCTTCGATGGCAAAGGAACAAGCTCCCATACCTCATTCCTCTCGAATTGAATGAGTTCCTCCTCCATGGCAAGGATCCAAGCACTATCTTCGCACGCTTCAACGATATTCTTTGGCTCTATCGATGAGGCAAAGGCACAATTGGCGAAGTGGTGGACTTGAGATCTCGTCTTGACACTATCATTAATATTGCCAATAACTTGCTCATGGGGATGGTCGCGAACGGTATGAAGCCGCTTGGGAATACCTTGATCACTAGGCACATTCTCAACAACTTCATTAGTCGGGTTAGTCTCAATAGAATCAATTGAATCAATAGACTTAGAATTTTCAAACGAATCACATAAAACATCCATAGAATCATTATCATTTGAAATTCTAGAAGTAGTAAAATTCTCATTAAACGAGACATGAAGTGATTCCTCGATCGTAGAGGATCTTTTGTTGTATATCCGGTAGGCTTTGCTACGTGAGGAATACCCAACAAATATCCCCTCATCCGATCTCGGATCAAACTTGTCCAAATTATCATAAGTGTTTTTAATGAAACATTTTGCGCCGAAAACACGAAAATGTTTAACTTGAGGCAATCTACCAAACAACAATTCATAGCAAGTTTGTTTGGTGCCGGGCCTCAAAAGTATTCTATTAAACACATAACAAGCGGTGTGTACCGCTTCCGCCCAAAATTGATAACCAAGTTGACTATCTTCGAGCATAGTGCGAGCACACTCCACAAGCGTTCTATTCTTCCTCTCAACAACACCATTTTGAGGAGGTGCGCGAGGGAAAGAAAACGTGTGAGTAATTCCAAGATCATCACAAAAATTTGAGAAAGACTCATTCTCAAATTCACCCCCATGATCACTACGAATAGTGACAATGGTGGTTCCGATGAGATTTTGTACTTTCTTCACAAATATTGTGAAGTTTTCAAAAGCTTCATTTTTATTACATAAGAAAAATACCCATGTAAATCTTGAATAATCATCAACGATGACTAGTCCATATCTTGCATTTCCTAAGGAAGCAACTCTAGTTGGCCCAAATAAATCTAGATGTAATAGCTCTAGTGGCCGTTTCGTAGAAATGCTTTTCTTAGGTTTAAATGAAGATTTAGGAAGCTTGCCACGTTGACAAGAATCACAAAAACTTTTCTTTTCAAAAACAAGCTTCGGAAAACCTTTAATGGAATTTAATTTCGAAAGCTTATAAAGTGTTCCAAAGTTCACATGTCCAAAGCGTCGATGCCATAAGTGTTGTTCACTTGTGTTGGCAACGAGACATTGTTCATATGACTTAGGAAGATCCAAAATATAAATATCTTTATGGCGTGTGCCGGAAAATAATAATTTATTATTATCATTTGAAATATGACACAATCCTTTCGCAAAGCTAACTTTGTAACCTTTGTCACAAAGTTGGCTTATTGAAATAAGATTATGATTTAAACCATCAACTAGATAGACATCACTAATTAAGGGTTTAGAAGGGTTACCCACTTTACCAACACCGACGATGGTTCCGCTCTCATTGCCTCCAAATACGACGCGATTTCCATTTGCAATGGGAACCACTCCGGAGAGCAATTGAGCGTCACCCGTCATGTGTTTTGAACACCCGCTATCGAGTATCCAATTCCCTTTGGAGCTAAATTTAAATTTGTTGCTCCTTTTCTTTTTCTTTTCCTTGAGTACCTAAAGATAGGAACTTTCATATCATGTTACCCAAGGTCATTGGGTCCTCAAAGGTTAGACCTTTGGAAGCCAAGTCCAATTGGACTTAGACTTCCCCACATAATTTCTACTACGCACAACATCCGAAAAATAAGCATTCATATATACTTGTTTTTCTTCCATGCTTGTGTCCTTTGGGCTCCAAATAGTGAAAATTTTGGGAGCCATCATCCTATTGGGTGCATGCATGCGTTGTTGGTTTCTACGTGATGCATGTCGTGGATAGGCATAAGGAACATGATGGAATGGTGTACGACGAGAATTATTCATATGATGAGGTGGGTGAACATATGCATGTGTGGGAACACGTGCGTGAGGGTGTCTCACATGGTGTGCACGTGCCCGTGAACGTGTAGCATAGAAATCATCATATGTGTGAGATGGTGGAGTAGGACGTGTGTTCCTACGTGGCATGGTATTTGTGTACATATAAGCATGCCCCTTCTTTGGAGGTCCACCCAAAGTGGGTTTCTTTCCAAAAGAGGGTGTGGACGAGGTGGAAGCACCATTGGTAGATGAACTACCAATAGAGTGTTTGCTACCACTCGTAGAGTCACCGGAAGTTGGCCTAACAAAGGTAGTGGCCGCTTTGGATGGACATCCCATCGTATACCCCAAACCAATGTGGTGATTGGCCGGAAGTAAGTCACTTAGGATTTTATCCAAATGGTCCTTACCCTTATTGAATCTATTGATTCGGCCTAATGTGTTCTCATATTTCTCTTTGAGAGAACGCATAGAAGTATCTAATGTGGATACTTGCGATGTGAGCACATAAACACGAGATTTAAGATTCTCGTTCTCAATACTCAAAGTCGAGTTTTGAGAAGTTAAATCCGCTATCTTATGTTCTTCCGGATCATCAATGCTAACATGTTCAAGTTTAGATTTGAGATTGACAATCTCATTTCTTAACTCTTCAACAACGGTGTCGTTGTTGGTGATGATAGTCTTAGGCGAGGTTTGAATGCTAGCTAGGTCATCTTTTACTTTAGTATATCGATTTACTAATTTTGTGTATTTAGACCATAAATGAGAGTTAGCAACCCTAAGATCATCCATAGTTACCTCATCGCCTTCGTCGTCGCTATCATCGGAGGAGGAAGATCCTTGATCATGCTCCTCTCTTGCCATGAAGCACATGTGCGCTTGCTCCACTTTCTCATCATCCGACTCTCCGCTTGAGGAATCCTCGGAGTCGGTGAATGTTGCTCCGACAAGTCCCTTTTTGTACCCCTTTTTGTACTTCTTTGACTTGTCGAACTTCGACGCCTTCCACTTCTCCTTTTGCTTGTTTTGAGGACAATCCGCTTTGATGTGTCCTGGCTTATTGCATTTAAAGCACAAAGGTGGAGAGGCTATAGTAGAAGTAAACTTAGATTTTTGTTTGAAGTTACCCTTTCGGAAGAAGCGATTGAACTTCTTTGCCATGAGTGCAATGGATTCCATGTCCATTTCTTCTTCCGAGTCCTCATCATCGGTAGAGGTGGATGAAGCCGCCTTGAATGCAATCGCCTTTTTCTTAGGCGCATCTTGGTTCAAATAGGACTTCATCTTTTCTTGTAACTTCACCTTGCTATCTTTGCGTACCTCGTATGACATCAAAGTACACATTAGTTGAACTACGGTATATTTGTTCATGTCATTACCTTCCTCGATGGGGAAGGTACGTTTTTCCCAAGAAGAGGGAAGTCCTTCAATAAGCTTTGAGCACTTCTCCTTTTGAGTGTAGGACTTGCCGAGGGCCTCTAACTCGTTTATTATGTCAACGAAGCGAGCGTAATATTCTTTCATCTTCTCGCCCTGTTGCATATGAAACATTTCGTAATCTTTGTTTACGACTACGAGTTTAGAGTCGCTTACCCTACTCGTCCCTTCATGAAGAATGAGGAGGGAGTTCCAAATTTGATATGCACTCTTACATGTGCATATCTTATTGAAGTCCTCGGGCTCCAATGCGCATTGCAAGGCGTTCATTGCCTTGGCATTGCTTACCTCCGCGGTGACCTCCGCGGTAGTCCATTTCTCAAAGTCTTCTTCTTCGGGTTCAATGTATTCCTTCATTGTGGTCCTCCATAAGGATGCACTCCGGAGGAAGGTTTCCATCGGGCATTTCCAGTACCCGTAGTTGGTACCGTTGAAGAATGGAGGCCTCGTAGAGGAATGACCTTCCATCACCGAAGATGCTCCTTCACGGTTTCTGAAGGTGTCATAGTTGGAAGGTGGACGCACGGTCTTGTTGTCGTTGGCAGACATAGCGAAGTATCTGGCTCTGATACCAAATGTAATGCCCTACCAGCTACTGCACAAGTACTAGAGGGGGGTGAATAGTACTTTAAAATAATAAGGAGTATAATTCCAAATTAAATTGCAAACAACTACCAAATCAATTTGCGGAAGCTTAAATTGAATGACAACACAAAATTAACAATGCTAACAAACGATGTTAATGGGTTCGGATCCACCCAAGTCTCCCCGACTTGTTCCCGGTGATCCTACGTCCCAACCACCCGGATCCCCTCCGGATACTTGAGTTAGAAACCCTAACTCAAGATTTCCACTATGAATATCTTGTGAAAAACCTTCACAAGATCAAATCATACATGCAATAGCAAACGTGAATCCCACAACCCGGGATCACAACCTTCTCTCACAACCGAGAGAATCACAAATCAATATTAAAGAGTTTAATATGAAATAAACAATCTTACCACAAAATCCTATACCTTGAGTTTTTCTTACCCAAATGGTGAAATGAAGGATTTGAGGAAGATGAAGTCACCAAGACCTAGCACCAAGGAAATGACCAGCAATCGGTGCCTAGGAAAGATTTGGAGACTTGGATCAAGCAATAGCTTGAAGAGCTCACCAAGAACAAGCTTCTCTCTAGATGGATTCTAGATCTAGAAATGAGAGAGAATGGGTTTCTTGTGAGGAAGAGAGCTTTAGATTTGAGTGAGAATAGCTATCTCTTTTGATCTCAATGAATCTCTGAATGGAAGCTCTAACCTAGATAGAAATGACCTAGGTTCGTATTTATAGGGTCCCATAAAAACAAGTTAGGTCATTCACCAACGGATAGAAATCTGTGAGAATTAGTCGGTCAAAGAACACTCACTGACCGACTAGTTCATCAACTAGTCGGTCAGTCAAACAACATGGACCGACTAAGAGAGGAACTGAGAAGAAAGAGAATTTCAGACCTAGAAATCTAGTCGGTCCAAGAAGACTTTCTGACCGACTAGTTTCACAACTAGTCGGTCAGTCAATGAACGTAGACCGACTAAGAGGCAAAATGAAATAGTCTGAACACAAGTTGACTTAGTCGGTCCAAGAACCAAAGTTGACCGACTAGATTGTCAACTAGTCGGTCACCAAACGTTCTTAGACCGACTAACGATAAACAGTAGCTTAGGAGAAATTTAGCATGAACAGCAAGTCACAACTAGTCGGTCAAAGAAGCATCACTGACCGACTAGTTCACAAACTAGTCGGTCGGTGAGTCAACGTAGACCGACTAACTGTAAACAGTAAAGTCCAAGAAATTAAGGAATCAAACTAGTCGGTCCAAGAAGAGTTGCCGACCGACTAGATCACCATCTAGTCGGACAGTACTTGTTCTTGTACCAACTAACATGCACAATAAAGTCCGAATCGAAGCGCGATGCTTCGAGGAAGTTAGAATGAACTTGTGCAAGGATCCTAGAGCTACGAAATGAGCGTAATGAAGATAGAAACGTAAGATATACTCAAGGCTTAACATTCTATATATCGAAGCTAAAAGACTATAAATAAAACCTTAATAAACGGTCTTCGAGAGCTTCGATTGATTCTTCATAACTTCCAAAGCGGCGCAAGAGCTTCAACGAAGCTTTAGGCATGAATACGAGCTTTGGAAAGTGTTGAGATGTCGCTTTGAATGTTCTCGTGAAATTGGCGACGATCTCCAATACTGCGCTCACAAATTGTTAGTTCATGGATTATTTATGTTTGCTCATCATCAAAACCAAATCCGGGGAGTCCAATATTCAACATTCTCCCCCTTTTTGGTGATGACAAACCAACATAAATAATAATCAAAAATAATGATTCAAATGTAAAATACTTACTCCCCCTGCATTGATGACACGTTAATTCCAAAATGAATATATATGAATTGCATCAAGCAGACGAGTAAGATAAATAAAGAGAATCGATTTTTGAAATATCGGATTTTGAAAATCCTTATATATATCTTAACTCCCCCTGAATCTAACATATCAAACTAGATTCTTGGAAATTGAGTTAAATTTTCATTTGCGCTATTTATTATCATTATCTCTCCCCCTTTGGCATTATCCCAAAAATGGGGGGCATACAACGACAACACTTAGGAAATGGAAAATCCAACATCGGGAGTCGTAGACAATGACGATGGACCAAATTGACACCAAGGGAAAAGTGTGGAAATCAAATCAAGATGTGCCAAAATGTCCATTATCAAAAAAAATAATCAAAATCATCAAAAATACCAAATAATTATTCATTTCTTGAATAAAGAAACATACTCTCCAATATTCAATATTCTTGGTTAAATTTGTGCATGGAAAACAATTCAATATAATTATAGAATTTCCATTTATTTAACCAAGCATTTAAGCATCGAGCGACGAAATCACATTGCATGGATATTTGAATGAGAGTTAATGTGCACGACGAAGTAAGTATCACAACATGAGCATCGATGTATATATTGAAATGATAACATGTTGAGTACATCCAAAAAGATATCAAATATAAAAATGTACATCACATCAAATGCAACACATCATCTATATAAACATCAAAAAGAACTACATCATCGACTACATCAAAATATAACATCATCATCAATATCCAGAGTACATCAAAATACAACACATCAAAATATCCAACCGACATCCAGAAAACTCAAAAGTACATCAAGAACAACCATCAATCTCCATCCTAACCCAAAATAAAACACTCTCAAAAAGGTAAATCATCCAATGAGCAGTGGAGAGTCCTCGGAACAAACGATCACGAGGAAGTGGCTGGATCTGCAGTGTCCGTGGGTCCAGTCGACGGAGTGGACTCAGGCTCTGCAGGGAGAAGAGGCGTCTCAACAGACGGGATCGTCGGGGTAGGTGTGGAAACAACTGGCTCAACAGCTGGGATCTCAACAGCAGCAGTGGTCTCAACAGCAGCAGGGGATAGATGTGCAGGCTCAGCAGCAGGGTCAGCAGCAGGCTCAGAAGTCTGAAGTGCTGAAGCAGAAGTCTCTGGAGCACCGGAAGTGGTGCCATCTCCAGGAGCTGAAGTGGTAGCAGCAGCAGCAGCAGTGGCCTCATCGCCACGGGCTAAGGAAGTGACAAGCTCGTCAAGCTCCTCATCGTCCATCTCCTCGGCCTCAGAAACTGAAGGAGGAAGATCAATCCCCATCATACGAGCCATACGGCAGACTACCTCCTCAGTACGAGCCAAACGGGAGTCGTGCTGACGAAGTAGGCGTACGACATCGTCTAATGTGGCAGGAGGAGCGGGGGCTGCAGCAGCTGACGGAGTAGACTGGGAAGCAGATGCGGTAGACCTCTGCACGTGACGAAGTGCCGCTAGAGATTTCTTAACGGCCGTCGCGTTTAGAGGAGTACCCAAGGGACGCTCATCGTCAGGAGGGAGAGGGACTCGGAAATGACGAAACACGAGGGTCAACAGACAAGGGTATGGAATATGCACGGATTTATTGGTCTTGCGTATACACTCGAAAGAGTCCATCTTATCGAGTATCACGCGAGCCCAATTAATCTCGCACCCCAAGAAAAGAGCGTAGATCAATTTCAAGAACGGTTGGGATGGGAGTGAAGATGATCCATACTTAGGGAGTAGGCAAGACTTCAAGATCAGGTTAAGGACCCACGCATTCGGCTTAAAAGATTTCGATGGAACACCAATGAATGCGGAGGGGATAACCTGGAAGATATCTGAAAGAACTGACTGATCCAAGGAAGAAATATCATCGACGGAAATATCCGAAGGAAGGAGACCACACGACGAACAGCCAAGAATCTCCCCCAAGATTTCTGCCGTGAGAACTATAGGAGTTCCCAAGACAGTAGTCTCAATGGAGTGACTGGCGTCGTACTGGCCTCGAACGCGATTGGCATAGAACAATTTCACAAGGCGAGGATATGGTTTAGGATTTGCCTTAAGATCATAGCGGAGATAATCAAGGAGACCACTATAGGAGAGGAGATCGGCTAAGCCAAGGAAATCTGAAAACTGAACGTAGTGCTCCAATAACATCGGGCAGTGTTCAATACGGTTGTAGGCCGCGAGACACAAAGGGTCGTCGCGACACAACGATATGTCAACACCCCCCGCTGGCATTGGGCCCTTTCCCTTTGGCTGGCGAGTCCTAGGACGAAGTGGAGGAGTGGGTTCCTTAGTGCTAGGCTCATCCTCAGGGATAAATTCAGTGTCGGAATCGGGAGGAGTAGAGGGTGAGTGGAGTATGGCCTTCTTGGATTTAGATTTTCGGGGTTTTACGGTCGCCGTCCTCTGCTTCTTCAGAGGAGGCGAAGACGGAGAAGCTTGGGTTGATTTGGCACGACGTTTAGGCTTAGGGGGATTCCTAGGGTCGGAAGGCCCTATAGACATAGGAGAAGCCCCAGAAGAGGCGATGGGAATCCTCGTCTTTGCCATGGTCATGGCACGACGAGCACAAGCAACTAAAACTACGTGCAACACAAACCCTAGAGATCAAACCCTAGAAGCACACACAATCAAACCCTAACTCACAAGCCCTAAGGAAAAAAAAATTTCGAAACCCTAGAATACCTAGAAGATGAAATCGAACCCTAGGGAAGGAAATCGACCTAGGAGGAGGAGGAAGATACCTAGGAGGAGGAGGCGACGGCGGCGGACGGCGGCGGACGGCGGCGATGGCCGGAGAGATGGCCGGAAGTCGAAAGGTCTCGAGAGGGGAGAGGGGTTTTCGGGCTGGAGCTGAAGGGAAAACCGACTAAAATGAGCTTTAGTCGGACGAAATGAGTATAAGTCGGTCGAGATCTGGAAAAGACACAAATGCCCTAACCCACTTAGTCGGTCACAGTTCAAGCACTGACCGACTAGATTACGATCTAGTCGGTCGGTCAATGAGCTTGAACCGACTAAGTCGAAACAGAGGCAAACAGTGATTTTTAGGGCAAGATTTAGTCGGTCGCAATATGCTCGCTGACCGACTAGTTTTCAATCTAGTCGGTCGGTAAATGTACTGAGACCGACTAAAGAAAGAAAATGAAAAGAGTTAGATGAAAGCTTGATCTAGTCGGTCTGAGTTCATTTGCTGACCGACTAGATGATCATCTAGTCGGTTGACAAATGAACTGAAACCGACTAGAAGAGTCCAAAAATTGATAATTGATTTCTCTTCACAAACCACTTGGATGAAACATCTTAACACTCTCATTAGTCATCTAAATTACCCCATAAAACGTCGAAATCTTAAATACGACATTGAAATACGAATTCGATCATAAATTCAAACAAATCTCATAAAATTCCCAAAAATTCAACAAATCTAGCATGAACGAAATATCGCGAAATATATTAGCATGCAAGATGATTGAGTTTAAATATGAATCCTATATCTCGGATTCACCCATAATCCCCAATTCTCGACGCAACCGCACAAAGGAGTCCTCCTTTAGGGGTTTCGTGAAAATATCGGCGATTTGCTTTTGGGTTTCAACGTACACTAAAATGATGTCCTTTTTAGCAACATGATCATCTAAGAAATGGTGTCGGACATCTATGTGTTTTGATCGGGAATGGTGCACCGGATTCTTTGAAAGACAGATAGCACTTTGGTTATCCACCATGATAGGGCTAGTATCACAGTGAATACCAAAATCCTTCAAAGTATGTCTCATCCAAAGAACCTGGGCACAAGCGGCACCGGCGGCAATATATTCCGCCTCGGTGGTTGAAAGTGATACGGAATTTTGCTTCTTGGAAAACCAAGAGACAAGAGAATTTCCTAGAAAATGGCAAGTGCCACTAGTACTTTTCCTGTCGGATTTGCATCCCGCATAATCAGCGTCACTATATGAGACTAACTCATATGTGCTAGATTTCGGATAAAGTAATCCAAAATCTAAAGTGTAACTTAGATAACGGAAAATACGCTTTACCGCTACTAAGTGAGACTCCTTAGGTTGAGACTGATAACGAGCACATACGCATACGGCAAACATAATATCGGGCCTACTTGCGGTAAGATAAAGTAAGCTACCTATCATACCTCGATATAGACGAATGTCTACATCCTTACCGCCCGTATCCTTGTCAAGATGCGTAGTCGTGCTCATTGGAGTCTTTTTCCCGGAAGCACTTTCCATTCCAAATCGCTTAAGCAACTCCACCGTATACTTCGTTTGGTGGATGAAGATTGCATCGTTCAATTGGCGAATTTGGAGACCTAAGAAATATTTGAGTTCGCCCATGTGGCTCATCTCAAATTGTTCCTTCATAACATTAGAAAACGCTTCGCAAAGAGTGAAGTTAGTAGCACCGAAAATGATATCATCAACATAAATTTGAACTAATAAAATATCATTATTCGCGTGCTTAATAAAAAGTGTAGAATCGGCTTCGCCCATTTTAAAATTCAAATCCAAAAGAAAATTCTTTAGGCGATCATACCAAGCTCGAGGAGCTTGTCTCAAACCATAAAGAGCTTTCTTTAGTTTAAAAACGTGATTTGGAAATTTTTCATTTATGAAGCCCGGAGGTTGAGAAACGTAAACTTCCTCAACGACATCTCCGTTTAAAAATGCACTTTTAACATCCATTTGAAATAACTTAAAATTTTTATGGCATGCATAAGACAATAAAAGTCTAATTGATTCTAATCTAGCTACCGGAGCGAAGGATTCTTTGAAATCGATACCTTCCTCTTGGCGATAGCCTTGAGCAACTAACCTAGCTTTGTTCCGGACGACGACTTGATTTTCGTCGGTTTTGTTCTTGAAGATCCACTTTGTCCCTATGACGGTGTGGTTCTTCGATGGCAAAGGAACAAGCTCACATACCTCATTCCTCTCGAATTGAATGAGTTCCTCCTCCATGGCAAGGATCCAAGCACTATCTTCGCACGCTTCAACGATATTCTTTGGCTCTATCGATGAGGCAAAGGCACAATTGGCGAAGTGGTGGACTTGAGATCTCGTCTTGACACTATCATTAATATTGCCAATAACTTGCTCATGGGGATGGTCGCGAACGGTATGAAGCCGCTTGGGAATACCTTGATCACTAGGCACATTCTCAACAACTTCATTAGTCGGGTTACTCTCAATAGAATCAATTGAATCAATAGACTTAGAATTTTCAAACGAATCACATAAAACATCCATAGAATCATTATCATTTGAAATTCTAGAAGTAGTAAAATTCTCATTAAACGAGACATGAAGTGATTCCTCGATCGTAGAGGATCTTTTGTTGTATATCCGGTAGGCTTTGCTACGTGAGGAATACCCAACAAATATCCCCTCATCCGATCTCGGATCAAACTTGTCCAAATTATCATATGTGTTTTTAATGAAACATTTTGCGCCGAAAACACGAAAATGTTTAACTTGAGGCAATCTACCAAACAACAATTCATAGCAAGTTTGTTTGGTGCCGGGCCTCAAAAGTATTCTATTAAACACATAACAAGCGGTGTGTACCGCTTCAGCCCAAAATTGATAACCAAGTTGACTATCTTCGAGCATAGTGCGAGCACACTCCACAAGCGTTCTATTCTTCCTCTCAACAACACCATTTTGAGGAGGTGCGCGAGGGAAAGAAAACGTGTGAGTAATTCCAAGATCATCACAAAAATTTGAGAAAGACTCATTCTCAAATTCACCCCCATGATCACTACGAATAGTGACAATGGTGGTTCCGATGAGATTTTGTACTTTCTTCACAAATATTGTGAAGTTTTCAAAAGCTTCATTTTTATTACATAAGAAAAATACCCATGTAAATCTTGAATAATCATCAACGATGACTAGTCCATATCTTGCATTTCCTAAGGAAGCAACTCTAGTTGGCCCAAATAAATCTAGATGTAATAGCTCTAGTGGTCGTTTCGTAGAAATGCTTTTCTTAGGTTTAAATGAAGATTTAGGAAGCTTGCCACGTTGACAAGAATCACAAAAACTTTTCTTTTCAAAAACAAGCTTCGGAAAACCTTTAATGGAATTTAATTTCGAAAGCTTATAAAGTGTTCCAAAGTTCACATGTCCAAAGCGTCGATGCCATAAGTGTTGTTCACTTGTGTTGGCAACGAGACATTGTTCATATGACTTTGGAAGATCCAAAATATAAATATCTTTATGGCGTGTGCCGGAAAATAATAATTTATTATTATCATTTGAAATATGACACAATCCTTTCGCAAAGCTAACTTTGTAACCTTTGTCACAAAGTTGGCTTATTGAAATAAGATTATGATTTAAACCATCAACTAGATAGACATCACTAATTAAGGGTTTAGAAGGGTTACCCACTTTACCAACACCGACGATGGTTCCGCTCTCGTTGCCTCCAAATACGACGTGATTTCCATTTGCAATGGGAACCACTCCGGAGAGCAATTGAGCGTCACCCGTCATGTGTTTTGAACACCTGCTATCGAGTATCCAATTCCCTTTGGAGCTAAATTTAAATTTGTTGCTCCTTTTCTTTTTCTTTTCCTTGAGTACCTAAAGATAGAAACTTTCATATCATGGTACCCAAGGTCATTGGATCCTCAAAGGTTAGACCTTTGGAAGCCAAGTCCAATTGGACTTAGACTTCCCCACATAATTTCTACTACGCACAACATCCGAAAAATAAGCATTCATATATACTTGTTTTTCTTCCATGCTTGTGTCCTTTGGGCTCCAAATAGTGAAAATTTTGGGAGCCATCATCCTATTGGGTGCATGCATGCGTTGTTGGTTTCTACGTGATGCATGTCGTGGATAGGCATAAGGAACATGATGGAATGGTGTACGACGAGAATTATTCATATGATGAGGTGGGTGAACATATGCATGTGTGGGAACACGTGCGTGAGGGTGTCTCACATGGTGTGCACGTGCCCGTGAACGTGTAGCATAGAAATCATCATATGTGTGAGATGGTGGAGTAGGACGTGTGTTCCTACGTGGCATGGTATTTGTGTACATATAAGCATGCCCCTTCTTTGGAGGTCCACCCAAAGTGGGTTTCTTTCCAAAAGAGGGTGTGGACGAGGTGGAAGCACCATTGGTAGATGAACTACCAATAGAGTGTTTGCTACCACTCGTAGAGTCACCGGAAGTTGGCCTAATAAAGGTAGTGGCCGCTTTGGATGGACATCCCATCGTATACCCCAAACCAATGTGGTGATTGGCCGGAAGTAAGTCACTTAGGATTTTATCCAAATGGTCCTTACCCTTATTGAATCTATTGATTCGGCCTAATGTGTTCTCATATTTCTCTTTGAGAGAACGCATAGAAGTATCTAATGTGGATACTTGCGATGTGAGCACATAAACACGAGATTTAAGATTCTCGTTCTCAATACTCAAAGTCGAGTTTTGAGAAGTTAAATCCGCTATCTTATGTTCTTCCGGATCATCAATGCTAACATGTTCAAGTTTTGATTTGAGATTGACAATCTCATTTCTTAACTCTTCAACAACGGTGTCGTTGTTGGTGATGATAGTCTTAGGCGAGGTTTGAATGCTAGCTAGGTCATCTTTTACTTTAGTATATCGATTTACTAATTTTGTGTATTTAGACCATAAATGAGAGTTAGCAACCCTAAGATCATCCATAGTTACCTCATCGCCTTCGTCGTCGCTATCATCGGAGGAGGAAGATCCTTGATCATGCTCCTCTCTTGCCATGAAGCACATGTGCGCTTGCTCCACTTTCTCATCATCCGACTCTCCGCTTGAGGAATCCTCGGAGTCGGTGAATGTTGCTCCGACAAGTCCCTTTTTGTACCCCTTTTTGTACTTCTTTGACTTGTCGAACTTCGGCGCCTTCCACTTCTCCTTTTGCTTGTTTTGAGGACAATCCGCTTTGATGTGTCCTGGCTTATTGCATTTAAAGCACAAAGGTGGAGAGGCGATAGTAGAAGTAAACTTAGATTTTTGTTTGAAGTTACCCTTTCGGAAGAAGCGATTGAACTTCTTTGCCATGAGTGCAATGGATTCCATGTCCATTTCTTCTTCCGAGTCCTCATCATCGGTAGAGGTGGATGAAGCCGCCTTGAATGCAATCGCCTTTTTCTTAGGCGCATCTTGGTTCAAATAGGACTTCATCTTTTCTTGTAACTTCACCTTGCTATCTTTGCGTACCTCGTATGACATTAAAGTACCCATTAGTTGAACTACGGTATATTTGTTCATGTCATTACCTTCCTCGATGGCGAAGGTACGTTTTTCCCAAGAAGAGGGAAGTCCTTCAATAAGCTTTGAGCACTTCTCCTTTTGAGTGTAGGACTTGCCGAGGGCCTCTAACTCGTTTATTATGTCAACGAAGCGAGCGTAATATTCTTTCATCTTCTCGTCCTGTTGCATATGAAACATTTCGTAATCTTTGTTTACGACTACGAGTTTAGAGTCGCTTACCCTACTCGTCCCTTCATGAAGAATGAGGAGGGAGTTCCAAATTTGATATGCACTCTTACATGTGCATATCTTATTGAAGTCCTCGGGCTCCAATGCGCATTGCAAGGCGTTCATTGCCTTGGCATTGCTTACCTCCGCGGTGACCTCCGCGGTAGTCCATTTCTCAAAGTCTTCTTCTTCGGGTTCAATGTATTCCTTCATTGTGGTCCTCCATAAGGATGCACTCCGGAGGAAGGTTTCCATCCGGCATTTCCAGTACCCGTAGTTGGTACCGTTGAAGAATGGAGGCCTCGTAAAGGAATGACCTTCCATCACCGAAGATGCTCCTTCACGGTTTCTGAAGGTGTCATAGTTGGAAGGTGGACGCACGGTCTTGTTGTCGTTGGCAGACATAGCGAAGTATCTGGCTCTGATACCAAATGTAATGCCCTACCAGCTACTGCACAAGTACTAGAGGGAGGGTGAATAGTACTTTAAAATAATAAGGAGTATAATTCCAAATTAAATTGCAAACAACTACCAAATCAATTTGCGGAAGCTTAAATTGAATGACAACACAAAATTAACAATGCTAACAAACGATGTTAATGGGTTCGGATCCACCCAAGTCTCCCCGACTTGTTCCCGGTGATCCTACATCCCAACCACCCGGATCCCCTCCGGATACTTGAGTTAGAAACCCTAACTCAAGATTTCCACTATGAATATCTTGTGAAAAACCTTCACAAGATCAAATCATACATGCAATAGTAAACATGAATCCCACAACCCGGGATCACAACCTTCTCTCACAACCGAGAGAATCACAAATCAATATTAAAGAGTTTAATATGAAATAAACAATCTTACCACAAAATCCTATACCTTGAGTTTTTCTTACCCAAATGGTGAAATGAAGGATTTGAGGAAGATGAAGTCACCAAGACCTAGCGCCAAGGAAATGACCAGCAATCGGTGCCTAGGAAAGATTTGGAGACTTGGATCAAGCAATAGCTTGAAGAGCTCACCAAGAACAAGCTTCTCTCTAGATGGATTCTAGATCTAGAAATGAGAGAGAATGGGTTTCTTGTGAGGAAGAGAGCTTTAGATTTGAGTGAGAATAGCTATCTCTTTTGATCTCAATGAATCTCTGAATGGAAGCTCTAACCTAGATAGAAATGACCTAGGTTCGTATTTATAGGGTCCCATAAAAACAAGTTAGGTCATTCACCAACGGATAGAAATCTGTGAGAATTAGTCGGTCAAAGAACACTCACTGACCGACTAGTTCATCAACTAGTCGGTCAGTCAAACAACATGGACCGACTAAGAGAGGAACTGAGAAGAAAGAGAATTTCAGACCTAGAAATCTAGTCGGTCCAAGAAGACTTTCTGACCGACTAGTTTCACAACTAGTCGGTCAGTCAATGAACGTAGACCGACTAAGAGGCAAAATGAAATAGTCTGAACACAAGTTGACTTAGTCGGTCCAAGAACCAAAGTTGACCGACTAGATTGTCAACTAGTCGGTCACCAAACGTTCTTAGACCGACTAACGATAAACAGTAGCTTAGGAGAAATTTAGCATGAACAGTAAGTCACAACTAGTCGGTCAAAGAAGCATCACTGACCGACTAGTTCACAAACTAGTCGGTCGGTGAGTCAACGTAGACCGACTAACTGTAAACAGTAAAGTCCAAGAAATTAAGGAATCAAACTAGTCGGTCCAAGAAGAGTTGCCGACCGACTAGATCACCATCTAGTCGGACAGTACTTGTTCTTGTACCAACTAACATGCACAATAAAGTCCGAATCGAAGCGCGATGCTTCGAGGAAGTTAGAATGAACTTGTGCAAGGATCCTAGAGCTACGAAATGAGCGTAATGAAGATAGAAACGTAAGATATACTCAAGGCTTAACATTCTATATATCGAAGCTAAAAGACTATAAATAAAACCTTAATAAACGGTCTTCGAGAGCTTCGATTGATTCTTCATAACTTCCAAAGCGGCGCAAGAGCTTCAACGAAGCTTTAGGCATGAATACAAGCTTTGGAAAGTGTTGAGATGTCGCTTTGAATGTTCTCGTGAAATTGGCGACGATCTCCAATACTGCGCTCACAAATTGTTAGTTCATGGATTATTTATGTTTGCTCATCATCAAAACCAAATCCGGGGAGTCCAATATTCAACACCGAGCGCGCGCCGAAAAACGTGAAAAGTGTGGCGTGTGCAAAAATAATGGAAGGAGTATACCCAGACACGCCGCGAGTGCTCAGCAATGGAAGAGTGCGAAGTCAGCGCCTCCGCGAAGTCCAGATCAGCCCATAGAAGCTCCCCTGGGCTCCCCTAAGCTCCAAAAAGCAACCTGCGCATGAAAAGGCGATATCAGTGGGTAATATTCAAAATGTATGGAGCATTAGGGGTATAATAGATAGATATAGGAATTGATTTGGGTTAGGGGTTTGATTAATACACGGATCCTCGAAAAATACACAAAAAGAGGCGATAAAGGGCGAAAATAAGCAATACCGGAGGTGGCCGGAGACACAGCCGCCGGCGGCGACTCGGGCGAGGCGCGGCGAGTGGTCGGCCAGCGGTGGCTGGCCGAGCGGCGGCGTGGCAACGGCGATCGGGCGAGTAGGGGGGTGCGAGCGGGTGAGGGAAGCTGAAAGGTCGGGGGTGCGAGCGGGCGATCGAATTTTTGCGTTTCGAAAAACGTGCCCCCTGACCTTTTATATAGCAAAAGTTACGACTCGGCCGAGTGACGTGGTCACTCGGCCGAGTGGAATCAATGTAAATTCTTCCCCGCTTACGCATCGGCCGAGTGGCCTTGCCAGCCTCGGCCGAGTGGAGTAAGTCCATTCGGCCGAGTGGCTCAAGCTACTCGGCAAGACTCCCCCTAGGAGGGTATCCGTTTTACTCGGCCGAGTGAATATATATACTCGGCCGAGTAGCAGTTATATTGAAATCAGGAAAATAAACAGAGAGTTGGGTACAGCAGACTTCCCTCGTTCGTGAGCGGCTGGGCCGGACGAACTTGTGCACTCGGCCGAGTGACTAGTATACTCGGCCGAGTGAGCCTTGTGTTCTGCTGTTTGTCTTCGTTTGGGCTCTAAACTCCGTCTTTCTTCCTCCAGTCGATTCCATCTTCCTCCTAAGCGTCGAGCGCCTTCTTGGGGCGCTCCTCGTCGTCTCGTTCATCCTCCTCATGATGGATCTACCTATCTCCTCTCCTGTCAAGAAAAATAGGACCCGTTATCACAAAATTTTTGGGCGAACGACTCAAAACACTAAAAATTTCTAAAACGAAAATAAAGAAAAAGTGAAAATAAAGCGAAAGCCGTCGGGTTGCCTCCCGACAAGCGCGTGAGCTCGACCCCCTATAATTTTCAATCAATGCGGGATGTTTGGTGCATATGAGATGCATCCATCAAACTTTTCGGGGAGCACGCTTGGATTTGGACGTGGCGGCGTGTTCTCCCTCGGTGGTCTCCCATCTCGAATAGTGTTGGGGGGAGGCTCCCCCAAGCTAGCATTTGCTCCGGTCAACGGCTTCACCGGTGGTGCCGATTTCCGTACCGGAGGAGCTTTCTTTGGAGATTTTAATTTCGAGAGCTTGCAGAGCTCTCGAATCCTTGCGACATCAGCGTCGCCTTCATCATCTTCAGCGGAGAGGTCGGGGGAATCATCTTTCTTCTCATTTTGGCCTAAATCCGGGCCTTCCTCGAAATCTTCATCGAATAGAGCGCCAATAGAGTGGGGGATCGCCTCCTCAATTACCTCATCAAGGAGGTCCATGTAATCAAGCTCCTCGTGGTAAGGCATGTGCTTCATAGCCTTAGGAATGTGAAGCTCCACCTCGATGTTGCCGACATTTAAAGTTAGGGTACCTTCACGCACGTCGACAATCACTCCGGCGGTGGCGAGGAACGGGCGTCCAAGTATCAATGAAGTATCTCCCTCCTCCTTAACGTCCATGATCACGAAGTCACATGGCAAGCATATTCCACCCGGGACTTGTAGCGGGATGTCTTCGGCGATCCCCACCGGCCTTGTTATCCGTCCATCGGCTAATTGAATGCGCATGTCGGTGGGTTTCAACTTTGTCCCGGTGTTTAGCCTTAAGAACATGGAGAGAGGCATGAGGCTCACACTAGCCCCTAGATCAACCAACGCCTTTTGAAGAGGGACGCCGCCCAAGGTGCAAGGAATCCGAAAACTCCCCGGATCTTTAAATTTGGCCGGCTCCCTTTTTCTCTTGGTAAACCAAGAGCCCTCCTCGGCTAGCATGATCTTCTCCTTCCTCTTTCTCCCCGAAATCAAGTCCTTCAAGAATTTAGCATATGTGGGGATTTCCACGATGGCGTCGAGGAAGGGAATGTTAAGGCTAACTCCTCTAAGATACTCGAGAAACTTCGCTAGCCTTTTCTCCATTTTCGCTCTAGCAAGCCTTTGGGGAAATGGGACCGGTGGCATGAAGCGCCTTTCCTCGATCAATTGTTCCGCTCTAGATTTCTCCTTGTCTTGTGGCTCCTTCTCCTTTTCAACTTCAACTATCGGCTCAATTGGCTCCAAGCTTTCCTCCACGGGCTCCTCGGTAGGAATCATGGCGGGGGTGGTGTCCTTCCCGCCTCTAGTAGTAACGGCAACTACGGCATTGATGTGGCCGGTGTTGCTCCGTGGGTTTTGCTCAGGTTGCGCCGGCAATCGTTGAGTGTTCCGATTTAGCAACGCTAATTGCTCCGATATTTGAGCCACAACGGTATTAAGGGAGTCTTGCCCTGCCTTCAAGGTAGCATTTACCTTATTTTGCTCGACCATGAACGCCTCCACTCTAGCTTCGAAGTCGGATCGTTGTTGAGCTTGTGGAGGGTTTTGATTTTGATTCCTCCACCCTTGATTGTACCCGGGCGGCCTATATGGTGGAACTTGTTGCTTCGGTTGAAAGTTTTGTTGAGTAGGCCCCCTCGGTGGATAGTTTTGTTGTTGGGGTGGTGGTGGTCGGGCTTGTTGAGGTGGTGGTTGTGGCGGGTTCAAAGCTCCTTCATTGTTGGCGTAGGAGAATCCGAGATGATTTCTTGCGGCCGGATTGGCCCAATATCTTTGGTTCCCGCGACATATTGTACTTGCTCCAAGGATCCTTCTCCTTGCTCTCCTCCCACGTACATGGCTTGAGATTGGTCTTGCCAATCACACATTTGGTTCGTTGGAGCGGAGGTAGAAGGGGCTCCTTGGGGCTCCGTGATAAACTTCTCCAATCTCTCCACTACCTTGTGGAGAGAGTCAAACTTGCTCGTAAGCTCCGCTACGGCCTTCGCCTCGTAGATGCTAGTTGGTTTTAAGGAGGACGTACAGTGTCCTCGCTCATCGCCCCATTGTTGATTATTTGAGGCCATCTCCTCAATTAGGGCCGTAGCTTCCTCGGGAGTCTTTGACAAGATAGCACCATTCGCCGCGGCATCAATAATTTGTTTGGTCCCCGGTTGGAGACCATTGTAGAAGCTATGAACTAACTCCCAGTATTCAATGCTATGATGCGGGCATTGATGCTGCAAATCCTTAAAACGCTCCCAAGCTTCATAGAGCGTCTCCTGTGGTCCTTGCTTGAAGGACATGAGAGCGCTCCGGATCTTCACCGTCTTGGATGGCGGATAGAACTTGTCAATGAATGCACTCGCCAACTCGTCCCAAGTGGTGAAGACACCCTCAGCTTGCGTCCTCAACCAGTATAGTGCCTTGTCCTTTAGCGTGAAAGGGAAGAGACGCAGTCTGATGGCATCGATGGAGACCCCCGGCATCTGAAATGTGGCGCACTTCGACAAGAATAATTGGATGTGGTAGTGGGGGTTCTCATGGGCGTTCCCATGAAATGGGTCTTGTTGCATCAAAACCACCAATCCAGTCTTTAGCTCGAAGTTCTTGTTAGCCGCTAACTCCGGCATGGCAATGGATGAGGTAGTAGAAGAAGTCTTAGGCCGAAGCCTATCGCGAATAGAAATTAGCCTCGCCATCCTTGCCGCCAATTGTTCAGGAGTTTTCGGGTTGGTCATAAACCGCCCTTCCGTATTTTGTCTCCTTTCCGCTCTAAGTCTCCGCGCGGTACGTTCGATCTCGGGATCAAATAAGATAGCTGCAGGGTCCGCCGTAGATCTCGTGTACATGCACAGGGGAAACAGAGTTTCAAAGAAATGATTAGTACCGTGGAAGGGTTAGGTAAGAAATAAGAAATAAAAATAATGATAATAATAATAATAATAAAGAAATAGCTAGGGTGAGAAAGAATCAAACGCAATCGCCTCCCCGGCAACGGCGCCAAAAACTTGATCGCTCCAGGATGTGACCCAAAGAACGGTTGTAGTTTTACCGCAAGTGCACGGTGTAGCAGCGAGCGGGATATCGAACACAGGGAGGACGAATGACCGTGCTTGTTCCAATCAACCTGGCTATTTAAGAGAGAAATTTGCCTTTGGCGATCCTGTCACAATCGTCAGACAAAAATGCGGAAATATCAAATCAAATAAAGAACGTCTAGGGAATGGGGAATCCCCGCTACTCACCGTATTTCATAAATGTGGTTCGTCGGTTTCAAAATTGCTAGATTGAGATTTTGGATGAACTAGTTGCAACTGAATGTAGAACCAAGCTCACGCTCTCGCGCTGTTGCCGGTCTATAGCTATCCTAGGTTTGGGTCCAATCTCTTGCAAACCCTAGCCTAGGAAAGCTAGCATTGGGATCAACATCATCGTCCAATCGCGCACCGAGCCCAATCTCTTGCAAACTCGGTCCACGACCTAGATTGGGATAGTTCCTACCCGTCCAATCTCTTGCAAACGAGTAGTGGCATGGAATTGCAACCGGAAATCCTAGTATCGGTCCAATCTCTTGCAAACCGATACTTCGAAAATCCGACTCCAACCCAATTCGGATTTCTAGGGTTTCCTATCAAATTGGGATCCAATCTCTTGCAAATCCCAATTGATATGAATACCTAGCCATCCGTAGTAAATTGATCCCAATCTAATCCCTAATAACAATTCTAGCACAATTTCTACCAATTCATCACAAATATGAAAATGGGCTTGTAGGGTTCATCCCCACGCCCCAAGACGTGGAGACTACTCACAAATCATAGCAAGATCACAAAAATAATCGTTGAAATAAGCAATAGAATTCATCACAATATTGAGAGATGCAATAAAAATAGAATTTTTTAGAGAAGAGAAAAGCAAACCAAAGGAGTTCTTCAATTGAATCCAACAAAATTCCAATCTTTGTCTCCTCTCTAATCATAAGAATAAAGCTAAAAACTAATCTAAAAAGCTGTAAAAAATCTGAGAGAGAGGCCCCCCAAACTAGGGTAAAAACAGGGTTTAAATAGCCCTCAAAATCGTCCAAAAACTGTGACCAAAATACCCCTGCACAGCCTGTTTTCCGCAGTTTTCGCTACAGGCAGCGCATCGCACTCAGCCGAGTGACAAAAGTCGCTCGGCCGAGTGAGAAACCCTGTAATTTTCCAGTAAGTCGGGGCCTTCAGGGGTCTCTACTTCGGGGGCTGGTCGGCCGAGTGAGTTGTCGTCACTCGGCCGATGGCTTCATGGCACTCGGGCGGACAGGATTAACCACTCGGCCGAGTGGGTCTTCTGAAGTTCAGGCAGCCGAAAAACAGTAACTTGGATGTTTTGGAAGGGCTTCGTCTGGGCGCCACTCGGGCGGACGTGATGTCGTCACTCGGCCGATGTGGTCTTCGGTGCTCGGCCGAGTGCACAGGTAAATCGTGTCTGATCTGGTCGGCCGAGCAGTGTCTCGCTGGTCGGCCGAGTGGCTCCTCCACTCGGCCGAGTGGGACACAAAAAATGCCCAATCTGCTTGTTTTGGCCTCCTCGTCGCTCCTGCGACGTCCGTTCTTCTTCCGCTCCTCTCCAACAGCAAAATACCCCTCGGGGAGGTCGTCGGTGACCGTCTAGAGTAAGCGCATCTCGAGATCACTCCAAATCGCGCCAAATCACCTGAAATGCGACAAAAACAACAAATCGTGAAAAGCATCGCAATATCGTCGATATATCGTGAAAAACATGATTTGGGCGATCTAAATGGCATGCAAAAATGCGGGAAAAAGGTGTAAAATAAGGAGTGATCAGTTCACTAAGATGGTTAAATGCATGAGCATGAATGAGTAAACCATCTAGCAAGGCATTACATCAACCCTAGACTCAAAAGAGAGAGAAAGCAATAAAGTAAATTACATGAATTACAATGCTTTTAAAAGAGTCTAAGTCTTCAATCTTGATGCCTTGAAAGCTCTCCATCATCTCCAAGCGTTGGCACTCCTTGAGTCCAAACTTTGGCTCTTCTTCACATGATGTCCATCCTTACACCAAGTGATTAGTCTCCAAGAAATATATCCTTGAAAAAAGCTGAGAGACTAAAACATGAGATTCATTAGCAATAACATAATGTTGTGATCATCATCAAAATAAGATTGGTATGAAACACCAATACTCAATACATAATGGGTGACCCTTATCCTCCCAATGTCACTGAAGAGACCTTGGAGGTCTATAAATACACTGGAGATGAACAGAACAAGGGAGTACGAAACTTAGCACTCTGACATTCTACACTCCACTTAGTATTTCTTCCTCCAAATAGCTTGTGACGTCTGACTCAGGACGAGCCTCTGTGTGTCGACCTCAACCGCTCTAAGCTCTTTCTTAAGTTCCCCTTCTTACTTAAGCATCAGAGGGGATTTGGGTCGAAACCCAGATCTGACCCCCTAACGTTCCTGTGTGATACAGGAAGCTCGTTGATTGAACCGAAAAATGCGCAAGGGCACGCCTTCCACTCCCAAGCGTAGAAGCGTCAATGCAATAAAAAATAACCTGTGAGTACATGGCCAGATCACAGGGACAGTCGTTCTACACTTACAAAATTGATCGATAAAGAAACATAAAGTGTGTTACAACCACCTCGCTAACGTTGGAAAAGTGTGGGAAAACGTGAGGTGAAACTACAATTCTATCCTAAGTGGGTAGGGTTGAGAGCCGAAACGGTAAGCAACGAGGAGGACTCATGTGGTGTGCATGTGTATGAGGCCGTGGGTGCAAGAAATCATCCCAAATATAAATCAATTGATTATCCGGCTAAGGAAGCTCAATCAGAAAATGCGGCTTTTCATCGAACAAGTGGGGTGCAATAAGTAATGAATGAAACACATGCGAGTAATAGACAATGAGCACATTAGAGAGGGTCCGCTAGGATGAGCCTCTTCTTGGATTTTCCCTTAGGGTTCTAATAAACAAACTAACTCAAGTTTCATCCACCAATTTAGAAGATAAACACATGCAAGAGATGAAATTCACAACCCACCAACAACAATCACACAACACAACCACATAAGCAAAATTTAGAGAATCATGATGAAAAAGGAGAAGTCTTTACTCAAAACTATCATCCAAATTACAACACAAAAACCTAAATCAAATACACAAGAGATTAGAGAAATTTCACTCAAGTGTCACTCCAATATGAAATTTTCCTCTCCCAAATGCTCCTCCAAGCTCCAAGCTTCATCAACCTCCCCCCTGGCCTCCAAGCTCTCTCCCAAGCCCTAAAAAATCAAAAAACGAAGAAGAAGCCCCCGGGAATTCGAACAGGCGAAATGAATCCCAAAAAATCACATCTGGGCTTGTGATCTGGCTTGCGGGTCAGGTTTTTCATGCCCAACCCACCGCTCCTAAGAGCTGCTGCGCGCGCCTGTAATTAAACAAAAACGAGCCGCACCCGCTTCAAACAGCAGGGCAAAGCCTGCTCGAATTTGAAGCGGGGCAAAGCCCACTGCTTGAAGCGGGGCGAAGCTCGCTCGAAAATTCCGAGCGGGCCGCCCCCGCTGCAAGCAGCGGGGCGAAGCCCGCTCAAAAAATTCGAGCTGGCCGAAGCCCGCTTCAAAGTCTACGGGCCGCCCGCCTTTTGATTTTTTTATTACACAGCGGCATCCTGGAGAAGCCCACATACGGGCGGCTGTGATGGCGCCGCGTGGCGCCGTGGGATCGCACCACGTGGCGTCCCAATAAAATCTTTTTTTGGTTTTTAATCCCCTTTTCTCCTCCAAATAATTCCAAAAAAATAACTAGAAATCTCAGAAAAATCCCAGAAAATTCTGGAAAATCTCCGAGACTCCCAAAAGTACCTGAAAAATAGGAGAAGGAGAAATTAGTCCATTTGATTATAAAATGAATATAATGACTTATATAAAACAATATTGACTTCCAAAATTCATATAAAACAATCCATTGCTCAAATAATTCTCAAAAATTTAAAATATGGTTACAATAATATCAGGAGCACATGAAAAATAATATGAAGCCAATAAGGACGATAAAAACCGTATTTTGTGCAAAAAAATGAGGATAAGCTCTAAAAATGACATGAAGTGAAAATATACCCAAAAAGAGCAAGATTAAGTATAATTCTTAGCACAAAATGAGGTAGTTAGGAGTTATAAATATACACTTTTCACTCCGAATCACACCCCCCATCTAGCTTTTTTGCTAGTCTCTAGCAAAATATGCGATAAATTCGGATTGAAATGGAAACATGCACCAAACTCATAATATCATCATGGCATACACAAAATGGTATTTCCAATTGATTCCAAAGGCAATATACACAATGTATGAAAGTAAACAACAAATGACATTCTCCTCAATTCAATTCAAAGAAAAGTGAAGTAATAAGCACCGTATCACATTCTTTGGGATATATCACAAATGACAAAGTTTCTAACTTGCATGAAAATGGCCAAAACAAAATAAATTTCTCTAAGTTGTGGGAGATGAGATTGCATCACTCATGTTGCTTATTCTTTCATTTATTCTCATTTTTTCCTTTTTCTTTTCTTTTTTTATTCTCCTTTTTTTATGTTTTGCATTCATGCGATAACGCTATGAAATGCAAACACCGCTCCCTTTTGCATACACGCGATGATGCTATATAGGCAAAGGGATGGAATAATCCCCTAAATCTCATCTTTGACGTCCTCCCCAATGTTTCGTGGGGGCACTGGCTACTCAGTTTGATTAGAAAAATCATTCACTTATATTAACGCTCCCTTTCTCATTCTAAACATGAATTATCAACTCATCCACCCACTCCTTAAGAGAAAAACAGAACATAACCAAATGGCCACACCCAATCCAATTAAAAACTAAACCATTCATCCTAAATCATGCAATCACTTACACCAAATTATTCCTAAATTATCTCAAAGAGAGTATCACAACATCTAAAATAGTTTCATACATCGCATATTAACATTTGACTCCAAATTGGAAAAGAAATTAAAACGTGCCAATCAAACATCGAAGAAGTTGATACCAAAACGATAATCCGAAAAAATTGCATGGCATTAAAGCATGTAGGGATTACATATAAAGCTAATGGCATAGGGACAAGGAGGAAAATATGATATGCAATAAAGAGCAATGGGTGATGGCAAAATGGAGGTATCTCAAAAAAAATTTAAGCTACATCAAAATCCTAATAATCCTAAAGATTCTAACACTCTCCCCCAACTTAAAATAAACATTGTCCTCAATGTTAGGAGAGTATTAGATCTCGGTAAAAGATCCTAGAAAAGAAAAGAAAAGTACACGAAAGCACTAAAATAAAACATTTATTTATTTACACTATTGGAAAGAACACACTGTGGCAAAAGGCGGATCTCGAATATATAACGATGGTGGAAACTGCTCGATCATATCCTTACGCTTCTCCGCGAGCATCTTTGGAGATAGACCTCCACTGGTCTCCTTGGATTCCAGCAATGCAACTCCCAGCGTCCCCTTTGGATAGTAGGTATCATGTGGGAGACGAGCTGCATCAATCCAAGCCATGTCCTCATGCCCTACAATAAAAGCATTCCAAAATGGGTCATCAGAAAAAGAATTTAAATGTAAACGACGACAATCTGAATCAAAAATATGCGGAAGTGCAAATTGGGATTCAGAAATGCAAGGCATGATGTGGTGGAAACTTCCCTGAATAATGGCGCTAGGTGTGGTATGATACGCTGCCTCGGGAGGAGGAGGAAGCGGCTGCAGAAGAGAATCTGGAAGAGACGACAGAGACCATCTCGTAATCGTCCTCGCTATCAGAAAGTTTAGGCTTTGCAGACCTCTCCAGACTATGAAGTATATCCTGAAAATCTCCATGAATGATGGTATGGCGCGTATCCTGAGGTAAAGGGTATATGACCTGCTGCACTGAAGTAGGAGGAAAGTCTGACTCGGGCTCCATCATGGTCTGTAAACTCACCCCCTCGCCAAAATCATCCTCATAATCGTCAAAGAAAACTCTCTCAGTAGTCTGTTTCATGCACTCGTACACATCAAAATGGGCAGATGTAGTAGACGGGAAACATAACCCAGGCTCTCCAATATCATCCATATCGCTCGTGCCTTCACATGCATCCACCACAACATCACCACCAACATAAAAATGCATCGTGTCATCAACATGGTCGATACACACTCCATCATCCATCTCCTCCAGCTCATCCAAATGTATATGCTCAAATTCCTCTACTTGGCCCCAATGCACCCTCTTCACAGGTTTCTCTTGGTATTACATAGGGTCGCATTGGAATAAGCCCTCAGCTGGCTCCTCGGGCTGGTCCTGGAATTGCTGGACTGTCTCCTCATACTCTGCAAGGTCACTCAGGTAACACCATGAATCCTCGGTCGAATAATCAAAGAACTCCCCACTGCAACTCATCTGCACAAAATCCCACCCAGAAGGTAGTATTCCTATGTAGAAGATCTACAGGAGATGATCCTCGTGAAAGCTTTGGTGTTGGCACGCAAGCACCAAATCATTGAACCGTCGCCAAGCCTGATGGTAGGCCTCCCATTCAGCTTGGATAAAGTTTGTTATATGCTGCTCTATGGCCTGCCGCCCCTGTACCTTCTCCAAGAAAATAGGCAAAAACGCTCGGAGGAATTCAGCCTGAAATGACAACCAAGTAAAATGTGAGTCGAGAGACAATGAATCAAACCAAAGCCTAGCATCATCTTGCAAAGAAGAGGGAAAAAATCTAAAGTATATGCAATCATCAAAAATTTTCCCACCAAGACATGAAAATATCCAATCTTCAAATTTTTTCAAATGTAAATAAGGATTTTCCCACTCCGAACCATGAAAGAATGGTGGAAGTGGAATATTCTCTGAATCAAATTTCGAAAAAGTCTGAAGATGATGCCATTTTGCTGTAAAAAATTTCTCAAGAAAATGAAAATAAACAACCAAACGACTCAATAAGTGGAAAATAAATAAAATGGAAAGACACAACACTAAGAGATAGAAGTATCACACTAAAACTTTCTAGATCAATCAAAAAATGCAAATAATAGAAACCGTTGTCTCCGGCAACGGCGCCAATTGATTGAACCGAAAAACATGCAAGGGCACGCCTTTCACTCCCAAGAGTAGGAGCGTCAATGCAATAAAAATAACCGGTGAGTACCGGGTCGGATCACAGGGACAAGTCGTTCTACACTCACAAAATTGATCGATAAAGAAAGATAAATTGTGTTACAACCACCTCGCTAACGGTGGAAAAGTGTGGAAAACATGAGGTGAAACTACAATTCTATCCTAAGTGGGTAGGGTTGAGAGCCGACTCGGCAAGCAACGAGGAGGACTCATGAGGTGTGCATGTGTATGAGGCCGTGGGCGCAAGAAATCATCCCAAATATAACTCAATTGATTATCCGGCTAAGGAAGCTCAATCAGAAAATGCGGCTTTTCATCAAACAAGTGGGGTGCAATAAGTAATGAATGAAACCTATGCGAGTAACAGACAATGAGCACATTAGATTGGGTCCGCTAGGATGAGCCTCTTCTTGGATTTCTCCTTAGGGTTCCAATAAACAAACTAACTCAAGTTTCATCCACCAATTTAGAAGATAAACACATGCTAGAGATGAAATCCACAACACAACAACAACAATCACACAACACAACCACACAAGCAAAATTTAGAGAATCATGATGAAAAAGGAGAAGTCTTTACTCAAAACTATCATCCAAATTACAACACAAAAACCTAAATCAAATACACAAGAGATTAGAGAAATTTCACCCAAGTGTCACTCCGAGATGAAATCTTCCTCTCCCAAATGTCCTCCAAGCTCCAACCTTCATCAACCTCCCCCCATGGCCTCCAAGCTCTCTCCCAAGCCCTAAAAAAATCAAAAAAACGAAGAAGAAGCCCCCAGGAGTTCGAACAGGCGAAATAAATACCAAAAAATCGCATCTGGGCTTGTGATCGGGCTTGCGGGTCGGGTTTTTCGCGCCCGACCCGCCGCTCCTAAGAGCCGCTGCGTGCGCCTGCAATTAAACAAAAAATGGGCCACAGCCGCGTCAAACAGTGGGGCAAAGCCCGCTCGAATTTGAAGCGGGGAAAAACCCGCTGCTTGAAGCGGGGCAAAGCCCGCTCGAAAAATTCCGAGCGGGCCGCCCCCGCTGCAGCGGGGCGAAGCCCGCTCAAAAAATTCGAGCGGGCCGAAGCCCGCTTCAAAGTTTGCGGGCCGCCTGCCTTTTGATTTTTTTATTACACAGCGGCGACCTGGAGAAGACCGCATATGGGCGGCTGTGATGGCGCCGCGTGGTGCCGTGGGATCCCGCCACGTGGCGCCCCAATAAAATCTTTTTTTGGTTTTTAATCCCTTTTTCCCCTCCAAATAATTCCAAAATAATAACTAGAAATCTCAGAAAAATCCCAGAAAATTCTGGAAAATCTCCAAGACTCCCAGGAGTACTTGAAAAATAGGAGAAGGAGAAATTAGTCCATTTGATTATAAAATGAATATAATGACTTATATAAAACAATATTGATTTCCAAAATTCATATAAAACAATCCACTGCTCAAATAATTCTCAAAAATTGAAAATATGGTCACAATAATATCAAGAGCACATGAAAAATAATAGGAAGCCTAAAAGACGATAAAAACCGTATTTTATGCAAAAAAAATGAGAATAAGCTCTAAAAATGACATGAAGTGAAAATATACCCAAAAAAGCAAGATTAAGTATAATTCTTAGCACAAAATAGGGGTAGTTAGGAGTTACAAATATACACTTTTCACTCTGAATCACTCGTGGAGTGATTCGACAGAAGAGTCATATCTCCATCAACTGTCGTTTAAGAATCGATCTGCTCATAGGGTCGAACGACCATCGCTTACTAATTCCTGCTACCAACGACCCCGGTTCTACTAACCAGGGTCCCACGCAACTTGCTGATGAGGCTCCACCTCGACAGAAGAGTTCACGTCAGCCCAAATACTGTTAACGCCATTTTTGGCCTTAACAGGAATGTTTTGGTACTTCTTGCGACAAAATTAGCCATGTATTTTTCCAAACATTCAATTTTCTTTATTATTGTTATTTATTATAAATTTAGAAAATTAATTTATTTCTATTACAAATCATGAATGACGTGTCGCGCGTGTGTGCCCCCGGTTCGCTATGCCGCGAATGGCCGGGGGACCCGCGTGACAGGGTTTAGATATTTGTAACCGCAAGCGCACGGTGTTGTAGTGTGGCTTGGGGGTCGAACACAGGGAGGCTAGGATGTGCTTGTGTCAAGGAGGACCAAAATCACCCCGTGGGTGAGCTAGCCCGAATCGGTTGGTGGGTTGTCACGGAAAGGAATGCAAGGTATGAACAATAAGAAAATAAACCCGGGACTTTGGTTTCCACTCCAACAAGCGACTCTTGCCGATACGGCCTACGGGTAGGATAGCGGTCAGAATTAGAGTCTAATGGTGAGACGTTGCCTCTGAAAGTGGTACCGGCATCCCATGGGCCCGATATTCCGGTCGGTGCTCAGGATGATACACCGGACTTCCCGGATTCGATCAGTGGGCACTCCAGTGTCCATTAACACTGATCGATTCTGGGAGCACTAAGCTCGCAACGATAACTCCCAACGTCTCATCCTGCCGCTCCCGCGCGCTAGGATTCGGCGCCTACGCTAAGGGCGTGAGCTATGGCTAGGGAGTCAACCGCCAAGTTTATTCCCCCTTGGCCCACCGGTCAAAGGCGGTCTTTTTCCCGCCGATGACAATGAAACACCCTGTGTAACCATTAGATTCCTAATCCCTATCGATTTCCTAACCCTATGGATACATCGGGAAGAGCCCCCGAATGGGTTTCTGCCAAAATCCCAGATTTGGGAACTACTCACAAATATTCATTAGAAAGCGATCTAAACGAAAATGAACCGTTGAAATCATAATCAGACGATTAGAATGCGAAGGAAATAGAGCAATTAAGATAATACTAAAGTTTAAGAAAGATCTGAAAACTTACAATAGAAGAGTAATTACAGCCGTCACAATAGGAGAAAACAGTAAAAACTAACAGCTCCCCGTTTCTGGAACCCTAGGGGTCCTATTTATAGGATCTCGTATCACCCGATCGGTTGACAAGTCAACCGATCGGGTGATCCGTTACAGATAATAAACAGAAAACGGCGAACTTTCACCCGGTCATATGAACCGGTCGGTTGAGTTCTTGGAGTGACCGGTTGGATCTTGGCGCCATCGGGTGAAGGGATCGGTTGGGTGCCCGTGTCTTCGGCTCCTCAGCATCAGCTACAGATGAACCGATCGGGTGAGAGTCACCCGATCGGTTGGAATTTGGCTTGAGAAGACAGAGAGTTGGCCCCCGTTGAACCGGCCTGTGAACCGGTCGGGTGACTTTCACTTGAGCTCCGACTGAGACCGGGTGGTGCACGCGTGCATCACCCGATCGGTTGGAGATGACCAACCGACCGGGTGAGGGGCTGAAAGATGTATTCTTCGTCGTTTGACCCCCTGGATCACGCGTGACTCCTCCCGTTGCTCCGGGGACTTGAGATATCGTCGTTAAACGTCCCCTACGCGGGCAATCTCCTACAAACATGGAGAAACAAAGAAAAGTGAAAGAAAACGAGAAAATACGAGAAAACGAATAAAAGACGGCGGAAAAATACGGAGAAACACAAAAGAAAACGTGCGTGAATATATGAAATATAAACGCACGTCAATGAACATTGAAATACAAACATATTTGTGATTATACTAATCAAGAGGAATGTTTTCGTACCTTGTGTTTCAGAATCTAACATGAAAATTCATTAATATTAAATTTAATTCTTACTTTTATTTATCAATAATCTGTTTTTAAATTAGAAATTTAGTTGCTTGTTAAATATTTGTTAAAAATACCCATTTGCTATCGAAAATTATATACTTCTTGAATAAATTTATTTGGCAAACATGTGTTTAAATGTTAGTTGTTAAAACTGTTGTATTAGTTCTTATCTAATTTTAACCGATTTAAACAATAACTGTGAAAATATTGGACTGCATGACTAGGTATGTTGGCTTGCGAATATATTGGGCTACATTATTGGGTATATTCGCTTGCATACCATTATTGAACAACATAAAATTGTTCATATGGATTGTAGACCACATGTAAATGTACAGACCTATATACGATCATAGTGTTAGCGGTTATGCCATAGGCCAAATATTTGGACCTTTATGTTATGCCCTTTTTTTCATTTATAAAATGTTTCTCTTAATGTTATTCTTATAATTCTTGCATGTTTCATTATAATAATATTTGAATAATGTTTGACTAGATGTTTTATGTTATTCTAAGCATCCATAGGCATTCATCACTAAATGTATAATGATGAATTAGGGCTAGTATGAGTTTGGTTGATAATTATGAGATAATTATATGTATGGTGATACAAATCAAACTTGTAGGTACTTGTTGGAAAACAAGGTGCTAGATAGACACTCTATTAGATCATTACATGGATTAGTGTCATAAATGATCTCATAATAGTTATGTCATAAAATCCTTAGACTTGAGATCATCACAGTTTCCTACATAAGGAACATCATGTTTTGACATAACCTACGTTACCTTTAATCAGATAATCATAAAGGTTATGGCTAAACATGATGTGAATTATACGAAGAAAAGTGAATGAACAAGATGGAATTTGTCTATCTCTTATTAGAGAGATATCTAATCGACCCCTCGATAAGTAGAAATGAGAAATGCATGCTCAAATAAATGTCATTTGATTTTATCAGTCTACTTAGTAATCGAGAAATTGAATGTTTGAACAATATAAGTATGAGTACATGACTTATGTTCAAATAAGATATCGAGTGACAAACGAGTTATGACATGTTCAATTAGTTAGGTTAATATCGGACTAACGATATTCATATTAATTGGATAGTCATAATGTCTTATTAGAGACTAATTATGACTTGTGGGCTTTTAGTGGGATTAAGCACATTGCCAATTTGATATGAGCCTATTAGGTCTCACACAAAGAGCGTAATGGATGGGATATGGTTTTAAACAAGATTTAGAATCTGATTTGAAGTTTGAAATAAGGTGAAATATCTTAGCAGTCAGATAATGTATCTTGTTAAGATATTATCCCTAAGATATCTATGCGTAATTAAAACGTGTTAAAGTGTTAACGGATATAATATCTTGTTAAGATATTATCCCTAAGATATATATGTGTAACTGAAACGTGTTGAGTATTGGACTTCTCTCTACTTGGTTTTGATGATGAGCAAACATAAATAATTGTGACTAATCCCCTCCATGCAGTTAATCCATGGCGTAAGCTAATCATGAAGATCAAATAGCAATGTAAGATTATCAAGTTTAATCAAAGCTCAATGAAGTGAAGATTGGGTGATCAAGTTGAAGAAATAAGCTTCAAAGACGTCAAGGCCATTCAAGAGAAAGAAGAGAAGCAAAATACAATGTAAATCTTTTCATGCTTTTATTTCTCTTGATTAGAATGTTGGAGCTCATACACTTTACTTTATCTAGTATAGGAAGTCATTAGAAACCATTTCATAGGACTCCAACTCTTCATTCCCTTTACTGTGCATTCTGGACTTTCAACAGGCGACTGAAGAACAAAATACATGCGCATGTCTCCATACAGGCGCCTGAGAATTGTTCTGCAGTCGTCTGTAATGCACATGTTTTGACTTAGGTTTTTGGGCTTTTCTGTATTCAACTTCAACAGGTGACTGTTGTACACAATACATGCGCATGTTTAGTTTCAGGTGCATGTGACTTGATAGTCAGTCGACTATCTCCTCTTGCTCAAAGATCCCATGATCTGTCAACTTACGTACTTATGCACACAGATGACTGATGTTAGATTTCCAATCGCATGCCCATGGCATAGGCGCATGTGGATACCACATTAGTCGCATATCCATCACTTGCCTAGATCTTTTATTTTGGCAAGTTACGCACTTGTGCACATAGACGACTGATGTTGGTTTGTAAGAAGAGGCAGGTCCCACAACCAGCCAAGGTGAAGAAGGTGAAGAAGAAGGCAAAGTGGGCTCCGTCTAAATCAGAATGCTTTCACTGCCATATGATATGCCATTGGAAGAGGAACGGCAAGGTTTACCTTGCAGAAAAGAAGAAGGGGCATACTGATGCCTCTACCTCAGGTACAACAAATTCAATTTAATAAAGCATAATGATTTCCATAAATGCTTTATCACATAGTATGAGATACTAAGACATCTGTGTAATGTATATATGTGGCTGATATGAAGCAGAGGATGGAAGAAGTTTCGAGGACGGTCGGCATCTGAGCAATCGTTGCTGCTGGGGCCGTGTGAGGACTTCAAGAGACGTGAAGAAGAAGGAACTGATACTTATTTCTTTTTATGAATAAAATGTATCGTTGCTTAAGTTAAAGCAATGATTGAGTGTTTACCGCTCAAGGTTTATTATGATAAACACATTATGGTTCATTTTTATGAATCCATTGCTTTAATAAAATGTCTCGGTAAATGTGCTTCTTTTTTGAAATTGTGATTTGTTGCGAATGGCTTAAATTTCTGTGAATGTGGCTGTCTGAGCTAGTTGCATTAATTCTCGAGCTGACAAGCAGAGCATCTGATAATTTGATTATTTGGAGCTGACTTAATTTTATAGCCAGTCAATAGTTAAATATAAGTTCCAGGAGTATATAATTGTATATGATCACAATTATATGCATATTAAGATTTATTCTTAATTCAAACTACGTTTGATTCTTAAGAGTTGTTATTAAATGTAGTTAAGAGAAAAGTACTAAGTAGGACGTTTGACTGACTAAGTCAATATCAAGATTTTTAAACCGATCTTGATATGACTCATTCATCAAACCCAACCTGACACTGGTATGTTCCATCTAAGCACTTCTCAATTGGTTATACTTATCATATATATTCTAAATAAGATTTAGATATATAGTAGAAGTATTTAATCAGTTAATTCTTAAAGTCAGTGGGAGATAACTCATATACTTAGCTCCGGGTTTCTCGGACTAAGTAAAAAGGTTTCCAACAAATTTGAATCATCTATATGTGACATTAAATCAAACTAGTTTTGATTTAATCGAATATATAGAGATTTAAGGTGTCACTTATGTACTTGACATATTGACACAAAATAATTGGAATGAGCCAAGACTGACTTATAGAAAAGTTAGACCCAACATCAAGATTGTATGAGCTAATAGTTAGCTATACAAAGAAAAGAAAATTGATCCAAATAAGTTTCCGAGGATCAACCTTGTGTGATCAAAAGATGTATGAATAAAAATCCATTAAAATGCATTATAGATACACGTTAGTAAATCCACTCTTAGGATTGGCATGTGCAGTCTAATGTGACTGATATGCTACAAAGGTATGAGATATCGTGATAAATAGCCTAAGTGTTAGTCGGAGATGTAGGAGGATATATGCTCATAAGGCGATTTATCCTTAGTATACGTCTTGTTAAGATATAATATGGTATCTATTATCATAAGTATAAATTCGAATGAATAATATACTTATATAATGTCCATAGACTTATAGTTAGGTCCTTACGTATCCAGATAAGATCTCGATTTTGAGTAGTAAGTGACCGAATAGAAAATTAAGTCTAAAACGGTTCGTGGTCATAGATTTGTCGAGAACTGGATATCGGCACATCGGGCAGACCAATGTGTCTTTGTCTTACCTTAGGATAATGACGATCTCATAGTCATTCGACTTGGTGAAGTCGGAGACGAGACACAAGTGCTCATTGGAGAATGAGTTCACTGAACGACCAACTTAGGGTTATTGAAATGGTTAACTTTAACTATATTGTCTATAATAACTCTAGGGTGATGATAGGTAAGCTGGTCCTTTAGACCTGAAGTCATATGTACGAACTAGTGAGTGACCAGTGTCGTTTAGACCTATGATCTAGCTTCGAGGCTAGGCCTGCTGAAAGATCTTAGGTTGGGTTACACCTGAGTATTGAGTATTGATTCCCCGGATTTGGTTTTGGATGATGAGCAAACATAAATATCGTATACTAACTGTTTGTGAGCGCAGTTATGGAGATCGTCGCCAAAAGAATACGTACATCAAAAGCGACATCTCAAGACTTCTCAATACGCGTGATCATGTGCCTGAAGCTTCGTTGAAGCTCAAGGAGCAATATTGAAGTCAAGAAGAATGAAGATTGAAGCTTTGAAGACGGTTCGTCAATGTATTATTTATTGTCTTCTAGCTTCATAGTTTAGAATGTTAAGCCTTGAGTAGGACTTACATTATTGTCTTCATTTTCCTTATATCTTAGAGCTAGGATTATCATAGAAGCCATTAGAAACTTTCCCGAAGCCTATTGCTTCTTTCCTCGGCTTCTAGTGCATGTTAGTTGGTTCAAGAAGAGTCACCAACCGACTAGATGACGATCTAGTCGGTCGGCAACCCTTCATGAACCGACTAGTTGCCTTGCTCAATTCAGCTCTTTCCATGTTGATCAATTAGTCGGTCAAAGAAGGCTCACCGACCGACTAGATGACGATCTAGTCGGTCAGGAGTCCTTCTCAGACCGACTAGTTGTGTTCAGTCTTTTTCAGCCTGAGCTACTGTTTCGAGTTAGTCGGTCAAAGAACATTTATCGACCGACTAGTTGAGAAACTAGTCGGTCAGCATTTATTCTTAAACCGACTAAGTCAACTTGAAGTCAGCCTATTCTATTTCGACTGTTAGTCGATCAAAGAACATTCACCAACCGACTAGTTGTGAAACTAGTCGGTCGGCAAGTCTTCTTAGACCGACTAGTTGTCATTGCCTGTACTTCGACCTTTTGGTTGTTCAACCGTTAGTCGGTCTACGTTGTATCACCGACCGACTAGTTGATGAACTAGTCGGTCAGTGATCCTTCTTTGACCGACTAGTCTGGTTCAGAATAGAGCCGTTGGGAACTTTTCCAACACGATTTTCCTTGCCTCTATAAATACAAACTTGATTCGTTTGAGGCAAGGTTAGAGGTCCATTATCCAAGTATTTTCATACCTAAGAGAAGAGTTTTCTCAAGCTAATTCCAAGCTCTCTCTTCCTCACAAGAATCTCTCCCTTCACTCCTTGAGCCAATATCCTCAAGAGAGATTCTCTCCAATGTGAGCCATTCAAGCCAAGGGCTTTGAATCCAAGGACACCAACCTCATCCTAGCCACCTATTGCTGTCCATCTTGGTGGAGCTAGGGCTTGGTGTCATCATCTTCCCCAAAATCCTTCTTGCCCTAATATTTGGTAAGTTCTCTCAAGGCATAGGATTTTGTAGGTAAGTGTTTATTTCATTTCAATCGTTATTTGAATTGTGTCTCTCGGTTGTGAGAGAGGGTGTGATCCCGGTTTGTGGGAGTCACATGTCATTTGTATGATTTGGTCTTGTGAAGGTTTTTCACAAGAATTTCATAGTGCTAAATCTTGAGTTAGGGTTTCTAACTCAAGTATCCGGAGGGGATCCGGGTGGTTGGGACGTAGGATCACCGGGAACAAGTCGGGGAGACTTGGGTGGATCTGAACCCGTTACATGCTTTGTTTGTGTATGCTTAATTCTTGTTGATTGTTGTTTATTCCGCATTGTCGTTTGTTCATTGTACAATAGTTAGGAATAACTCTCTTAATTATTTTAAGTACTATTCACCCCCCCTCGAGTACGTGTGCAGTAGCTTAGCAGGGCATTACACTGAGTTCTCGAGGTGAGTAGATGACTAAGATGAGATTTGTCTCTTCTGTTAAAGGGAATCTAGTGTCACAAGCTCATTACGTTCTTTGTGTTAATCCTCGGCCGGGGTACGTTGTAAGATGTACAATGTGAATACAACAAAGACCGTCATATACTGACCAATGTTGTCTAATGGGGTTGACAATAAACCGTACCCTAGGCCAACAGAGACACAGTCTTGACGAAGTGACTATAGCTAACGGTATTCATCATTAACACATTCAAAGTGAACCTAACGATACTTTTGTCAATGGGTCGATCACGTTATGATGATTCTGAAACAGGGACGACAACTGCTACTCGTGGTGACCGTCGTCTAGGGGTTTCGAGCCCCAACCTGTATTAAGGTCAGGTTGTAGGGTCTCACACCAAGTAGCATTCGTATCTTAGTAATAGGAAGATTGTTAAGAGGAACTCATATGATGAAATGGTTAAGTCCACAAGCCAGTTGTGAGACTAAGTCGTAGATATGGACAATGTTGCATTTGATGCAAACAAGATTGAACGTGTCGTAAATTGTTTACAACAAAATTTATAAGAACAAAAGAATTGGAAAGGTTACCTGGTTAATGGGATCGTCCTGGTCTAAACACAGGTTCAAACCGCGTCTAAATCGGAGCTCAAACGAGCTCAGAAAGTCAGAAACAGGCCAAGTGGGTCAGACCCACTAAGGGGCCAAGGCAAGCGGCAAAAGGGGCCAGGCGCGCTCGCTCTCAAAGCGGGTGAGCCCGCTTTTCTAATCAGGCCAGCTCGCTCTACGGGCCGCGCCCGCATTAGCAGTGAACGGTCTGCTGTGCGGATTGCGCTCCACAAAACGGGGCGGCCCGCTATACGGGCCGCACCCGTTAAGGGGCTGGGCTCCCGCTCGCTGAGCGGCCGAGCGACCCCGCCCTGCCTCACAGACCCGGCCCGCTTCGGTGGGCCGGGGGTAATTGCAGCGCCCCTTGCAGGCACGCACCCGTAAGGGGAGCAGGCGTGCTTGTTTGCCTAGCGACGCGCCTGCGAATCTGACTTAAGTTAGGATTTTTGAAACTCTATATGACGGCTACGAAATCCAACTTCTTGTCCATCTTTGGGTAATTGTTTGAGGGGTCAAACGAAGTCAGAATTTGTCACCGTTTGTTCCTACGTGTTCACCGTTCAAAGCTCTTCAAAATAATAGCTTGTTTGGTGTCTGGTGTTCAAGGATTAGAGAGATCTAATTAGTTAAAGTTGGGCCTTTGTGAAAGGCTTTCTGAACTTTATTAATTAAGTTAAAAATACTCTCATTATGTTTAGTCCCACATTGCTCGTGCAAAACGAGGGAATGTCGACTCCCTATATAAATAGGGGTGCCCCCCTCTATTGTACAGTGCACCAAGTCCTCGATCGAGTAGCTCCAAATAATTGAGCAAGCTCGATCTATGACTTAAACTTTTCTCCTCTCATCTTCATATTCTCCTGTCGGGTCCTAGCAAGGCTACGAAAGGGGTTTGGATTCGGATCCAGACGTCTAAAGCGCGGGTCTGCTCAAGTGAAATCTTCTACCGCAAGTGATCGACGCAGAGGCGGGTGTCGGCACGGGTGGATCAGTTCGAAGGCGCGAGACAGATCGGGTGGATCGAGTCAAGGGGCAAGGCGGCTCGGCTACGAGGAGCATAATAAGTTGGTGCAGTACATCTTGCCCGTCCCAGGGTTGAGATGCCGGGTATGTTCTCTAAGTAACTTCAGCGTAAATTTAATTTCATCCCAGTAGTATAGATCCCTCTTGGGTCAGACCACCCTAAGTTGGCATAGATCGGGATAGGTTTTGGCTTTCTCAGAGCCTAGCTAAAATGATTAGCTAGCCTGCTTATTTTTCCGCTGCTCTTTTTTGCATTTGTGTTTCGTTCGATTAGAGCGGGCACAGATCTAAGCTCTGGGGTCAGCCAAAACCCTTCAGAGGGGTGCTGCCGGTGGCTGAAAATCTCCGGAGGGTTGCTGCAGGAGGACTGGGCGGCTGTTCTGGCGGCCTGGAGGCAGCGCACAGGTTTGAAATCAGAGGCGAGGGCTGCAACGAGGCGGAAGAGGCACTGGTGGAGGCCTGGGTCAGAGGTGGTGGATGGCTGCACGCGGGGATTTGCTGGGGCGTGAGCTTTGTAGGGGGGAGGTTGCGCGTGAAGGAGATGATGGCCTGGACACGCAGGCTTGGTGGTTTGGCAGTTGTCGACGTCGGAGAAGGGGACGCCCGGGGAGGTCTGCGCGTGGAGGAGGGAGGTGGAGAGAGGCTGGGCGCTGGGCTGCTCGGGGGTTAGGGTTCAATAGGAAGGGGTGTGCAGCTGTGAGTAGAGGGAGAGGGGCCTAGGGGTTTAGGGTTATTAGTTGTTTAGGTTTAATATATGACGGGGTTTTTGTAGGCTGGGGGTGCGTGAGTGCCCAGTGTCTAGGTTTATTAGTTGGGTTTTAATATTTGTTTGGGCTTGGGTTGGGTTCGCATGAGAGAGCTAGGGTTTAGTATATGTTAGGTTTAATATTTGTTACTGGGTTGGGGATGTGCACGTGAGCTATGGGTTTATAAATGCATGCGTACAAAATTTGAAAGGGATAGAATGGCGGCTGTCTTTAGGGAATTAGGATTTTAAAAACTTTAAAATGGAAAGATTTTTGATTAAAGGGGGAGATTTAAGATTAGGATGAAATGTAAAGAAACAAGAGATAAATTGTAATTAAGAAGGGATTAATAGCTAACGAGTAAAAGTCTTATATCTAATATGAAAATAATTTTTAATTTGAATTTAAATCAGATTTGAAATATTTGTTTTAATGAGATTATATGATAGTGGATTCACAAATAATTATAAATAATATGCTTTTAGGGTACGTAGCTAATACGAGTACGTAGTACGAATACGTAATATGTATATACGAATACGTAATACGTATACGCATTAATTACGGATACGAAAAGATTTATGACAAGCGATATGGTATGAATAAAATATATTATTAAAATAACTACTGTTACATTATTAATCTAGTATCTACTTTGGGGGCTGGACGTAGGTCGTGGTGACAACCGAACCAGGGTAACTCTGATGTGCATCTGTGATTTCTTTTTATTTACTCTGCATCTGCTATAACTGCGTGTAATTGCTCGTGGGTTGCACGGGAATTTTTATTCACACCACTCTAGTCTTAGATCCATATCCAACATATAAAAATGCTCACTTGCCTAATTTCGGTAATTTTGGTGTCAATGAGTTCGTATGAAAGGCGCGGACGTTTTCTGCGTCATTAGATTTTTCAATATCAGGCTAAATGAATTAACTGATTAAAGATTATAACTATATATGATATATGTATGTATGTATGTATGTATGTATGTATGTATATACTGATTTTATAAAAATAATATACGGTTTCCACAAAGTAATATACTGATAAGTTGTTATTAAACTTAACTAACATCGTTATTAACTGGGTTATAATACTAACAGTATATGTATATATACAAGTTACTGTTAATTAGAATATATACTAACATCTTATGTCATAATACTAACAACTAACAATATATAATAATTAATGTGTATATATAATTAACAGTATCATATATTACATTATAACAGATCTCATTATATCCTAATACTATATACTAACTAACAGTATAAAAGCTAATAAAACTAGCGTGTTTCGTTTCTTTCCTCGCGTGAGCATGCAGGTGGGGCGGCGACTAGCGGACGGCGAAGGTGCAGCGTCCGACGACAGCTGCGGTGAGCTCTGATGGTGGCAGTGTCGTGGTTCGGATGGTGTTGGCGTGAAGTCAGAGGGGAGGCGCTGGCGGTGCGGGGGTTGGCGCTACGCGAGTTTGATCGGAGGGGAATCGGAGGTCGAGGAGCGATGACATTGATGAGGTGACACTGAGAAGAGAAATTGAAAGAAAGCCAAGGGATTTCTCCAACGATTGATTCTTATGGATCTGGAAGATCATCCACTGGATCATCCGGAACGTCGTCATGGACTTAGGTACGATTCCTAATCAGAGGAGGTAAAGTTTTAAGATTCTGCTTGCGTTTATCTAGATCTGTATGATAGGGTTCATCACATATCTAGATCTTTAATTTCTACAATATATGCTTTTTAACTTTTTGTGTCTTGGCACCTGATCTATAGATCAGGTGCCACCTTTTCTATATTATTCTCATACACACACTCTCTCTATTTCTTCGATAGTAGATCAATCAATAAGAATACCAAAACATATAATTTTACTTTAAATACACAGTATCTAGATCATGATGTCTTTTTGGCTTGCCCTATTTAGCACTATATGTGTATTCTTCTAAACACACGTGGTATTTCTACCTACGATGCATATGTAGGTATGAAACAAACGTGGATATCGATGTATGTAATGTAGTATAAATGGGATTGGGCCGTAATGCGTGGCTAAGAGACGAGAAAGCGAGATTGAGTGCGGAAGAAGTGTGAAAGACGTCGTGGGTGCAAAACAACATGAATGTGTTGGACGTGTGTGTATGGTGCATGTATGCATGTGTAGGCATGCATGGGTATATGTAGGGGAGCCATGCTAGTGTGAAAGGGGTTAGGGGTCAATGGAAACCCCCGTAAAATTTTAGAAATGCGAGGGGCAAAATGGTCATTTGGACCAAAAGTGCTATGTGTACATACTTAAGTAGTCGGTGCATAAAGTAATGGCAAACTTGTAAATACATGGAAGTTGGGGGGTATTTTTGGAAGGGTATTTTAGTCATTTTGATTTGTACATGGCTTATGGGAGAAGCTAAGGAGGGTGTAGAAATTTCTTTAGAAATCTCTCTTTTTCTTTCTAAAACCTTCTCTTCTCTTCTCCCTTTCTCTTTCCCCGCTTCCTCTCCTAGTTTAGCCCGGCAATACTCTCCCCCTTTTCTCCATTTTCTTCAACTCAAAACCCTAATTTATCTCACCAAAAATCAAGAAGCAAAAGTAGGTTGCAAGAGAGAAGAAGGTGGAGAAGAAAGGAGGAGGAAGAGAGGAGGAAATCAAGCTATTTGAGGTAGGATCTAACTTGGATTTGAAAACTTAATTAGGGTTTTATTTTATCATGTTTTTATACCATTTTTTATCAATATGAAGTAGTGGTAATCAAATTAATGTGCCATGATTCAATTTTCATGAATTTCCCTTTGAAATTCTTAGCAAAATTATCCCCTTTGAAATTCTGAAATCTTGATGTCTGTTGTTGTCTTGATTCTGGTTACTGTAGATCGAATTGGGGTTCAAAAAAATATATCCATGTAGATTTTGAAGTTCTACCCCCAAAACCATATAAATTTTGATATATGTTCAATTCAGGAATTAAGAGAAAAAATTCCATCTTTACAACATGTCTGGTTGATCTTCAATCTTGACACAGTTTAGTAAAATTGATCTAAATACCTGCACACACAATAGAATTTGATAGTCTTGGTCTCGTTGAAATATTAACAAGTTTATCTATAATTTCATCAGAGTGCTTATATTTCGAAATTCTGGTTAGAACATGTCCAAAATTGGATTTCAATACAGACCCTGAAATCTGTCTGAAAAACAGATCTGACATACCCCACCAAATAATTCACCATAAATCACCTACTTAATATTTTTGCATGAAATTTTATCTGTGAATCTAAGACTAATATATCTATAACTTTCATTTGGAACAATTTGTCAAATTCTCAATACAAACTGGTGCTATATGCCCATGTATTGTCAACTGCTGCAAATTCCAGCAATTTGAAGTACTAAAGTGGTGTTATGAATTGTGTAGTGTTGCTAATTCACTCTCTATAGTGCATGATTGTTATTGTTACATGCAAGGTAGATTCTTGGTATGTATTCCTAATGGATTCGCTAATGTGCTCATGGACATGCATGACACGCCCATCACGTGTTTGTGGAAATGCCTCAATGAATTAGAAATTGAGAAACATGAGAAATGTACTCCAATGAACCATGTTATGGATTTGTGATGTTGCGAGACATGTATGGCATGATTTTATAAGTGATGTATCAATGAGTTGTGATGGAGGGCATGTCACTTTGGTGCATGATCCATGTTGATATGTGACGTTGTTGTGATGGAGGGCATGACACTTAGGTGCATGACCCCGAATCGATATGAATGAAAATCGTTGACATTGTGAAATCATGCCATCATGGCTATTATAAGATCACTTATGATGTTTAATTGATTATTTAGAATGTCTCAGTCCTCTCTAATGAGTGTAAGTTAGCAAAACTTGGGTTTTAGGTGGGATTTGAGTAAATTGTGGATATGAGGCCTGGACTAAGAAGTTGGGAGAAATGATTATGTGATATGTGATGTTTATACCCACTCGCCTTTACCGGGAGTGGAGGAGATATTTATATACACTCGCCTTTACCGGGAGTGGAGGGGTGTAACGGCCGGTACTCGCTATTCGTCATACGACTGTGCGTATATCAATTTCGAGTACCTGATTGGTTTTGTTGCCTTTTATGTGAGTCGTGTGGTTGAGTTGATAGGGCCGTATCACCTTGGTTGCATCCTTAGCAAGCCACCGCGACGTGTGCCCAACTTAGAATTACCGTCGCCTTTGGACCTCGTATCATATGTACGCTTTATGTGCACGTAGTCTTGTTCGTGCACGTAATTATTTTAGACTTTGTCCGTAACCGAACCTTATAGTGTGATATGCCGTTGTGACCCTCTCTGAGAGTATTAAAATTGTGGTGTTAATTGGGAACGTCATTTTACGGGTCGTTCTCCCACGATTTGATCTTATTTAAAGAGACGTCACGATTTTCACTTTTGTCGCTAGACCTTTTTATTTTTAATTTCATTTCTCGATGTCGAAATTGTGATCCGTCTTCTCTGTCTTTCTTCTCCCGCCGTTACGGTCACCCCAGTATTTATTTCACAATTTTAAGGCTCTGTTTGACTCACTTTCACTTTTTGCCCAGCCTATTATTATTTTTAACCCTGAGTTTTGAGTATAACCAACAAATTATTTTAACTACTCTTTCCCCTAACCTAGCCCACGTTTTCCTATAGGGCCCAACTCCTTGGGCTTGCACTCTTCAGCAAGAGAAAGGGGTTGAGACTTTTATAATAGAGGATAACAACTATTCTTCTTATCAAAAACAATTTAACCCTAACCTAAGCCCTAGCCTAGCCCATGTGATGCATCAGCCCTTCTATTAAAATAACTATTCTGACCTAAGCTCAACACCCACGTGATTGCCAGCCCACACTAGCCTAGGGCCCTATAAAATGAGATGTAGGTCTTTTCTCCCAGCCAAAAGCCAACTAGCAGCCGCCGCCTCTTAAAAAAACTCCGAGCGACTGCACTTCTCCCTTCGTGCAATCGACCCAGGGGCTCTCCGACCAAACCCCGTCTCTCCCGATGCCCCTACCCATCGCCGGAGCACCCACCGGCCATCACCAAAGCCCGCGGCCTCTGTTCGACCAGGCACCCAACCCCGTGTCGTTGTGCGGCCCCCCCTGTTGAAGCGGCGACGCCCCAGCGCTGTAGCGGCACCGCCAAGCGCCAGCGACCCCCGTCGGCATATCTCCCTCTCCCTCTCTACTCACGAAGACACACCCCCGCCCCGATCTCCGGCAACCGCGCCGCCCAGCGACCACCTCCCCATCCTCTTCAAGACGCCGTCAAGCCTCCCCATGGTTGTCACAGCTTCTGGCCATCTCCACCAGACCCGTGGCCATCTCCAGCCAGTCCAACCACCACGCGTGCCTCCTCCTCTTCTCCCTACAACCCTAGCCATTGATCAACAGATCTCCCCTTGGCCGAGACTCCCTATACAACTTTTCAACCCATTAAAACACCTCACAGCCATCAAAACTACCGACCACCACCATGAACTCCGGTCACCCACCTAGATCCGGCCATATGCAGATCTGGGAATCCCATGGTTGCACCTCCCCTTGACAGCAACCGCAAACCCCAAAATAGCCGCTACTCAGCCGTGGGCAGCCCCCTCAGTCACGGTTGCTCGGAAACAGCGAGCGTTTCCGCTGTTTTGCATTTTTACGACGTACCGTCGCGTCGTTTCGGCTCCCCGTCGTTCACTCTCGCTATTGGAGACTTCCGTCAGCCCCCTACTGCTCCTAGGGGTGTTTTTCGATGCCACGAACGTCTCCTACGATGCTCAACGACATAGGCCTTGCGTGTAACGAACCATTCGTTCCGAATAGTTGATACGGCTTCCCGGAAAGCCGTAGAAACGCCTACCGGCACCCTACTCGCTATTGGGATCTTGTTTCGCTGTTTTGGTCACTACCCGAGGATTGGCTAGTGTGGAATCTTAATTGGAAATTGGATTTGGAGCGCGTTCTATTTATTCCAACCCCTGGCGTCGCTACACGACGCCAGTGTAGCTCTCGCATCGTGTTGAGGTAAGTCTCTCTCCGTAGGAACCCACACCGCATGTTAACAAGATAAAAACAGTAATTTTATTGTGTTGGTTAATTCACTAATTGAAGATAATGAATACGGGACTGTAGGTTGGTGTGATGATTGGTGTTTGGGCACGTAGGCAGAACTGGACTCCTTGATCTTGTGACTATCAGCATGCCCCTTTTCAGGCAAGTGAAACTTGCCAACTTTTGCTTAGGGCCATGTTATTAGGCCACTTCCTTGATTTTAGCGTAAAAGAGACTAGACAGTGAAATGATAGCTGTCTAGACGCAACTTTAAGATCTAGCTTGACAACGAAGCTAGATCTGTCACCCTGCCATGTCATTCATGCATTGATATCTGCCACATTTAAATTCCTTATCTGTACGCACTTTAACTGTTATCTGCCATGCATCGCATCTTATATGTCATCCAAGATTGAATGTTGCATTCGTAGCACACGCTACATACTTGTACTTGCTTGTCCTGGCTAGGTGCACCCCTATGCCATCATGAAAAACACTTCCTGGCTCGTGATCCAGAAGCGAGCATTCCCGTTCGGGGGTAAGGCCCTGGATCGATACACGTGAAGGGGTAGGGTTGAGCGACCACTCAGCTTAGGAGCTGGCCCGATCAGCCACTCTAGCTGTAAGGCGTGAACTCTGTGCACGACATGAAAACGTGACTTGTGAATGATAGTAGTTGCCACTCTTGCCATGCCATGCTAGATTCTTGTTGTACTATACTTTACTTGTTGCACTCATGCTATATCTACCATGTCATTTCATCATGCTAGAACTGCTAGGTTGTTTACTTTCACTTTCAGTTTCCTTGCACAAGTCTCTTGTAGACTCGCTGACATATGCCCCTTGCTCTTTTGGGTGTCACATGTTAGACCCTGAGCCAGAGTCTGTTGCTGAGTACGTGATGTTTTGCTGACGATGAGCCTGAGCCCATGTCTGTCCTGGAGGAGTTTGTGGATACAGGTGTCCAGCCTTAGTGACCTTACTGAGCTTCCTTTTGTTTTAGGTTTTCTGTTAGTTGTCGGTGCGTGGCACCTTTACTTTGTACGTTGTACTTTTGTTGGCCATGTTAGGGCCTTTAGATTCTTTTCTTTTAGCCTGGTGGCTTTTTCCGTGATGTTGGAATTTATTATTATCGATATTCTGAGATTTCTCTTTTGTCTCATTTCCTCTTATTATCTTTGTTTCGTTCGCGTTGCAAGGACCTGCCATTTAAAGTAGTTTGACGCTTATCAGACTTGCAGCTTTATAGCTTCAAGTCTGAGCGGACCTTCTCACGCTTCGCCTCCATATTTTTGGGAAGCGGGGCGTGACAGATTTTGTTGGTGGCCCATGCAGGTCTCCGTCTTGCAACTACGAACTATCTGAACAACGATAATAACTATGGAATATCCATTAAATAAATTGCAACATCCGAGTCATGAACCTTGAGCCTAGTCGTTTTCCTATGTCACTAGGCGGTAAGAAGACTTAGTTAGACGTCTGTGCTTGCTAGTTAGAGGCCCCTGATTGTTAGTTAGACTCCATGCTAGGAATTGATTTAATCGTCGTAGGAGTTACCTTAGTGGTTCTTGCCTAACTCTGACCATATTAGACTTCTAGAATTTCTTTAGTCGTTCACTTGGGTTCATCGATTTCGGGCCAAGCTGAACGCATTTCAATACAGTCTTGTTCCTTAGGAAGTCGTAGCGCCAAGTTTCTTAATCTTTAGTTGGTCGACCGTAGGAGTTTCCCCGTAGATTTTTCCTGGTTCATATCCTAGGCGTATGTATGTTTTGATCATCCGACCATTTTCCTTGCCTCGTTTCACATGATCGCTTCATGGCGATTATCGTTAATTTTCGAACCTCTCCGTTACGAATCTTGAATCCTCTGAAAGTTATTTTTCGATTTCCCTTATTAAAAGTTTTCGCTAAATTTAAATTTTATTTTAAGCCCCCTACGTATATATTTAAAATTTTTTTTACTATTCGATTGAGTTAAAATCCTTTCGTAAATTTTGGAGACTATTGGTTGTAATTTTTTTTATTATTTACTGTCTCGTAGCTAATTGCTAATCGATATTTCTCGCATTTTGATTTTAAAACCGTATTACTATTTTGATAGTTCGAAATACCATCTTTTTCTAAACTACGAAATTCATTTTATCCTTTTTACTATATATACTTTAGGATAAATAGAACTTCAATTATCTTTTATATATATATCCGTCCTAGGTTCGTTGTACCCGTACTTTAAAACCCTTGTATAAAACAGTTTCTTTTTGGCAAAACCTGGTCTCTCTAAAAGTAGTTTCAATATTGATTAATTTAAATTTTTCCCTAGCTTAAAGACTTTGAAAACATTTGACATGAGCTTAAATTCTTCAGTTAATTCATTCCTTGAATTTCAAAATTCTTGCCGAAAAATATATTAAATTACTGCCGTATAATATTTTCTAAACTACGTCCTTGATGTTCGAGTGAATGATTTACTTCCTTTTCATACTGATTTTCGATAAGCCAATAAATCATTTTCTCTTATTATGTATACTCGACTCAAATTTATTTCGAACAACTTGTTTTATCGACCTCCAAATATTTTTATACAGACGAGGACTTCAACTTTTGAAGTACCACGGTTTTCAAATTTCACATATTCTGGCTTATGTTATTTACACTATTCTCTTTCTGTATCTTATAAGAGTATCCCTATATCTCCCTTTCCTCTACCTAAACGTTCACAAGTGAATCGCTGTTTCACCTAACCAAGCTGTCTCCTTATATTCGTCCTATCTGAACCCGTACTTATCGATTCTTCCCCGTCACGCTTTCGACCTCGATCTCCTCCTATATCTTAGGCTTTAGTGCTCGTCAATGATTGTGTCAACTCTAATTTGTTAGTAGACCCTTGGACCTTTGTGATGTTGTCGTGGTGCATGTACCTAAGTTGAGTATGTGGGCTCAAATGAGTGTACTCCCCTGTAGTATATCAATGTTTGCCTATTGTGTGAAATATACATAGTCAGAGTTATTCATGATGTTATGAAGTTGTATGTGTGTTAGTATTCATAGGTATGTGTGAGGATAGCTATACCACTCTAGGGACGTCTGAGTATATATGAATCAGCGTTGAAATATCTAATGGGGTGTATGTAGCTGGAGATACTTATAATGGTTGAAATAATATGTTGGTAAAGCTATGTATATGCTAGGTGTGATAATAATAGGTGTACGTATAGTTAAGTGAGTAGGCCTATTGTATGACCTGTATGTTAGTACGTGTGAGTATGTGCTCGTACGTAGATATGAATTGTGCTTAAATGTAAGTAGTTATGTATTTGCTGCATAAGTATATAGGTGATATACATATGATAGTATGAGTATAGTTTTGATTGGTATTGCTTGCTTTTACGAATGTTGAATGAGTGTATACAATGAGGTATACACGACTATTGCATACCTTAACTATGAATGAAGTAGACGTGTTGGTACACTAATTATAGGTAATAGGATATGGTGTGAATATATGTTATACATGTGTGTGACTACACGGTGAATGCATGTATTAGGGAGGGTATTATAATTATACGTATGCTGATGTCTGTATTATTATTATGGTATATAAAGTGAATGAACTATTTGAGTATTACCTGACTAAATATTAAGTGTGATGGACATATGGTATGTATATAGGTTGTATTGGTAGATGTGTATACATTGGAGTGGTATTGGTATAAGTATAAATATTGTGTTACGTATATAGAGTATTCTAATATGTATTTCGAGTCTCACTCAAGCTTGAGTGGGTATACTCTAAGTATATTGTTATGAATGTCTGTAGTTGCATATAGCAATGTTTGATGCATGTATAGTGATAGGAGTGTTTGTGCCTGGTTGTGTTACGCACATGATTGTGGGTCGCTATACCAGTATATAGTTATAGGTGTTGGTCTTGTGGTATAGTTATTTACTAAGGACTTGCCTGTGTGAATGTATGTGTGCTAGCCAAACTAGGTGTGTAGATGTGCTGAGTATATAATGGTATGATTGGTATATATGAATGAAACGTTAGCGTGTATGGGTGTGCACCATGCACGGGTAAGTATGTGCCTAGTTATAAGTTTTGGTGACTATGATATGTGTGACGTGTCGTGAGTATAGTTATAAGGCCGTATGTGATGTGAAGTTATGGTGAAATATTTGCATACATTTGAGTGACTATATATATTGTGAAATAATAGTAGTGGTGAATGTATATTAGATATAGTGAAACTTGATTTAATAACGGTATGGTGCGACTATATGTGTCGTTATTGGATGTATACTAGGAGATATAGGGAGTAGTGTATCCTTATTATTTTGTTCATGAGTAGTTATCTATACATAGAGCAATGATTGTATTTGCTAGCGTAAGACTATTCTTATGTGAGTATCTGAACTATTGTTTTGTGCTAGGTAAGTAGTAGTTGTATAAGGGATGTATGCATATATATATATGATTGAAATACGTGTATGAATTTGACTGGCTATGATAGGTATAAGAGTATAATGTGCGTGAATAAATACATGTTAGTAGTGTTAATGTTTGACTACCTAGTGCATATATAAGCACTTGTAATGACTATACATGAGTGAATTATAATGTGATATGATTGGGGTAGTTACTAGAGCGACTAGATATGTTAGGAAGTCCGAGGACGGACTTTTTTCTAAGGTGGGTAGGATGTCACGGCCGGTACTCGCTATTCGTCATACGGCTATGCGTATATCAATTTCGAGTACCTGATTGGTTTTGTTGCCTTTTATGTGAGTCGTGTGTTTGACTTGATAAGGCCGTATCACCTTGGTTGCATCCTTAGCAAGCCACCGCGACGTGTGCCCAACTTAGAATTACCGTCGCCTTTGGACCTCGTATCCTATGTACGCTTTATGTGCACGTAGTCTTGTTCGTGCACGTAATTATTTTAGACTTTGTCCGTAACCGAACCCTATAGTGTGATATGCCGTTGTGACCCTCTCTGAGAGTATTAAAATTGTGGTGTTAATTGGGAACGTCATTTCACGGGTCGTTCTCCCACGATTTGATCTTATTTGAAGAGACGTCACGATTTTCACTTTTGTCGCTAGACCTTTTTATTTTTAATTTCATTTCTCGATGTCAAAATTGTGATCCGCCTTCTCTGTCTTCCTTATCCCGCCGTTACGGTCACCCCAGTATTTATTTCACAATTTTATGGCTCCGTTTGACTCACTTTCACTTTTTGCTCAGCCTATTATTATTTTTAACCCTGAGTTTTGAGTATAACCCACAAATTATTTTAACTACTCTTTCCCCTAACCTAGCCCACATTTTCCTATAGGGCCCAACTCCTTGGGCTTGCACTCTTCAGCAAGAGAAAGGGGTTGAGACTTTTATAATAGAGGATAACAACTATTCTTCTTATCAAAAACAATTTAACCCTAACCTAAGCCCTAGCCTAGCCCATGTGATGCATCAGCCCTTCTATTAAAATAACTATTCTGACCTAGGCTCAACACCCACGTGATTGCCAGCCCACACGATTCAATTATACCCTAGGGCCCTATAAAATGAGATGTGGGTCTTTTCTCCCAGCCAAAAGCCAACTAGGAGCCGCCGCCTCTTAAAAAAACTCCGAGCGACTGCACTTCTCCCTTCGCGCAATCGACCCAGGGGCTCTCCGACCAAACCCCGTCTCTCCCGATGCCCCTACCCATCGCCGGAGCACCCACCGGCCATCACCAAAGCCCGCGGCCTCTGTTCGACCAGGCACCCAACCCCGTGTCGTTGTGCGGCCCCCCCTGTTGAAGCGGCGACGCCCCAGCGCTGTAGCGGCACCGCCAAGCGCCAGCGACCCCCGTCGGCATATCTCCCTCTCCCTCTCTACTCACGAAGACACACCCCCGCCCCGATCTCCGGCAACCGCGCCGCCCAGCGACCACCTCCCCATCCTCTTCAAGACGCCGTCAAGCCTCCCCATGGTTGTCACAGCTTCTGGCCATCTCCACCAGACCCGTGGCCATCTCCAGCCAGTCCAACCACCACGCGTGCCTCCTCCTCTTCTCCCTACAACCCTAGCCATTGATCAACAGATCTCCCCTTGGCCGAGACTCCCTATACAACTTTTCAACCCATTAAAACACCTCACAGCCATCAAAACTACCGACCACCACCATGAACTCCGGTCACCCACCTAGATCCGGCCATATGCAGATCTGGGAATCCCATGGTTGCACCTCCCCTTGACAGCAACCGCAAACCCCAAAACAGCCGCTACTCAGCCGTGGGCAGCCCCCTCAGTCACGGTTGCTCGGAAACAGCGAGCGTTTCCGTTGTTTTGCATTTTTACGACGTACCGTCGCGTCGTTTCGGCTCCTCGTCGTTCACTCTCGCTATTGGAGACTTCCGTCAGCCCCCTACTGCTCCTAGGGGTGTTTTCCGATGCCACGAACGTCTCCTACGACGCTCAACGTCGTAGGCCTTGCGTGTAACGAACCATTCGTTCCGGATAGTTGATACGGCTTCCCGGAAAGCCGTAGAAACACCTACCGGCACCCTACTCGCTATTGGGATCTTGTTTCGCTGTTTTGGTCACTGCCCGAGGATTGGCTAGTGTGGAATCTTAATTGAAAACTGGATTTGGAGCGCGTTCTATTTATTCCAACCCCTAGCGTTGCTACCCGACGCCAGTGTAGCTCTCCCGTCGTGTTGAGGTAAGTCTCTCTCCGTAGGAACCCACACCGCATGTTAACAAGATAAAAACAGTAATTTTATTGTGTTGGTTAATTCACTAATTGAAGATAATGAATACGGGACTGTAGGTTGGTGTGATGATTGGTGTTTGGGCACGTAGGCAGAACTGGACTCCTTGATCTTGTGACTATCAGCACGCCCCTTTTCAGGCAAGTGAAACTTGCCAACTTTTGCTTAGGGCCATGTTTTTAGGCCACTTTCTTGCTTTTAGCGTAAAAGAGACTAGACAGTGAAATGATAGCTGTCTAGACGCAACTTTAAGATCTAACTTGACAACGAAGCTAGATCTGTCACCCTGCCATGTCATTCATGCATTGATATCTGCCACGTTTAAATTCCTTATCTGTACGCACTTTAACTGTTATCTGCCATGCATCGCATCTTACATGTCATCCAAGATTGAATGTTGCATTCGTAGCACACGCTACATACTTGTACTTACTTGTCCTGGCTAGGTGCATCCCTATGCCATCATGAAAAACACTTCCTGGCTCGTGATCCAGAAGCGAGCATTCCCGTTCGGGGGTAAGGCCCTGGCTCGATACACGTGGAGGGGTAGGGTTGAGCGACCACTCAGCTTAGGAGCTGGCCCGATCAGCCACTCTAGCTGTAAGGCGTGAACTCTGTGCACGACATGAAAACGTGACTTGTGAATGATAGTAGTTGCCACTCTTGCCATGCCATGCTAGATTCTTGTTTTCTTTACTTTACTTGTTGCACTCATGCTATATCTGCCATGTCATTTCATCATGCTAGAACTGCTAGGTTGTTTACTTTCACTTTCAGTTTCCTTGCACAAGTCTCTTGTAGACTTGCATACATGTGCCCCTTGCTCTTTTGGGTGTCACATGTTAGACCCTGAGCCAGAGTCCATTGCTGAGTACGTGATGTTTTGTTGATGATGAGCCTGAGCCCATGTCTGTCCTGGAGGAGTTTGTGGATACAGGTGTCCAGCCTTAGTGACCTTACTGAGCTTCCTTTTGTTTTAGGTTTTCTGTTAGTTGTCGGTGCGTGGTACCTTTACTTTGTACGTTGTACTTTTGTTGGCCATGTTAGGGCCTTTCGATTCTTTTCTTTTAGCCTGGTGGCTTTTTCTGCGATGTTGGAATTTATTATTATGGATATTCTGATATTTCTCTTTTGTCTCATTTCCTCTTATTATCTTTGTTTCGTTCGCGTTGCAAGGACCTGCCATTTAAAGTAGTTTGACGCTTATCGGACTTGCAGCTTTGTAGCTTCAAGTCTGAGCGGACCTTCTCACACTCGCCTCCATATTTTTGGGAAGCGGGGCGTGACAAGGGGACATACGGAGGTTGTGTTATTATGTGGAGATCCTCACTCCTGTCAGGGACGGGGGAGCTGAGAAGCCCGGTGTCGTACAGTGCCCGTGTCCACTGCGCCGTGTGCTATATTCACCCCAAATTTGGAGTGAAGTCCAGGTCCTGGTATCACACAGTTTACCCAAGTTCCCAACTAAATAAATTAACAGACAAGTGTTCTTTATGTTGTTTCTTCTGTTTGCAACGCCTCCCTTTCCCTTTGCCTGCTTGCTTGTGACACTGTGGTTACACATGGCACTTGTGATTCCTCTTTTAATATATATTGTGTGAACACTTGTATTATTATTTGTGCTGATCTTTTTCTTGTAGTAGCTCGACATCAAACCGCAGGTATGATTCCTTACTTAGCTGTTTACTTTTCGTCACATTATTTAGTTGCACGTCTTATTTATCTTACCTTGCTTTCGGTTGATAACCTTAAATTAGTGTTCCAAATCCAAGTTGGTTCCTACTGGGGCACGCATTGACGTGCTCCTCCCTATTTTTCAGATAGCAGGGGTAGCATGGTTGGTGATGACTTGGAGTGGGTTTCAAGAGTAGCAATTATAGTTTGTAGGGTGACATGGTTGTCTTGGGAGTGGAGAGTGGCGGTGTATATGTAGTGGTGTACTTGGACTATGTATGTAAATGAAGGTTGTTATATAAATGTGTTGTTGTTGTTCTATGTTATCTGTGATGTTGCTTTGATATTATTGTGGAGCTTCACCTGTACTATCCCATCATGTGCGCAGTGACCTGCAAGTTCTGTTTCTCATTTCCCTCTCTCTTCTCTCATCACCCTCACTCTTCAGGATACTTGGAAAAAAAATGTATTTAAAAATTTCCGGGTATTCTGGGGAGAGGGGCGTGATACTTTTGCAACTTATAATTTAAATGAATGTATTTTTGTACATGTAAAATTTATGGCTACTAAAGTTGCAACAAGTATATTACAAAAAATTTAGTAGAAATTAAATTTACTTTTCAAGTGAAATATCAATCCAAATTCTTAGCTTTAGAATTTATCTTAAACTTGATACAATATGGAGAGGGGAAATAATAATAAACCCACTATCTAAAAATTAATTAGTAGCTAAACTATCATGAAGAGGTGAGAAGCATGAAGTATCCTAAAACTAATTATGTTATTCTTAAGGCTTGAAGGACCATATGCTTAATAAAAAAGAGTAAGTATGACGGTAATGATATAATAATGTTTACATTCAGTTTTTTAAATTAATTATTAAAATAAATCCATATAATTACTATCACTTGTGTAAGTATGGAATGAGAAAAATAACAAGAGTGTTGAGAGATCAACTCTAGAGACTCATATGAGACAAAGTTTTCTTGCAATAGGAATGTGTAACCATGGCAAACACAATGGCTCTACCTTTATTCACATCCTCATTATTGTAGTAGCCCAAGAGTCACCCACTAAAGGCTTAGTGGGTGGGTGGTGTAATGGAGGGATAAATGAGGAGGGAGCCAAAGGGCCTCCCTCAACTCATGACACTCCCCCTTATCCATCCATTTCTCTAGGACTTGGCCTATGAATTCTTCATGATTCATAAAGCTAGTAGGGTGGATACTTCTGGATCCTGAGCCACTGTGGTTGCCTCGTTAAAACCTTAGCTGCGGAAAACCCAATGGAAAAAACCGTCAGCTTAAGGAAAAAGAGTACCCCATAGGTGACTCCCCCTGATCTATATAAGCCCTACGCTTGTAGATCTTTCAGCTGTCGCATACCAACGTTCTTTACCAGCTTTACAAAAATACATCTGGGCAAAGACTTAGTAAAAAGGGCAGCTAAGTTGTTGCAGTACTGGATCTGCTGAACTTCGATCTGTTTGTCCTCTTTAGCTCGTGCGTCCAGAAAAACTTGGGAGATATGTGCTTCATCCTGTCGCCCTTGATGTAGCCCCTTTGAAGTTGAGCAATGCATGCGGCGTTGTCTTCAAACAGGACAATAGGCTCCAAATCACTAGTCTTCAGGCGAGTGGAGTGAAAAATGTGTTGGAGGACGGAGCGTAGCCAATAACACTCTCTACTTGCTTCATGGATCGCAATAAGCTCTGAATGATTGGATGACGTAGCTGTTGTGATTTGCTTTACCGATCTCCAGGAGATAGCAGTACCTCCGTAGGTAAACATAAAACCTGTCTGTGATTTTGCCGTGTGCCGATTTGAAAGATAACCTGCATCGGCATAACCAAGTAATTGGGGGGAGGCACCTCTCTGGTAGTAAAGTCCCAGATCTATTGAACCCTAGAGGTATCACAGAAGATGCTTTACTCCATTCCAGTGGTGCTTTGTAGGCGTTGCACTGTGTCTGGCTAGGAGATTAACTGCAAACTCTATATCGGGACGTGTACGGTTAGCCAGATATAGAAGTGCTCCAATGGCACTGAGGTAGGGTACTTCAGGACCCAGTATCTCCTCCCCCTCTTCCAGTGGCCTGAAGGGGTCCTTATGTACATCTAGTGATCTTACGACCATAGGAGTACTTAAAGGATGACATTTATCCATATGAAACTTGCCTAGAAGTTTCTTTGTATAATTTGATTGGTGTAATAAGATTCCACCTCGTAGGTGTTCAATCTGTAAGCCAAGACAATACTTTGTTTTGCCTAGGTCTTTCATTTCAAAAGTATGCTTTAGGCTTTCAGATATCTCATTGATCTCTACAGGAGATCCTATGAGATTTAGGTCATCAACATATACTGCTATGATAACGAATCATATTCCCATTCTTTTGATAAAGATACACGGGCATACTTCATTATTTGTGAATCTTTGCTGTGCAAGGAAATCACTAAGTCTGTTATAGCACATTTTGCCCGATTGCTTTAGACCATATAATGATCTACGCAACCTTATAGAGAATACGTCCCGAGGTATCTCTTTCATCTCTAGGGGTAGATTAAACCCATCAGGAAGTCTCATATAGATCTTTTTATCTATATCGCCATATAGATATGCAGTCACAACGTCCATGAGCTGCATTTCTAGGCTTTCCAGAGAAGTTAGGCTTATTAAAAATCGGAATGTGTTCGCATCCATGACCGGTGAATATGTATCTTCATAATCAATCCCCGGTCTTTGGGAAAAACCCTGGGCTACAAGGCGTGCCTTGTAGCGAACGATCACATTTTCTTCATTTCTTTTTCTTATAAACCCCCACTTATATCCCACAGGTTTAACACCAACTGGTGTTTGGACTACTGGTCCAAAGACTTTACGTATCAAGAGTGAGTCCAGCTCTACTCTAATTGCCCCGTCCCGCTTTGACCAATCATCTCTGCGTGTACATTTCGCTAGAGATAGTGGTTCGACGTCATCGTCGTATTCAGCGACGTGAACAGTAATAGCGAACGCAAAATCGTCGTCGACGACTGTGCTATATCTGTCATATACCTCTTCAGTACGTACAAAATTTAATGATTTTTCTCCTAATGTTTCCTTTGTAGGGGAAATAAGGAGGAGAGAAGTAGCTGGTCTGAGCTCAGCATCCTGTGGAGGGATAATCTTATTATCTCCAGGAATCTTCCTCTTTCGAGGAACTTTATCTTTTGAACCTGGTGGGCGTCCTCTTTTCAATTGAGGTACAGCCAATTCTGCTACTGGTGGATTGCATCCATCTTTGGGAATGTCAATCCTAGCTGGCGTGTTAGCAGCAGGGACGTGTGAATCTTCTGGTTGTCCCTGAACTTATCCTGCAAAAGATGTACCGTATTCTTGATGTGAAGGATCTTCAGGATCTCATCTTCATACATATTAGTACGCTGATCATATAGGGACAAAGACTTCTGGTCCCAAGTAATGGTCTTAGTAGCTTCAGGCTTCTTAGACTGTGTGCCTAGTTTAGGAAAAAATTTCTCATCGAATTCACAGTCAGCAAGACGTGCCTTAAATGCGTCCCCTGTGAGGGGTTCCAGGTATCTGATAACGGAGGATGAATCAAACCCAATATAGATACCTAGACGACGCTGAGGACCCATTTTGGTCCTCTGAGGTGGTGCTATTGAGACATATACCGTACAACCAAACACTCTCAAATGAGAGATATCCAGAGATGCGCTATATGCAAGTTGCATAGGGGATAATGTATAACCTCCAGAGTGCCTTATCCTAATAAGTGATGCAGCATGTAAAATAGCATGCCCCAAGCATCCACAGGCAACTGGGATTGCATAAGCAATGGACGTGCAATCCATTAGAGTCTCTTTATAAGAGACTCTGCTAATCCGTTTTGGGTATGAACATGTGTTACTGGATGTTCAACTTCAATACCCGTTGCCCGGTAATAGTCTTAGAGACTTGTGAAGTGAATTCGTCCGCATTATCAAGACTAGTTTCTTGATATGGTTATTGAGGAAATGAGCCCGCAACCTTATTATTTGTACCAATAGCTTTGGAAAAGCTAGGTTGCGAGTGGACAAGAGGCACACATAAGACCATTTTGTGGATGCATCAATCAGTACCATGAAGTACCGAAATGGGCCACTTGCGGGGTGAATAGGCCCGCAAATGTCACCATGAATTCTCTCAAGGAAGCCAGGAGACCTTAAACCCACTTTCAGGAGGGAGGGTCTCGTTATTAGTTTTCCCTTGAAACACTACTAGAAAACTGAGTATCAGCCACAGATCATCTACCACGGACTGAATCCGTGGCAAATGTGGAAAATATTTGCCACAGACAGGCCGTGGCAAATTATCCGTGACTAATTACTTAGTAGCCACAGAAATTCCGTGGCAGAAATCTATTAGTCACCACACTTTGTCGGGCGTAACGAAAAGGTATCTGTCAGGAAATTTCTGTGGCAGATATTGCTAAACTACCAGGGAATTTCTGTGGTAATTATATAATAGCCACGGACCCATTTATCTTGTAAAAATGAGCGGGATTTTTCGCGCCTCGTTTTTCATCAGGTTAAGGGTTTCATCGGGGCGAAATAGGGCTTATCACAGATAGACTTCTTTATTTCATCATGCCTCTTTGTGATCTCCTCCATTTTAGTGGCTAGCTTCGGCGAACGGTGAATTAGGGTTTAGCATCGGCGAACGGAGAAAGGCGATCGGCGATTAATCGAACAAAAGGTATCCCCCCTCTCTCTCCCCTCCATTTTAGGGTTTGCTCCCTCCCTCCCTCTCTCCTCCTCCATTTTAGGGTTTGCGTGAGACGGTGGTGTTTTTAAGTGTTGCGAAGAATTCTTATCAGGAACAAAACAATTGATCTTTTGCTGATTAAGAGATCACATGCAAAAACACCAGTGGTGTTTTTAATTTGTTTTAATTTGTTTCCATGACAGAAAACTCTGGCTCAAAGAATTCTTATCTGGAACAAAACTATTGATCACTCAATTTAATGAAGAAATTGGATTTTTAGTGCGAAATTGCTGCCAAACACCTTGGTTTTGGTGTTTGTGGGACTAACTCTTGGTTGAATTGCAGAGGCACGGAGGCTTGTCTTATTTTGCCGGAGCAGATAAGAAGGACGAGCATGTTCTGGTGTCTGACCTGGGTTCTTTGACCAGCGTTCATAATAGGTAAGCTTAGAGAATCGAGAGTTCTCTTTCAGATTGTATCAAAGAATCAATCAAAATTTATCCGCTTGTTTGTTTGAACAGAGCGCATGAGTTCCATTATTTGAAAGGAGGGGAAGGTTGACTACAGAGAGGAGCACACAGCAGGATCAACGGTGGTGATAAATAAGGTGGAGAGCTGAAAAACTTTTGATTTTTCAATTGCACAACTGTGAACTGTAGGTTTGATTTGAATCAGATTGGAGATTTTATTTCTTTAAATTCTTTGCTTTGTTCATTTAATAGCAGAGTAAGATCTAATTGTAGGTTTGGTTTGGTTTGGAAACTCATTGGTAAGATTTAATTGAAAAATTCATTTCCTTTGTATTCAAACTTCACTTCCTTTAAGATTTGTTGCAAGCGTAACTGATCACATCTCTTATTGTTTTGATTCGATCATATTTGATACTGGGTTGTTCTTTTCTCTGTTATCCAGAATCTAATCACCTTGTAAGTAAAAAAGAGAATCTCTTATTACAACTGAATATATGGTCTTTGTGTGGGTTGTTTGGTTGCTCCGTTGATGGGAAAATTCTGACAAGTGTGTTATTAATGGTCTCATATGCATGTTTAAACTTAGCCTATTTGTTTGCCTGGTTACCAAGAGATTTTATGTAAATGAATTCTCTTTTGGTGAATGAGCCTGTCATTTGATTTATATGAGAACGAAAAGGCTAGCTACTCACTGCTGTCATGCATGTCTTGCTTCTGGATTTAAAAGCCCTCTTGCTCACTGACTTCTACAGGGTCTTTGCTGCTTTCTTTGCGTCGCATTTCCATGGACTAGTCCATTTCACTTCTCCGTTCATTATCTTCCAGCAGGAAAGAAGCAGCAGGGGGCCCTTGCCTTTATTGGTCTAGTTTTGTACTTCATGAAGTAGTCAACTTATGCTTGATCGACTGAAATCATGCTTAATCAAGCTCAACAATGCATGTCTTCTGAACTAATTTCGTATTTCTAACGATGGAGCTTAGGATATTGTTAGAAATCATGACTGTGTTTTGTGCCTATGTATATTGGCAACTGTTATATATATGTATGATTGTTATAAAATTAAATATAGTGGATCATTGCGTCTGCCAAATGAGGTGTAAAAATTATCTTAAGAGAATCTCAAAACCACACTATCCTCAAGTGATGAGTCTAAACTAACAAGCTATTTTAAGCATTCTGTCATCGATTGATGAGAATTATAGGGATGAAAACAATTGTGGGGGATGTTTCATGTATGGGGGAATCTTGTACCGAGCTTTCTCCCCATGAAAACAAAGTATCTAACCCTACAGAGCCTAAAAGGGCAGGTTCTTGCTCATGTGGTCCATTCTGTCCTGCATTTGAACTGTATTATCATCTTTTCTCATTTGTACGGTGCATTTGCATTTGAATTTTGGATGTAGAAGAAATATTGGGATATGAGTAGAACTATTAGGAGACTGGTCTGATTGGTTGGGGGAATTTTGATTTTCTGATACCCATCAAGACAGAGGGATATGATAGTCATTTGGAATAATCTTTTTAGCATGTAAACAAATATAAAAATCTGAACAAAACCTGATTCTGCGATTGTTATTAGACAGATATTAATCTCCAATATCTGTCTGTTAAATTATGAATATGTTCAAAATAGCATGTCTGTTAACTTAGCTTGACATGTTTTGTTTTCTGAAAAGTCAACAAGTTCACTTATAACTTTACTACTACCAAATTTCAAGTGTCTTTTATATACTAAGGCATTTCTTGTTTTGCTTAAATATGCTTTTTCTTCTAAAAATAATCAACAATCTCATGCTTAAATAATGTCAATCAGGCAACATCCACAGAACTCTGCAAGATGATCAGTTAATAGATGATAAATTGATACAAGGATACTTCTGGCTGTCTATAACAAGATGGCTCATATGTTACAGTTCATCAAGATTTCATGCCTTCAAAATTTGTATATATTCACCTTTATAGTGAACTTCAAGATCCAGATGCATGTTGTAAGCGTGTTTAAGTTCTCTTCTTTAAATATCTTGATCATCCAGTTGAATATAATCGTAATTATGATGTGTGTTATACACAGTGTATCCGGTACCATGGTTAAACATACATAAATAGAGATCCTTCATAAGCGGGATATTTTTTTCCTATGACGTAATCAACGTGAAAATGTGTAAGAGATATTTAGTATTTTATTCTTTAGCGTAGATCTAATACATTCGGGTTGAATGATCTGGCACTTTGATATTTTAAGTCTTTTTGCACATATGCTTTACTGTATTTTGGTGTTTAGCATATCTGTGCTGATTTATGAGGGTTTCTTTTACTGGCTAAACTTAGTGTTGGTGATGTTGTGAAATGTTGCATCAAGAAAATTACATAATTTGTAATATTTGTTGAGGTAACACCATTCTTTTTCTTCTGTAGCATACTGGCATTTCGAGACTGCTTTCCAAACTAAACTAATTATTTACAGGTAGAAGGAGTACCTGCATTGGTTCACCAATCAGAAGTCTCATGGGATGCTAATTTGGACCCATCATCTTATTACAAAATTGGTCAGGTATAAATGGAACTTTACTTTTTACTTTGATTGGCAAGTATGCATGTCAGCATAATAGGCCATTTGTATCATCCTTACAAGGGACTTGATTATAATTGGATGCTAACAATGTTTGAACTGGCTTAGCATATTGCATGTTCATTTTTACATGGTTATTGCGTATCCATGTGGAAGTTTTTCAAGGACATGTAATTATGACCAACACTTGGACGGAACCACTTACTCGGTTGGGAAGGTATGTTTCTAAGGAGAAAGGAAATTCAAATATTATGTTAAAAATCCGACCTTGGGAAAACAATAGCTATGGTGGTATTTTCTGACATTCATATGATGTATTTGCATCCTATGATGTTATTCTGTGAACAAGAATAGACACTAAAACAGGGCATGTGAATTCTTGTGCATATATTTTTTATGATGTTATTCAGATGCTAGATTGATTGAGAATTCTTATTGATTGCATTGGCAACAATTTTTAGACAGAATTTATATGATCTGAGATCTTTAACCAACTAGAACTAAGTACTTGCCACCGAACCATAAAGGTTTGGATGTAGGTCTTCTCACTCACTTGTAAACATAAAGATGTTGTTAGAGGAGGTTGGGATGGCTTCCGATTTAGAACAATTAGACGTAAAAGGCAAGCTGCAAAACAAAGAGAGAGTAGTAGCTATGATAATCATAGTGTAAATGTGCATACTTCCATGTGCAGATTGATGATGTAGATTGTCTGGTGGTATCATGCTGTTGTTGTCTGTCTGTCAAGTCTTATTTTGAGCATCATGCTTATAGCCTGCTGCAATTCATGAGAGCTAAAATCTGCTCTGATTTGGCTCGACCTTGCATGCCCTCATGAGTCAAGACCAAGTCCAAGATTTATCTGCTGCAAGACTTTAAACATGGAAGTACAAACAAAAAGTAGTCATTTTAATTATACATCCAGTAGCTAACTTGGCAGTGTTCACGACCAACAAGCAAGAAGTTTTAAAGCAAATGTGGGAAGTGTGAGCAAATGTGAAGTTAGCTCAGTGTCCATTTGGGATTCAATATTGATGCTAAAAGTTTGCAAGAATGTTGTATGAATCTTTGGAGAGCTAATTAAGGTTTGCAAGTTCAAATTTGTTTGACTGGAGCTGTATAAAACTCTCCCAACATTTTTGTTTCAATTTTTGTTCCAGGACTCACGTACGCAAGGCGGAGAACGGGGTGGAGGCCCAGAGGGTGGAGATCTACAGTGAGTGAGAGTTTAATTGTTTTTTTACTTGGTAGTGAGTGAGAGTTTAATTGTTTTTTTACTTGGTGCTGCACATATTGAGATTGGGGGAGTGAATATGATGATGTATTTGGATACTTTTCAAAAACTTGGTGTTGTATATACTTGGTGTTATGTGATTGATGTTATATGTGTGGAAACTTTTTCTTGGAAGGTGATGATGATAATGATGTTATATGTGAATTTGATTGCATAGAGATGTTTCTTATTTTCAGTAAATTTTGATTGTAATATTGAAGATTTTCTAATTTTTTTTAAAATATAAACACAATTTAACTACGGATTTTCCGTGGCTAATACTTACTAGCCACGTGAATACCATAGAAATTACCTTGGCAACCATCCGTCACTACGTCAATATAGCCACAGAAATTCCGTAGCGAATAAAAACATTAGCCACGGCAATTCTGTGGCTAATACGGTTTAGTCACAGTCCAAAATTCTGTGGTTAACATAGTTTAGCCACGTATTGCCGTGGCAAATGTTTTTATTCGCCACGGATATTCTGTGGCAAATAATGATATGCCATGGATAACGATTCCGTGGCCGATATATAATAGCCACTGTTGTTCCGTGGTAAATTTTTTTTATTCGCCACGGAATTCCGTGACTAATAGTAATTAGCGACGGAATAATTGCCACGGAAGTCCGTGGCAAAAAGTCCGTGGCTAATGTCCATTAGCCACAGAAATTCTTCTATGAGCGACGGAATTTTTCGCATTTAACACGCCACTTTTGGCCACGGACTATTAGCCACGGATTTCTAAAAATCCGTGGCTAATACGTTTTAGCCACGGATTTCGTAGTATTAGCCACGGATTTTGCCGTGGCTAATGCTCTATTTTCCAGTAGTGAAACAAGGAGGACAAGGAAATTCACCCTTATGAAGAATCGTCATGTTCTTCAAATTATGTCCACGGGATTCAGTGATGATGCGTCGCATCATAGCTGATCCAGGGTAACCAAGTCTGTTGTGCCAGAGTTGGAACTCTGGCAATGATGGGCACGTCTGGTGCTCAGTCATATTGGCTTCTATTGGTTGAATGTATGTATGGTAGAGACCCGACGGGAGTCCTTTGAATCGTTTGCAGATGGTCTTCTTGCCATCTTTTTGACGAGTTACATACAGCTATTCAACTTTATTTTCATCTCTAGTTTCTAAGTGATAACCGTTTAAACGAATGTCCTTGAAACTTACGAGATTCCTATTTAATTTAGGAGAGAATAATGCATTCTTTATTTGAAGTCTTGTGTTATTTTGGAGCAATATTATTACTTCACCAAATCCTTCGATTATTTTGGACAGTCCTGAACTTGTGATAACAGGACCGTCATATTTATGTATGCTATTAAAATATCAATGTTTGCAAAGGATTGTGTGCGTCAAGGCACTGTCCACTAGGCACTCATCCTTCATCTATATAAGCAAAACGAAATTTTATTTAAGTAAATGTAAAATGACATTCAAATAAAATTTCATACAAAAGCAAACTAAAGATGAAGCTACATGTAATTTTAAATGCATAGATATAAATATAGGACTCAATCGAGCAGGTCGTCGTTCTCGAAGTCTTTTGCAGTGAATTTCGTTGGCGGCTGAACAGCCACCAAGCTTGTTTCAGGCGGAGGCTTCTGGCTCGCCTGATATAGATCCTGGAGGTGGCGAGGTGTGAGACAGTTCCTGGACAAATGTCCAGTCATGCCACATCGGTGGCATTTGTCCTCCCAGTTCTTCTTTGGAATTGTCACTGGACTAGTGTTCTTACGCTTCTATGTGAAGTTTTTCTTCCCTTTGTAGTTGTTGTTCTGGGGAGTTGCTATTGCTGGTTTCATCGCAGCTTTTCCCTTGTTCTTTCTAGCCTTCTTCTTGTTTTTCCACTTCTGGGGAGTAACATTGTGGACTTCAGGGAGAGGAGCAGCACCTGCATGGCACAGATTATGTGTGGCTAGTAATAAATCTCTATTTTGCTCCGCCCGTAGAAGGCAAGAGAGCAAGTCAGAGAATTTTGTGAAGTTGCGTTTACGATACTGTTGCATGAGGACTGCATCTTTCTCGTGAAACGAGGTGAATGTCTTCTCCAACATGCGGGTCTCCGAGACTTCTTCACCACATAACTTCAGGCGTGAGGTGATATTATGAAGTGCCGAGTTGTACTCAGCCATAGACCTATAGTCCTGAAGTATGAGATTTTCCCACTCATAACTGGCACGTGGTAATATGACATCAATCTGATGCCTATACCGTGCCTCCAGCGCTGTCCACAACTCAATTGGGTCCTCTACTGTTAGGTATTCAGCCTTTAAGGTCCAATTTATATGTCTCCTGATATAGATAATGGCTTTTGCCTTATCCACATCAGAGACAGTGGTAGGAGTGCTGCTAGATGATTGGGCCACTTCTGGGGCCTTACTAGCAGAAGCATCGGCCGCTGGTGGGGCCGATGAAGGAGACAAAATTGAGCCAAGGATGGCCATCGAACGCAAGTGGAACTTCAGGTCTACTCGCCAACCCAGGTAATTCTTTCCTGCAGCATCAAGAACCTCGAAATCGACGCTTGCCAATTTTGCCATTTATCTATGCAATTTAAAATAAGCATGAATTAATTAAAATGTAAATTCATGCATAAAGAATAAAATAAGTAAAATGTGGGGATCGGCCAGATACCTAAAAACGTACAAAGTCCAAAGTCCAATTTACAGTTCATAAAGAAAAGAAAAATACAAGTTGGAAACCCAGAAGTGGTCCCTATCTTTTGCAAATTTCACCTCCGTCTTCATATGTTGGTACACCGGTCTTTAGCATTTATACAATCCTTACTTACAAATTCTCTCGAAAGAAAATAAAAGTGCAAGGAAATTAAAGATATCAAACTGGCTGATCCCAAAAACACATTTTAACTTATATAAACATCCACGCAGTTTTAAATATGCTACAGGCACAAAGAAACAACCACGCATATAACTCAGGCATATATAATATGGAAAAAGAAACTATAAAATATAATAGTCTCTCGGACCACGGGGAGACGTCATACACCGTTAGGTTAGATGACTAACGACAGAGCGGTCGCTGGATCTTTAAAATAATTATATTTTGAAAAATCCTAATAATCCATAAATAATTAACAGTGCAAGAGAGATGTTTTACATAATATTAGCAATTTTAACATGGATAAAAATAGTAATTTATATACAAAATTTTCTCCAATTTTATAAGTAAGTTGCCAAAAATTATTACCGATTTTTCCTTGAATTTTTCAGAATTGTCCAGGATTTTCTGGGGTTTTCTGGTAATTTTAAGGAATTTTGCATATATAAATATGGTTTTAAAACAAATTTTTAACATAGACCCGCTGAAATTTTTATTTGCATGTGGGCCTAGCTAGGGTCTTCAGGCCCAGAATAGCTTAAAAATTTTAATTTTAATTTTAACAATCTGGGCTTCAGGCCCATGGGGTTAATAATATACCCAAAACCCAATAATAGGTTTTGTTGAAAAACTCTAATCTCTAATTTTAGGGTTAGAGAATTAGGTCAGCCGTCATCTCCCCCCGTTATCAAAAGCAGCTTTGGGGGAGGGGCTCCTACCTCAGTAGAACCCCTCCCCCCTATTTAATTAATCGGCTGGGGGGTCTCGCCAGAGCAAGAGCCCCCCTTCTTTTTTTCGTGGCTAGGGAGGTTGCACAGGAGAAAGAGGCCCCCCTTCGGATTTTGCGGCCAGGGGGGCTATCGCTAAAGCAAGAGCCCCCCCCCCCCCCCCCCCCCCCCCCCCCCCCCCCCCCCCCCCCCCCCCCCCCCCCGGATGAAAAAGCCCCCCTTGAGGGGGGGTCTAGTGAAGGGCCCCCTTCAGGGGGGTTGGGTGGTGGGGTGGAGGCCGAAAGGCAGCACCCCTTCCTTATTTGATTGTGGCCTTGGGGTGGGGGGTGGAGTCCGAAAGGTAGCACCCCCCCTATATTTTTGGTCTCGCTTCCGGCGAGGTGGCAGGTATGCCGATAGTCGATGTCCGTTGATTCTCGCTTCTGACGAGAAAATCGGTTGGCAAAAAAGGAGATATTGTAAATAAATTATTTTTGTTTTAATTTTTACAAGAATTTATTATCATTGTAAAATTTTGTATGATCCATATATAGAATTGTATATCTACGGGAAAGAGATTTTTACCTCTAGATCAAAGATCTAGGGAAGATCGCAATATAAAATCCGTAGATAGAATTACCCCCTCCCGAACGCCTAGGAAACGCCGCAACGAAAACCGCAACTGATCATCGCAACAACAATTAGATTCCTTCGCATAGGAGTTTGATTTAGAGGGGATTTGGAATAATTTTAGTGGCTCAAAATTTGTAGAAGACACGTGCTGATAACGTGTTGAGAGATCAACTCTAGAGACTCATAGGAGACAAAGTTTTCTTGCTATAGGAATGAGTAACCATGCCAAACACCAGCTCTACCTTTATTCACATCTTCATTATTGTAGTAGCCAAGAGTCACACACTAAAGGCTTAGTGGGGTGGTGGTGTAATGGAGGGATAAATGAGGAGGGAGCCAAAGGGCCTCCCTCAACTCATAACAAAGAGAGATAATTCAAAAGACTAGTACTATTGTTCTTCTTCGTAGCGAAATAGAGGTGCAATGCTTCAGATCGGATTTGAAATCACCAATGGAAACCAAAAGTTCTCATCACCATCAAGATTAACTCCTTTATCTTTGTGTTGGGGGAGAGGAGAAAAGAACGTTCTGTTGATTTTTTTCTCTCATAGGCAGTACACAATATATATAGGAATTATGGTGGGAAAGTTGCTTAACAGTTTGAAAAATGATGTAATTATGTTGACGGGTGTCACGTCCCGTTCCCCAGAATACCCGGCATTTAAATTTTTTTTCCAAGTATCCTGAAGAGTGAGGGTGATGAGAGAGAAAAAGAGAGAGAGAAAGAAGAAACTGAATAAGCAGGCCACTGCGCACATGCTGGGATAGTACAAGTGCAGCTTCATTAAAATATCAAACAACCCATAAATAATAATGAACAACAACACCAAATTTATATAACAACTTTCATTTACATACATAGCCAAGATACATCATTTCACATACACCAACACTCTCCACCTCCCAAGACAACCAATTCACTCTACAAGTTACAGCTCACACCGAGTACTACCCCCTGAAACCCAACTCCAAGTCATCACCAACCAAGCTATCCTTGCTACTTGAAAAATAGGGAGGAGCACGTCAATACGTGCCCCAGTAGGAACCAACTTGGATTTGGAACACCATTCTAAGGTTATCAATCCACAAGGCAAGCCAAGAGAAATAGAGCATGTAACTAAGTGTTATAATGAAAGTTAAATAGCTAAAACAAGGGAATCATACCTGCAGTCCAATATCGAGTTACTGCAAGAAAGGGTTAGCACGAATAATAATAATAATAATAACACAAGTGTTCAAGCAACCAATATCTAATAAGATAAGTGCAAGTGCCTGAGACATGACACAGAGTCACCAAGAAACAGGAAAGGGAAGGGGAAGTGCGGCCAGCAGTAGAAGTAACACGCAATTCTTATTTTATTATTTCATAATTGAGTTAATTGGAACTTGGGTAAACTGTGTGATACCAGGACCTGGACTCCAACCCAAATTTGAGGTGAATATAGCACACGACGTAGTGGACACGGGCATTGTACGTCGGGTCTCTCAGCTCCCCCGTCCCTGGCAGGAGTGAGGCTCATATCACAACCTCTGTATGCCATCTTCCCCTCCACTCACAGTAAAGGCGAGTGGGCATAAATATCCCCTCCACTCCTGGTAAGGCGAGTGGGTACAAACATCACATATCACATAATCATTTCCCACAACTTATCAGTCCAGGCCTCATATCCACAATTTACTCAAATCCCACCTAAAACCCGGGGTTTGCTAACTTACCCCCTTTTGGCGGGGATTGAGACATTTTCATTCATCAATTAAGCATTTTAAGCTTCATTATAGGAATCATGGTGGCATGGTACACGTTCAGTAACTTCCTTTCATCAACACGGGTCATGCACCTAAGTGTTATGCCCTCAGTCATCGCATCATCACATAGCAATCTAGGTCATGCACGTGACATGCCCTTCATCACATCACATACACATTCATGTATAATAGTGTATCCATGTCATCCATGTCCCCAATATCATCAATTTATAACAGGGTTCTTGATACAAGAGCATATAGGCCCAATTTCCATGTTTCTTTAATTTCACATTCATTGGGGCATTTCAACAAACACGTGACAGGCGCCATAGAAACGAACATTGTCACATTATCAAATGTAAGAACAATATCGTAACTAAACATTCCGTCATTAGCACAACATCCATGCGTAATGGGATGGAGAAATTAATATCAGCACATGATTCCATATTCAACCAACACTCCAACTTGCTGAAATTGCAAGAACAGCCATAAGGATCGACACATTTCATTCATTTCTCTTGGGAATTTGACACAACTTTATAAATGAAAGTTGAAGATATGGTAGTTATGGATTTACGGATAAAATTTCATTCAAAAATATGAACTATATGATTTATGATGAATTAATTGGTGAAGTGTGTCAAAACTGTTTTTCAGACAGATTTCAGGGTCTGCATTGAAAGCCAATTTTAGGCATGTTGGAAGCAGAAATTCGACATATAAGCACTCTAATGCAATTTTGGGCATGTTGGAAGCAGAAATTCGTCGTATAAGCACTCTGATGAATTTTTAGAAAAACTTGTTAACTTTCCAACAAGACCAAGATCATAAAATTCCATGATATGTGCAGGTGTTTAGGCCAATTTTGCTAAAGTGTGTCAACACTTAAAATCAAACAGACATGTTGTAAAGATGGATTTATTGCTCTCAATTTCTGAATTGAACATATATCAAAATTTATATGATTTTGGGGTAGAACTGCAAGATCTACAAGCTCATATTTTTTTCGAACCCTAATTTGAGCTACAGTAACAGTAATTACATCAACAACATGAAACAGAATTTTAGAAATTCAAAAGAGATAAGTTTGCTTGGAATTTCAATAAGATATTCATGAAAATTAAATCCTGGCACATCAATTTGATTACCACTAATTCATATTGGTAAAACATGATATTAAAACATGGGGAAAAGAAATCCTAAATAGATTTCCAAAACCAAGTTGGAATCCTACCTCAAAACTGGAATTTTCCTCTTCTCCTTCCTTCTTTCTTCTCCACCTTCTTCTCTCTTGAAGTAAACTTGAACCCTTCTATTTGAGATTAGAAATTAGGGTTTTTTGAGTTGAATAAGGAGGGGAAATGGGGACTAAGGTGGCCGGCCCTATTTGGGAAAGAAAAGAAAAGAAAAGAAAAGATGAGAAGAGAAAAGAAAAGAAGGTTAAAGAAAGAAAGAGAAGATTCCTACAAAAAATATCTTCCTAGAAACCTCTTTTGGATAAACATGCAACATGTTAAATGACCAAAACACCCCTCCATATTCTAGGTATTTACAAGGATGACATTACTTTATGCACACACAACTTCAGGATGTACGCACAACAGCTTTAGTCCAAATGACTGTTTTGCCACTCGCCTTTCTAGAAATTTATGGGGGTTTCCATTGACCCCTAACCCCTTTCACACTAGCATGGCTCTTCCTACACACATCCATGCACATCCATGCATGCATACATGCTTCACACACACACGTCTAACACATTCCTGTTGTTTTACTCCCACGACGTCATTTGCCCTTCTCCCGCATTTACATTTTGCATTCTCTTCCCTTAGCCACGTATTACGGCCTAATCCCTCCTTTCGCTACATCACATATACCGATATTTACGCTTATTTCATACCCATGTATGCATCATAGGTAGAAATACCACGTGTTTTCAGTAGAATACACGTATAGTGCAAAATAGAGCATGACATCCTAACCACCTTAAAATAAAGTCCGTCCTCGGACTTCCTAGGGTGTGATCCTTGCCGAGGTCAGCTAGGTATGATGGTCTTACTACCCATGAAGTACAAATAAGAATAAGTATCTACACCACACTTATATACTCCATATGCTTCACTATCATCCATCACATCTGTATCGCACATATGTCACAGATACATCCTATTACTCATCTAGTAGCACATCCATATTACTATATGCATCATTACATACACATACGTATATGTTCTTCACATGAACATCTTGGCCCACATATTCATACGTTAACACATACATCACACGTCACAATTAAGTCTATATACGTATTATTACACGTATTTAGATCACTACTCACATCCATGTGCATACGACATCACATCATATCCACATCATGATACCTTCACATATAACGACTTGTTGAGTATTGATTCCCCTGATTTGGTTTTGATGATGAACAAACATAAATATTATGTACTAATTCTCTTTGAGCTCAGTTATGGAGATCGTCACCAATTTACTTTGTAGACTTCGTTAGAGCGTATGATCATTGAAGCTTTGAAGACGGTTTGTCATGTTTATTTATATTGTCTTCTAGCTTCGTTTCATAGAATGTTAAGCATTGAGTCTTACTTGCTTATTTTTCCTCTTATCTAACTGAACTTATCACTGAGAATGCCCTAGAAGCCATTAGATGGGGTTCATTGCTTATCGTCCTTGATTTGGCTTTCTTGTGCATCTTAGTTGGTTCAAGAAGAATGATTAATTGATTAAGGGTCAATCTAATGGTTAGGAAGTCTTCTTGAACCGACTAGTCTTCTTTGAGAATTTTGGCATATTCACTGTTGACCAATTAGTCGGTTCAAGAAGGTTCACCAAGCGACTAGTTCTCAAACTAGTCGGTTAGTGTTTCTTCTTAGATCGACTAGTTTCCCCTTCTTATTTTACTCAATTCTCTGTCAATCATCTAGTCGGTCCAAGAAGGCTCACCGACTGATTAGTTTACCAACACCGACCAATTAGTTCACCAACTAATCGGTCAGTGATCCTTCTTAGACCGATTAAGCTGCTTTATTTTTCCAGCTGTTGGAGATTTTATTTCCACGATTTTTCTTGATCTGTTTTGATTCTTTCCATATATGTTTGATACGTTTCAAACATTGAAATTTCTCTTATATAAGAGAGATTTCAGATCTAGTTTTTTGAATTGATCATCAATTTTTCTAAGGGCTCTCTCTCTCTCTCTCGTGAAAATCTCTCTCTTCTTTGTGACCTAATTTCTCAAAGAGATTTTTAGCTGGTGTGCGGTCATACTTAGATTGAATCACGATCATCATCATCCTAACCATCTTCCTCTGTCCATCTTGGTGGTGCTAGGGTTTCGTGATCATCTCTTCTCATCATCCTTCCTTGCCCTAAATTCGTAAGTATTTCTCAAGGCATAGGAATTTATGGTGAGTTCTGTTTATTTCATTTAACTCTTTATTATAAGTTTGCTCTCGGGTTATGAGAGAAGTTCGTGATCCCGGTTTGTGGGAGTCACGATTCGTTTGTTGTATTGATTGATCTTGTAGTAGTTTCTACAAGAAGTTTTTAGTGAAAGCTTGAGTTAGTGGATTCTAACTCAAGTAGCCGGAAGGGATCCGGGTGTCTGGGACGTAGGATCACCGTGAACAAGTCAGGGAGACTTGGGTGGATCCGAACCCATTAATCTCTTATTTGCATTGTGTTATTCTTGTTGTTCTTATTTATTCCGCATAGTTGTTTGTGATTGTAAAATAATTAGGAATTATACTCTTGATTATTTTAAAGTACTATTCAACCCCCTCTAGTACTTGTGCAGTAGCTTTCAGGGCATTACATTTGGTATCAGAGCCAAGTTCATAGCTATGACAAACAACGACAACAAGGCCGTTCGACCACCTCCCGATTACAGCTCCTACAAGAATCGTGAAGGAGCCTCCTCAGTGGTCGAAGGATACTCCTCAACCAGGCCTCCTCACTTCAACGGTACCAATTATGGGTACTGGAAATGCCGGATGGAAACTTTTCTCCAGAGCGCATCACTTTGGAGAGTCACATTAACGGAGTACGTTGAGCCCACTGAAGAAGACTTCACACAGTGGACTGCCGCGGAGGTCTCCGCGGAGGTGAGCAATGCCAAGGCCATGAATGCCTTACAATGTGCACTGGAGCCTGAAGACTTCAACAAGATATGCACCTGTAAGAGTGCATATCAGATTTGGAATCAACTCCTCATCTTACATGAGGAAACGAGCAGGGTAAAACACTTTAAACTCACTGTTGCTAACAAAGAGTTTGAGTTATTTCACATGGAACAGGGTGAAAGAATTAAGGAGTACTACGCTCGCTTCGTGGACCTAACCAATGAATTGGAAGCTCTTGGGAAGACCTATACCCAAGAAGAGAACGTCGCAAAGATCATTGATGGACTTCCTTCGAGTTGGGAAAAGCGAACCTACGCTATCAAGGAAGGTAATGATATGTCAAAATATACTGTTGTTCAACTGATGGGTACCTTAATGTCTTATGAGATACGAAAGGACAGCAAGATCAAGATGCAGGATAAGATGAAGGCGTTCTTGAAGCAAGAAGAGCCGAAGAAAAATGCGATTGCTTTCAAGGCCGCCCCTACCACACCTACCGATAGTGAAGAATCGGAAACTGGGTTGGACATGGAATCTTTGGCCCTCATGGCAAAGAAGTTCAACCGGTTTTTTCGAAAAGGTAATTTCAAGAACAAATCCAAAGTTGGTTCTACTAATGCCTCTACTCCTTTGTGTTTCAAATGCAATAAGACAGGACACATCAAGGTCGATTGTCCTCTCAACAAACAAAAGGAGAAGTGGAAGGCACCCAAGTTCGACAAGTCAAGAAAGTACAAGAAGGAGTACAAGAAAGGGCATGTCTGTACATTCACCGACTCGGAAGAGGATTCTTCAAGTGGTGAGTCAGATGAAGAACAAGTGGAGAAAGCACACATGTGCTTCATGGCAAGATAGCAACATGATCAAGAGACTGCTTCAGATGAAAGCGAGGATGAAGGTGAAGAGGTAACTATGGATGACCTTAGATTAGCTAATGAACAAATTTGGTCTAAGTATTCTAAGTTAGTAAATAGATATACTAAAATCAAAGATGAGCTAACTAGTCTTCAAACCACACCTAAACCTGTCATCACCAACAACGACACTGTTGTTGAAATCTTGAGAACTGAGATTGTAAATCTCAAAACTCAACTTGACCATGTTAACATTGAGGATTCGGATGAACATGAGATAGCGGATCTGATTTCTCGAAACTCAACTTTGAGTATTGAGAATGAGAATCTCAAGTCACGTGTTTGCGAACTCGCAATGCAAGTGTCCACTTTGAATACTAAAATACTTTCTCTCAATGAGAAATATGAGTCCACATTAGTCTGGATTGAGAAATTCAACAAAAGCAAGGATCATTTGGATAATATTCTGAATGACTTACTTCCGGCCAATCATCGCATTGGCTTGGGGTATAAGAAGGAAAATTCATCCAAATCTTCCACAACCTTTGTAAGGCCATCCTCCGATGCCTCAACTAGTGGGAGTAAACACCCCATGGGTAGTTCATCTACCAATGGTACTTCCACTAAGTACACATCCCCGTTTGGAAAGAAACCCACTTTGGGTGGACCTCCAAAGAAGGGTCATGCATTTATGTACACAAATACTATGCCACGTAGAAACACACCTCCTACTCCACAAGTTCACACTTATGATGATTTCCATGCTCCACGTCCACGAGCACGTGCACACCAAGTGAGACACACTCACGCACGTGTTCCTCACATGCATATGTTCACTCACATCATTATTACATGAATGATTACTATCACGCACCGTATCATATCTTGCCACCACTATTTCATCATGTACAGCATGCTTATCCATGTCATGCATACACTAGGCCACTTCCTCGTAGAACACATGCACCACGTGGAAATCAACAAAACGTGCATGTTCCCAATAGGAATAGGGCTCCCAAGACATTCACTATTTGGGGCCCGAAGGACACTATCATGCATGAGAAACAAGCCTACATAAACTCATATTTTATGAATGTTGTGCACAATGATGATTACATTGGGAAGTCTAAGTCCAATTGGACTTGGTTTCCAAAGGTCTAATCCTTTAGGACCCAATGACCTTGGGTACCATGATATAATATTTTTATCTTCAGGTACTCAAGAAAAAGAAAAGGAGCCACAAATCTAAATCTAGCTCCAAGAACGGTTGGATACTTGATAGCGGGTGCTCAAAACACATGACTGGTAAAGCTCAGTTCTATCCGAAGTGGTACCCATTGAAAATGGAAACCGAGTGGTCTTTGGAGGCAATGAGAGTGGAACCATCATCGTTGTTGGAAAAGTTGGTAACCCTTCTAAACCCCTTATAAATGATGTTTACCTTGTTAAAGGTTTAAATCACATTCTAATCTCTATAAGTCAACTTTGTGATAATGGTTACAAAGTTAGCTTTGAGAAAGAAATGTGACATATTTTAAGAACTGATAATAATAATGTGTTGTTCTCTGGCACACGCCATAAGGACTTATATATCTTAGTTATTCCAAATTCACATGAACAATGTCTTATTGCCAACACAAGTGAGCAACACTTATGGCATAGACGTTTTGGTCATGCGAACTTCGGAACACTTTTCAAACTATCCAAGCTAAATTCTATAAAAGGATTCACTAAGCTTTCTTTTCAAAAGAAAAGCTTTTGCGACTCGTGTCAACGAGGCAAACTTCCAAAATCGTCATTCAAACCTAAGAAAAGCATATCCTCTAAACGGCTCCTGGAGCTTTTACATCTTGATCTTTTTGGGCCAACTAGAGTTGCTTCATTAGGGAATGCCCGATATGGACTTGTCATCGTTAATGACTTTTCTAGATTTACTTGGGTATTTACTTTAGTTAATAAAAATGATGCTTTTGGAAACTTCACAGTATTTGTTAAGAAAGTACAAAATCTCATTGGAACCACCATTGTCACTATTCGTAGTGATCATGGAGGGGAATTTGAGAACGAGTCTTTCTTAAACTTCTGTGATGAGGTTGGTATTACTCACACCTTTTCTTTTCCTCGCGCACCCCCTCAAAATGGTGTTGCTGAGAGAAAGAATAGGACGCTAGTGGAATGTGCTCGCACTATGCTTGATGATAGCCACCTTGGCCATCAATTTTGGGCAGAAGCGGTACATACCGCTTGCTATGTGTTTAATAGAATACTCTTGAGGCCCGGCTCCAAACAAACTTGTTATGAATTGTTGTTTGGTAGGTTACCTCAAGTTAAATATTTTAGAGTTTTTGGTGCAAAATGTCTTATCAAGAACACGTATGGTAGTTTGGACAAATTTGATCCAAGATCCGATAAGGGGATATTTGTTGGATATTTCTCCCGTAGCAAAGCCTACCGGATATACAACAAAAGAACCTCAACGATCGAGGAATCACTTCATGTTTCATTTAATGAAGATTTTGTCCCTCCTAGAATTATCGATGATGATGATTCTATGGAAGCAGTTAGTGATTCTGTTGATAAGTCTAATGCTATTGATTCTGTTGAAACTCACCCCACTAATGAATCTCTTGAGAATGTTCCTAGTGACCAGGGTGTTCCCAGAAAGCTTCCAACAGTTCGTGAACATCCCCATGAGCAAGTTATTGGCAACATGGAAGATGGTGTCAGAACAAGGTCTCAAGTCAACTTCTTCGCTTAGTGTGCCTTTGTCTCTTCCATGGAGCCAAAGAATATCAACGAGGCGTGTGAAGATAGTTCTTGGATCTTATCCATGGAAGAGGAGCTCATTCAGTTTGAGAGGAATGAGGTCTGGGAGCTAGTTTCGTTGCCTTCGAAGAACCAGAACGTTATAGGAACGAAGTGGATTTTCAAGAACAATACAGACGAGAACCAAAATGTCATCTGGAACAAAGCTCGGTTAGTTGTTCAAGGCTACAGGCAAGAAGAAGGTATAGATTTCGAGGAATCTTTTGCACCTGTAGCTAGATTAGAATCTATTAGACTATTACTATCATTTGCATGCCATAAAGATTTCAAACTTTTTCAAATGGACGTAAAGAGTGCGTTTTTAAACGAAGATGTCGTTGAGGAAGTATATGTTTCTCAACCTCCGGGTTTTATAAATGAAAAATTTCCAAATCAAGTTTTCAAACTTAAGGAAACACTTTATGGTTTGAGACAAGCTCCTAGAGCTTGGTATGACCGCTTAAAGAACTTTCTTTTAGATTTGGGTTTCAAAATGGGTGAGGTTGATTCAACGCATTTCGTTAAGTATGAAAATCATGATATTATTCTAGTTCAAATTTACATAGATGATATCATTTTCGGTGCTACTAACTTCACTCTTTGCGAAGAGTTTTCTAATGTCATGAAGGATCAGTTTGAGATGAGCCACATGGGTGAGCTCAAATATTTCTTAGGACTTCAAATTTGCCAAATGAACGATGGAATCTTCATCCACCAAACCAAGTACATGGTGGAGCTGTTAAAGCGATTTGGAATGGAGAATGCTTCTAGCAAGAAGACCCCGATGAGCACCACAACACATCTTGATAAAGATACGGACGGCAAAGATGTAGACATTCGTCTATATCGAGGTATGATAGGTAGCCTATTATATCTTACTGCTAGTATGCCAGATATAATGTTTGTTGTATGTGTTTGTGCTAGGTATCAGTCACAACCTAAGGAATCACACTTAATAGTGGTTAAACGTATTTTTCGTTATTTAAGTCGCACACTAGACTACGGATTATTCTATCCAAAGTCAAGCACATATGATTTAATCTCATATAGTGACGCAGATTATGCTGGATGCAAATCCGATAGGAAAGGTACTAGTGGCACTTGCCATTTTATAGGAAATTCCTTTGTCTCTTGGTTCTCCAAGAAGCAGAATCCGTATCACTCTCAACCATCGAGGCGGAATATATCGCCGCCGGTGCTGCATATACACAGGTTCTTTGGATGAGACATACACTAAAAGACTTTGGTATAAACTGTGATACTTACCCTATCATGGTGGACAACCTAAGTGCAATATGTCTATCTAAGAATCTGGTACACCACTCTCGTACAAAACACATAGATGTCCGTCACCATTTCCTAGATGATCATGTAGCTAAAAGGACATCATTTTAGTGTACGTTGAAACCCAGAAGCAAATCGTTGATATTTTCACGAAACCACTTAAGGAAGATATCTTTGTGCGGTTACGTCGAGAATTGGGGATTATGGATGAATCCGAGATTTAGGATTCATATTTTTCATAATTTTGCATGATAATGATATTCATAAGCTCATGCCGGATTTGGTGTGATATTCTCTATTTTATGCTGGATTTATGACTGGTTTTTCGATTTGCGCGTCGTATTTATGGTTTTCTGGTTTTATGGGGTAGAATAAGTGCGTCTGAGAGTGCTTAGATGTTTAGTCCAAGTTCTTTTGGGAAAGAATTCAAAATCTCTCATTTTCAAATTTTTGGACTCACTTAGTTGGTCCTAGTTCATCTACAGACCGACTAGTTCTATTTCTAGTCGGTTAGACATTGAACTCAGACCGACTAGTTCGTGCCCTATTTTTTGCCTCACTTGCTGTCTGACATTTAGTCGGTCCAAGTTCATTTACCGACTGACTAGAATGCATTTTAGTCTGTCAGCTTTTGCACTTAGACCGACTAGATGGGCAAGGGCAAACTCGACTTTGACCCTACTTAAATCGTTTAACCCATCCTCGCACCGATTAGAACCTAATCTAATCGGTGCCCCTCTCCCTCCTATAACCATAAACCGCCAACTCCTTTGTGTCTCCGTCGTTCACCTCCGTCTCCGGCCACTTCCCGTCGCTGCCGGTCGTCATCCTCCTCCTAGGGTATATCCTCCTTCCCTCTTTTCTTGTTTTAAGGGCTTGATTTCATTGTTTTTGCCGTTTTCTCGTCTCGATTTCATGACGAGAACGAGAATCCCTATCCGTCCTTCCTGTCCCTCTCCGATGACCGTCAATCCTCCATCCAACCCCAATCCACCCAAACAATGTTCCAAAACAGCTCGTCCGCCCCCTTCATCACCTACTTCTCCATCGTCTTCTTCGCCTCCACTCGAAAAGAAGAAGAAGGCCCCTTCAAAACCAAAACCCCAATCTAAACCCAAGCCCCAGCCCAAGTTCCAGAAGATCTTGACCCCTGGACCTTTCGTGCTCCCACTCCACCCTCTGGCTCCGACGAGGATTATATCCCAGAGACTGAGGCTGCCGAGAAGGTACCTACCCTGCCTGCTCGCACTACCCAGCGACAGTCCAAGGGGAAGGGTCATATGCCTTCTGGTGGGGTAGACATCTCTCTATGTCGCAATGACCAGTTGTGTCTAGCCGCCTATAACCGAATTGAGCATTGCCCCTTGATCCTCGAGCATTATGTCAAGTTCGCTGATTTCCCTCATCTTGTCGATTTTTTATCTTATAGCGGACTTGTTGACTATCTTCGCCACGATCCCAAGGCGAATCCTCATCCTTACCCACGACTCGTCAAAATTTTCTATGCCAATCGAGTTAGGGGTGAGTATGACAACAAGCACTGTATTGAGACCACTGTTTTGGGGACGCCCATTGTCCTTACTGCAGAGATCTTAGGACAGATTCTGGGGATCTCATCTTCTGGTTTGCTCCTGTCTGATATTTCTGTGGAGAATATCCACGATCTCGATCAATCCCTCTTAGCTCAGATGTTTCACGTCGTTCCTCCCGCCATGATCGGCGTTCCCTCCAAATCTTTCAAGCCAAATGCATGGGTCCTCAATCTGATTCTGGAGTCGTGTCTTCTTCCGAAGTACGGCTCCTCCAGTCTGCCATCCCAGCCCTTCCTAAAGATCATCTATGCCTTGTTTGATGGGAGCGAGATAAATTGGGCTCGCATCATTCTGGACAAGATGGACTCGTTTTAGTGCATCATGAAGTCGTCCAAGGCCGCGTATATTCCATATTCGTGCCTCTTGACTTTGGTGGTTTTTCACTTTGGAGTTCCCCTTCCTCCTGACGATCAGCGTCCTTTGGGTCCCCCTTGAACGCGACCGCCGTCAAGAAGTCTCTTGCTGCCTTGCAACACGTTCAGCGGACCACCCCTTCTGTTCATCCTCTGTCGTCTCGCGCTGCCTCTTCTGCTTCCCTGAGACATCAGGAAGCTCGTCTTTTGCGATGTGAGGAGATGTTGGTACGCATCTGTGATCATTTGGGTGTTGAGGTCCCTCAGACAGTTTCTGATGAGGAAGCCATGGAGGCTGCGTGCTGCTGCTTCTCCTGTTCGTGCCCCCGAGGGCACTCCTGCTACTGCCTCTCCTGTCCGTGCTACCGAGAGCACTCCTGCTGTGTCACGCCCCGGTGCCCCAAACGGGACGGGGGTGACGGCCGCGGTACGAGGGTACCAAGCATTAAGGTGCTGCAAGAAAATTAGCAAGCCACTGCAACTGCTAGAACAACACATGCAATTAAAAACAGGTGCAAAAGTAAAGCACGAACTGTAAAGCTCCAGCACAACACGAAAAGGTACAGCGAGGCGACGGCAAACAACAAGCGGGAGCGTACGATTGTGTAACACAGATCATCTACTATCAACACACCACAACATCATGTACTGTACATATACCACCACCAATGACACGGGGTACAAAAGCTGAAAGGGGAAAACAAAAGTAAATGCTCACAAAATAAACTACCCCCAACCCACTATACTCGTGCCCCAACTAACTGCTACGGGCCCCTGGCCTGGAAGAGTCGCCCTTAGGACGTCGGTAGTCCGGCAGGGGTGCTGTCATCCTGGAACCTGTACCTGGGGAGTGGGGAAAGGGGCACGTCACAGTGTGTCAAGTAGGAAACCCAACCACACAAGCCACATTCGCATCACTGCATACAGGTCGCTAATACTAAATTTGTTAGTCAATGCTTGTTGTTGGAACCTAGACATCAGGCGGAACACAAGGGAACTGGACCTCACCCATAAGGTGGGTGAAAAGAATCTCCGACTCTCTGGCGTTCTAGCTCGTCAGGAGCCTACGTAACTCAACCACTCTCCATGACCCAAAGGGCCACGACCTCGAAAGGCCAAAGAAACCACACACCCCAAAGGGGCACGACCACTTCCCGCGGTAGGAGGGCCAAAGAAAACGACCTCGAAAGTCCAGTCCACACCTTGCTGACCTAATGCTTTGGTTCCCCCACCCCATTCCCTAAGATGCTCACCTACCTTAAAGTGGAAAGAGACATCCCGGGTTTTACTTAATGGTGTAAAGTAACAAATCAAACTAACATTCGCATATATAAGTAAACATCGCCATGGCACTATAATCATCTTCATCACCACATTCAAGGCATAAGTGAAATTCACCATTTCTCATTTGCTTAATTAAAACGTAAAATTTCGGAATATAACTACAAGCTTCTTCAAGAAAACTTGAACTCAACCATCTAAGTACTACTAAATGGAACATGCCATAGAAACAACTTCTAGTATGGTTATTAATCTCATGTGAAAGAAAATAGAGGAGCAACTAAGGTAGATGGAAAGCAATGCATTAGTTTAGTTAACACTTATAAAATTTGGAGGAGGGTTAATATATAACTTAAAAGTAAATGAATTGTCTTAAGCACAATTGTAGAATTTCATGAGGGGGTTATTTAAAGATAATAGCAAATTCCCAATTCAACCCTTTTTGCTTATTGCTAAGATTGACAAAAACCCTCTTACAAGAACGTGATTTGTCATGGAAGATAAGTTTTTCAAGGGTTCTTGAACCACTTCATGTGGGGAGTCCTAAGTAGGCTTAACTTACTACTAGTTAAAGGAAACTAAAATTTCTTATTTAAATTGAATGTTCACAAGATTCCTTTACTAAGTTCTTAGGAAAGTTCGCTTTCCTGTGCGAATGAACCCAATTTGTTATGGAATTCAAAGTTTACTAAAAAGGAATTCGTAGGACCTTGTCAATAATGGTAAGTAGGGTTCCTAAACTCTAAAAAAATCATTTGGGGCTTCTAACTTGGAAGTTGGCAAAACCCTCCTACTAAAATTTTCTTTATACAAAATTTTCAAATGGGGTTTCTTCTAAACATGAAATTCTATGGAAATTAGCTAGTGGCAATTGTGTAAGGTTCCTAACTTAGGTTTATAGAGTTTAGGATGCTATGGAATTACTTACAAAATTCTCAGAAAAAATTCGGCAGAGTTTCTCTTGTATTTGTCAAGTTTCCTCAATTACAACATAAAGATTTATAAAGAACACATATGCTATAGCCACAAAAATTACAATCTTGCTCATAAATCCATAGGAGGAATGATATTCAACATCCAAACCATGAATTCTAACCAAAATAAGCTTGTCACACTACTTAATTTGATCAAAATAGCAAATTTTACCAAAAATTAAAGATCAAAACATAAAACCCTACATAATGCCTCTTATTGAGAGCATGGTGAGATTCCTACCTCCTAGTGCTAATAATTGGTTTAGTAGCAAGCCTCCCCTCTTCTTCTTTAACCTCCCTTCTCTTTCTCTCTTTTTCCCTCTTCTTCTTCTTCTTCTTCTTTTTTCTTTCTTTTCTTCTTGGTTTTGTTTTGTTTCTTTTTTTTTGGTTCCACTTGCAGGTTTCGGCCAAAAAAGGGGGGTGTGTCAACGAAATGGAGGAGGGAATAAAAACAAAATTTGGAAGATTGAAGAAACATGTAGAAGAAGGGAGAGAGAAAGATATCTCCTAAAGTTTCTCTTATTTACAACTTTGCCATTGCAATTAAACCCTAATCAAAAAGCCCTCTAACTTTTGCCCCTAAGTATACCCCATGCCATATCCTAGGTCTCTCACTATATGCCATTCAACTTAATGATTTAATTACAAGGTTGACATTGTCATTCATTTTCATTTTAATAAATACCCTACTTTGGGTATAATTACAAACTGGTTGGCCACATAAGTAAACTTGGTCCAACATGGTGGTTAGTATGTGAAATTCCAGATACTTGAAGAGAGAATACTTGTTTTATCACTTAGAGGCATTACACCCTACCCTCCTTCAAAAAAATTCTGCCCTCGGAATTCAAAACAAGAAGGAGGGTCGTATATCTACATAACAAACATACGAAGGATCTTTAACCAAACAGATGAGGATATTTCTCCGTCATTTCATCCTCTCGCTCCCAAGTTGATTCTCCGGGGGATTCTTATTGCCACATGACCCTGACCAAATTAATAGCCTTCTTCCTCAACATCTTTTGTCGCCGATCAAGAATTACCACTGGTTCTCGACGTAATTCAATCTCTGAGTAATCCATAACATGATTATGATCCCCAATATATCCTCTTAATTGTGATACATGAAACACATCATGTTCGCCTACAAGATGTGGCGGCAGCACTAGTCGATAAGCCACTTCGCATATCCGGGCTGCAACTTCAAACGGGCCTATGTACCTAGGGCTCAACTTCCCATGTTTACCAAACCGGATCGTCCCAAGGACTGGTGATATCTTCAAGAATACATAATCGCCCGGCTGAAATTCAAGTGGACGCCGCTTCGTGTCTACCCAGTGCTTATAACGGTCTTGGGCCACGCGAAGATTCTCTCTGACCGTTCACACTACATCGACTGTAGCAGTCACTAGGTCTGGGCCTAAATTTTCACCGTCTCTCACATCATCCCAGCTCAGAGGCAATCGGCAATTTCTACCATACAGAGCCGCATAGGGAGCCATACCAATACTTGCCTGATAACTGTTATTATAAGCAAATTCCACTAGATGGAGATGGTCTTCCCATGACCCCATGAAATCCAACATACAAGCCCTAAGCATATCCTCCAAGATTTGAATGGTGTGTTCTGACTGTCCATTTGTATATGGATGATATGCGGTACTGAACTTCAAGTAGGTCCCCAAACTGGCCTGCAAGCTTCTCCAGAAGTGAGATGTAAATCTTGTATCACGATCCGACACAATACTCACAGGAACTCCATGCAATCTTACAATCTCTTCCATATATTTCCGAGCTAAGGCTTTAGTAGACTGACCAAGTCGAAATGGAATAAAGTGCGCTGACTTAGTCAATCGATCGACGATCACCCATATAGCATCATTCCCCTTCGGAGTACGCGGTAGACCAGTCACAAAATCCATGGTCACATGTTCCCACTTCCACTCCGGTATCGGAAGGGGTTACAATAAGCATGCGGGTCTCTGGTGTTCTGCTTTCACCTACTGGCAAACTAGACATGAAGTCACGTTCTTCGCCACACTTCGTTTCATCCCATGCCACCAGTAGTATCGTCGCAGATCCTTATACATTTTGGTCCATCCAGGGTGGATAGAATAAGGAGAATTGTGTGCCTCCTTCAAAAGCTCTTCCCGAATATTTTTCTCTAGCACACACGCCCTGTTCTCAAATCTTAAGGAACCATCCTCGTGAATACAAAAGTCTTTCCGATGCCCTGCCTCGACTTGTTCTCGAATCCGCTTCAATTTCACATCGTTCAGCTGTTCAGCCTTAATTCTATCCATTAGGTCAGATTGAATCTGCAAGCCCAACATATCTGCCCTTTCGCTTGGAAGGATCACTTCAACACCCATCCGTCTTATATCTCCTCGAAGCTGAGGCTGTATAGTCAACCTCATCACAGCCGGTAGTCGACTAAGAGCTTCAGACACCACATTCACCTTCCCTGGATGGTACTGCAAATCAATGTCATACTCAGCCATTAATTCAAGCCAACGTCGTTGCCTCATGTTTAACTCCTTTTGAGTGAAGACATATTTCAAACTTTTATGGTCAGTGTAGATCTTTACATGTTCGCTCAGTAAGAAATGTCTCCACAACTTTAGGGCATATATGATAGCAGCCAGCTCTAGGTCATGGGTAGGATAATTCTGCTCATGCACCTTCAACAATCTGGAGGCATAAGCTACTACTCGTCCATGTTGATGAAGGACACAACCAAGCCCCTTTCCTGAAGCATCACAGTAAATTTCAAAGCCGCCTAATCAGTCAGGAATTGTCAACACTGGAGCAGTGGTTAATCGATGCTTCAGTTCCTCAAATACGCACTGACACTCCTCTGACCACACATAAGGTATGTCCTTCTTAGTCAGATGAGTCAGAGGTGAAGCGATCTTGGAGAAGTCCTTGATAAACTTCCGATAGTATCCGGCCAACCCCAAGAAACTCCTGACCTCTGTGACTGATCGAGGGATGGGCCAATTCTCTACTGCAGCGACCTTCTCTGGGTCGACTGACACTCCTCCTCCTGTAATAATGTGTCCCAGAAATGCGACCTTTGCCATCCAGAATTGACATTTACTGAACTTAGCATACAACCGATGCTCTCTGAGAGTATTCAACACCATCTGTAAATGCTCAGCATGTTCATCCTCAGTCTTCGAATACACCAAAATATCATCAATAAAGACTACCACAAACGTATCCAAATAATCAAAGAAGACCTGATTCATCAGCCTCATAAAAGTTGCTGGCGCATTAGTTACTCTGAATGGCATCACTAAAAATTCGTAATGCCCATACCGAGTTCTAAATGCCGTCTTCGGAACATCCGATCCATGCACCTTACTTGATGATAACCACTTCATAGATCCAGCTTCGAGTACACTCATGAACCATCTAGCTGATCAAAGATGTCATCAATCCGAGGAAGGGGGTACTTGTCTTTCACTGTCACTTGTTCAAATCCCTGTAATCAATGCACATCCTCCGAGTTCCATCCTTTTTATTTTACTAACAACATCGGTGCTCCCCACGGGGATACACTCGGACGTATCAGTCCTCGATCAGACAAATCAGTCAACTGATCGCGAAGCTCAACTAATTCAGGCGGAGACATACAATAAGGAGCTTTCGCTATTGGCTGTGCGCCCGGTAATATGTCAATAGTGAATTCTAAGGACCAATCTGGAGGTAGTCCAAAAATATCATCGGGAAATACATCTGGAAATTCCTGAACTACCTTAGGCAAAACTATTTCTGTGTCCATCGTCATCTCCAAGGACGTCGCCTTAAACTTCAAGGGTTCCAGAGCCCGAGTACCACTACAAAAGTCAAACTCTGGGTGGCCAGAGATTCGAAAGACTGTCCTCCTTAATCTATAGTCTATAGTCGCATAAAACATCCCCAACCAATCCATTCCAAATCCTGCCTCATAATCTGGTAGTTCAATTATGAGGAAATCTGCATATAGCTCTCAACCTCCCAACTCCATGGAACAATTCCGTAGCCCAGACACACTACATATCACACCATTACCCGTATGCACATTCCACTTAGCAGCAAAAGATTCAACAGCTATAGAATGCTTCACCACAAAGTCTTTGGATAAAAAACAATGTGGCGCTCTAGAATCGAATAAAGACCAGGCTGGATATGCAGCTACTCTAACCATTCCTATAATAGCATAACACAAACAACTAATCATCTAGCAATAGCCAAGCATAGAACGATGAAATACAAGGACTAGGGTTAGGGTCATACCAGATATCACCTATCCTGAGCACTCGGCCTCGACAGCTGTCATCTAAAACTGCAACGGCCTCTGTGGAGTAAGAGCCTGCCTCTGGAAGTCGCGCCATGGAGGCCTTCCTGGAGGTCCCCTCGGAGTAGTCGGTCGCGACTCCGGCGGTGGTGGAAGAGCCAACCGTTGTGGTGCTAGTGGAGGAGCCCTCTGCTGAGGCGGTGCAGCTGCTACTGGTCCCGACGCCTCCATAGGCCGTCTTCGTCGGGGGTAATCCATACTGAAGTGCCCATCTCACCGTAGGTGTAGCACTGTCTGCCCATAACCCTATAATCCTTGGTTGCATGCCTAGGCTTCCCACACCTCGAACAAGCAGGCCCCCTCTGTGGTACTGGTAGATGCCCTGATCGCTTGAAGGTCACCTGGTGAGTCGGGCGAGGAGCAGCTCTCTGTGGTGCTACAAGTCGTCTATCGACGACTGGAAGCTTTCCCAGGCTCTTTATGTGTAGCTCCTACCGTCGAGCCGTGCTAAGCACCGCCTCGTATGTCAACATCCCCTGTGTAGCCATAGTCCCTCTGACCTCTGGGTCTAGGCCCATGCGGAAGCATCTAGCTCGAGTAGCATCCGTCGCCACTAACTCAGGGGCGTATCTGCTCAAAGAGAGAACTCTGCATCATACTCGTCTACTGTCCTGTGGCCCTACGTCAGATGCTCGAACTGCTGCCTCTGTTGGGGTTTTGGCAGACCCTCAGAGCTCGGGTCTATCTCCGTCCTAAGTCGGACAGACCACAAAGGCACAAAAGCGCAGCGGAAATTGAAAACAAAATTTTCTAGACTAGCTAAACTATTTAGCTAGGCTCTGAGGGAGCCAGAACCTAGCCCGATCTATGCCAACTTGGGGTGGATCTGACCACCCCAAGAGGGATCTACTCTAAAGCGACTAATTAAATCTACACTAAAATTACTTAACCACATACCCGGAATCTTGGCCCTGGAGCAGGCAAGATGTACCGCACCGTCTTCAGAAGCTCCTCGTAGCCGAGCCGCCTTGACTCGATCCGCCTGAGCCGCCTCGCACCCTCGCATCGATCCGCCCGAGCCGACTTTCGCCTCCGAGCAGATCACACGCGGTAGAAAGTTTCACTTGATAAGAACCCGCGTCTTAGACGTCCGGATCAAAATCCAAACCCCCTTCGTAGTCTTGCTAGGACTACTCCGGAGAATAGGAAGAGAGAGAGAGAGAGAATAGTTTAGTCACCGATTGAGCTTGCTCTAAAAGTCTGGAGCTACTCGATCAAGGACTTGGTGTGTTTTTTAACGAAGAGAGTGCACCCCTATTTATATAGGGAGTTGGCACTCACGCTTTCGTTGCGAGCAATGTGGGACTATTGATAATTTGGAGAAAATTCAATTAAGCTAATTTAGCTTAATTTAAAGTTTAGTGAGCTTTTCTCAAAAGCAAACTTTAACTAATTAATTCTCTCCGATCATTAAACTTTATACACCAAACGAGCTATCAATTCGAAGGGCTTCGAATGGTGAACGCATAGGAACCGACGGCGACGAATTTCGACTTCGTTTGACCCCTCAAACAATTGCTCAAAGGTGGGCAAATTATCGAAATTCGTAGCCATCATTTTGGGGTTTCAAAAAACCCTAAATGACTTAAGTTGCGGGGAACCGGCTTTCCTATCATCACCCTAGAGTTATTAAAGACAGTTTAGTTAAAGTTAACCATTTAATAATTCTAATTTGGTCGTTCAGTGAACTCATTCTCTAATGAGCACCTGTGTCTCGTCTCTGACTTCACCAAGTCGAATGACTATGAGATCATCATTACCCTAAGGTAAGACTAAGACACAGTGGTCTATCTGATGTGTCGATATCCAGTTCTCGACACATCTATGACCACGAACCGTTTAAGACTTATGTTTCTATTCGGTCGCTTACTTACTCATAATCGAGATCTCATCTAGATATGTAAGGACCTAACTATAAGTCTATGGATATTACCTAAGTATATTAATACGAACGACTTTATACTTAGAATAATACGTACCATATACAGTATGAACAAGACGTACACTTAGGATAAATTGCCTTATGGGCACATATCCTCCTACAGCCTCAACTCATCCCTCGCCTCCCCAGGAAGGTAATTGGCCTCAAACTTCTCCATGAAGGTTTTCCACTCCACTACCCCCGTCATATGCCTCTCCTGGGCATCCCACCAATCTCGGGCTTGATGGGTTAACTGCCTCTTGACCAACTCTACCCATGCCTCTGGGGGTATGCCAGCCAAAGTCAAGTCGTCCTCTGTGTGACGCAACCACTCATCGGCCTCTAGGCCGGTCTCTCTGCCGGAAAAGTACATGGGTCTCAAGGATCGGAACTGCTTATAACTCGGGGCCTTCGGTGTAGGCACCTCATGTCCAACTACCCTATCCTCCAACCACTGCAAGTAGTCCAAAATCCCCATCAGGACCTTTGCCATCAGGGCTGACTCTGAGGTCCGGTCCACTGAGCTACCCAAAGCTCCGGTCCCTCCAGACCCTCCAGGTGCCCCGTCCCCGCCAGACGTCACGTTCCCTGCCTCCATACTGTGGAGGAGAAACAGAACAAATCTGAATTAGTACCTCATATACATATTGAAGTGTCGGAGCATTACCTGTGTCATCCTTACACAATCGTGGTGTGCAGTGACCTGCATTGGCCACCACAAAACCTGTCACGCCCCGGCGCCCCAAACAGGACGGGGGTGACGGCCGCGGTACGAGGGTACCAAGCGTTAATGTGCTGCAAGAAAATTAGCAGGCCACTGCAACTACTAGAATAACACAGGCAATTAAAAACAGGTGCAAAAGTAAAGCACGAACTGTAAAGCTCCAGCACAACAAGAAAAGGTACAGTGAGGCGGTGGTAAACAACAAGCGGGAGCGTACGAGTGTGCAACACAGATCATTTACTATCAACACACCACAACATCATGTACTGTACATATACCACCACCAATGACACGGGGTACAAAAGCTGAAGGGGGAAAACAAAAGTAACTGCTCACAAAATAAACTACCCCCAACCCACTATACTCGTGCCCCAACTAACTGCTACGGGCTCCTGGCCTGGAAGAGTCGTCCTCATGGCGTCGGTAGTCCGACAGGGGTGCTGTCATCCTGGAACCTGTACCTGGGGAGTGGGGAAAGGGGCATGTCACAGTGTGTCAAGTAGGAAACTCAACCACACAAGCCACATTCGCATCACTGCATACAGGTCACTAATACTAAATTTGTTAGTCAATGCTTGTTGTTGGAACCTAGACATCAGGCGGAACACAAGGGAACTGGACCTCACCCATAAGGCGGGTGGAAAGAATCTCTGACTCTCTGGCGTTCTAGCTCGTCAGGAGCCTATGTAACTCAACCACTCTCCACGACCCAAAGGGCCACGACCTCGAAAGGCCAAAGAAACCACACACCCCAAAGGGGTACGACCACTCCCCGCAGTAGGAGGGCCAAAGAAAACGACCTCGAAAGTCCAGTCCACACCTTGCCGACCTAATGCTTTGGTTCCCCCACCCCATCCCTAAGATGCTCACCCACCTTAAAGTGGAAAGAGACATCCCGGGTTTTACTTAATGGTGTAAAGTAACAAATCAAACTAACATTCGCATATATAAGTAAACATCGCCATGGCACTATAATCATCTTCATCACCACATTCAAGGCATCAGTGAAATTCACCATTTCTCATTTGCTTAATTAAAACATAAAATTTCGAAATATAACTACAAGCTTCTTTTAAGAAAACTTGAACTCAACCATCCAAGTACTACTAAATGGAACATGCCATAGAAATAACTTCTAGTATGGTTATTAATCTCATGTGAAAGAAAATAGAGGAGCAACTAAGGTAGAGTAAAGCAATGCATTAGTTTAGTTAACACTTATAAAATTTGGAGGAGGGTTAATATATAACTTAAAAGTAAATGAATTGCCTTAAGCACAATTGTAGAATTTCATGAGGGGGTTATTTAAAGATAATAGCAAATGCCCAATTCAACCCTTTTTGCTTATTGCTAAGATTGACAAAAACCCTCTTACAAGAACGTGATTTGTCATGAAAGATAAGTTTTTCAAGGGTTCTTGAACTACTTCATGTGGGGAGTCCTAAGTAGGCTTAACTTACTACTAGTTAAAGGAAACTAAAATTTCTTATTTAAATTGAATGTTCACAAGATTCCTTTACTAAGTTCTTAGGAAAGTTCGCGTTCTTGTGCGAATGAACCAAATTTGTTATGGAATTCAAAGTTTACTAAAAAGGAATTCGTAGGACCTTGTCAATAATGGTAAGTAGGGTTCTTACACTCTTAAAAAATCACTTAGGGCTTCTAACTTGGAAGTTAGCAAAACCATCCTACTAAAATTTTCTTTATACAAATTTTTCCAATGGGGTTTCTTATAAACATGAAATTCTATGAAAATTAGCTAGTGGCAATTGTGTAAGGTTCCTAACTTAGGTTTATAGAGTTTAGGATGCTATGGAATTACTTACAAAATTCTCAGAAAAATTTCGGCAGAGTTCCTTTTGTATTTGTCAAGTTTCCTCAATTACAACATAAAGATTTATAAAGAACACATATGCTATAGCCACAAAAATTACAATCTTGCCATAAATCCATAGGAGGAATGATATTCAACATCCAAACCATGAAGTCTAACCAAAATAAGCTTGTCACACTACTTAATTTGATCAAAATAGCAAATTTTACCAAAAATTAAAGATCAAAACATAAAATCCTACACAAAACCTCTTAGTGAGAGCCTGGTGAGATTCCTACCTCATAGTGCTAATAATTGGTTTAGTAGCAAGCCTCCCCTCTTCTTCTTTAACCTCCCTTCTCTTTCCCTCTTTTTCCCTCTTCTTCTTCTTCTTCTTTTTTCTTTCTTTTCTTCTTGGTTTTGTTTTGTTTCTTTTTTTTTATGTTCCTCTTGCAGGTTTCGGCCAAAAAGGGGGGGGGGGCTGTCAACGAAATGGAGGAGGGAATAAAAAAACAAAATTTGGAAGATTGAAGAAACATGTAGAAAAAGGGAGAGAAAAAGATATCTCCTAAAGTTTCTCTTATTTACAACTTTGCCATTGCAATTAAACCCTAATCAAAAGCCCTCTAACTTTTGTCCCTAAGTATACCCCATGCCATAGCCTAGGTCTCTCACTATAGGCCATTCAACTTAATGATTTAATTACAAGGTTGCCATTGTCATTCATTTTCATTTTAATAAATACCCTACTTTGGGTATAATTGCAAACTGGTTGGCCACGTAAGTAAACTTGGTCCAACATGGTGGTTAGTATGTGAAATTCTAGATACTTGAAGAGAGAATACTTGTTTTATCACTTAGAGGCATTACATGCTGCCACCATCCCTTCGGTAGATACTTCTGTTACTTCAGCGTCTGCCACTCCGTCTGCACAACCTGACGTTGGTACAGCTCCTGCCTCTGCCTCCTGAGCCTACCTTGGAGGACTCTCCGTTGAGCACTTTGGATGACACATCTTGTTGTGAGATAGTGAGGCTAGGATAGTTGGGTGGTTGTTTTGTATGTTTTGGCTACTTTTTGATGTATGTTGTGACATTTGTTGTTATATGCTAGTGCACTTGTGATACTCCCTGATGACGTTAGATATTTTTTTGCGATGGCTGGATGTATTTCTTTTGGCTGGTTCTATATATTTATATATACATCTTGCTGCAGTTCGTATTTTTGTGCACATGGTATATTGTCTCTGTCGTTTCTTTCGTCGCTCGTCGACTTTGCTAGTTCTTATAGCTTTGTTTGTATGAAAACATGAATTGTTTTCCCTGCACTCAATTTGCTAGAATGTTGATATTGGAGATATTGTTCCTCTAATCAATCATATGGTTTGATGGTGTCTTGATGATTTCTCTTTTCGTTTTTCGACTATGGTCTAGTTGACACACCTTGTTTTCTTCGATATTTTCCTTGGTGTTATTTGGACCGTTGTCATATTCTTTGACTCTCTTGTTTATATTTTTGTTTAGCCATGGTTGTTGTCGTTGCCTTCCTCCCGCTCTTTTTGGATAATTCCAAAGGGGGAGAGAATTAATAAAATTAATGACTTGGTGCTAAATGATAATTTAAACAATTACCGTGAATCTAATTTCATATGTTAGATTCAAGGGGAGTGAAGATGTAAAAATCTATGGAGTCCGATCCTATATTTCAATAGTTGGATCATGCTTTATTCTTTTCTCTGCTGATTGATGCTCATGTTTATTATTTAATATGAAACTAACGTGTCATCAATGCAAGGAGAGTAAGTAAATTTCATTTATCTCATTATTATTGATTTATATTTATGTTGGTTTGTCATCACCAAAAAGGGGGATAATGTTGAGTATTGATTCCCCTGATTTGGTTTTGATGATGGACAAACATAAATATTGTGTACTAATTCTTTTTGAGCTCAGTTATGGAGATCGTCGCCAATTTACTTTGTAGACTTCGTTAGAGCGTATGATCGTTGTGCCTAAAGCTTCGTTGAAGCTCAAGGAGTTGTTGATGAAGTCAAGGGATTCAGACTCATCATGTTGAAGCTTTGAATACGGTTTGTCATGTTTATTTATATTGTCTTCTTGCTTCATTTCATAGAATGTTAAGCCTTGAATCTTACTTGCTTATTTTTCCTCTTATCTATCTTAACTTATCACTAAGAATGCCCTAGAAGCCATTAGATAGGGTTCATTGCTTATCGTCCTTGATTTGGCTTTCTTGTGCATCTTAGTTGGTTCAAGAAAAATGATTAATCGATTAAAAGTCAATCTAATCGGTTAGGAAGTCTTCTTGAACCGACTAATCTTCTTTGAGAATTTTGGCCTATTCACTGTTGACCAATTAGTCTGTCCAAGAAGGTTCACCGACCGACTAGTTATCAAACTAGTCGGTTAGTGTTTCTTCTTAGACCGACTAGTTTTCCCTTCTTATTTTACTCAATTCTCTGACAATCATCTAGTCGGTCCAAGAGGCTAACCGACCGACTAGTTCACCAACTAATCGGTCAGTGATCCTTCTTAGACCAATTAAGCTGCTTTATTTTTCCAGCCGTTGGAGATTTTATTTCCACGATTTTTCTTGATCTGTTTTGATTCTTACCATATATGTTTGATACGTTTCAAACATGGAAATTTCTCTAATATGAGAGAGATTTTAGATCTAGTTTTTTGAATTGATCATCAATTTTTCTAAGGGCTCTCTCTCTCTCTCTCGAAAATCTCTCTCTCTTCTTTGTGACCTAATTTCTCAAAGAGATTTTCAGCTAGTGTGCGGTCATACTTCTGAAAGGTTGAATCACGATCATCATCATCCTAGCCAACTTTCTCTGTCCATCTTGGTGATGTTAGAGTTTCGTGATCATCTCTTCTCATCATCCTTCCTTGCCCTAAATTCGTAAGTATTTCTCAAGGCATAGGAATTTGTGGTGAGTTCTGTTTATTTCATTTAACTCTTTATTATAAGTTTGCTCTCGGGTTATGAGAGAAGTTCGTGATCCCGGTTTGTGGGAGTCACGATTCGTTTGTTGTATTGATTGATCTTGTAGTAGTTTCTACAAGAAGTTTTTAGTGAAAGCTTGAGTTAGTGGATTCTAACTCAAGTAGCCGGAAGGGATCCGTGTGTCTGGGACGTATGATCACCGGGAACAAGTCGGAGAGTCTTGGGTGGATCCGAACCCATTATATCTCTTGTTTGCGTTGTGTTATTCTTGTTGTTCTTATTTATTCCGCATAGTTGTTTGTGATTGCAAAATAATTAGGAATTATACCCTTGATTATTTTAAAGTACTATTCACCCCCCCCCCCCCCCCTCTAGTACTTGTGCAGTAGCTTTCAGGGCATTACACGATTTATATTCTACCTGCTTATATACATACATACACTTCAATATCCATGCACAAACACACAATACACATTAATCTATACACCATTACTTGATAAACAGAGTCACTATCACTGTGTCACAAGTATGTACACCGGATCTCTATACACTCAATACTTAGTCATATGAGTTCACTTGCATTCATAGGCACATACATATCTATATACACACAATATTTAGTCACATCCATACATACATTCATGTGCACGTACTAACACATGCATGATCAATCACTTAGGTCAGCAATCGTAACTATAGATAAATATACACATAACCTCATATCCATAGCAGTGCACCTACTGCCTCGCACAGATAGGTACATATACCACACTCAATACACACAAGAGTGCACAAACATAATACATTCCCCGCCATATGCTATATATATAACTACTTTTGTACACCTTACGCACATATTGCCATGATAGTCAAATAATTATAAATATCCATACACACCCCACGTACGCGTATACATATGCAAACAATCACACACATCTCGATACCTACATACCAAACAGTTTCATTCACTTACATTTATCAAACATACATCTATATTATAAAATAGGGATGTTATCATGGGTTTTTGGATAAGAGTTTTTGATAAGAGAAATTGGATAAAGGTTTGAATTGTATTTGGGGGTATATAAATGAGGGATGTTATAATGAGATATGGATAAGAGAAATTGGATAAGAGAAATTGGATAAGAGAAATTGGATAAAGGGTTGAGTTGTATTTAGGGTATAAAAATGAGGGATGTTATATGAGTTATTGGATATGAGATAATGGATATGAGAAATTGGATAAGAGTTTAGGTTGTAATTTTGAAATTTGGGGGGAAAATTTGAATTTTAGTGTGAAACCCAATGGAAAAAACTGAAATATTTCGAAATTTAAGGGGGAAACATTGGTTCACGTGTCCTTCATTTTTGGGGAAATCAAAAAGAACAAGCCCTTTATTTTGAAAACAAAATTTCTCAGATGAGCTCCCCAGCCTCGCCCCTCTCCTCCTGGCAACGCTGGCAACCCCACCCCCTGCGGCACGGCACGATGATCTCCATGGAGGTGGTGGACGCGATGATCGACGACGAGGTGGAGATCATGTAGCTGAAGACAGAGAGCGAGCGGATGAGAGGGGTTTTGGTCGAGAATCTCGCCGTCCTTCAGAAGCTCTCCCAGATCTCTGATCGCCGTCCTTCAGAAGCGGATGAGAGGGGTTTTCGTTCTCTCTCTGTTTAGCATCAAGCACGCCGCGTATGTGGAACAGCCTAATCTCCATCTTGCTCTACGGATTGTACTTGCAAGTAAGGTATTTGGATACTTAAAGGGAGATGTTTGGTGGAATTTGTCCTCTTGGGTTTGAGATCTGTTCATATAGGCATGGAATCTGTTCATTTAGGCCTATGACATGTTCGCTTCTATTAGTCTGTGAATATAGGTTTGACAATTTGGAAATTTTAATTTTGTATAGCATATTATATTTTTTGAAATTTATGTTCATCATATTATTTTTCGAAATTTATGTTCATGCAACAAGGGAGCTTGCAATGTGGTGAAACGCAGAGCTTGGAATCAAGGGAAGCACAGCAGCAAGTGGACTAGGTTGGTGATTCTAAATTTTGAGATGGATGTGGTGGTGGTTGTTAACAATGTTGGCAAGTTGCATCAATCATGTTGTTCCTTTAGATGCATTGTTATTTCTTCCTTTGAGTTTTTGTACCCTGAAACTGAAGATTTCACTGATAAGGTGAATTTCTTTTGAATTTTCTCTATAATATATTCTCAGTTTATAAAGAATTTTCTTTGATTATATTCTCAGTTTAATATATTCTATTGCATATATTCTCAGTGAATTATATTCTCGGTTAGTAGGTGATTCAGAGAATTATATTCTCGGTTTAATATACACGACTAAGGTGAATTTTATTTGAATTTGCTCTTTAATATATTCTCAGTTTATAAAGAACTTCTTTGAATATATGCTCAGTTTAATATATTCTCAGTTTAATATAGATTCTCAGTTTGAATATATTTTCAGTGAAATCTTCAATCTCAGTTTACTATACAATCTCAGTTTATAAAATGTGTTTGATTTCAATTGAAATTCAACTTATCCGTGAAATCTTCAGTCTCGGTTCAGTTTAATTTATATCCGCAAATACAAAGGAAAAAATTTCTCATTTTAATATATTCTTTATAAAATGTGTTTGATTCAAAAGACCGCAACATATAAACTGAGAAATCTGGATATTTAACCCTGATTTTCAAAATTGTGTTTTAACATTGATCCAGATTTCTCAGTTTATATGAATACCAACCGCAACATATTAAGTTTTAACATTGATTTTCAACAGTCATCTTCAACCCTTTACAAATGTGGTGTTATATCCTGATTTCAGTTAATTTCTTTGGCAAATGTTTGGCATACCATATCCTGATAAAACTTAGAATGAGGTGTAAGGACATTGTCATTGCAACAACAGATAATGGATTAAACTGAGATGAGACTGTGAACATAAAATAAAGTGTAATTTGCAATAACAATGGATTAAACTTAGAATATGTTTTGTAATAACAATGGATTATGCAAGGACATTGTTATTGCAAGAACAAAAAAATAAACTAAGATGAGACTGTGAACAGAAAATAAAATGTGGTTTGCAATAACAATGGATTAAACTTAGAATGTGGTTTGCAATTACAATGGATTTTAAGATTGAAGATTTCACTGAGAAGATTCCACTGAGATTTCACTGGATTGAAGATTTGTAATTAAAATGGATATATTCAAAGACAGTCTTTCTAAGAATGGATTGAGTATATTAACAATGGATATATTGCTAATATATCTGAATGGATCCATTTTTAATATATCCATTGTTATTGAATGTCTCTGAATGGATATACGCAGGTATTGAATATATTCAATAATATTAACAATGATATTCAATAATATTAACAATGGATATTCAGTGACAATGGATATATTGCTATGGATATCTTCAATCTCAGGCTCTTGAATATATTAACAATGGATATTCAATAACAATATATCCATTCAGATTTGGAGAAAGACTGTCTTTCAATGGATAGCAATAACAATGGATATATTCAATAACAATGGATTTTAATATATTCTTAGTTTATAAAGAACTTCTTTGAATAGCCTGCTGTTTTCACAATGGATTAAACTTAGAAAGACAGTATAAATAGAATCCTGTCAATTTGAGAATGAATAGAATGATGTTATGATCTGCTAATTCAAAGAGCACGTTTCTGCTAATATTTGCTAATTCAGAAGAATTTTGCTAAGATCTTATCAAAATTTCTTGCTAATTCTGAAAATCCTGATTGAGGTGAGATTAGCAGATACTAATTAGTAGATAGTATTGACAGATATTAGCAGATATTTTAGTATGAGATACGCTCTGCTAATCCTGATTAATTCTCAAATTATCAAAATTCTCAAAATCTGCTAATTCTGCTAAGATCTTATTCATACTAATTTTGCTGAAATGTAACTTTATTAACCAACTTTCCAAAATCTGCAACTTTCCAGTAATTGCATTTCCAAATGTTGGTCATCTTATTCAATAATTACATTTGGAAAGTTCCAGATTGCTCAAATGTTGCAGATTGCTCAAATGTTGACTTTCCAATAATTACATTTTGGTTCCAAGATCTTATTCATACTAATTTTGCTGAAATGTAACTTTATTAACCAAATTTCCAATAATTGCTGAAATGTATCACAAAATCTGCAAAATGAAAATGACAAGATCGACTGAACATTTTCCATTTTCCAATCCAAAATTTTCCATTTGTTAACATTTTCCATTTTCATGTCAACATTTATTCAATAGGATCATTTTGACAGGGGAGGGTTGTTTCAAACACATCATCTTCCATTTTCCAATCCAAAATTTTCCAATCCAAAATCCAAAATTGGAAAATTGGAAAATGTTGACTGGATCATTTTAAATGGAAAATGTTGACAAGATCCATTTTTCTGTCAAGAGAATTAACAGTTTGAATTGGATTTTGGATTTTTTGTTTACATGAGAATTTATAATGTCAACAGGAGATGTTTTCATGTCAACAGGATCAATTTTCCTGTCAAAATGTCAACAGGATAATTTATTTGTGTTGTCTTTTGAATCAAATGTAAATTCAACTTTGTTTACATTTTGAAATTTTTTTGAATCATCTCATTTCAAATGTGATCAGTTGAGTGTAATCATATGTAAATTCAAATGTGATCAGTTGAGTATGTGAAGTGAAGTGAGAAGTTGACAACCCAAGTTGAAGTGAAGTGAGAAAATTTCCATTTTGATTTTTGAGGTTGGACATATCATACCAAGTTGAAGTGAAGTGAGAAGATGATTAGTTGGAATTTTCTCACTTCACTTGGACCTATCATACCAATGTAAAATGCATGTTCACTTGGACATATCATACTAATGGTTGAAGGAAATTAACCATGTTGGTAATTTGGTTGAAGGAAATTTAATGATGATTTTGCTTTTTTTTAAAAAATTTATAATGTTAATTAGATTCTTGCTGGGTTGAATTCAAATTCAATTCAAAGTTGTGTGACTTCACTCCTTTTCTCTGCATTGGAACTTCCTTTTCATTTTAAAATATCTTCCATTTCAGTTCTTAAAATTTCATTTCTTAAAATTCTTCCATTTATTTTAAAATATCTATGATTTTGCTGCCATGAGTTGTCATTTTTAGAGGATGACATGATGAACACTGAAATTTTGTCACTGAAAATACAAATGCATTAAGTAAAATTAAATTTTGCCACATTTTGTTACATTTTGATACAGTTCATCCGGCATATGCTCTAAATGTCATTTTCATTTCAGGAAATTTCATTTGAGGATTTTTTCCAGAAATTTCAATTTCATTTCTGGAAAGTTTAGGATATTTTCCAGAAATTTCAATTTCAGTTTAGGGTAAAGTTTAGGATATTTTCCAGAAATTGCATGTTAAAGTTTGGGAACAAGGTTCATATGAAAGATAATGGTTTTGATAAAATAAATTACACGTTCAAACGTTTTTGGTTGCATGCTTGAATCATTTGCTTGCATTCTTGAATCATTTGTGCTTGATGAATCATTTATGCTAGAATCATATCAAAATTTTTGCATGAGGCTTGAATCATTTGGAGGGGAAATGCTTGAATCATATTCAAGCATGCAAGCAAGGAGATGTGCACTCCTGAAAAAATTTATTTCATATACCAATGAAACTAAAGCATTGGTATTACCCAAACCAAATGTATTTACCAAGCATTCATGTTTGATATCATATTCAAATTCTGTAACTAAATCAATTTGAATATGAACTAAAACTAAAGCATTCGTGTTTTGATAACATACTGTCACTAAATCATTATATCAAGGGTAAGAGAATTTGAATACTGAAATTAAAGCATTAAAGCATTGCTTTTTTATCTGTGAAGTGTTCCTGACTATTTGTGTGATTTTTGTACTGGAAAAATTAAAGCATCCATGTTTGTACTGGAAACTAAATCATTGGTATTACCCAAACCCATTGTATTACCAAGCATTCATAATCCCATTGTACTGGAAGTTAAGTATCATGTTACTTATAATCATGTTACTTTAGTTAAGTATCCTGTCCAAATTTTGCATATCCCAATTACATATCCAAATTTAGTTACGTATATCTTGTTAGTTAAGTATCATGTCATTTAAGTTTTCAGTAAATGAAGTATTTGGGTATTTGGGTATTTGGGTAAGTAAGTAAACTTCATTTACTTCATTTACTCAAATTTACTTCATTTACCCAAATACCCAAATACTCAAACAATACCCAATATGAGGACCTGCTAATATGAAGTAAATGAAGTAAATTTACTGGCAACTTAAATTTACGTAACTGAAGTACATTTAAGTAAATGAGGAACAGCAAATTTGAGGACATGCTAAACTGAAAAACTAAAACAATACCCAAATACTGAAAAGGATAATTTGAGGACCTGCTAATATGAGTGCAGTGTTTTGAGGACCTGCTAATATTTTGAGGACCTGTCCAAATTACTCAAGTTTATGGTGCAGTATTACTCAAATTTTTGAGGACCTGCTAATATTTCAGTGCTAATATTGATTTTGAGGACCTGCTAATATTTTGAGCTCAATTTTGCTTTTGACATCAAAATTAACAGTTTTTCAGTTTTGAGCAATATTACATTGTCTAATTTGGACATGCTAATTTGGACCTGCTAATTTGGGTATTGTTTGAGTGAGGACCTGCATATTGATCAATATTACACCAAAATATTAGCAGTTTTTCAATTTTGCTTTCAATTTTGAGCAATATTACATCAAAAGGAGTATTGAGCTCAAAATTGGAAAGGATAGTGCAGTTTTTCAGTGCAGTTTATTGTTTATTGCTCAAAATACTGCACTATAAATTGAGGACCTGCTAATTTGAAAAGGATAATTTGAGTATTGTTTGAGACTTTGAGTAATGACAACAATATAATTTGAGTATTGGTTTTGGACATGATATGCATTATAAACTTTTTGGACAGTATCTCAAATATTTTAATTTGAGTATTTGGACAGGATGTGCAGGTCCTCAATACTAAAATTTGGCCAGGATATGCATTATAAACAGTTTAATTTGAGTATTAAGTATTGAGGACAGGATATGCAGGTCCTGAATATTTTAATTTCAGTATTGACATGATCAATTAGAAAAACAATATAATTTGAGTATTGACAGGAAACTGCAAAATTAGAGTTTGAATATTGAGTATTGAGTTTGAGTTTTGAGTTTTAATTTGAGTATTTGGACGGAATATTTGGACATGATATGCATTATAAACATCAAATATTTGGACATGACCTGCATATTACCTCAATACTCACAATTTTGCAATATTTGTGGGTATATAGTGCAATATTGTGCAATTTCAGAACATTAGTGCAAATTGACCCAATTTCAGTGAGTATAGTGTAATATTGTTCTGACCCAAACTTTATAATGCAAATTGACCCATATTGTAATGCAAAATTAACAGTTAACTGAATTTTGTATTATAAGTTTAAATATTTGTTCAGAACATATACTCACACTATGCTCTGATAATTGACAGGATTGTGAGTATATGTTCTCAATTTTAAGTATTTTGCAATGGGTCAATTTCAGTGGAATTGACAGAATTTGCTCTGACTTGAATGTTTTTAACAGGATTTGCAATGACAAAATTTTTTGACTTGAGTTAAGTGAAAAATGAGTTCCAACCTGAGTATATTACCATTGCAATGAGAGTTCCAACTCACAATTTCTGATAAAATGAGTTCCAACCTGAGTATATTGCAAAAAAATTTTGCTCTGCTATTTTTGGACAGGATTTACATTTCGAATTGGATATGCATTTGGAACTGGATTGCATATCAGAGAAATTTGACAGGATATGCATCATGTCAAGAATTTCATTTGATTTCAGTTCCTGTGCATGTTATTTGAATGCCAACTTCTATTTGTGTTGAATGCTAATTTGTGTTGACTCTGCCTCTCTGAAATCTTTTGAATGCCATTTTGATAAATTCTCTGTATAAATGAGTTCAATTTGTGTTCTTCTGGGTGTAAATTCATTTTGATACAATATGCAATTTCTGTTGATATGGAAATGAGTCCAATTTGTGTTTTTCTTTATTCCAAGAGTTCATGGAGAAATCAGTTTTTTCTTTATTAGTATAGTTGATATTCATAGTGGAGTTCTTGGAGAATGGGAGTTCTTGGGAATTTAGTTTTTTTTGTTCTTGGTAAAACTACATGTTATTATTCTTACTGTCCTTTTTAAAAGAATCCAACAAAGCACATGTCCAAATCCCAACATTGTTTACATCTGCAATAACATCATCCAACAAACTAGACATATACATATTTCTTACAACTAGACACTGAAGTTGCACTGCATATTGAGTTAAAATATTTCATATTGAGTTAATACATGATTTCAGTAATGAGTATAAATTATCTGCATATACTCAGGTTGGAACTGCATATACTAAGTTGGAATACGGGATGTCCTATTAAGTTAATATTTGTGATTGCATATACTCAGTTGCACTGTAATTTATAAACTTCCAATTTGATGTTTATAAACTTCCAATTTAATCTGGTTGCTTTTATTTCCTTCAGGTTTAATGTTTTTCGATCGGTAACAGTAGCATGAGTTCTAACTCTAGCATCTCGGAAGCAGATTGGTAACTTTGGGTTAGGGTTTCCTCGATCTCATTTGAGTTTTCATTAGGCCTCCCTGATCTGCTTCACTGTGATCGAACGCACGCCATGGCGGCTGTCGTGCTTTTGCTCACCGTGAAGCAGTCAGGGAGGCCCAATGGCAAGTCCAACTTCACCCATCCTCTTCACCCCTCATCTTCAGAGTTGGAGAAATTCGTCTGCAACAATCCAAGCCACACACTCTTCTGTTACGTTTGCAACAACCAGGTTATAATTCTCAGTTTGTTTTCAGTTTATTTTCTGTTATTATCAGTTTATTTTCTCATGTTCTTCACCTCTCTTCTTGCATTCAATTAGGTTCTTCACCTATCTACTTGCATTCAATCAGGTTCTTCACCTATCTACTTGCATTCAATCAGGTTCTTCACTGTAATACGTATTATTATAATTCAAGCAATGTCAATAGTCTTTGAGGCTAGCGGAGGAAGTTTTCTTGACTCTTATCAGATCTTGATTTTTCTATGTTTGCAGAATGTTGTTGTAAGTACTAAACACATATCTGATCTTGATTTTTTCTATGGAAAGTAAAGAATTTGTTTTCTTCTAAGTTACATAGGAATGCCTTTCTTTTTTGAGGATTTAGTCCTTACTCCTATTGATTGTACTTTTAGTTTGGACAAAATGTGGAAACAAACAAATGTAACCGATGAATAACCTTCTGCTACAAAACATATCATAAACATCTATATACAATTTTTGAGCACCTCTACTTCATATGGTATGCATTATCGTCTTCATGTCGCATGTCGAGTCTTTTCACCTTTGCACGATTCTATTCAATATTCTGCATATATCACAGAGCAAATTGTTGATGTTGGGCAGCCAATATCATAAAAACACTTTTTTTAATTTTTTTGGGAAATTTGTGTTTATAATTACTTTTCATAGCGGGAAAACTTCGAGTGACGAATATTTGTATTTTTTTGAATTAAGAATGGAGTAAAAGCAATTTGGTACATTTTAGTTTCTTGCAAAATTAATATATTTAGTGATTTATTAATGTTTCTAATTAAATTGGATGGATAAATGGTCAGAATTGAGGCTGGAACGATCTCGTAGAAATGGGTATTGCTTGGTTTCAAGTATTGATTGCTATACTGGTTAAATGCCTCGCCATTGCGATGCACATGTAGTTGACCTTTTGAAAGGAGAACAAGGGACCATTTCATATCCAAATTAAGTATGGCTATTGACTGGGTTATGTGGGTAAATTAAATTTGGTGTTGTTGTCCCCCTCATGTTTAGATCTTCTATTCTTTTTATTCTTTTTTATCTTATGTTACATGTTGGTTTTTTCAGGTTGGATCATATGTTGTAGGCTGAATACGTTGCAGGTTGAAATTCGGTGGTGTGTGAGAAAACGACTCTTGCAGGTTGGTTTTTTTATGTTTTCAATATTATTTTTGATCAAATGTTGAAAATAATACAGTGAGCTATTTGGAAATTTCTTTTTTATGTTAAACAAGTTGGGATTTGGAGTAATAACTTGATGAACTACATATCGTCCCTTTAAATATGACTTCAAATTGAAGTAAGATTTTCTTTGTGATTCTTAATTTTTAGGGCCTCATATGCTTTATGTACTCCCATTTTTTAGGAATACTCCCTTTTTGTGGAATTAGTCCTTATTCTTATTGATTGTACATTTAGTTGAAGGACGACATGTGGCAACAAACACCTGTAACTGATGAATAACCTTCTACTACAAAACATATCACCATATATATGAATTTTTTGAGCACTTTTACTTCATTTGGATGCATTATCATCTTCATGTCACATGTCAAGTATGTTCTCCTTTACACGATTCTATTTTTGAAATTATGAATGGAGTAAAAGTTATTTGGAAAGTTTCAAGCAGAATTAGTATATTTAATGATTTATTGATGTTTTTAATTAAATTAGATGGAGAAGATAACGAAATTGAAGACTAGAACGATCTCGAGGATGGTTATGCATTTGTACACAAGAAAATTATGAAGGGTGAGATGACTCCTATACTGGTTAAATGCCTCTCCATTGGTGAAGCACATGTAGTTCGCGTTTTGGGAGGAGAACAAAGAGCCATTTCATTTCCAAATTAAATATGGCTATTGGCTGCATTATTTATTTGTTTGTTTTATTTTTTGATTTTTTCCCTGAAGGAGTTATGTTGGTTGGTCTAATTTACTATTTTTGCTTATCAAGTGTCAAGGATTACTTATCGGATTGAGATAACAAGAGTAAATACGGAGAGATGTATAAGAATATGCAAGGGTTTGTGGACAATCTGAATGCGTGGATTTTCAACCAAATAGAGCCCAGAGTGGAGACCTCTTCATCTCGAAGCAGGTAAAAGATGAACCCTTAATCTGTGACATGACTTTGTGAACTTTCATTTAGTCTTAAAACAACTATGCTATGATCCATACAATGTAAAATTAAAAATCTTAATTCTGTTTAACATTCAACAGAGTCAACACTTTAAGATCAACTTTTTAGTTGGTTTAGAGCACTATTGAAACATGTGGAAAATTAGGTATTGGTGGATTCTTCATCTTTTTGGAGCTTCCATATTATCATCTCTCCATCAATGCATATTTTCATCCTCATTTTTGCTTTAGCATGCTATTAAAGGTTGCAAGCAAATATAGAATATCGTTTTCATATTCAACTTTGTATACGATTTTTGAATACAAATATCCGTATTTGATAACCATTTTAAAAATATGGTATGCATATCGAAACAGTAAACATATCCATATATCTGAATATATATAATATATTTGTATGCATATGTATTTCAAGCATATGGACCACTACAAGATGCAGAACTTTGCACTATAAATTGATAAGTTCATGTGATTTTATGATTTATCATTTTACACAGATTTTTTAACATTAATGGTACGGCTTATCTTTTTAAATTTACATAATATCTGATGAATATTCAAATCTAATTCAATCACAATTCGTATATGACTAATATTTTGTTGAGTTAAACATCCATATTCAGATCCATATCCATGAAAATAAAATGAATCGAAATATTAGAATACCCATATCTGCTTTGTATGCAATTCATTTGCATGCATAATATTATTACCTCTTATTGAATTGCATAATAATTTTATGACTTATATTCTTCAGCTTTGCTCCCTCTCCTCAGAGATCAATGTTTTTCAAAATTTTGTTTTGATCAATTTTGTTTCTTCTTATTTTTGGTGTAGGCTGGTGTGATTCGATTCTAAAGGCATTCATTGTCTAATGCACTCATTGTCTCTAAGTAAGGTATTATTCTGATGAACTTCTCAAGGTTCCAAATGTATCTTGCAAATTTTCTTATTTCTGTTGAGAACAAATGCAATTTGGCTATGCATTTGGAACATTGAAGAAAGAAAAGCATGTGTTCATGACTTGAATATGCAAACTTTGAAAACAAACAATTTTGAGGCAAACAACAGTTTTGAGGTAAAAACACATCCAATGTGCAAACTTCTGCAAATTCCTAGCATTTCTGAGAAAACTTGAACGTGCAAATTAGATTCAATGTTGTTCCTGATTTATGGAGATATAAGCAATCGTAGGATTTTCATTCGGCATTCTCCGAGTCCAAATCACATACTACAGCTTTTCATGGAGTACTACAGCTTTTCATGGGTCTTCAATTCATCGAGTACTACAGCTTTTCATGGGCCATGTTGGCCGAGGCCCGGAAGACACAAGCCCAGAAACCTGACCTCCGGTCAAGAGCCCACCTGCACACTCGGGCCTACTCGATAAGGCCCTATGGGGGACTCCCCCCAAATGTCGATCCGACCCGGCCCCGGTAACATACGGGTCACACACCCACTCCAGCGATAAACCGCTCCCTCGATCCCACTACCACTTAATGGCAGTAATGGGGAGAGGCTGGCGTGGCGCAGGAAGCGGCGACGAGGGGCGGATCGAGGGGGCACGATTGGGGGCGGACGAGCGACGTGGGTCGGGGGCAATCACGACGGAGGTCTATAAAGGGGCTAGGAGGACAACAGGACAAGAGACCGCATCTCAGGTATCTAGAACCTAAGGTACTCCATCAACGACCTAGTTCCTCCATTTCATTTCCTTCCTCCCCCGCTCGCGCCGAGAGACGCCATTCCGATCTCCTCACGAGTCGAACCGTCTCCGCCGGGCCTCCTCTTTCAGATCTCTGTCTGACTTAGGCATCGGAGGGGATTTGGCCGGAACCAAGGTCCGGCCCCCTGACGAGCGTTCTCACCTACGCAGGAGGGCATCAGATCAACGGGCCGAGGCTTCCCCTCCGCCCCTCGCCGACCACGCAACCAGCTGGACGATTGAGGCTTCCCCTCGTCGTCCGACCGCCGAGGCCGAGCGCAACCCACCGAGGCCGAGCGTCTCGACCCGGGCCGAGGCTTCCCCTCGCCCTTCGCCGAACACGCATCTAACTGGACGACTGAGGCTACCCCTCGTCGTCCTACCTCCGAGGCCGTGCTCGTCTGTCCGAGGCCGAGCGTCTCAACCAGGGCCGAGGCTTCCCCTCGCCCCATCTGCACCGATTTGAAGCTCCCGAGGGACCCAAGCGGGCCCCTCGACCACGTTGACCGGGTTCTCCGCGGTCAACGCTTTGTAGTGAGAAAACACTCTGAAACATCTGGCGCCGTCTGTGGGAACGAACTGTCCCACGAAGAAACAAACCACATCTGCGATGACGCGACCTCCCTCATCTCGGCGAAAGGAGAGCGAGGCCCTGACGCGGGGCGACAGGGCCCGCCATCATTGGCAAGAATGGGCACGGGCCCGACGCGAGGGGGATCGTGAGGAAAGGGCCGGGAAGCCCTCCCCTTCCCCACCGGTCGGGAGACCGAGTGCGTCCGTAACGGCGCGTAGCTCGGACGTGGCTTTGGTGGTGTCAGTGGTCATAGACACTACCATGGTACGACGGCTGCTTGTCGACACCGGCAGCTCCTGTGACGTCCTCTTTATGTCAACCCTGGAAAAGATGGGGCGGCGGAAAGAAGACTTGTGACCTCGCTCGGGTCCCGTGGTTGGATTCACGGGTCACTCCACCCCCATCATCGGCACGATCCATCTCCCGGTAACGCTCGGAGACGCACCAGACTCGGTGACCCTGGCGGTGGAATTCATCGTATTGGGGATCGGGTCGGAATACAATGGGATCATCGGCCGACCCCTACTCAACGCCGTCGGCGCGGTAGTCTCGACCCTCCATCAGACTATCAAGTTCCGAACGCCGGGGGGGATGGGGCAAGTCGAAGGCGACGTGGGGAGACCGAGTACCTGCTATCAACTGGCGGAGGAAGGTCCCGAGGATCGTCTAGCTGACCGGATGGCCGCGCTCGACTTGAGGAGTGGGCCTAGGCCTGCCCCTGCGGAGGAGCAGGAGCAAATCCCGGTCACGGACATCGAGGGCCGGTTCGTCTCGATCGGGAGAGGGCTGAGCCAGGACCTGAGGGATCAGCTGATCGAATGCCTGGAGGCGAACCTGGACATCTTTGCTTGGTCACCGGAAGACATGCCCGGCGTAGACCCCCAGGTGATCGTCCACCAGATCAACGCCGACCCCAACTTCAAGCCGGTTAGGCAGAAGAAGCGCAACCTGGGCGGCGAGAAGATGAAGGCAGCCTCCGAGGAAGTGGAGCGTCTCCTTGATGCCGGCTTCATACGAGAGGTCTGGTACCCGGAGTGGCTGTCGAACGTGGTGATGGTCAAGAAACCCAACGGGAAGTGGCGAATGTGCGTGGACTTCAGCGACCTCAACAAGGCCTGCCCCAAGGACAGCTACCCCCTGCCGCGCATCGACCACCTGGTGGACAACGCCTCGGGGTACGAGATGCTAAGCTTCATGGACGCTTACTCCGGATACAATCAAGTCCAGATGGACACCCGGGACGAAGAGATGACAGCCTTCACGACGGACCGGGGAACTTACTGCTACAAGAAGATGCCCTTTGGCTTGAAGAACACGGGGGCCACCTACCAGAGAATGGTCAACAAGGTTTTCAGCTCCCAGATCGGGAGGAACCTGGAAGTCTATGTCGACGACATGCTTGTCAAGTCAAGGCGACCGGAAGACCACATTGCCGATTTGCGGGAGACCTTCGAGCGGTTGCGGCGACACCACATTCGGCTCAACCCCGCGAAGTGCACGTTCGGGGTAAGATCTGGCAAATTCTTGGGATTTATGATAACTAACCGTGGCATTGAAGCTAATCCCGACAAGATCGAGGCGCTGATCAACATGCGCGAGCCGACGATGATCAAAGAGCTACAGAGGTTGAACGGGCGCATCGCAGCCTTAGGGCGATTCCTTTCCAAATCAGCGGAAAGATCGCTCCCCTTCTTCAAGGTCCTAAGGAAAGCGATCGCGGAACCTCCAGACAATAGGAAGACGATACTTTGGGACGAAGACTGCTCCAGGGCGTTCGGAGACCTCAAAGAGTATCTCCGCAGCCCACCTCTCCTGTCCAAACCACGGGAAGGGGAGTCGCTGAGCCTTTACCTGGCGTGCGCGGAGGAAGCTGTGAGTTCGGTGCTGATCCGGGAGGACGGTGGGGTGCAATGGCCGGTATATTACACGAGCCGGATCTTGAAGGGGGCGGAGGTGCGATACTCGCCCATGGAGAAACTGGCGTACGCCCTCGTCCTCTCAGTACGAAGGCTCCGACCATATTTCCAGGCCCACACCATACTGGTCCTGACCGACTCGCAACTGGAGCAGAACCTCAAGAGATTCGATCGAATGGGAAGGATGCTAAACTGGGGAGTGGAACTGAGTGAGTTCGACCTCCGATTCAAACCGCGCACGGCCATCAAAGGGCAGGCCCTAGCCGACTTCATCGCCGAGTGCACAGCGGAAGGAAATGGCCCCCCGGAGGAAGAAGGCCCGGCGACGGTAACTGCTCAACCCATGTCATTTCTTTCGGCTGACCACTTTCAGCCAGGGGATCCAGGAGCGTGGATAGTCCATGTGGACGGGTCGGCCATACAGTCAGGAGGCGGGGCTGGGATTGCAATCTGATCTCCGGAAGGGAACATTGTGGAATACGCGTTGCGGTTCGAGTTCCCAGCCACGAACAACGTGGCGGAATACGAAGCAGTGATCAACGGCCTGAGGCTGGCCCTGGAGCTCGGGGCCGAGTCCGTCCGCCTCCTCAGCGACTCGAAGCTCATTGTCAACCAACTCTTGGGGAGTTACGAGGCACGGGAGGGGGCGATGCAGAGATATCTCCCTGTCGCCAGAGCGGCGATGTCCAAATTCAAGGACGTGGAAGTCTTGCACCTCCCGCGATCAGAGAATGCGCGGGCAGATGCGTTGTCGAAGCTGGCCTCGTCCTCGCCAAAGGAACTGGGCCGCACCATCTACGTGGAGAACCTGCCGTCCCCCAGCACGGAGGAGCACGAGGTGATGGCGATCGGCCAAGAACCCACCTGGATGGACCCGATCATCCGGTACCTCACTCATGGAGAGGTGCCGACCGATGGGGACGAACGCCGAACCCTGGAGAGAAAGGCGCTCCGATACGTGATCCATGAAGGGACGCTCTACCGGAGACGCTGGACCATGACAGACGTCCTCCCATACCTGAAGTGCATCGGACCGCAGGAAGCTGACTACGTCCTACGGGAGGTTCACGACGGGATCTGCGGGAATCACCACGGGGGCAAGATAGTCGCACAGAAGATCTTGAGGCAGGGATACTACTGGCCGACCCTGGCCCAAGATGCAACAAGCTACATCCAGAAATGCCAAGAATGCCAGAGGTATGCCCACCACATCTCGACTCCTCCGTCAGAGCTCATCCCTATCGTGAGCCCCATCCCCTTTGCGAAATGGGGGCTCGACATCCTCGGGCCGTTTAAACCGGGACGAGGGCAGCGGAAGCATCTGATCGTGGCAGTGGACTACTTCACCAAGTGGATCGAGGCCGAACCGTTGGCCACCATCACGTGGAAGAAAGCGAAAAGCTTCGTATGGAATTCCATCATCTCCCGATTCGGAGTGCCACGGGCCATCGTCACAGACAATGGGAAGCAGTTCGACTCCGCAGGGTTTAAAGATTTTTGCGAGGAATGGGGAATCAAGCTCCTCTTCGCCTCAGTAGCACACCCCCAGACCAACGGGATGGCAGAAGCGGCCAATAAGTGCATCATAGAGCCCCTCCGGAAGAAAGTGAAAGACGCCGAAGGGAACTGGCCAGAAGAGCTCCCCGGGATACTCTGGTCATACCGGACGACCCACAAGGAGGCTACTGGCGAGACCCTGTTCATGCTCACCTACGGGGCCGAGGCGGTGGTGCCGGTCGAATTGGGTGAAGAATCTCTCCGCCTCAAATACTTTGACGAAGACCGGAACTCGCAGGGCCTGGGGCTCAATCTGGAGCTCCTCGACGAGCGACGGGAGCAGGCACTGGCCACCATCATCCGCCAGAAGCAGAAGGTGGCCCGATACTACAACGCTCGGGTGCGGGGGAGAAGCTTCCACCTTGGGGACCTGGTCCTCCGGAAAGCGGGCTTCAACACTGATACCGCTCGCAAAGGGAAGCTCGCGGCTAGATGGGAGGGACCCTACAAAGTCGTCGAGGTCCTCGGACCCGCAGCCTACCGACTAGCCGACATGGAGGGGAGGATTCTCACTCACACTTGGAATGCAGAACATTTACGCAAGTACTTTCAATAGATGTATCATTTCCTATGAAATAAATTTGTTTTGAATTCATTCCTTTCCAGATAAAGCAAAAAGATATACAGAAGGATGCACGAAGAGGCCGAGGGGCATTCCCCTCCCTCATTTTTCTCCGGGGGCACCGGTGGAGCCACAGGCTGGCAGCCCACTAGGGTCTCCCCCCTTACTCCGTTCGACGTCAGAGTACATCCGAAGATCCTCGAAGTTGACCCCCGAGAGCGGGAACTTCTTTTGGATCTCGGACTGACACCGGGCGAAGCCCTTCTCGAACGCCTCCGATAAGGCGGTCTCAACAAAGGAGGTGGCATACTCCGCCACAGCATCCTGAGCGATCCTGGCCGGATCCACCTCCTCCAGCCCCCGCATCCGGACCTCTAAGGTCTCGATCTGGCGTTGGTGCTCCGCCCTCTCCTTCTCGATCTCCCGGGTTCTTTCGCCAAGTTGGGCAAGAAGGACCCTCGCCTGCTCCTCCGCCACTTCCAGACGATCGGAGAGCTCCAAGGCCTCGGAGGCAGCTGCAGGGTTGGGGATCTGCACGGCTCCTCCAGATGTGCCGACGCCTCTCAAAAGCTCGGCGAGACGCGCCTCGGCATCCGACTTTGCAGCCAGAGCCAAGGCTCTCTCTCGGTCCGCCTCCTCCAGGGCAGAGGACAGCTCAGTTACGCGAGAATCCAAGGACTGGACCCGCGCTTCCTCTAACTGACCTGCCTCTCCCTTCTCGCCAGGGGCCTCAGGGCCTTGCCCGGCGTCAGATTTGGCTTTGGGAAGAGCCGCGAATTGGCGCCTCATCGAGAGGCCCACCGAGGACAACTGCCCCAAAGCAACGAAGGTAAGACGACAAAAGCAGCTGGAGAAAGGGGGGACAAGCAGAGACACGCTACCTGTTGACCAGCCTGGATCACGAAGGTAGCCAAGCAATCACCTCTGACTCCGTCCAACACCACCTGATCGGGAGGGAGACAACAGTTCTCGGCCACTCGAGCGGCGGCTCCGCGGCTCGAAAACACCGACTCCTTCTCCCCCACTGGGAAGCGTGGATGAAGAAGACCCTCCCCTGACGAAGGGAACTCGCCAGGAGCGGAGCGGAACGCACCAAGATACCGACTGTAAGCATCAGGGAGAGAATCGTCCGGGAGGGGTGAAGGGCCGACCCACGGCCAGGCAACCTCAACGGGGGCGGGTCGAGGTAGATCAGCAGTCGGCAAGACGTCAACTCCCTCGTCTCCCTCGCGGACCCTCTTGGAAGACCCCAGCAAGGGAAGAGAGGGAGATGACACCTTCTTCCTTTTTGAGCCTCCGGTCGCGGTCCCGACCCGCTGCTTCTTCCGAACCTCCAGAACATGATCCCTTCTGCGCGGATCCGGATTTGGGACCTGCACGAGAGCGCTGGCGGGAGAGGGACCAAGAGGGAATCCACCTGCACTCAAAGAAGAAATGAGAGACAGAACAGAACCTGGACGACCTCGAGGGGCGAACGCTCGGAGAAGCTTACCTAGGGGCCACACCGTCTTACGCAAATTGTGGTCACTAAAGAGGACGTCGATCGAGCGCTCCCTCGCAGGAATCGCCAGCATGTTCTTCGCCGTCTGCTACTCGGCGACCGTCGGCTCACCCAGATCGAGGATGACAGCACCGGCCGCCTCCCACCGAACCGGGAAAGGTACACTCGACGGGAACACGACGAACACGTATTCCCCCTTCCAACGTTTCAGGGAGCTCGACAACCCCAGCACCAGGGTCATCTTCGGGCGGGCGCTGATGTAAATCCACGCCCCCGATTGGTGGTGGCTCAGGCGGTAGAACTGGGCAAAGAGGCGAAGAGAGGGCGCCACTCCCTTCAGCATGCAGACAACGATGAACCCGACGAGGAGCCCGACGGCGTTGGGACAGAATTGACACAGGCACACGTTGTGGGCCTGAAGGAACTCAACGATAAAAGGATGGAGCGGGAAACGAAGCCCGAAGCGGAAGCACTTCTCATATATTCCAACCTCGTTGGGGCCGGGAAAGCAGATCCGCTCGTCAGCCCCGGGGGCACGAGCCGAGTAGGGCGGAAGCAAGTAGGCGGAGCGCATGCTCCCGATGGCGGTGGCGCAGATCGACGAAGGCCACGACAAGACCTCTGGGGGCACCCCTGAAAGATCATCCCCGTGCTGACTAATCGCCGAAGGAGTGCCGCCCGCCAGACCTGGAGCTGCGTCGCGCTCCGACCGAACCGAACCCGTGGCAGAGGAAGACGACATGGGGCAGAGCTCAGGCAGAATAGGGATCAGCGCAAAGAAGAAAACGACGGGATGGCGGCTCATGAACCCCTCGGCTTCTCAACTTAAGATGACCCCGCGAGCGGTGGGGATAAGCTTGCAGCTACACGTGGCAGCATCTGAAGGCCGACGGCGCTTCGGAACCCGCGCCTTAAAAGTATCGAACGGGCCAACTCATGATGACGACTAATAAATGAGTCGGCATCGACTGGCGAGCCTGTCAAAGTCGGCGGAAGTCACATCGGTCGAGCCGAACCGGCCGAGGCCGATCGACCCGACCGATGGGGGCAATTGTTACGCCTATTTGGCCGAGGCCCGGAAGACACAAGCCCAGAAACCCGACCTCCGGTCAAGAGCCCACCTGCACACTTGGGCCCACTCGATAAGGCCCTATGGGGGACTCCCCCCAAATGTCGATCCGACCCGGCCCCGGTAACATACGGGTCACACACCCACTCCAGCGATAAACCGCTCCCTCGATCCCACTACCACTTAATGGCAGTAATGGGGAGAGGCTGGCGTGGCGCAGGAAGCGGCGACGAGGGGCGGATCGAGGGGGCACGATTGGGGGCGGACGAGCGACGTGGGTCGGGGGCAATCACGGCGGAGGTCTATAAAGGGGCTAGGAGGACAACAGGACAAGAGACCGCATCTCAGGTATCTAGAACCTAAGGTACTCCATCAACGACCTAGTTCCTCCATTTCATTTCCTTCCTCCCCCGCTCGCGCCGAGAGACGCCGTTCCGATCTCCTCACGAGTCGAACCGTCTCCGCCGGGCCTCCTCTTTCAGATCTCTGTCTGACTTAGGCATCGGAGGGGATTTGGCCGGAACCAAGGTCCGGCCCCCTGACGAGCGTTCTCACCTACGCAGGAGGGCATCAGATCAACGGGCCGAGGCTTCCCCTCCGCCCCTCGCCGACCACGTAACCAGCTGGACGATTGAGGCTTCCCCTCGTCGTCCGACCGCCGAGGCCGAGCGCAACCCACCGAGGCCGAGCATCTCGACCCGGGCCGAGGCTTCCCCTCGCCCTTCGCCGAACACGCATCTAACTGGACGACTGAGGCTACCCCTCGTCGTCCTACCTCCGAGGCCGTGCTCGTCTGTCCGAGGCCGAGCATCTCAACCAGGGCCGAGGCTTCCCCTCGCCCCATCTGCACCGATTTGAAGCTCCCGAGGGACCCAAGCGGGCCCCTCGACCACGTTGACCGGGTTCTCCGCGGTCAACGCTTTGTAGTGAGAAAACACTCTGAAACAAGCTTCTTGGATAGTTTTTGGAATTTTTGTTACTGAAAGATTAGTAACAAACACCTACAGAGGTCTTGACAGATAAGAATAACCAAGGAAATCAGATATATGATGACTTGTGCATGATCCAGTACCCTTCCTTAAAGTAATAAGAATGACAAGATCTTAGAGTTCAGTTTCATTGCCTGGACACAGTTCCAATGAGTAGAGTGAAGAAGTACTGGATTGTCTGGTTCATTACCTTTTTTCGTCGGCTGTATGTCATTGTAAAGGACATAATATTTTCTGTTAGGTTGTTTGGAGGAGGCCTGGAATGTGTGCTTGACTGATCAGTTGGGTGTATTCAAGCTATAAACATCATGTTATAAATCCCATGTACTATAACTTGCAAGTTGAGGATATGCCAACCTGTATTTAACATATCCACATCCACAATTACATATCCTCAACCTTAACCTGTATATGCATCGTGTATAAACATCGTGTATTATGCAGGTTGTAAACATCATGTATTATGCACGTTTGAGGTTAATTATAAACTGAAAAAAATTCTATATCATGTATCATGAAAGTTTGGGTGTATGTTTATACTTTGAATTGTTGAGGTTGAGTTTGAATTGAAATTGCATAATTTTTTAGTTTGGTTGAGGTTGATGTGATGTGAATTTCCATAACGACAACGAGGCCTAGAAGGATGTAAAAAACCAGGACCAAATTGAATGCTTCTTTTATGTGCCTGTTTATTTCAGTTCATATATATATGCCTTTCTAAACATTTTTCATGAAATGAACTCTTTATCATGTCTTTCATCTATATTGATATCCATGTATTTTGTTTCTTGCAGATTTTGCGATGAAAGGAGGAAAATCGAACGGCGACACGTCGAAGAAAGCCGATGCCAAGTGAGTTTTGACTTTTAGATCCCTTTTATCTTTTAGTTTGTAGATCTCTATGGTTTTAATTTGATCTGAATTATCTATTATCCAAATTGAATAGAATTTTAGAAATTGAATAGAAATCAGGATTAAGTTGAACCCTCTCAATCCTGTTGAGAAATTGGATGCTAAATGTATCACAACTGTTATTGAATAACGAAATTGAATATTGTAAATTAAATAGAAATCTGAAAGGGTTAACAAGATTAAGTTGAACCACAGACATTGAATAGATTTTTAGAAAGGGTTAACAATTAAGTTGATACATTCATTATTAAGTTGATACATCCTGATGAGAGAGTATTAAGTTGATATTAAGTTAACATGATATTTAGTTAACATCCAAGTGAGAGGGTTGATCACAAATACAGTGAGTGAGAGAGAGTTGACATGATACTTTGTTGACATCCAAGTGAGATTGTTGATCACTAATGTTGTTATTTGGTTTATCACATCTGTGCAAATGTGCAAAACAACAAGATACTTTGTTGTTGTGGACCCCATGTTGGGTTGATCACAACTGTTGAATCACAACTATTGTTATCCTCTCAACCCTCTCAACTTTATTCTGAGATCAACTCTATTCTGAATTTGATTGAAATAAAGCTCACTGTTAAATTTGATTGAAATAGAGCTCACTGTTAAATTTTATATTCCCTCACTCTATTTCAATCAATTCTATTTTTGAACAATTGAATGCATAGTATAAGCTTGATTAATGATGTTAAATTGTTCATTATACATCATCAATCAAGCTTATACTATGCACTCAATTGTTCATTATACAATTAAAATACAAAAACGACATTCTTCATCCAATGTTCATACAAAAACACCATTGTTCATACAAACACACCAAGAGTGTATGTATTTAAGAGTTCCAGTATAATGAAGTTGAGTTTGTGGAAATGTTAAGGAATGTAATCATAGATAAAAGCATGCAAGGGAATTGAGTTTGGCTCCCTGTAAATTATATCGTTGTGAAACACTATTGAACTAAACAAGACTGGCTTGCAACTTCTGATGGTTGCAGTTTCAGTAATTCATCAAAGCCGTTAGCATTGTCATTTGGTTTGAAGCCCACTCTCCGGTAACATATCAAGGCTAAGCAACTACATGTTATTTGGGCAAAGAAAAAGTCACTTGAATCTCATTTAAATTCTCTCTGTCAGTGAGCTCTGAAGGAGGTGATTGCTGCTGTCATTGAGAATCGCATGTGGTAGAGTTGCTGCTTCTCAGGGATCAGCTTTATCTAAAATGCATATCGAAATGCCTGTGTGTGAATTTTTTTGATGATTTAAATTGTTGAATTTTATTTGTTTGACATTTTTACTCTCACCAATTAAATGTTAATATTTTTACTATCACTCTTTGTGATGTAATAGAAGTAGTTTTTAAGGATAATTGAGCTATAAATTTTGAATTTTAAGTATCATATTTCTAACTCTATCTACTGACCTCTCCCCCCAAACCTCAGATGCTAGAACTCTCAGAAGCTCGCATAGACCGTGCCGAAGCCAACAAAAGATCGTGTGGAAGCCAGCAAAAGCTCTCTTTCCCTCCCTCCTTAAGTTTCTCTCTTTGCCTCAGAAGTTTTTTCCTCTTTTTAATTCTTCCATTGTTAAATTCACCCCCAAGAGATTACACAGAGAAGAAGAGGAAGAAGCATATTATGAATTTTGTTTGAATTGGTACATAACATGTAATCATGCAAAAAATATTGGATTTTTGGTATCATATTGACTGCAGGTTCTTTCCATGATGATGGATATATCTATTTCCCTAATCTCTTGAATATGCACAAACATGTAATCAAGCCATAAATTTTGAATTTTAACTGTGTATAAATTCATTTGGGTGCTGTTATGGTGATTTTTAGTTGTTTTTATCTTGAAAATGTGTTGTTTGTAAGGGACTGTTGAAAAAACTTCTTTTTGTATTTGTGTTATTACTGTCTTTTTAGTGTATAAATATGTAACTATTTGGGATTTTGTTTGCAAAGACTCATCTGATGCTGGCTGCAATGCATGGAAAGATTACTCTCTTTGTTAAAAATATATGTCGTGAAATCCTATGTATGTAAGGCATTTCTCTCTCAGTGTGTTTGAAATCATGTGTTTTGTGTGGTGAGGTCATGTCTCTCTTTATGAAATCCTGTGTTTTTTTGCCTCAATGTGTTTGTTTGGGCTGAAGGTTGAAACTCTGGCAATCATAATATGATACATCACATTTTCATACATTGAGTCAATCAAACATGATATTCTGCCAACAGCAAAAAAAATTTCACATTTCAACTAAAACAAAATTAAAAATGTAAAACCATTGTTGGAATAAAAAATTTCATTTTGCAAGAAAAATAGGAATCCAAACCACTGCTGTAATAAATGGTAATATAACTGAGAATTTAATTAATGAGAATTTAATTAATGGTAATCTAACTGGAATGCAAAATGGACTTGGGAATGTAAAATGGACTTTGTAATACAAACTTCATTTAGCAAAGAGTTCACAGACAATTTTTGGAATTCAATTTGAAGTCTTAAGTAGTTTACTTCTGCACACAATTGTGGAAAAATTAAGTTGATTTTGTATAGACAACCAAAAGTTTGTGTTACATATGCCTCACATCCCTTTAACTTTACATTTCATGTATATTGTTTTGATAGCTCACAAATAAGTATAAACATGAACATGTTCAGACTCGATTGTGAATGCACATGTGAAAGAATGTAAAATAGAATTTGTAATACAAACTTCATTTAACCAAGTGTTCACATGCAGTATGTTGGAGTCAACTTAAAGTCTTAAGTAGTTTACTTCTGCATACAATTATGGCTAAAATTAGATTGAATTTGTACATACACAACCAAAAGTTTGTGTATCTTACTGCAAACACACATCAACCTATTTGTACATTTCATCATATCCTTATAAACTTTACATTAAATGTATATTGTTTTGAATGCTCACAAATAAGTATAGACATGAACATATCAAGACAAATGGCTCAACTGTGAATGCACATCGTCAAATTCACATCGTTAAATGTTAAGACATGATCATGTGTATTGATTGAGGGTTGAAATATTAAGTAGTTTGCAATGGATATATCGAGGGTTAATGTTAAATTTTTTGAAAACTAAATTCTCTTGGGGAAATATATTTTTGGGAATACTAAAATTTTTTGGTGAAACTAAATTACAATTGTTGCGCTTTAGTTATTACAGTTTGTTTAAATTAGGGGATCCTATATTTTAAGGGGGGATATTTTAAATGAACTGTGCCCTTAAGGCATGGGTTATGACTATCTATATATTAAAACACAACTGTTTTTGAATTCTAGACTAGGACAAGCTGACTAGGACAAATAGGTGGATAGAAAGACGGCTTGGATTTAATCTTGAGGAATGAATGGTTGAGATGAGATTTTATGAAAAGTTTTTGAGGAAAAAACTTTTCTAGAGTAATGAAAGTTTCTGGGGAAATGAAACTTTATGGAGAATGAAAGTTTCTTGGGAATAGCAGAGTGCACACAATTAATGCATTTGGGAAAAAAATATTAACTTGCATTTAATGCTGCAGATCGAATGTTACTGCAGATCGAATGATCTCTCCCTCAACGCAGGGCCCACCGTCTCTTCGACTCATGGGACAAAGATGAGAATAATTTCCCGCGCCGAAGGCGCCCGCGTTGCCCGCTAAATTTTTTTACGCTAAGTTGTTGTTCCACGCCAAAGGCGCCCGCACCGATTTTTTTCGCTAATTTGTTGTTCTGTGTCGAAGGCGCACGCACCGAATTTGTTGTTCTGCACCGAAGGCGCCCGTGCCGCTAAATATTTTTATGCTAATTTGTTATTCCGCATAATTTTGGCTGTGAAAATAATTTTTTGGGAACAAATATTTTGCGGGGAAAAATCTTAAATGAACCGTGCCCGCGGGCACGGGTTATGACTAGTATATATATATATATATAGTAATTATCATAGGGCACTATTAGACGAATAAAAAAACTAACATGCAGATAATATCTTGAGCCTTACATGTTTTAATTTCTGTGTTGCCTTTGCAGGCGGGGACGACGACTTGAACAGCTGCGTCGGTGTCTAGGTGAATGTGGTGATGACGTGGGGGCTTTCATCGGAGGAGGGGGAACGAAGGCAGCTGGGCGGTGGGGCGGCGTGGGGGCAGCTGTGCGCGGGTTGTGGCGATGTTGGGTCGGAGGGCTGAGACTGGCGGGGAGAGGGGAGAGGTGGCCGCCGGAGTTGGGTAGGGGGTTCGCTGGAGACGGCCTATCGGAGAGAGGAGGTGTGGGCTGGAGGCATTCGGGGTTGTGGGAGGCGACGGCCTAGAGGTGAAGGCCGCAGGAGAGGGGGAAGGATGTCGCAGCTTCAAATAGAGGAGAAGGAGACGGGATGTGTTGACTTGCGGCGTTGCGAGGCGAGGTTGCGGCTGGTGGTCGGAGAGGGGATACGTGGTCAGACGAGGTGGTCGGGGCGAACGACGAAGGCTGTTGGGGCTGTGAGCTTAGGGCGGAGGGTTGAGGGTCACCGGTGAGGCAGGGCGAGGGCACTGGGTTGTGAGTGCGGTTGAGGAGAGGCGACATGCGTGGAGGTTTGGAGGGGAGGAGGCGATGATGGCGGGTGGTCGGAGGTCGCTGGGCTGGTGGCGTGGGCTTTCGAACGGAGGCAGCAGCGGGGAGGTGAACGGAGGGAGGACGTGGTGCGGGCTCGAGCCTAAGGTCGACGGGTGGTTAAGGTTGGCGGTGAGGCTGGGTGTTGGCTCGCCGGCGACGGGAAGGGGGTGCACGCGGGTTTAAGGGGAATGGGGTACTTTAGAGAGGAGAGGATGGAAGGGTGTTTGGCTAGTATATATATATCTACCTACATTCCATATCTTATCACATTTACATCTACATAGCACATGTTTATACATACATACATGCTTTCGTACAGACATATATACATATACATATATATAGATATACATATACATATATATATACATATACCTATATTGTATATATATACAATATAGGTATATGTATATGTATATGTATATGTATATGTATATGTATATGTATATATATATACACACACGCATACAAGCAAAATACATTTATCCAGGACATACCGAGATACACCTGGATGGACAACTCTATAGAATAGATCAGCAAGTAAACAAACAAGATATGTATAAGTATATATACATATATATATTCATTCATCCAATATACACACTATTACATATATTCCTACTGCACAGTACACCTACATGAACACATCCCTACACTTCACATTCATACAAGTATGATACATATTCACATATAGGTAACAAACAATACTTCACATAAATACTCCATATCTACTTATATACACACTCATTATATATCTACAGATATATTCATATCAACACCATATATATATATACTAGTCATTACCCGTGCCCATAGGGCACGGTTTATTTAATGGCTGAGTTCCCCCCCCCCCCCCCCCCCCCCCCAACAAATTTCAAGTTCCCATAAATTTCAAGTTTCCTCCCAAAATTAAGTCCCCAAAAAAAAATTTTAAGCCCCCCCCAACCAAATTCAAATCTCCCCCCCAAATTTCCCCCCAAAACTTATCACATTCCTAGTCATCAAGCCCTTATCCTAGTCACTTGTCCTAGTAGGACAACATTCAAATTCTTCGTCAAATATAGAATATATATATATATAGGGGAATGTTCAAATGAGAACTTTCCCCGGTGAGAACTCCGTGGGAACTTCCTCTCTTTGATTTTTTTTCATAGATCCAAACCGTTGAATGTGTTCTAAACATGTTAATACACATTCATATCAAAAATCAAGACAATCATCCCCTATTTTCCCCTTGATCGGATCGGTACAAAATGTTCTATTGTTCTGAAACCGTTAAATTTGTAACGGCTTGATCGAGGGTCAAATCCACCTAGGGTTCACCCATTATTTTTTCTGGGGTGTATATATGTATGGATTAAAGTGTGGAAAAAATTTTGAAAATTTTTTTTAAAAAAATAAAAAAATTTAGTTCGCACGGGCTCCCCCGTGAGAACCGTTCGCAGCCCGACCACGCCCCTATATATATATATATATATATATATATATTATATATATATATATATATATATATATATATATATACTATATATATATATATATATATTGGAGGAATATGAACCAACAATGACCTCCGGCGATACTGGAGATCCTAAACCTAATGGCGGCGGTCAACAATCCGGAGGCGATGATGAAGGTTGGGTTCGCGTGAATCGGCGCAGGGGCGCCTCGGAGCTCTCGCGTAGGAGAGGTTTTGTTCCCCGTGGGGATCTGCCCTATCGGGGTAACACTACTCGAGGAGCACATCTTCATGAACGCCAGCGGCGGCAAGGGGGGCGCCTTTCAACACCATGGCTCGGGACTAGGAGGGCGGCAAGGAGGGCGTCCTCGTGCTGAGTTGAGTCAACAAGCTAAAGCGCCTGGGTTGGAGGCAGATCAAGTGTTTGTCAAAATGCCTATTAGACCTCAAGTCCCACTTACAATTAATACAACGAGCACTAAGCTTTCCTTCTCGGATGTGTGTGCAAGCAGGCGAATATACGAGGAATCACTGAGGATGAGTTTCATCCCTCCGTTGCCGAAGGAAGATGGGGTTGTTGTAGGGAGAGTATTGGGATCCATGATCGAGAAGGGGGCTGATTGTTGGAAAAATACTCTTGTTGGCTACGTTCTTGGCGATGTCCCCTATTACGGGCAACTTAGAGCTTGGGTTGATCGTCTTTGGAGATTGAAGAAGGGGGTTCGGATATTCAGTCGGGAGAATGGCTTTTTCTATTTCCGATTTGAGAGTGCTGAAGATTGTGAACGGATCCTTTACGGTGGTCCATGGCTCTTTGATGGGAGGTTGACGGTTTCTGCAAAGATGGAGGCCCGACTCTGCAGTATGACCGTGATATGCTGGCTACAGTCCCCGTCTGGGTCCAGTTCCATGGGCTTCCCCATGGGTATGTGGACGTTAGATATATTCAATATCATGAGTTCGATTGTGGGTATCCCCCCTTTGCCTTGACAGAGCCACGGCCAGGGCTGGAGCGACCTAACGTATGTTAAGGTGCTTGATTGAGGTGGATGCTACTAAGGCGCTCCCTCGGACTGTTGGGCTTGAATTGGATGATGGCTCCGTCCTCAACATAGACACGAAGTATGAAGGTGAGCCTCCTAGATGTAGCAAGTGTGTGTGCTTTGGGCACGCGGATGAGAAGTGCCCGGATGTGGTAAAGCTGCCTTCAATCCAAAAACCCCATTCTCATGCCGTTAACAATTGCAATCCTCCTTTGAATTCTGATGCTGCAAACTGCCTGAAGTCCCCTGCGGATATGGTGAATTCTATTATGAATCCGGGTGTGAACCCTATGTCACCATTATCGTCCTGGCCTAGAGAATCTTGATGCCATCTCTGATCCTGCAGAGAATCAGGATGCACAGGTTGATGCCTGCCCGGGATTCTCAGGTTGATGTTGTGCCATCACTTGCCCAGCCCCTTCAGGCAGAGCCTGTAGTCTCCCTCCCTACAATGCCGATATCGGTTTCTTCACCGGTCATCCTGTCAAATGCTGATGGGGTATCGGTCTCTCCTCCTGCGGATGTTTCCCCCCCTGTTGCTGACTCTGGGTACTCTAGGAGACATTCTCCCTTGGAGGAAGGGGGAGTGCAGCCATGGAAGGAGGCCTTCATGTGATCCTTTGCCTGAGTCCCCTGACCCAATTGGCTCCATCCGCATTGCTGGTCATTTCATCCCATCGCCTGTAGTATTGCAGCATTCTGAGGAAGACGCCCCGCCTGTTAACCTGACTATCCCTAACCCTGCTTGGGAGGAGGAGCAGTTACTCCTCATGTCTTCCACGACTCTAAATAAGAAGAAGCCTGGGAATTTATCTCCCTCTGTGGTTCGTCGAAGCTCCCGGCTGGCCCTATCTCAGCCACATCCATCCTCCTCCTAATGTCTGTATTCTTCTGGAATTCTAGAGGCCTCAATAATTCTTCGCGTCTTGCTGATCTTCGGACCAGGCTTCAAACTCTCAAGCCCTCTATAGTTTGTTTACTTGAGACTAAGGTGGAGGCTGTCCATGGGGAGAGGATAGCAAAGTGTTTTCAATAGGGGATTGGCGGAGTATCGACAATCGCAATTTTCACAAGGGGGGCCGAATCATCATCTTCTTCAATCACTTGATCTGGACATGTGTCCTGGACTCTATTTCGGCTCCAGCATATCACTGCAACTTATACGAAACACGGGGAGGCTTCATCATGGCTATTACTGTTGTCTACGGATTTAATCTTCACTTATCTAGAGTCCCCCTTTGGGTCCTCGCTAGTGAATGACTCGAGAAAGCTATCTTCTCTCCCCCTGGCTTGTAGGTGGGGACTTCAATAATATCCGTAGCTCTAAAGAAAAGATTGGGGGGGCGCAAGGTCGACTCCAGTTTTATGGATGCTTTTAACTCATGTATTGGTGATTGTCGTCTTCTTGATCTTAAGAGCGTGGGATGCAAATATAGCTGGAATAATCAGCGATCTGGGATTGATCGTATTTCGGCACGTCTAGACCGTGTCCTTGCTAATTTTCAGTGGATGCATTGTTTGCCTAACTCCTACTATGAATATACTCCTCCAGGATCTAGTGATCATGCAGGCATGCTTGTTTGGCCCCCAATACAAGGTACATTCTCTTCCGAAGCCTTTTAAATTCTATAACTTTTGGGGTGAACTCCCCAGATTTCAGTGAGCTAGTGCGAAGCAATTGGAATATCAATGTCAAGGGCTCCCCTATACAGAAACTTGCGGCAAAGCTGGAAATATCTAAAGGTCAAACTGAAATTATGGGCATCTTCTAATCGTGAGAAGTTGGGTGTGACCTCTTGCCGAAACAAATTGGAGAATTACAGATGAATCCGAATTTACTCATGATCCCTATCTTCAGGCAAATGTAAAAATTGCTTCCTTGAATTTGCAAAGGCTTTGGATGCTGAGGAGGAGGAGTTGAAACAGAAAAGTAGGCAAAACTGGCTTACCTTGGGGGATAGAAACTCTTAATTTTTTTACATATCAATGAAGTCCCGTCAATGCCACAACAACCTCTCCCATCTCATTTGCCCTAATGGTCAAGGCTTCTATAACCCTTCCTCCTTTCGGCTGGAAGCTTGTAACTTCTATAGAGATTTATACATGCAATCTGAGTACTTGAATGTTTTCCCTGAGCTTCCCCCCCAAAGCGATATACTTACCCCTGAGGCTTCAATTTGGATGGAGAGACGGGTAAACCGGGACTGAGATCAAGAAGGCGGTTTTCCAGATTGGTAAAGATAAAGCCCCAGGTCCGGATGGGTACCAACTCTTATTTATATCATCGGACATGGGATATTTATGGTGATGATGTTATCTCTGCTGTTTCACATTTCTTTGACACCGGTAGTATGCCACCCTACTCTAATCATACTTTTTCTCACCCTTGTCCCCAAAAGCTCTACTGCCTCAGGCCTGGGCGATTACAGACCTATTTCTTGCTGCAATGTTTTTTACAAAATTATCAGTAAAGTCTTGTGTAACAGGCTGAAGCATGTGATTACGGAATTGATCTCCCCCCAACCAAGCTGCATTCCTTAAGGGTAGGCTGTTAGCTGACTGCTCCCTTATAGCCCATGAGCAGATTAGGGGATTTCAGTAGTCCCATGGGTTCCAGATCCTGCATCAAATTGGATCTCCGCAAGGCATTCGACAGTGTTAATAGAGGAATTCATTTACTTCCAGTTGCATCAGATGGGCTTCAAGCATAAGTTTATTTCCTGGATCACTGAGTGCATCTCTACCCCCTTATTCTCTGTTTTAATTGATGGTTCCTCCCGAAGGCTACTTTGGATCTAACAGAGGTCTGAGGCAAGGCGACCCCCCTCCTCACCCTATCTTTTTGTGTTAGTTATGGAGGCCTTTTCCCTTTGATGGCAAGAGCGGAATCTACTAAATCCATTCATCCTATGAAGAGAGCTGGATCCATCTCTCACTTATTATTTGCGGATGACCTTTTAGTCTTTTGCCGTGCAAATCGTCATTCTATTGAGGGCCTTAAAGACTTATTATCCAGGTTCAATTCTTATACTGGACTTCAGATAAATTGGGATAAAAGCTCGGCAATCTTCAGTAAAGGAGTTCGTGATGCTAGAGGTCTTGCAAATTCTCTTGGGATTAAGCTGGTTACCTCATTCTCCATTTACCTAGGTCTGCCCCTTTCCTCTACTTATCCACGAGCTTCTATGTATGGGAAGGTTGGTGGACAAATGCAAGAAAAGACTGTTGGGTTGGTCTTCCTCCCTCCTTTCCCACTGCGGGAAAAATCGAATTGGTTCGCAGTGTTATCTATGGCATGGTGGCATTTTGGATGCAAGCTTTTCACATTCCTATGTCAGTTATTCGTACCATCAATTCGGCTTGCAGAAAATTCATATGGGGTAAGTTAAATACTTGGGCATGGAAAGATTCTTGTGTTCCAAAGAAAGAAGGAGGAGTGGGCTTAGGCAATTAAAGGATTTGAATGCGGCATCGGGGGTCCGTCTATCTTGGAGATTCCTTAGATCTGAAGGGCTGTGGGCGTCTCACATGAAGTCTAGACATGTTCAAGCCTCCAATTTCTTCTTCGGCACTAAAGCAAGAGCGGCTGATTCCTGGCACTCTAAAATTCATGCTTCGTCACCGGAGAATCTCTCAACATCTCATCAAACGCACTGTGGGTAACGGGTCCCTCCACCTTGTTCTGGTTTGACAACTGGCATCCCAAGGGTCCGCTACATCTAATTCTCCCACCGCCGCAAGGTGCGAACACCATTCTAGTCTCCGATTACTGGACCGGCAGCGCTTGGAGGGACTTGCCTGAAATCCATCCGATTCTCTCAGAGCTTCAAAGCATCAGACTCGGCCTGGGAGAAGATAGCTGGTCCTGGGCGTCCTGGGACTACTTGCTCTTTCCGCTCGGCCTGGGAGGGTTCCCGTGATCTGAAACCTATTTTCAAATATTCCGGCCTTGTTTGGTACAGGTATCATGTACCTAAGTTCGCTCTATCCCTCTTGCGTGCTATCCATGGAAAGTTGCCTACAGGGATGTTCTCTACAGATGGGGGGTTATCTCTACTCAGAATTGTGTCCTTATGTGATGATGATATTCAGGAAACAGTGTCTCATTTATACTTTGCCTGTGACTATTCCCAATATATCCTTGCAAGAGGACTTCTCAAGCTAGGATATAAGGGAAATATTCCCTCAAGTCTCCCTGAAGTCTGTGACTGGATTTTGTCCACTTATAGCAAAACTGATCCGGTGGTGTCCTTGCTAGGACGGCCCTTGCTTCTATGGTGTGGCATATCTGGAAGCAACGTAACAAACGTATTTTTGAGTCCAAGTGCATTGGGAAGACACAACTTTTTGAAGATATTGCTGCGGACGTCGCTATCCTCCTTGCGTGAACTAGAACGTGACGAGGCTTCTGACATGACGGCCTTCTCCAATTGGGGATTTTTAGATGCTGGATAGTTTGTATATACTTTTTGTATTGACTGGGTTCTACTTTTGCAGCTTAGGTTAGAGACTGTATAGGGTGACGACGCTTGTGTCCTCTCCCCTATCTTTCTTTAATCTCTGTTGCTGTGCGGAATTCCCCTCAATTGTATTTGTATCATAATTTTGTTTTTTAATAAATTTGCAAGTTACTCTCCAAAAAAAAAATATATATTGGAGGATAGTCGTGAAAATCTTTATTAGAAAAACATATTGTACAAAAATTACATTGACCGTGCACCGGGGTGTGGAGGGTGTTGTGGGAGAGGGGAGAGGCACAAGCGCCGTCACCCTCTACCCACCCCCTCCTCAACCCTATACCCCGCCCAGCAAGATTGCAAATCAAACAGTAGCCTCAGCCATACAAAGATCACGCACCAGCTATTTTACCCAGCATCCCTAAATTCCCAGTTTTCCATAGCCTGTTTTGCCTCAAGAGTATTGGCATCCAGGTGGTGTAGGATATACCGTACCGCTGTAGCAATATGTTCAAACAACTCTGTCTTAGACCGTCTGAAGACCCTCAAAGATCCTTTTGTTCCTCTCCTTCCAGACGTGCCAAACTACTGCAGATAGGACAGTCCTTGCCAAAATACCCATCGTATCCTTCTTATCATATTTGGATAAGATGTAATCACCAATGTTAAAAAGCGATGGGTCAGATAAGGTCGAAAACCCCCAATTTGAGCAAACTCCTAGTGATGATTGTATTTAGTATAGTCACAACTAAGAATAGATGATCAAGAGTCTCAATATTAGCCCCACCACAGAGAACACAGCTAGTATCAACATTCGGCATCCAATGTGTCAACCGAGCTTTGGTTGCTAGCTTACCCTGAAACGCCTTTAATAGTGTTATGCCCATTTTTGATGAAATGTGAGTAGACCAAATCAAAGAGTGATACCGAAATGGGGGGTGCTGATCACGGATATGCTCCCCAAGCCGAACTGAAGGAGAAACCAGCATTATTAACCCAAACCCATGAGTCAGCACCCGCAACTAGGGATTGATTTTGCAGCAGGGGGCGCGATCCGATCAATGAGTGGGTCGTTTATCCAACTAGTGCCGTCCCAGTAGTCGCACCACCCGCCTGGAGACGACCTCAGTGGGTATATCGTATAGGTCAGCTAGCGGGACCACAAGGGAGCCAGTTATCTGTCCAGAAAAGAGTAGATGTGCCGTCACGAACTTGCCTCTTGATTAGTTTTTAGAGAACCTTCTACAGTGCAATATAAACTTCCAGGTTCAGACTGAGTTGCCGTACTTTTTGCTCCAAAGAGCTGGCCAGTATCTTTGTAATAATTCCTGCATGTACCTAGCCCAAAATGCCCCTCATTAGTCAAAAAGCCTCCATGTGAGTCCTAACCCCTGCCGCTATATTTATATCAGTGAGTAACCTAAGTCCAATCCCCCCTTCTTTCTTTGGATACACATATCTTTCCAGGCCCACATACGTGAAGATCCACAGATGAATTTCCTGCATGCCGAAGTAATAATCCGAAGGATAGCATTTAGGGAATACGGTAAACGAGTATCCAGAAGTTAATCATACCGTAGATGACTGTTCTGACAAGCTCTATGCGCCCAGCAACAGAGAGCATACTAGAAGTCCATCCCATCAGCCTTTTATTGCATTTGTCAATCAACCTAGCAAAACATCGAGGGCTTAGGATATTTAGTGTGACAACGGAAGTCCCAGATAGGTAGACAAAGGAGGTGCCGACTTTGATCCCCAACATGTTTCCCAACATCATTGATGCTTAGTCCCTCTGCTGAATATAGCCACACTTTTATCCCAGTGATCTCAAGTCCAGTAAAATTTGTGAAGTCTCCTATCAGTTGGATAAGCCCCTTGAAAGACATGTTCATTAGCCCGGCAAAACAACAGGAGATCATCTGCAAACAATAAATGTGAAATGGCTCCCCCCTCCTTCTCATAGGTTGAATATTGCCTGAAGAGATAGAGTTTTCAATAAGGAGGGAGAAAGCTTCCATGGAAATGACCGAAGAGGTAAGGGGATAGGGGGGTCTCCCTGCCTGAGTCCCCTGTTACCATCAAAGTAGCCCACCGGTGAGCCATTAACCATGACAGAGAATGTAGGGGTGGATATACATTCAGAGATCCAAGAGATAAATTTCCTGCTGAAACCCATACGGTGCAAAATAAAGAAAATAAATTCTCTATTAACACTGTCGAAAAGCTTTACGAAGATCAAGCCTTAAGGCAAGCTCTGGATCCCATTGGATTGCTAAAATCTCGAATTTGCTCATGTGCAAGCAAAGCACTATCAGATAGAAGACGACCCTGTAAGAAGGCAGACTGGTTGGGGGATATGAGTTCATGGACCACAGTCTTAAGTCTATTGCAGATGATTTTACTAATGGCCTTATAGAACACATTACAACAAGCTATGGGTCTGTAATCTCCCAAACAGGAGGCCGAAGACTTTTTAGGCACCAAGGTAAGATTAGTATGATTAAGAGGTGCATGAGCGAGCCATAGCGAAAAAAGGAATGAATAGCATCAGAAATATCTTTACCAATAGTGCTCCATGAATGCTGATAGAAAAACCCATTAAAACCATCTGGCCCAGGGGATTTTATCCACCCCTATTTGGAAAACTGCCTCTTTAATTTCCTCATTGGAAATTTCACGCTCCAGCCAATTTGATGCCTCAGGAGTCAGAATCTTCTTGGTAACAAGATTGGGGAACACATTCCAATAATTATCTTGACGATAAAGATTAGCATAGAATAAAGGCGCACTTTCTCTTAGATCTTCGTAGACGTTGGATTGACCCCAGAAGCATCCACAAGATGTCCCAAGTTGTTAAAACTCTGTCTGGCCTTCATGGCATTATAGAAGAATTTGGTGTTTTTGTCCCCCAAAGTAAGCCAAGATTGCCTACTTTTTTGCCTTAGCATAGCCTCCTCTTCCAATAAGAGGTTACATAGATGTTGGGAAAGCCTATGTTCTTCCTTTTGGAGAGAAATATCACTCTGAAGATTAAGATCATTTCGTAACTTCTCAAGGGAAGCTCGACAATCTTCAATACTTGTCTTCCCATTAGCCGCCCAAATTCTAAGCGAGGTTTTCAGATTTCGCAATTTAATAAAAATGCGATGCTGTGGAGACCCAGCCACATGCTGATTCCAGACCGAGTCTAATACTTCTTGGAACCCAATTTTGTTGGCCCATACATTAAAAAATTTGAATGGTTTAGGGTAAGATTTTACCTAGTATGAAGATTGATGAGCATCGGGGAGTGATCGCTTGTGCACGGATCCAAATACTCAACAAAAGAGCTGGAAGAATATCCAGGAAGCCAGCATTACATAAAACTCGGTCCAGTCTAGCAATAATCCTCTGCTGCCCAATACGCCGATTACACCAACTCATAGTATTACCAATAGCTTTGAGTTCAAGAAGGCCGCAATTGTTAATACAATCATTGAACTCATCCAGAACTTCCATCACACATCGCCTTCCCGCCACACTTTTCCTGGAGGTATCTTACACAGTTGTAGTCTCCAGCGAGAAACCAAGCCTCACCCTTGATATTTCTCGCAATCTTTGATAATTGGTCCCAAAGAAAAAGCCTCTCTCCGCGCAAGTTACTAGCATACACACCAGTAATAGCTATAGGACAATCCCCCTTTATTAGAGCACCTTAATGTTATATGTTGCTTGGAATTGGAGATAAGATCAGCATGCCAAATATCACTATCCCAAGCCATTATTATCCGCCCGTTTGATCCATCCATGAAATTCCCCATCGATGTCCAATTCATTGGAAAATGCGATTTCCACTTCCCCCCTCCCTCCTTAAGTTTAGTCTCCAGCAGGATAACCATAGATGGTTTTATTTTCAGAAGTCTGTCCTTTAGGTCTCTCCTTCTAACAGCGTTGTTGAGACCTCTAGTGTTCCAAACAAAAATAGACATTAAGTTTGGAGTGATTTGGCCTCGGCAAGGTCCCTTCCTTCAGGCCGAGTACTTTTACGAATAACCCCCACCCGTAGTTGAGTTGGTCACCTGTGCTCCCTTAGGTATAATGCTCTCCTTATTAACTGATGAGCCGTCGACTCGCTTGACCATGCCTACACTGCTCCTGCTCCCATTCAGGGATTAATAATAGTTTAGCTTCTCAGGTATAGAATCCGCAGCTTTAGGACTCAATTGATCCCCCTGAGCTAAGCCCCCAGCATCATCAGAACCTTGTCCAGGCATTTCACTCCACAATTTATTTCCCTCTTCAAAAATCATATTCTGATTCATATCCAACTGGAAATCAGAAGCCGAAGCCACAAAATCAGCTTCTATTTGGTACATGTACAGGGGTATTAGTTGGGACTTCAGGCGATAGGTATTCCTCCCCTGTCATAGCTTTAGGCGCCCCAGAGACCTTCATCTACCTCTCCATGCGTGACTTCTGTGGCAGTGTCGCTAGTAGAATTAGATAACCCGTATAGATCATTCCCATTCATATCTATTGGCTGATTTGAATCCTCAGGAAGTTGATCAATAAGTGGATCCTCAGAACTGATTTGATCACCTTGCTTATCAACTGGGTCTGCCAAACTTCCAATAAGTGGACCCCGGGGTGGAGCTGGCATTGGCAATTGTGATATTTGCGGGCTCCGCAACATCATCCACACCGGCGATTGGATTGAAGGGAGCTGAGGTTGGTCGGGACATTTATCGTCTGAATGTCCGAAGCAGATGCACTTACTACATCTAGGGGGGCTCCCCCTCATATTTAGTTTCAATACAAACAATAGAACCATCATCCAATTCAAGACTCACATTTGGAGGGAGCGCCTTTGTTGCATTAACCTCAACCAGGGCAGCGGGCGTAGGATAAACGATCAAGTCTGGCTGTAGATCTATCAAGACATATTGGGGGACCCAATAACCGAAGAAGCAACATTAAGAATCTCCTTAGTCCACATTGCCAGGGGGAGGCCATGGAATTGTATCCAAACCGGCACAGCAGACAGCATGTCCCTATCATGCCGAAAAGTAGCGCTCCATTTTTGTAACACAGTCAACCTCCCATCGAATAGCCATGGTCCTCCATGAAGCACTCGGTCACACTCTTCAGGACAATCAAACCTGAAGTAGGAAGAAACCATTCTCTCTACTATAAATTTGCACTCCTTTCTTCAGTTTCCATAGCCGATCAACCCAGGCTCTTAACTGGCCATAATAGGGGACGTCTCCTAGGACATAACCAAACCAACGTGTGTTTCCACCGCTCCGCTCCTTTCTCCAGCATAGAACTTAGAACCCGACCAACACAGTCACCACTTGTCTTTGATCAAGGGTGGGACAAACGACATGGAGAGAGAATCATCATAAGTTCTACGATTAGCACAAACATCAGACCAAGAGGGTTTAGGGGCAGAGGTGTTGATGTGTACTGGGATATTTGGTCTTATTGGCATTTTCCTCGAATACCTTCGGAGCACTGCTCTGAATCACCTTGCTCGAAATGAGAACCGTTCGCAGCCGACCATGCCCCTATATATATATATATATATATATATATATATATATATATATATATATATATATATATATATATATATATATATATATATATATATATATATATATATATATATATATATATATATATATATATATATATATATATATATATATATATATATATATGGGCCTACACGTAGCCATATACACGTTCGCTCATACACACCAGATTATTATTCTAATGGTAGGTATGGGCACAGACATGCATATATACTTATTAGAATCCATGCAACCATGCACATACATTCCCATGTATGGGCACACACACATATACATAATAATATACATATCCTGCCACTACACACATATACAGTCAAGCTAGTCCACTATTGTAACAGCCACTTTCCGACCGTATAAGTTTTAGCGCGTATCTTGTTTCGTACGTGTTTTTTTAGCTTATTATTTTTATTACTGTCTTCCATAGCCCAGACACGCGACCGAACCCCGTATTCACGATCCTCACGAAGGCGCGTTCGCCCCGGTATTTTATTTGCAATTTTTGGATGTCCCGGGTGAAGTTGCTAAATCGGGTTATTATATATATATTCTTCTTAATCACTTTTTATTTAAACCTAAACTTTAATTTTTTTATATTAAAAAAAAAAAAAAAAAAGTTGGATTCCAGTGCCTTACGTTATTAATTCTTTAGCTAAACTTTTAATAACCCTAACCTAATAATTATCATAGCATAAGCTAATGGAAAAAAAACAATAGTTTAAAAAAAAAAGGGCAAATTTCGAAAACGTAGTGGACTTTTGAAAATACCTTCGTAAAACTGTTAATCCTTCCTTATCCAATATCTAATCTAAAGCACAAAATCTCCTATCCTAATTAATTTCTCTTAATATCCTACCTGTTAATATTCTCCCCTCTCCCCTTTAGCTCCACGTCACAGGCATGGGCTCTTTCAACTCTACCCACGTGACACCAACAACCCTATATTAAACCCTAGAGGCCGACCTAGCCTCTTCATTTGTCTCTCACACCAAGGCGACGATCCCGTCTCCATCTCAAGCCCGAGCCCCTTGCTGCCTTCTCCCTTCCGACGCGCGCTCCACGGTCAGCCAAGCGGCCGCGGGCAACTCCCTCTCCTCTCTTCCTCCCTTGAAGCACCGGACGACAGCCCCTTCCTCCGGCCATGCTTCCTCGCGCACGCGACAGTCAGGCCGCCGGCTTCCCACGCACGTGCAGCAACCCCATCGCCGACCTATATTCTCCGGCGATCCTCCACGTGCAGCAGTCCCCTTGCTCAAACCCAGGACTGCCCTACTCCAGCCAAGTCAGGCCGCCGGCCATCCCTAGGATGCGCCTCCTTCCCTATCAGCTGCGCCCCGTGCCGTCACCTTTCGCCGCGCCACCCTCGCTGTCCCACGACGCCGTTGCACACCCTCGACTTTCGACACCGCTTACAGTGAACCCCGCTCCCACGTCGCAGCGGCGACGAAGAACGTAGGCGCGTGGTGAACCTTTTACGAGGTCGGTTATATTATTATATAAACTGTCAGTTTAATGAGTTTGTATACTATGTTAGTGCGTTAAAATACATATGCGTATGAAAATGATAGTGGTTAGTATGTTTTGATATTTGATGTCAGTGTTAATACTAGATAGTTAGTTAGTACTTATAAGTTAATTAGTATAAATAAATATGTGTGTGCTAGTGAATATATTTATGTGCGTTAATATGCACATGTTAATTTTAATTAAGTGGAATTTATCGGTTTGACGTTAAAATCTAATGACGCAGATAGTTATGTACGCCCGCTGCCGCTGTCGCGTTTCCGACGCCGGCCACTCGTCCAGACGCCGTCGATACCCTCCCCTAGGCCTGAGATCCTTCGACGACACCCTCGAGCCGGCCAACATACGTCCAACGCCCCGGCGATCTCCTCGCTCGACGTTCGACCAATTCCGCTCGCTGTTTTGGACCCCCGGGGTTTTGTTTCCCGTCTTCTCGCTGCCACGCGGCTCTTCGTCACCGTTTCCACTGATCACGGGCTGCTCTCGTGACTCGCCCGGCTGTCCGCTCTTTCCGTAGCCGTTTGGGCGCCTGTGACGACGCCCCTCGCTCGCGGATCCGCCGTGCTCGCTGTTTTGACTCCCCGATCGCTTTCCGCTATCTCCGCCCGCTGCCCTCACGTTCAGTCCGCTACCAAAGCGTGTCTGGCTACGCTACCCGTAGTCGAGACGCCGTTGACGCCGCAGGGCTCACGATCTTCCGGCATCGTGACCGTTACCGATACCATTCACATGCCGCTTCGTTGCACTACTCGCAACCGAGGCGATTTTGTTGCCGCTTCGTTGCACTACTCGTAACCGAGGCGATTTTGTTGCTGCTTCGTTGCACTACTCGCGACCAAGGCGGTTCCGACGCCGTTCCCGTTGCCGTGCCGTTTCACTGCGCTACCCGCAGCCGTTACAATCCTGAGGCGACCCCGAGACGACCTCCACTGCGCTACCCGCAGTCGGGGACACGAGCACCGCCACTGTTTCCAGACCCGACGCCAGATTCACGGTTAATCATCATTCAGGTTGGTTTCCCCTAACTCGTAGAAACCCCCACCGTAGCGAATCGAACCCTAAACTAAAAATCGACAAATTGGAATTAAATTTACTTTTCGCTCTCTTAAAACGTTGTGCAAATCTAGAATATCGACGAATGAACTTTTCGACTGTGCACATAGGATAGAATCGTCGAATAGAGCAGAACATCAAAATTGTGACTTTGACGATTAGGGTAGTCCCGACAACCTAGAAATGAACCTAAATATGATTTACTGAAAACGCGACCTGACATCTCGCCGTGACACTGTTTCAGACGGACTACCGCAGACGAGACGCTTGGACGAGACGCTTCGAGAGGACGACACACTCGCCATCGCAGGCAAGTGTATCCACTTGCACTTTTGGCCGTGCTTAGGCCCTAGTTGGTTAGAATTGTTAACTATGAACAAATAGAACCGGACGTGAAATGATAGCGCCCGGGACGACTCCTGACGGCTCAGACTTGACGACGAAGTCTGAGCCTGACAACAACAACTTTTGATGCTGTAGGGCTATCATGTGTGTGCATGTGTGTGGACACCCTAGAATAACCCTTCCTGTCTTGTCACGTCCCGTCCCGTCTTGCACAGCCCGCTGGGCAATAGGGCACTCTTCGAGTGATCCCTTGTACAGATTCACAGCCTGCGGGCAATAGGGCACTCTCCAAGCTAGAGAGAGTGATCCCTTGTATGGATACACAGCCTGCGGGCAATAGGGCACTCGCCAAGCTAGAGCGAGTGATCCCTTGTACTGGTGTCATGTCTTGTCTTGTCTTGGGGTTTGGGGTTGGGTTGAGCGTGCGCACGGCAAGAGGGTCTGATCCCCCTCGAACCGTAAGGTGTGAACCCTTTCGTGTCTCACTTGTCTTGTCTTGTCTTGTCTCGTCACGTCCCGACTTGTCTTGACACCTGTAGGTTAGTCCCGTAGTTGGTAGCACACGCTACGACTACTACTTGTTGTGTTTTACTTTCCCGCTGCGTTACTTCTGTTTGTTACTCAGTTATAACCCCAGCATGCTAATCAACCAGTAAACCATTGTTTAAAGTCCGGTGCACTTGCAGTAAAGTCTAACCCTTCTTGTAGACTTTACCTGACGTACAGTTCCTTTCTCTTGGGTGTTGTACGTCAGGTGTTCAGCCAGAGTTCGTGGACGAGGCAGACTCACTGGAGTACGAGGAGCCGAGGACGTCGACCCAGAGTACGTGCCTGACGAGGACCAAACCTTGAGGTCTTTTAGTCGCCACTTTCAGAGGTTACTACTTTCAGTTTTCTTTTAGATAGTTTGTTGCCACGCTTAGGCTTCTTTTAGACTTTGTACTTGTTGGATATTATATCTCTAATTTAATGAATGCAACTTTCTTTCCGTACTTTCTGTTGTTTCGAACTATATTAATGCAAGAACCTGAAAATCTTTTAAAATGGTACCTCTACAGACGCTTATTGGGTCCGAGCTTCTCAGCTCTGGCCTAAGCGGGCCTTGTCACGCTTCGCCTCCGTCCATTTTGGGAAGCTAGGCGTGACAACTATACTAGTAAATAGTCGGTAGCTACCCGTACCACTATATATATAACATCCAATATACCCATACTTTTACTAGTATGCTAGTTTACACACAAATAAATGCATTTCAATATTCATACACGTTCAATAGAAAGCCACATCCAATATACGTATACATCCATATACTGATACATGTATATCAAAATAGGGATCATTCACATACATATACATATAACCACTCATAAAGCATACACCAATACACGTTCAAAAACACATATACACAGTCACACCACGCTAGCTACAGCAAACCTATATACATACAAGTATCTCATATACCAATATACAATCCTCACTCATGCCACCATATATAGAAAAATACATACACTACATACACATCCAAATGGTCTAATAGACGCCATTCGACGGGTAAGCGTGTACAGACATATATACATATACTATAACTCCACTTAACCATGCAACCCATAGCCATCCCACTTATACATGCACTGTATAATCTCAAATCCTCACATTCATCACATTCTACATATGATACACATCGCACTTATATCCCTATCCTGTAATAGGTGCGATATAGAGCTAAGGGCCTCAACTTATGTGAACGGGTCTAAAGCACCCTTACCCGTCTTAGGATACATCTACTCCAAACACCCTGGAGCATTACACATATTGCTCGTGTGTTCATTACTTATCTATATCGCTACATACACACCATATATGGCCATAGCACAACACCTATCTTCACGCAATAATATACCCATAACCATATACATAAGTAAAACAATATACCAATCCCTATATGCACATAGGCAGCACATACATATATTCTCAGTTATTCAAATCTACACATTAGGAATTCACACATTAGCAATACAACACTAGCGATATACATACACCAATATTTTAACATATATCTACACCACTTACCCATACAAGCAGACATATATTCACACACATGTACTTTCCCCACATATATCTACAAGACCATATGAACACTCCACCACTCTATCCACACAAGAATAGATATACGCACCTTGGTACTTTCCCACACAGGGAAACATCATAATGTAATAGATAGGAAGACGCTTACATGCACTCATATCTTACACGTACATGTCTTCACTCACACCCTTACAAGGTATATGTCCCCACTAACTTATATGTACCCACCAATATACATCCATGAATAAACACATATATATCACCAATGTCTCAGAGTCACACAAGTATACCACACACCTGCCTCACATATCCGTGTCATGTACTTTTATAGAGACGTAGTATACATACACTCAAGTATTCATCCACCTAGTATATACTCCCACGCATATCCATACATGCAACTTTTGTGCTATTCAAATACAAATATGTATATATACTGAATACAAGTATACATGCGACGCATATAATTCAAGGGTTTTTAGCATATTTGTCCCTTAAATCTTGCGTATTTTGATATCGGTCCCTCAAATCTTCATATTTGTCCTCAAGTCCCTTAAAAGTTAGTATTTAACCTTAATAGTCCCTCTCACTAACTATCTGTTAAAATCTTAACGGAAATGTGAATATTCCGTTAGTATTTAACCTTAATTTGCCCTCAAGTCCCTCAAAACTTAGTATGTAACCTTAATAGTCCCTTAAATTTTGAACATTAACCTCAATAGTCCCTTAATTTAACGGAATATTCCCATTTCCGTTAAGATTTTAACAGATAGTTAGTGAGAGGGACTATTAAGGTTAAATACTAACTTTTGAGGGACTTGAGGGCAAATATGAAGATTTGAGGGACGGATATCAAAATACGCAAGATTTAAGGGACGAATATGCTAAAAACCCATAATTCAAATATCCAAGTACAAAAATTGCATTTATATACACAAATTCTCATTATTATACGTGTATACACTGATACCAACAAATATACATCTATAGTATACTACACTGTAGGAAGTTCATCCTCTGACTTTCTAAGCTAGGGGTACGAGGGTGGATCATTTAAGGCTCTAAGGTCACTACCCACCTTAGGGCTAATCTATCCCAATCACCTACTGAAGCGTTGATTAGGGTTCAATATTGTATATTTTACCCCTCATTAGATGGCATTTTGTGCATAATTTGTATTCATTTTGGTTCCGATACGCGCATTTTGATGATATCACTTAATATTGGAGCTTACCGTTTTTATATGATTAAAACATAATTTTTACAGCTTATTAGCATTTTCATCTTGGTCTTCTATTATTTTTCAGTTAAATTTCGTGAAGTCCCAATTCCAACACATATTTTTCCAGAATTTTTGGAGGTCGGAGCAATTTACTGCATTTTTTGGAAGACAATGTGACGGTGCTGAAAATTTCTGGGCTAGAAAGTCTGCTTTTCCCCTCTCGTGCAGAATTCTGATATCATTGCAGCATATATTCCGACATAATGATATTTTTCTGGTATTCTACACTTTGTTACGGTTCCATCGCCGCCTGGAACACGTCATTCCGAGGTCGGATGATTTTTCTAGAATTTTCGCAAGACAGGATGGTGGTGCTGAAAATTTCTGCAGATTTGCCCCTCTTGTGAAGAAATCTGCTATCATTCCAGTGTATTTTCGGCCTAATGATATTTTTTGTTAGAGTACACTTTGTTACGGTTCCATCGCCGCCTGGAACACGTCAATCAGAGGTCGGATGATGTTTCTAGAATTTTCGCAAGACAGGGTGACGGTGCTGAAAATTTCTGCAGATTTGGGCATTAGTTGCGGGTTTGGGCGCGGATCCGACCCGTTTGGGCTGTTTTCAGACCCGAAATTCTGAGTCTATTTCTTGGGCTTTCCTCCCCTCTTTTTCTCTCATTCCACTCTCCTTCTTCCTCATTCTTAGGGTTAGAGGTCATTGGAGAGGAGCAAGAAAGCTTGGAGGAGCACTTTGGAAGAGAAAGTTTATGTTTTTCTTAGAGAAATCTTGGTGAACTCTTTCCCTTTCTTTGTGTATTTTGATTTGGTGATTTGTAATGATATTGGATGATGGTTTTTAGAGATAAAAATGTCTCTTTTATTGCTATGAGTAGCTATATCTCATTGTGTGTGGTTGTGTGGTGATGTTGCTTGCTTGGGCTATGGAATTTCAATCTTGCATGTTTAAAAGTTTATGTGGTAGGATTTTTTTGGGATATACTTTGAATTAGGGATCCTAATGGGTATCCCTAGAGTGGAGTTTGCCTAGTGGTACCATTCATATATGCTTGGTTGTTTACTATCTCGATTTTCCATACCCTACTTTCATTGCACACCAAGTGTTTGTTAAAATGCCACATCCACCAATTGCGCTTTCCTTAGCCGGAAAGACAATTGAGTTATCCTCGGATTGAACCCATATGCTTAGCAACCTCATTCCCACACACCACACAAGCTTCCTCGCCTATTTCCCTCTCCGATTCTCGAACCCTAGGATGTTGGTTTGGTAGATGGTCTCACCCACATTTTCACGCGCATTTCCACCATTAGCTTAGTTGGTTGTAGTTTCGTCTTTATCTCTCCTTTATTAATTGAACTTGCGATTGCAAAACGAATTGTCCCCGTGATCCGACCCGGTCTCACCGGATATAAATTTATTACTTGACGTCCTCCTACACTTGGGAGTAGCGCTTAAGCATCACATACTTGAGACGCGTTCAAGCAATTGCCGCCGTTGCCAGGGACAACGGTTTTTGCATTTACATTTTCGATTGATTTTGAAAATTTTGGCGAGATACTTCCCACTATTAGTGTGAGTCTTTTCTGATTCTTTATTTTTCACTTTTTGATTTGATATTTCTTTATTTTTCACTTTTTGAGTCCTTTGCTATCTTTATTTTCATTTTCTTTTATAAAAAATCAAAAAAAATTATGGACTTTAACGACATAAATTCTTTGTATGATGCACTTTCATTTTCTTTGTACAGGACCACTTCTTTGAAGCTCAAAATTGCCGGCTTTGCTCAAATTGACGGTGAATCCTTCTATCAAGCTTGGAGGAGGTTCATGGATTTATTAAGCGGTTGTCCACATCATGGATTCGCGATGGCCCATCTTTTCCAGTTTTTCTACGAGGGACTGTTGGAGGAGATGCAGGACTACATGGCGATGATGGACGATGGAGCTTTATTTGACTTGTCACCTGAGGATGCTTGGGAGTACCTGGAGTCCATGGAGGATATGGACCGACCATTGGATGGGACTGCAGGGAGTGAGCCGTTAGCGCTTCTGTAACGGCCTGTATTTTTCCAATACTTTCAAATTAAGTATTTAAAGAAAATTCAATTTTAATTGTATTTTATAATGGTTTGTTAGGAGTCTTAAACTGATTTCAAAAATTTCCTATAAAAATGTTTTGAAGTACCAGACTAGTTATGGAGTATTTTGGTAAGATCGGATTTCATCAGATACCTCTAAAAGATTTGACGAAAATTCATTTTCAGATATTGCAGTTTTGGGTCAATGAATTTATTTTCTATCCAAACGTCTTCAAAACGTTTTCAAACTTTTGCAGTAGCATCCTATGATCATTTGGGGCTTTCCACATTAATTTCGTAATTTTCTGATATCATTTCAATAGAGAACCCGTAAACCCGTTTTCTAAACGTTTTAGCCAAAAACTAGTATTTCCGTAGCCCAAATCCTGTAACGGTCTTCGTATTATCCTCGCGCCGATACGATCCCGTGGGTATGTTTTCGTAATTTTTCGGACACGTTTACTAGTAGGGACATTTCCGTAATTTCGTTACACTAATGACCTTTCGTTAATTGGGTTTTATCTTGCTAATTACCTACTTAACCCTAATTACTTAATTAACATACCTAACTTAACCCGTATCTACCCCAACTCTCCCTCTCTCTCAGCTAACCCACTCTTTCCCTCAGCTAACCGTAAATCTACCCAATTTCTCTCAGCTAACCGTAACTCTCCCTCTACCCAATTTCTTTACCCTATAAATAATCACCCAGGCCTCTTCTTTCTCTCGTCCAAATTCACACGAAGCCCTCACCCACGCTTTACACACACAGTCGCTCTCTATCTCTATCTCCTTCTCTCTCGGTCTCTCTCTCCCCCTGGGTTTCGCTCACGGCGAGCCCCGATCGCCGGTGACCCGCTGCTCCGATCGAAGCCCACACAGCAACACCGCCACCACCCTCCTCTCGGCCTCGAGCACCACCCAACCCCACTCGCCGCTGCTCCCACAAGCTCCGACGCCACCCCCGCCGTCGACGTCCGCCCTCCCATCCGCTTGAGAGCCCCACCTCGACGAATCGATGCCCCCGCCGCCGTGGAGCTTCGCCGCCCCGCCTCCCCATCGCCGTCTTCCGCCACGAGGCCGCCGTCGTCGTCGAAACCCCGCTCCGCCACCGCCGCCTCGAGTCACCGTGGCGTCGACCTCCGCCGCCGAGCGCCGAAGCCCGCCGCTGTCGACGTGAGAAGAGCGATGCGTGCGTAAGTTACTCGAATGGAAAACTTGTAAATATAACGAATATTTAGTTTTTTCGTAATTTTTATTAATTATTAAATAGGGTTTATTGGTTTTAAATCCATAAGTAATTATATAGGGCCCATAAAAATGAGTGACTACCTCTAGAAAATCAGAAATGACATTCTGGACCCAATGGCGCTAGTTTCATCTCAATCCGACGCTTAGTTTTTCCAGAATAAATTTTTAAGCCTAAAATTTAAATACATGATTTTCGTTCATGTGGATTGAAGCCTCAGAATCATTTATAGGCTATATAGAAAATAGGGTACGCGTTAACCAATTGAGCTCTTCCAGCTCCGACCTCAGTGTACGTATGGGAATACCGCATGAGATCTTTGGACTGCTGGAAACCGCCGAGCACACTGCACCGTACCGACCGACTGAATGAAATGTACCGACTGAAGTGAAATGAGATCCGCCCGGGTGAGCGCCCCTGTGGCAGGAGATGAGCTCAATGGTTGCACACCGTATCTTCCTATATACCGTCACCTGTTTACAATAGCCTGCTCCATATTTGTGCACTCCTCTTTTTCTATCGCTAGAATTGTTGTGACTTACCTACGGTTCCATCTCCGTGGCACCGCAGACGACGTACATATGGAGGCAGATGCTCTTGACTTCGAACATGAGACCGCAGCTTTCAGAGCTATTTTCGGTTGTGTACTGTATTTTCTTTCTTTCAGGTATCGTTGGAATATTTGTACGGTTGGATTGTAATAATTGGACACTATTTGGGTATTTTTGTACAGTGGGTCGTTACAAGTTTGGTGGCCCTACGCAGGTCCTCGCTAACTACCTCGTGAACATTATAGCAAGATCAGGATGTATAATGTAAAATACTCAAATTGAACTCTCGAGTACGGGATGTCTCGAGTGTTCACCTGTATTGGATATACGGGTAAAGCGTCCTTATTACCATCTTCATTAGGTCTTCCTTGATCCTCATCACTTCATTTGAACTCTTAACCCTTGCTTAGGAATTCGTGTTCCATTCTTGATTATACCTCTCTAGTACCCTCTTTTGCTAGCAGTTATAGTGATTTTCCATAGGTTGAACTATCTACCCACTTCATCACCTTCCTTCAGTTGATGATGGCACACATTTAAATGATAAGCTTCCTTCAATTGACCATGATACCGGTCAATGTGCTTGGCTAAAGTCTGTTGGATCAACCTGGCTAGACTGGGCATAAGTGATCCTGGCTTAGTCACTTCCCTGGCCGTGTCCGTTGGACCGCAAGGACGTGAATCATGATTATGTAACGCCATTGATCTCCATCATTATCGCCTTTTCTTTAGCTAGTGATGGCCTCCTGATTCTTTTACTTCTTCCTAAATCGCTTTTAGTTCGTCTGAACTCTAGCTACGTTTATTCTAAGGAGGGTAGCATTCGATTTTCGATCCCCAGAAGTTCGAGTTCGACAACGGAAGCAGATCGAAGGACGCTCGAAGGTATTGGAGGATGGTGCTGAAGAATTTGAGACGAGCCAAACTTGACGTGTTGCGACTTTTGAGCTAGTGTTTCTCTTCTAGCCCCTACTTCTATCTTGTACCCGTCTTTTTCTCTCCAAGAGTTTGACTTCCTTTCCCACCGACCACCTTCCTCCCCCCTCTTTAATTCTTTTGTCCGTTTCCCCCCCTCGAGACCCGTGCCCGCCGAACCCTACCCTACCTAACCCCGACTTCGGTGCCCCTCTCCCCCCATTTCTTTTTTAAAAACCCTCTCCTTCCTCCCCAAGCCACCCCGTGATTCCCCTTCGCCCCGGCATTGCCTACTCCTCATCCCGGCCTCTTCCCCAAGCGAGCTCGATCGGACCTCGCATCGCCGCTCCGATCTCTGATCCGTCGGCCTCACCCGAAGATCCGCCAGCTCCACCGCTCCACCCCATCCCGGAGTCCCCCGCCATGGACCGTCACCCAGTCGCAGCCCTCGCCGCCGTGGACCGACAGCCGCCGATGGCCCTTCGACGTTCTATTTTGGGATTTTTGGCCTTGGTGACGACCCTCGCCGCCACCCTCGCTACCGCTGCGTGGCTGAGATCTTGGGAAGCCGTGATCCTTGGGCTTCTCTTGAGCTCTCTGCCTTGGGTCTCACCCACGTTGAGATCCCGTTTAGGCTCCCTCTTGCGTCTACTCCTTTTGGTTTGCGGAAAAGTGTGTTTTTGGTTATTTACTTGTTGGGTGATGTTGGGTGTTGCGAATGTCAGGTATTGGTCTACGGAAGGAATGATGGCAATGGTTACTGGTATGATATTGGCCTTGGGTGTTGAAGTTGGATGTAGGCCTTGTGCTTGGCTCTGGATGAGAGCATGGATCCTGCCTTATTGTGTGATAGTATGGAGATTGACGGAAGAAATGCTGGCAGTGAGTACTGACTTAGAGTGTTGGCCTTGTACTTACCTTTGGGCGGTGATTTGGACGTTAGCATGTGGTTGGGCATTATGGAAATTGATGGTGTTGGTACCCGTGGATTAGTCGTTACGTGCTATATTATGAGCGACATCTTTGATTAAGACCCAGTAGCACGAATAAACCTTATGTTCTTCCATTTTATGTGGTTTAAATAGCTTACTACTGGCTTATCACCTTATGTCCCAAGTTCGTTCGGATGTCATCATCATCCTCATTATCATTTCCGAGTAATGCCGTTATTTTATGTTTTGCCTACTTGATGAATCTGAAGTAGCTATGGTGATGATAATATATTGGTGACATCCCATATTTTCTTATCACATTTCATGTTATTTACAACCTGATTTACAAAGATTACTATCTTTTCTATCATTTATTTGCTTGAGCTTCTTTATAATATCAATTATTTATTTCAAAAATATTTTTAAAATTCCGAGGACGGAATTATTTTTAAGGAGGGTAGAATGTAACGGCCTGTATTTTTCCAATATTTTCAAATTAAGTATTTAAAGAAAATTCAATTTTAATTGTATTTTATAATGGTTTGTTAGGAGTCTTAAACTGATTTCAAAAATTTCCTATAAAAATGTTTTGAAGTACCAGACTAGTTATGGAGTATTTTGGTAAGATCGGATTTCATCAGATACCTCTAAAAGATTTGACGAAAATTCATTTTCAGATATTGCAGTTTTGGGTCAATGAATTTATTTTCTATCCAAACGTCTTCAAAACGTTTTCAAACTTTTGCAGTAGCATCCTATGATCATTTGGGGCTTTCCACATTAATTTCGTAATTTTCTGATATCATTTCAATAGAGAACCCGTAAACCCGTTTTCTAAACGTTTTAGCCAAAAACTAGTATTTCCGTAGCCCAAATCCTGTAACGGTCTTCGTATTCGCGATCCTCGCGCCGATACGATCCCGTGGGTATGTTTTCGTAATTTTTCGGACACGTTTACTAGTAGGGACATTTCCGTAATTTCGTTACACTAATGACCTTTCGTTAATTGGGTTTTATCTTGCTAATTACCTACTTAACCCTAATTACTTAATTAACATACCTAACTTAACCCGTATCTACCCCAACTCTCCCTCTCTCTCAGCTAACCCACTCTTTCCCTCAGCTAACCGTAAATCTACCCAATTTCTCTCAGCTAACCGTAACTCTCCCTCTACCCAATTTCTTTACCCTATAAATAATCACCCAGGCCTCTTCTTTCTCTCGTCCAAATTCACACGAAGCCCTCACCCACGCTTTACACACACAGTCGCTCTCTATCTCTATCTCCTTCTCTCTCGGTCTCTCTCTCCCCCTGGGTTTCGCTCACGGCGAGCCCCGATCGCCGGTGACCCGCTGCTCCGATCGAAGCCCACACAGCAACACCGCCACCACCCTCCTCTCGGCCTCGAGCACCACCCAACCCCACTCGCCGCTGCTCCCACAAGCTCCGACGCCACCCCCGCCGTCGACGTCCGCCCTCCCATCCGCTTGAGAGCCCCACCTCGACGAAGCCCCGCCACCGCCATCTCCTCACGCCTCTCCGCCTCCCTCGCCGGAGCACACGACGCCGAACAGCTCTCCGGAGCACAGCCGCTTCCTCCCGCATCGATGCCCCCGCCGCCGTGGAGCTTCGCCGCCCCGCCTCCCCATCGCCGTCTTCCGCCACGAGGCCGCCGTCGTCGTCGAAACCCCGCTCCGCCACCGCCGCCTCGAGTCACCGTGGCGTCGACCTCCGCCGCCGAGCGCCGAAGCCCGCCGCTGTCGACGTGAGAAGAGCGATGCGTGCGTAAGTTACTCGAATGGCAAACTTGTAAATATAACGAATATTTAGTTTTTTCGTAATTTTTATTAATTATTAAATAGGGTTTATTGGTTTTAAATCCATAAGTAATTATATAGGGCCCATAAAAATGAGTGACTACCTCTAGAAAATCAGAAATGACATTCTGGACCCAATGGCGCTAGTTTCATCTCAATCCGACGCTTAGTTTTTCCAGAATAAATTTTTAAGCCTAAAAGTTAAATACATGATTTTCGTTCAAAAATCCGTATCTTCTTATTTTTACGTAAACTAATATGTGATAAAAATATATGTTAAAGTACTCTTCAAGACGGTCGTTTTGACACCTCACTTGCAACTTTCCGATGTGGATTGCATCCGGAATAAATTGTGGAATAAATACGTTACTAAATGAAAAATAGTTTTTAAATAGTTTTTGATCTTTTAAAAATCATAAAAATTACTATAAGCCTCAGAAAAATATTCCCTCTTGCAGTAAAATTAATTTTATCATTTATAGGCTATATAAAAATTTAGAACTCTTTTCGACAACGTTTCAATTAGTTTTAAAAATCAAAACGATCAGATTATTTGAATAGAAAATAGGGTACGCGTTAACCAATTGTTCTTGTGATTACAGGTACCAAATCTCGTGCACCAGCTCTTCCAGCTCCGACCTCATCTTGCCACAACGAGCTCGAAATTAGTAAGTCACAGTTAATTCTAACCTTGGAAATCTAGATAGTGTACGTATGGGAATACCGCATGCTCGAAGCATGGATCGGTGACTTAGTTGTTGGACTTCAAATCATTGCTCAAGACTGACATTCTCTCTTAAGGTTTCTGCCTTGACTTTTCAACAAGCAAAGATCTTTGGAGTGTTGTTAATGCATGTGAACATCTTTACTTTTGGAACAACACATTGACCTACCGTATTGCTACACAATGAATGAATGACATACCGGGCTGACATCATACTGCTGGAACATCTTATTGAAACTGAATGCTTAAAGATAGTTGGCACTGCACTGGGTTTTTGGGGTAAACTTATATTAGTGAAAGTGCGGGAGCGACCGCCGAGCCATCTACACACTGCACCGTACCGACCGACTGAATGAAATGTACCGACTGAAGTGAAATGAGATCCGCCCGGGTGAGCGCCCCTGTGGCAGGAGATGAGCTCAATGGTTGCACACCGTATCTTCCTATATAAGTCACGTAGCTCTAGTTTTACTATTGCCTGCTGGTTAAAACATTGTTGCTACCATGCCACAGTTGTTACTCTTGTACTTTACTTTTACACTTGTACCGTCACCTTTGTTTTGCACACTACACTAGCACTTTACTTATCGCTCTTGCATGCATGTTCGCTTTTACTTTACTTTCCGCACTTGTTTACAATAGCCTGCTCCATATTTGTGCACTCCTCTTTTTCTATCGCTAGAATTGTTGTGACTTACCTACGGTTCCATCTCCGTGGCACCGCAGACGACGTACATATGGAGGCAGATGCTCTTGAGTTAATAGCGCCAGACTTCGAACATGAGACCGCATCTTTCAGAGCTATTTTCGGTTGTGTACTGTATTTTCTTTCTTTCAGGTATCGTTGGAATATTTGTACGGTTGGATTGTAATAATTGGACACTATTTGGGTATTTTTGTACATCTCTGCATCGTGGCTATTTTGATTTCACTGGTTAACTGCAGAACCTGCGCAATTATCAAATAAGTAACGGGCCCCCGAGAGTGGGTCGTTACAGCTTCATTATGATGTCGTTGGAGCATGCCTTGACCAAGGAGAACCAAGCGTGGACGCACCTTTGCAACCCTTGGGCGAGGAGCTTCAATTGCTTATTCAGACACATGATGCTCAATCCCAATACTTTCTTCGGAGCATGGAGACTCGGAGCCAGTATATTCAGGAGATCATTTCGAGTCTTGCATTGCTTGCCTTTTGCTTGGGAGAAGGCAATCCAACCACTCAAAAAAATTTATTATCTGATTTGGACTCTTCTTCACTCGCATGTATTGTGTGCAAAGATGGAGAGGACGAGCATGATATTTTGGATGGACAGGAGGATGAGCCAAGTATGGCCACGAGCTCATCGATCATTTTGGTAGAGCCTGAAACGTGCCTTCCCCTGGTCTGGTCCCAAGATCATTCATTCCTTTCCCTCATGGTGGAGCATTATATCGAGATGGATGCAACCATTTTAGGGAGTTTTCGTCAACATATTTCAAATTCTTTATTTTACTTTGACGATTATATTTGGGTCACTTTCATCGAAAGGCAACGGTGCCCACTTTGGATTGATACAACTCATCTCTTGCAGGACATGGTCGTATATTTTAGAGAGATGCTAGGAGTTGTGTTGCTAGGGTCCAAAGTGATTCGTGGAGGGAAGACGCTCGCAGAGGAGCGTACGGATCTAATTGAGCTACTTCCTCCACTGTTGGACATACGTGATCCGCCTTTTGACCCCGGTGACTTCTATCCAGTAGTGTAGAAAATTTAAATTTTTGCACTTTCTATGCTTTCTAGGATAGTTTTAATTCAATAAACGTATTCTCTTTCAACATTGAGGACAATGTTTGTCTTTAGTTGGGGGGAGTAGTATGTGGTTTTAGGATGTTTAGTTAGTTGTTTTTGGTTTAATTTTTTTTTTGTTTTTTTGGAGACATCCATTTTGACATCACCAATCATTTTGCAAGTATATCATTTACCCTCCTTGCTCTCTTGCTAGTTATTTGCTTAGTCCCTTATATGCTTCATATTCATGCATACATTTGGATTCAAATCTTATGTTCAAATTCCTAAATTGTGATTGTCATGCATTTTATTACTTTTTCTTCATGAGATCAATTTTAATATGCTATTCATAAAACTAGTGCATAATTCGATGAATTTTGTCTTCGATGTGGTTATGATTAGTTTTGTACAAACTTTGTGATGCACGAGTTGGATTAAGTCATTAGTGTAGATTGGTGTTCAATTTGATGGAATTTGGCCTTGGATATACGCTTGGTTTATGCTTGAGGAGTGGTTGATTGGTGTGTTGGATCAAAAAAAAGAGAAAGAAAAGAAAAAGAAAAGGAAAAAGAAAAAAAAAGAAAAAGTGCATCGTTCTTCTAGTTTTGTCAAGTAGCCGGGTCCTCATGAAACATTGGGGATTCGTGTCGAAAGATAGGATTTAGGGGAGTGCACGAGAGAAAAATAAGTGAATCTTAGGTGATTCGAGTTACTAGGTCCGCGGGGTCCTTTTTGGTCAAATGCCCCAAAATCTTCTGATTTGGGAGTCATTGACCGAACCCTCGTTACATGGGTCATTCTAAGTTTCATATTAAAAAAACATGAATAAACATGATCCACATATCAAACTTCCATGAATTAAGAAAGCTTATGTTTGGCCAAGTTCTTGAAGATTGTGATACTATGACACGCTTATGTTTTAATCTCAATGAATGCAAAATTTGCTTGTACTTTGTTGGTTTGAGCCATATTGAAGTTTTGGTCTTGGATTTGCTCTCTTTTATGAGTTGGTATATTGGAATTGAGTTTATATTGAAAAAATTTCATGTGCCATGAATATTGTGGAGTTTGATGTGTGCTATATTGTGAATCCGAATATATCGCTTGTTTTGCTAGGGACTAGCAAAAAGCTAGTTGGGGTGTGATTAGGGTTCAATATTGTATATTTTACCCCTCATTAGATGGCATTTTGTGCATAATTTGTATTCATTTTGGCTCCGATACGCGCATTTTGATGATATCACTTAATATTGGAGCTTACCGTTTTTATATGCTTAAAACATAATTTTTACAGATTATTAGCATTTTCATCTTGGTCTTTTATTATTTTTCAGTTAAATTTTGTGAAGTCTCAATTCCAACGCATATTTTTCCAGAATTTTTGGAGGTCGGAGCAATTTACTGCATTTTTTGGAAGACAATGTGACGGTGCTGAAAATTTCTGGGCTAGAAAGTCTGCTTTTCCCCTCTTGTGCAGAATTCTGCTATCATTGCAGCATATATTCCGACATAATGATATTTTTCTGGTATTCTACACTTTGTTACGGTTCCATCGCCGCCTGGAACACGTCATTCCGAGGTCGGATGGTTTTTCTAGAGTTTTCGCACGACAGGATGGCGGTGCTGAAAATTTCTGCAGATTTGCCCATCTTGTGAAGAAATCTGCTATCATTCCAGTGTATTTTTCGGCCTAATGATATTTTTTTGTTAGAGTACACTTTGTTACGGTTCCATCGCCGCCTGGAACACGTCAATCCGAGGTCGGATGATTTTTCTAGAATTTTCGCAAGACAGGGTGACGGTGCTGAAAATTTCTGCAAATTTGGGCATTAGTTGCGGGTTTGGGCGCGGATCCGACCCGTTTGGGCTGTTTTCAGACCCGAAATTCTGAGTCTATTTCTTGGGCTTTCCTCCCCTCTTTTTCCCTCATTCCACTCTCCTTCTTCTTCATTCTTAGGGTTAGAGGCCATTGGAGAGGAGCAAGAAAGCTTGGAGGAGCACTTTGGAAGAGAAAGTTTATGTTTTTCTTAGAGAAATCTTGGTGAACTCTTTCCCTTTCTTTGTGTATTTTGATTTGGTGATTTGTAATGATATTGGATGATGGTTTTTAGAGATAAAAATGTCTCTTTTATTGCTATGAGTAGCTATATCTCATTGTGTGTGGTTGTGTGGTGATGTTGCTTGCTTGGGCTATGGAATTTCAATCTTGCATGTTTAAAAGTTTATGTGGTAGGATTTTTTTGGGATATACTTTGAATTAGGGATCCTAATGGGTATCCCTAGAGTGGAGTTTGCCTAGTGGTACCATTCATATATGCTTGGTTGTTTATTATCTCGATTTTCCATACCCTACTTTCATTGCACACCAAGTGTTTGTTAAAATGCCACATCCACCAATTGCGCTTTCCTTAGCCGGAAAGACAATTGAGTTATCCTTGGATTGAACCCATATGCTTAGCAACCTCATTCCCACACACCACACAAGCTTCCTCGCCTATTTCCCTCTCCGATTCTCGAACCCTAGGATGTTGGTTTGGTAGATGGTCTCACCCACATTTTCACGCGCATTTCCACCATTAGCTTAGTTGGTTGTAGTTTCGTCTTTATCTCTCCTTTATTAATTGAACTTGCGATTGCAAAACGACTTGTCCCCGTGATCCGACCCGGTCTCACCGGATATAAATTTATTACTTGACGTCCTCCTACACTTGGGAGTAGCGCTTAAGCATCACATACTTGAGACGCGTTCAAGCAAGCGTTACATGTACTATCCTTACGCACGACGCAGGTTCGAGACCTGCATGGGCCACCAAAAACTGTCACGCTCCGTTTCCCAGAATATCCGACATTAAAATTTTTTTCCCAAGTATCCTGAAGAGTGAGGGTGATGAGAGAGGAAAAGAGAGAGAGAAAGAAGAAACTGAATAAGCAGGCCACTGCGCACATGCTGGGATAGTACAAGTGTAGCTTCATTAAAATATCAAACAACCCATAAATAACAAGGAACAACAACAACAAATTTATATAACAACTTCATTTACATACATGTCCAAGATACATCATTTCATATACACCAACACTCTCCACCTTCCAAGACAATCAAGTCACTCTACAGGTTACAGCTCACACCCTCTGCAAACCCAACTCCAAGTCATCACCAACCAAGCTATCATTGCTACCTGAAAAATAAGGAGGAGCACGTCAATGCGTGCCCCAGTAGGAACCAACTTGGATTTGGAACGCCATTTTAAGGTTATCAATCCATAAGGCACGCCAAGAAAAATAGAGCATGTGACAAAGTGTTATAATGAAACTTAAATAGCTAAAACAAGGGAATCATACATGCGGTCCAATGTCGAGTAACTGCAAGAAAAGGTTAGCACGAATAATAATAATAATAATAACACAAGTGTTCAAGCAACCAATATCTAATAAGATAAGTGCAAGTGCTTGAAGCATGACACGGAGTCACCAAGAAACATGCAAAGGGAAGGGGAAGTGCGGCCAGCAGTAGAAGTAACACGTAATTCTTATTTTATTATTTCATAATTGAGTTAATTGGAACTTGGGTAAACTATGTGATACCAGGACCTGGACTTCACCCCAAATTTGAGGTGAATATAGCACACGACGCAGTGGACATGGGCACTGTACGCCGGGCCTCTCAGCTCCCCCGTCCCTGTCAGGAGTGAGGCTCATATCACAACCTCCGTATGCCCTCTTCCCCTCCACTCCCGGTAAAGGCGAGTGGGTATAAATATCCCCCCCACTCCCGGAAAGACGAGTGGGTATAAACATCACATATCACATAATTATTCCCTCAACTTCTCAGTCCAGGCCTCATATCCACAATTTACTCAAATCCCACCTAAAATCCAGGTTTTGCTAACTTACCCCCTTTTGGAGGGGATTGAGACATTTTCATTCATCAATTAAGCATTTTAAGCTTCATTATAGGAATCATGGTGGCGTGGTACACGTTTAGTAACTTCCTTTCATCAACACGGGTCATGCACATAAGTGCTATGCCCTCAGTCATCGCATCATCACATAGCAATCTGGGTCATGCACTCACGACATGCCCTTCATCACATCACATACATATTCATGTATAATAGTGTATCCATGCCATCCATGTCCCCAACATCATCAATTTATAACAGGGTTCTTGATACAAGAGCATATAGGCCCAATTTCCATGTTTCTTTAACTTCACATTCATTGGGGCATTTCAACAAACACGTGGCAGGCGCCATAGAAACGAACATTGTCACATTATCAAATGTAATAACAATAGCTTAACTAAACATTCCGTCATTAGCACAACATCCATGCATAATGGGATGGAGAAATTAACATCAACACACGATTCAATATTCAACCAACACTCCAACTTGCTGAAATTGCAAGAACAACCATCAGGATCAACACATTTCATTCATTTCTCTTGGGAATTTGACACAACTTTATAAATGAAATTTGAAGATATGGCAGTTATGGATTTACAGATAAAATTTCATGCAAAAATATGAACTATATGATTTATGGTGAATTAATTGGGGAAGTGTGTCAAATCTGTTTTTCAGACAGATTTCAGGGTCTGTATTGAAAGCCAATTTTGGGCATGTTGGAAGCAGAAATTCGACATATAAACACTCTGATGAATTTTTATAAAAAATTGTTAAATTTTCAACAAGACTAAGATCATAAAATTCCATGATGTGTGCAGGTGTTTAGGCCAATTTTGCTAAACTATGTCAACACTGAAAATCAAACAGACATGTTGTAAAGATGGATTTATTGCTCTCAATTTCTGAATTGAATATATATCAAAATTTATATGATTTTGGGGTAGAACTGCAAGATCTACAAGCACATATTTTTTTTCGAACCCTAATTCGAGCTGCAGTAACATTAATTACATCAACAACATGAAACAGAATTTCGGAAATTCAAAAGAGATAAGTTTGCTTGGAATTTCAATAAGATATTCATGAAAATTAAATCATGGCACATCAATTTGATTACCACTAATTCATATTGGTAAAACATGATATAAAAACATGTGGAAAAGAAATCCTAAATAGATTTCCAAAACCAAGTTGGAATCCTACCTCAAAACTGGAATTTTCCTCTTCTCCTTCTCTTCTTTCTTCTCCACCTTCTTCTCTCTTGAAGTAAGCTTGAACCCCTTCTATTTAAGATTAGAAATTAGGGGTTTTGAGTTGAAGAAGGAGGGGAAATGGGGACTAGGGTGGCCGGTCCTATTTGGGAAAGAAAAGTAAAGAAAAGATGAGAAGAGAAAAGAAAAGAAGGTTAAAGAAAGAAAGAAAGAAGATTCCAATAAAAAATCTCTTCCTAGAAACCTCTTTTAGATAAACATGCAACATGTTAAATGACCAAAATACCTCTTCATATTCTAGGTATTTACAAGGATTCCATTACTTTATGCACACACAACTTCAGGATGTACGCACAGCAGCTTTAGTCCAAATGACCGTTTTGCCCCTCGCCTTTCTAGAAATTTACGGGGGTTGCCATTGACCCCTAACCCCTTTCACACTAGCATGGCTCTTCCTACACACATCCGTGCACATCCATGCATGCATACATGCTTCACACACACGCGTCTAACACATTCCTGTTGTTTTACTCCTACGACGTCATTTGCACTTCTCCTGCATTCACATTTTGCATTCTCTTCCCTTAGCCACGTATTACGGCATAATCCCCCTTGCATTACGTCACATATACCGATATCTACGCTTATTTCATACCCACGTATGCATCGTAGGTAGAAATACCACGTGTGTTCAGTAGAATACACGTATAGTGCAAAATAGGGCATGCCAAGGGTAGTTAGAAAACATATTTGTATTGGGAACACTCAACTTCTGTAAATTGCAAAACCACAAAGGCTAATTTAATTTACATATAACCCTTTTAATAATTATAATTGCGATTTATCCCCTGGGATAAACCTGGCATGGACGTACCTAATTCCCAAGTACTATCATTTTTATTATTATATAGAATCGTGCAGAATAAAAATAGGCTAAATCATAAACTGTTATACTGGTTTACAATCAAATATAATTCACAAAATGACATGAGAGATCGTCTGTTTGGATATGGGTATGGGTAGACATTTATACACACGGGTACGGATATGTATACCCATATTTTACCTACCGGTAAAACTGTACGTGTATGAATATTATATATCCATACCCGAGGGAACCAGTACCTGGTCATTTTAATATTAATATACTATTCTTATTAAGTAAATTACATATAAACCAATTACATATTTTATAAAAATAACAACTAAACAAATAATAACTAAACTAATATTCTTATAGAGTTCTCAGTAATTAACCCACACAATCAGAACCCGACCCACACGGGTGTTTCGATGAGTGCAAAAACAGGCGAAAATGAGAAGAGTTTGTTTGACTGTGTGTATTTTCTTGGGGTTTTTGGTTTTTTTGATTGTGGGTGTGATTTTGGGTGCTTTGGGTTTGGGTGTGGTTTGATGGTTTGAGTGAGGTTTTGGGTTTAAGAAGGCTGTCCCATGTAACGATATGACATTGCCACATAGGACAAATTCAAATACAGCCCTCAATTATAATAAGGATAACGAATAATTATTACGAAGCGGAAGAGATGAGCTAACGAAGCATGAAAAGTTTGAAAAAGAGCAGAATAGTGGGCCACCAATAGACAATTAAATTTAAAAAACAATTACATAAAGTTTGAATATAAATAGTTTTGGCCATCCTTCTTCAAAGTGTCAGGATGGCCGAGTGGTCTAAGGCGCCAGACTCAAGTTCTGGTCCTCGTGAGAGGGCGTGGGTTCAAATCCCACTTCTGACATTTCTCTGAATTATTTTTATTGAATTTTTAAAATTTTATTTTGGTTTGAATAACCTTATATTGAATTTTACTGTTTCTCCAAATCTCACTGCACACGCGTCAACCATCCAATGGATCGTATCTTCTCCCTGACGTCTCAAAACTGCCGCCCCTCCAAGGCGTGCTACTAGTCACACTACACATTTTGCCAAACATGTGGCGCTTATTTACTGGTTTGCCATTCCCTCAGGAAAGCTTCTAAAACACAATGGTATAATTGTAAATACATGTAATTTGTGTATCAAAATGTGTAATTTACTGTCAGCAGAGACCTCCGAGCTTGCCTTTTTCCTACTGGAAAGCAATAAAATCAACCATTTTCTGGCTTTTGGTCTGCTAGGGCTTAGGGTTTTGATGGAGAGAAAGAAGATGACGATGCGATCCGACCACGGCCCACCGTCGGGGTTCATCTTCACGTGCGATCGCGTCACAAAGTCCGAGTGTTACCGATTGCAGGTCTTTGGGCTCCCTTGGTCGAGGATTGAGTCTGTGATGAGGATCGAGCCCGGGGCGGCCCTGTTCCTCTTCGATTGCGAGCTCAGGATCCTCTACGGAGTTTATCGGGCTGCTTCTTATGGGGGTGCAAATCTCGAGCCTCTTGCTTTCGGGGGCAAGTTCCCAGCTCAGGTGCTTCTTTAATGCCATTTGTCCCCTAAAAGGCATCGATTTTGATTTTCTTGCTATTTAAGCATATTTTTCCCATCTATCTGGGGAACAACGTGTATCATCATCTACTGCAAATGGGCATGCTTAAATTGTGCCATGGTGGCTGAGTTAACACTTTGTTTGGAAAGATGGCGTTTATGGGCAATGCAAGCATTTTTCCTATGATCTCATTAGTAGTGTATGCTTAAAATTGTGGGAACGTATTTTGCTTTGCGCTTATCTTGACTTCTGCCATGCACGGAGACAAATGGACTTCCTCCTTCCGGCAGACATTTTTTTTCCATAGGTAGAAGTGGTGATGGAAGCGTGCGAATTGGTCATATATTTATGCATGTCTTGAAATGTCGGTTTCTCTTGCCTTTTTTTGCTGGCTTAAACATATTGAAATCATTTGAAATGGAATTTCTAGGTGGTGTGGCTGTGATAGATCACATCGGATGTAATCGATTTTGGGTTGCCCAATTTTAAATTTTGTTAGAGTCTCTCCATAGAGAATACAGCTGATAGTAGCATTGCTTAAATAAATTGATTGTGGTAATAGATATCGTCATCTGGGCCCTTATAATATAAGGACAATTATAACTCGCCAAAAAAAAACAAGCAAAATGCTTCTTAGTTTTGCCTGTTGCAGTTTGGTGACTTGACTGCGGAAAGCTAGAGTTAAGAAAGCAAAACTGCATATTTAAATAAGGCAGTGTACGTGGGCAGGTTAATATATCCATTACCTGGCGACATGGTTGTACCTCTTGGAGACAAGATGTGCTTTTAGTGTGTCTTTGCAGCATGTCATTGAATTTGCTGGTATATCAGTATAGTTGTATAATTTTCCTTTAATAAACTGGTCTATTTGGTTTAATCGTAATCATCGCTCATCATCTAAACTCTTAAAGTTTTTGCATCCAAATTTGGTCAGCTATGTATGAATTTAATTAGTTTTATGAGACAGCTATCAGCCCTCTAAATTTGTGCCAAAATCCTTACCCACGCAACTATTGACAATAGAGTTGCCATGCAGTTCATATATTGGAAAACCTGCTTTCTGGTCATGTAATTTAAGTGGAACCACTTTCCGAGTTCGTCTACAGCAGGAAAGAACATATAATGATAGAATAAGAGGAAAGTTGATATATTTGTTATATCGAATTACATTCAATTTTTAGGTGTAAATAGAGCCAATAATCTAATGTAATAGTCACATGGATTATATTTCCTCTGGTTCTAAGAATCAAATGACATATGAAGCAGGTTGGTATATCGTTTTGGCTAATTTAGGGGAGTGAAAAATTAGATGACTCGTATAATGTCACCTTCTACTGCTAACATATGGATTATTTGCCTGTGGTCATATTTCCTTGTTGCCGATTCCTTTACCTGCATTCTGACACTATTGTATCATTATTTGTCTGATTTTCTTGTTTAATATGGATTCTTGTATTCAGTTCTTCTCATTTTATTTGGGTTTATGAGCTCATAACATTTTGAGCACCGTTCTAAATTACATGTATGTTGCAGGTGAAATTCCAGGCAGATAAGGATTGCCATCCCCTGCCTGAGAGCGTTTTCAAACACGCTATACAGGAGAATTACTCCAAGAACAAATTTAGACCTGATCTCAACTATCCACAGGAAAGTCGTCATCATGATAGATCTAAAGCATGATTTGCATTAGGAAGAGACCAACTTTTTTGATCCATCTTTTTTATCTGTGAAATCTTATTATGTACTCAACTGATAGATTTCTGTGATCCATGTTTATGCAGGTCAGGAAATTGTTGTCTTTGTTCCAGGTTACCACCGTGACTCCTCATCATCTACCCCCTGTTGTGAGCGTGGATATTTCCAACAATGTAAAAAACAAGGAGGGTTTACCCTCGGGGTTCATCTTCATGTGTGATCGCGCCACCAAGCCCGAGTGTTTTCGATCTCAAGTCTTTGGGCTCCCAATGTCTAAGATTGATTCAGTGATGATGATTGAGCCTGGGATGGTGCTCTTTCTCTTCGATTGTGAGCTCAGGATTCTCTATGGAGTTTATAAGGCGGCATCTCATGGTGGTGCAAATCTCGTGCCTGATGCTTTTGGAGGAAAGTTTCCAGCTCAGGTGATGGTGATGATGTCCTTTTCCTCTGACTTGACATTTCCCTTTAAAATAATGATCTTTGAGGGATTTAAATTGGTATGCTTCAAAATACAAAAAATATATTCATGCACTTGGGGTCCCCTTCATAGAGCTATCCTGCCAATTAATTAGTTTGAAATTTGCACTGACATGTAAACTGGTTAACATAATGTATATTACTGTTTAGTTTTGACTTTTGAGGCCGTTTTGGGAAAGTGATGTATCAATAGGAAATGGATACACTTAAAATTCTGAAATATTTTTAATGTATAGAGAGAGAGGTATCATATGACATATGAGACTTTTCTCATGAACGCAGATGTGGTACGTTCTCATTGGTAAAGCATGCGATGTTTGCTAGAGTTCTCGTATATACATTGATGTGGCACAATCTCATTTGTAAAAGATAAATGGTCACATGGGGGTGTACGTTTTAATCCATGTGACACATTCTCTATTACCAACAAGATCGCGCAACGTCGGTGTGTATGAGATACTCTGACATATGTCATGATATCCATTTTTCTCGAGCCCACACCCGCATGTGCACACGCGTGTTCACACACAAAAAGGGATGCTTATAGAATACATTCATGTTAGGCCAATGATACGTTGAAGACGGATATGAGTTACCACCTTTTATCAGTCAGAAAGAGGGAAGATGATTTATAATGGCAAATGCCAAAAAGAAAAGAAATAAATGCTAACACTACTCTGATGACTGAGTAGGATATGCTTAGAGTTGTGGGATATCAAGTTCATGTGGCATGTCTTGGCTTATTTCAGCCATCGGTGCCCATTTATTCTAGACTCCTTCCTAGCCTGGGGTAACATATGGAAACACGTAACTCAGGTTTTCTCTATTATTTATAGTGTTCATTCTTTAATTGGAGGTTTAACATTAGTATTTGTGTGGACTTAGAATTGTGGTAAGTAGTAACACACGTCTATGTGTGTGCATACCGGTTATTCCCTATTTACTATAATTTTCTGTATCTTCTAATGCTAGAACGACATGGCTTTACATCAACTTTCAGATTCCAAAAAGGTTTCAAACATGCGCTCTAGAATTTTCTACATTACTCTCTTCAATATAATTTAAGTTGCTTGAGTCATTCCAAACCCTATTATGTGGCTATATTTTATACAAATACTAGAGCTTTTGCTATATATTCGTCATGAATGCCAAAAATCTAGCGGGAGCCTATTATGTGGCTATATTTTATACAAATGACTAGAGCTTTTGCTATACACGCATCAAGACGGCCAACCATCTAGTGGGCACAATTTTCATGACCAAAAAGGTTGATTTTCTGAAGTCCTATTCATCAACTGCTAGCCTACAATGCATCATGCTTTATGGAAATTTCTATCTTGCTACAGTTTCCTTAATTAGGAATCTGATACATTGTAGACTAGCAGTTCCGGTAATTTTAGTTTCTCTTTGGGTTTACTCTGGAACCTTCTTATGGTAGAGTGGCACCATAGCTAACCCCATTTTGATGGAAAAAGGAGAGAAGACGACGACAGTGATAATGCCATGTGCACTAATAGGTATTTTGATTTAAGGACTTGATTGATGAGAACCATTAAGCTTGGATCTTTTTTCTTTTTAACTTGGCATGCAGGGGCACTTGAGGGGATGGGAGTGTGGTGGTAGGGATGTAGAGTGGCACCATAGCTAACCGCATTTTGATGGAAAAAGGAGAGATGACAACGACAATGGTGATAATGTCATGTTCAGTAATAATTATTAAAATGTAATGACTTGATTGCTGAAAAGTAAATACGGAACCATTTAGCTTGGATCTTTTTTCTTTTTAACTTGGTATGCCGGGACACTTGAGGGAATGGGGGTGGGTGGTGGTAGGGATGTAAACAGATGCATGAAATCCAAAACCCAATATGTAGTAATTCAGATTTGGATGTAAAACCTAATTCCCAATCAGATTCGGATGTGGGTAGTCATTTAATATTAGTTTCGGAGCCATATTCGAATTCAGTTATAAATCTATTGGATCCAGATAATATGAATAAATGCATGATATTATGTATCATTACCCATTGCACGTTAAAGTAACCTGATATAACCAATACTTATATATCCAAGTTGCGAACAAATCCCATGTTTTATCCAGACCCAATACTAACAAATGATTTGTAAGGATGTTTTCTATTCCTCCACGAAATAAACCGACTTCCTTCTGCTTCTCTCTGCATTTTAGAAGCCAAACCATTAAAACTCTAAATCATCTTTAGAGATGGAAATAAGAAATTCAGAACTGATTATCTCATCTCAGCGAGCTCGTTTGGTTTCTTTGCAAGGTTTCATCTATCAAATTTTTTGGGAGAGGTTTTAGTTTCATTGTTTATCTTTTGATTTTTTTGAATGCTATCCTAGTAGAATATAACTCTTTGTAAAATACTTGGTAGGTCAATATCATTTTATTGTAAATTCTCTACATTTTATTCTTTCTTTAAGCCTATTATCGAAACATTAGGTTTTATTTCAAGATATATTTGTTATATATATATATATATATGGGAATAATGGGTATCATACGCCATATGAGAGGGTCTCTCATATTCCCTCTCACATAAAGGGGGCAAGTACAAGCTCACATGGGCTTGTACTTGTTGTACTTGCCCCCTTTATGTGAGAGGGAATATGAGAGACCCTCTCATATGGCGTATGATACCCATTATTCTATATATATATATATATGAAATTTCTTGTTTGAAGATGTAATTTTTTCCCTTATTGGTAGATCATGTTGATTACTATTAGTGTTTTAAAAAGCACAGCCCCAGGGGCTTTGGTGGCCAACTATGCTTGGGTGGCTCTTTTGGCTACGCGCTCAGGGCTTAGGCAGCCCTTTTGTGCAATGTCCGCTCGAGCAGCCTAGGCGTGTGCTCCGGCATTCTCAAGCAGCCGAGGCCCCGTGGTGGGCCTAGGCAAAACTTGACTATTAAAATATTAAATGCAATATTTGTTTTATAGTTTTATTGCTTTTAAAGTTTGATGGTCATTTAGATACAGGTTCAGGGAAAACGCCTAGGCATCACATAATCATTTGAAATTCTGTTTTTTCCCTTTTCCAGAAAATGTGTTTTGGCCTTTTTAGTTTCCAAAAATAGCTCCAAACCCCAGAAAATTCTAGTAAATCCAGAAAAATTACATTTTCACCTGAAAAATAAGAGAAGCTAAGATTAGACCATAAAAATTGCATTTTATGTATTAAAAAGGAGTATGCTGAAATATTCATTGATATCACAAATATGCGCATATCAAAGCCAACATGGACAAAATATATACATAAAATGCCTAGAAATAGAGGGGGGATATGCAATATTTCTCCACAATCAGTTATATAGAGAAATACTTTCTTGGTATATGCAATGCTAAATTCATTTTCAGCATTGGTTACTATTTAAAATAGATCTTCGACATCGGTGTCTGTTCAAATGCCAGTCTTCCCAAATGCCAACCAATCTGTTATTTGGTCCAATAATTATCAAATCCAAAGTCTGAGAAATATCTGTTGGATCTGGATCTAAGCCTAGGGGGTGAATAGGCTAATAAAAATTCTCGTGCAACCCACGAGCAATCACATGCAGATATAACAGATACAGAGTAAATAATAATCAATCAGAGTACGCAGCAGATTTACCCTGGTTTGGTTGTCCCCACGACCTACGTCTAGCCCCGAAAGCAAATACTAGATTACTAATGTTACTGGTACAACATGTAGCTAGAGCACCTCTCTACACTCACCTGGTTCTCTGTGCCGCACTCCACCGGTGCTCTTGGTACAACTTGTAGCTAGAGAACACACTCTACACTCACTTGGCTCTCAGTACCTGCACTCCACCGGTGCTAAACAAAACTAATCCTAGTATAGGCTCTCACTTGACTAGTCCCAACTAGTCAAGTCTATCTTGTCTAGTACCACACTAGACAAGATCCCAAAGTCACAAATATGGTAAAGTTTTCTCTACTGAGATCTATACACCAATACACAAAGATAAATAAATATGCAATTAGAATAGCTCAGTGATGGTTTAGTCGTCTCTGTCAATCAGCTCAAGCCAGACCAAATCTGACAGGATGTAGTCGTCTGTCTCACGTTATGGCTCTCTCAAGATGTGGCCTCCTTCTTTGGTTTCGAAGCTTGCGTCGATGGATAAAGAGACCCCTGAAAGTTGCAGCTTTGAGAAGATCCCCCTTTGGTATGTTGCGCAATAAGGAGAATATGGGCTATGGCAAGTTGCGGCCTTGTGGGAGTCTTCCTTGATGTGTTGTGCAATGAAGAGATGGAGAAGCTCCTTGATGACATTTGCGACCTTGGCTTGGAGAACCCCAAGTATGTTGCGGCCTTGAGGAGTATGGTTGCTTGAGCTTGCGCAATGAAGGAGGGTGCTTGGCTTGATACTTGCGCAAGGTAGATGGAGATGGAGCTTTGGGTTTTGGGAGGAAGAGGGTTGCACAAGCTAGGGTTTTGGTCTTTGAAAGTTGCAGCCTAAAGGAGGATGATGACTTGCGCAATGAGCTTAGGAGTATGGCAATGGTGCTTTGGCCTTGGAGCTTTGGCAATGGAGATCCCTACTAGGTTGCGCAAGGAGGATGAAGCAATGGAAGAAGGAGCTTATGTTGCGGAATATAGATGGTTCAAGCTCTAAGGGATGTTGCGCACCTCTTCATGTATGGTCGGCCTCCCTTTGTTTTTCTTGGGTTGCCCTCTCTCAAAATATCTCTATTTGAATATGAGTTTATATAGGAGAGGATGAGATCAATTAGAATCAATTAGAATCCCATAATTGATGGAGATTGGAAGGAACCCTAACTTGAATAAGATTTGAATGAATCACCATGGATATGGAGTTTGAATATGGATGGCTATATGATTTGAATTTGAGTAGCTATGAGATTAGAATTGGATCTTATTTAATCACAATTGATTTGCATGAGATTCTCCATATCTCTCTATCTTTGACCAAGTCTTCAATTTGCATGGCTTTAGGATATGATTCATGCACTAATTGATTTGAATCAATTCAAATATGGATTTGAATTGATTTCCTCATCATCTTCATATCTTTGACTTAGTCCAATATTTGTAGCCATTATCTCCATCTTTGACTTAGTCCACTTTACTAATGCATGGCAAATTCTTCATCACTTTGACTTAATCTCTCTTTGAGTATTTGCGAGAGTGCCATTCCTGAAAACACTTAGCACACACATTAAATCGTTCATACACGTTTGTTATCATCAAATATGAAGTCATCGATCGTTGTATCCAACCACACGTTGTATCTAACTACACATTGTATCCAACAAGATCCACTAGAAAAGTTATGTGAGAGCAGTACTACACTTCTTCAAATACTTGAACAATTAAAGAGGAAGTAAGAGCTCGAATCGAAGTCTGCGTCCACAATTAAGCTTGAGCCCAAACATGATTCAACGATTGAGCCCGAGCTCGAGCTAGAATTTGAGACAAGTAGAGACTGAGACTGAGCTTAACTCTGAGGCAGTTTGAGTTTGAGCATGAGCCAAGTCCCGAGTATAATATTGAGACATATTTTGAGTCTGAGCTCACATCGAAGCCGGAGATTAAGCCTGATCCAGAACTAGAGCCTCAGATCGATTCTGATTTAGTATCACATCTTGGGTAGAAGCTCTAGCTTAAGCCACTTATTGATTGTAAGCCAGACTACAGATAGATAAATCACTTGAGTTGGTTGAGCACATCAAGTTTGTCCTTCCTAATCTACTACCACGGCTTGCCAGTTAGTAATTTTGACGTGCTTTCCTTTTTTCCGTGATCTTGCTACATTCTCTTAAAGATGCACATCTATAATATTTCATTTTGGTTCATTTCAAGGTATGAGAACATGTATTTTGTAATAAGAAATTATTGATTATTACGGTTTTACACTTATCACCATTCATTGGGTGATGAATATTTCAAAGCTGAGGAGAATAATGTGATACGACCTGGGGGTGTGGCAACAAATCAGTGGCATAAGTGAACCAATGGTATTTCTCAAGGTTCTAAATGGCGTGAGGCGTGGCGTGGTAGCGAGGTCAAGCCTCAAGCCTTAGGAGCCTTGGCAGAGCCATGTCGTTTTTCAAAGGCGTCGCTTAAGGCGGCAAATGTTTGTATATATTATATAATATATATAGAGGGAGACAATAGACTATGCTCCACTTAGATGGATTAGTTTCCAAATCCTACCAAATACATGCCTTCCATCTACATTCAGATGTGTGCTGACAATTAACCAAAGTGTTACTTTACTAAAAAGCAATTGTTTACATAACTAAAAAGCATATGACCTCAAAACGTCATCAATATCAAAGCAATCGATTAACACAGTTAAAGCTATTTGGATAATTGGATCTGAACGAAATTTGCTGATACTTGAAGGAACATTGATTTTTGCATATCCTAGTTCAACATCTTGAATAAACTTTGTTCACAAGTGTTGTCTAAAGCCAGAAAAGGAATAATATTGATACATCATATGGACACATTTCAGCTAAGCAAGTAAACAAACACCATACTATGCATAAGGCATATAATCATTAAATGAAGCTGATTTGTGGTGTATAATGCAGTTTGAGCTCACTAATCTTCTTCGCAGATTTGATGTAGACACCATATATTTAGCGAAATCATCATCAAAGTATCAATGCATTTTTAGCCCTATAATAGAGAACAGGTCGGGTTCCATTTTTTTTATTTTTTTCGTTTTTTGTGGCGCGCCTTGTGTCGCCATGGCGCGCTATGGCGAGGCGTGCCACCTTAAATAGCATATATGGGCATTAACGTGGTGTGGCGGTCGTGCCTTGCCGCCATGGCGTCGCCGTGGTGAGTTTTTTAGAACCTTTGTATTTCTATAATTCTAGGCACCATGAGACAAATATGAAATTTTGAGGGTTCAGGGACAAATATGTAATTTTAGGAAAATTAGTCTTATAAATGTATTCTTATAAATGTATGTAGTGCTGGGGTAATTAGGGGGATGCAGAATTGTAGAAGAGAATTGAGAAGTAGAATAGATTAGGAGTATGAAATCCTAAATTAGTATCAGAGTTAAGCCGTCCTCTCGAATTAAAGGCTAGGAAAAGCGGTACTCCTCTCGAATTGAGGCCAACTATTCGCTGTATTTTCAATTTATCTATAAAAATCTAATTTTTATCCTCAAATCCCTAGTGGAACGTATCAAACTGGTATAGAATTAAAGGGAGAGCGTTGATCGTGATTGTGGCAAGAAAGGTGAACGCTTTGGAAGAAAAGTTGAAAAAGAGGTGGAGGTTTTCAAGAGAACAATGGAGGAACATCATCGATCGATGGAGGAACAACATCAAGCAGCCATGGAGGAGCGAAATCAATCAACGGAGGAAAGGCTTTCATCGATAGAAATCTCCATGAAGCAGATTTGGGAGAAGATGAACATCCCTCTGCCTGAGAAATAGCCGACGAAGCTAAAGCTGAAGGAAGCTGACGTCAACTACATAGATCCGGAAAAAGGCGACACCTTTGGTTAAATAAAAGGAAAAAGCTGTCGCCTTTGTGGGAGATCGACCACCGAACGACGCAGATCCGATGCAAAAGTCGAAATTTTTGATTGATAACGAGGGAAAATCATCTCTCTTGAGGAGAAGATCCATCCCGACATCAGATTTGATCAATGACGATGACTCAGATCTAGGGCTAAGGGCACTACTTTTCAACATAAGGTGGAAAGTCATCAACTTTAAGGAAGATCTGCATCCGGATGACAAAGATCTGCGCACGGAAGGCAGAAATTCCCACAAAAATCCATGGGGATGTGGCTCATGGCGGAGGTGCGGGATGACGTAGGGCGGATCGCCTATGCCATGGCCTGCTGATGGGCCGTCAGGGCCCAAACGAGCCTGGGGCAGGTCGCCCAGGCCACGGCCAGCCTTGGGCGGGCCGCCCAGGCCCAGGCAAGTCTGTGGAGGGCCGCCTAGGCCCAGGTGGGCATTGGGCAGGCAGCCTTAGGGCTCGCAAAACTTAGGCATGCCCATGGGCTTAGTGACAGCTCCCAGGAGCCCTTCGGCCCCTGGTTCTCAGGCGGAAGGCCCCCCGGAGCTCGATAACAACCTCCGGGAGCGTCGACCCTTCAGGGGTTTTGGCTATTGCCGTGGCATCTATTCGGGCTTCGCTGATGGCGACAGAGACTTTGAGTGGTCCGACGATAGCGGATGAGGCTTGCAAGGCTTCGGCTGGACCACATAAGGTCCACTATGGGGCGACAGCCCATGGGATAACGAAAGTGGACCCAAGTGAAGACCACGACAATCCATAGGAAGGGTTGCCCTGGGCCCCCGTGACTCGCCGTTGCCCTTTCGGGGGCAACGCCGACAATATGAGAGATTTTTGGGGGATCGACGAGGATGGAGGTGATATGTGGTGGATTGACGACGGATGGTGAGATGGCGTCACATCTGTAGGAGTCCAAAGTGGAGATTTTTAGGCCCAACAACTCAGCAGAACACCTATCAGCACCTATCAGCAGTTTCACTACGGACAACCCAATCAGGGAACGGAACATGGGCACTTCGGCGTTGACAATAAGATTCGAAAGTTGAAGATGCATGTCTTTGATGTGGGATTTTTATGGGTGGGTCTATCATACAGATAGATATTTCACCATGCATCATCTGACAGAGGAGATGCTAATGACAACAGGTATCTGTTTAGAGGGAACTGTTCTGGCATGGTTTTAATGGAAGGAGCAGAGACAACCTGTACGCTCATGGGAGGAATTCAAGGACTGCTTGCTGCATCGATTTCGAGACACTTACGGTGTGACGTATACGAACAAGTCTTTCCCTGCAAACAGGAGTGCACCGTCAGAGATCACAGGGAGAGATTCGAGATGCTCTCGGTCCACGTAAGGGTGTTCCTGAAGAGTCGCTAGAGGGGAGTTTTATGGAGGGATTAAGGCAAACATCAGAGCAAAGCTTTGTATACTGATGCCGAGGGGGTTTGGAGATGGGATGGAGCCGGCCCAGATGGTGGAAGACAGGAACACTGCAAAGTAGGCTACCAAGGAAACGATGAGCGGGACCACATCCCACACTCATGCTACAATAAGGATACAAAAGTTCCAACTGGAAGGGGTTCAGACACGCTAGAAGAACATCGAGTCTCAATCCGACTGCAGGTTCAAGTGTCTCACGGAGGCGTAGCTCTAAAATAAGCGCAAATGGGAGCTATACTTCCGCTATGATGAGAAGTTCATGTTAGGACATCATTACCGTGATCGTGCTCTCCAGGTGGCTGATAGTCAAAGATGAAGATGGCGAGGGCATAATAGCTGAGGAGAAAGACCCAGGAAGGGATGAACACCCTCATTTGAACTAGTATGTCTCATGGACTTCATGACACCATCTTGAGGATAATGTGGCTATCTGGGGTAGAGTAATGATTCACAATTTGGGGGTACGACGGCAAATCAGCGGCGGAAGCAACCAGTGACAATTATGTAATACTGGATACCATGGACAAAACTGTAATTTTAGGGGTCGAGGGATATATATGTAATTTTAGAAAAATCACTCTTACAAATGTATGGGGGCTGTGGTACTTAGGGGAGATGCGGAATTGGAGAAGAGAATTGAGAAGTAGAAGAGATTAGGAGTAGGAAACCCCACATTAGTGGGAGAGTTAAGTATTCCTCTTGAATTAAAGGCAAGGAGAACGATCCTCCTCTTAACTTGAGGTCAACTATACTTTGTATCCCTAATTTATCAATAAAAATCTGATTTTTATCCTCAAATCCCTAGCGGGTCATATGATTATGAGAACCATGTCCAATGAATCTCATTTAGTTTCATTTATTAAGATTTTATTGATTAAATTATATTATCTTTTATTTGATTTTATTTGTTAGGATTGTATTTGATTTATTTAGATTTGCTTATGCAAAACACGTTTGAACGTATTTTAGGATATAAGTTGCATCTTGTTGGAAGTTCATCGGTCAATGAACGATAAGAATTGCTTTGAGAGAAGTTTTTATTTTGGATCTTTTTTGTTAGATGCGAGGGAGTGGGTGCACATGAGCTTCGGCAAGCGGTCTAGATATCTCAATTTCTGACATGCTGATTTGTTAAGATGGGCAGAAAATACCTGTGCGAGAAACTCTCAACATTCTTTATCTATTAGAATCCTTAATTTTCCCTATTTAGAATGTTAGATCTGTTTGTTTTTGCTGTTTTTTTTCCTTCAGATCTTCTGTTCTATGTCAATAAGGTACAAGACAGAAGTTTTCAACTTTCCCATATCAAATTCTACTTTTCGAATTAGTGTTTTTCTTTTTTAAATTTTTTTTACTTTCATCAAAGGCACATGCCTTAAGTGCGATGCGGGATTTGATGCATGAAGTGTATGCCTTGCATAAGCTTCAATAGCTGAGGTGTAGGCTTCAACATCTCAACATCGTATTCCTATGCCAAGAGTCGTGTTGGGCTTAAAAAGCCTCGAGGCATGTTGCTTGATGGGCCTCCAAAAAAGATGGTTAAAACATTGCTTTTCAAACCACAATTTGGGGTGGCTTTAAACTTCAATTTTAGAAATTCTATTTTGGTTTTTAATCAATGCCTCGTTTCAGAGGCCTCATTTAAGGTCCCAAGCTCCACCAACCACAATTTCTGAAGCTAAGCCATGTTGCCAAGCAAGATCTTAGTCATTTGACTGTGGACGACTGGAGTTGATAAAATAAAACCAAAAATCTAAAGAAAGCTATCTGTGAGGAGGCTGATATATTGCATCACCAATTGGCTATCTGGAGACATTGCACGTGCTTTGACTTCATGTTTTTTTGTTCTGTTTGTTTTGTTTGTTTTGTTTTTTGTTTTGTTTTTGAGGGGATATGTGTGAGTATGAGCTTGTGAAGAGGAAGCCACGCCACTGAATCTGTTGGAACCACAAAAAAAAGACACAAACACACAAAAGACAACCACCTGGCTAATAAACTGATTAAATTGACAGAATCATATGGCAACTTCATGTTCTAACTTTTCCCTGCAAAGCTAGGTCAGTTATGTATGAATTTGATTAGATTTATGACTCGGATGTCAGTCAGAAGTCAAACCCTCTAAAGCTTGTGCCAACTTCCTTACCAAGGCAATTGTTGACTGCAGATGGCTTTACAAAAGATCTAGGACAGCTAGCATGTAGGGAACCTGTTAATTGTCCAGTATGTTTGGGGAACCACTTCCAAAGCTTGCTTGTAGTAGGAAAGAACCCAGAGGAAGAGGGACAATTAATATGTTTGTTATATGGCTCAAAGAAACCAAAGAGCATGCTAATTATAAAGATAGTATTATATTTTATATTCATCTTGTTTAAAGAAGAAAATGAAACATGAAGAGCAGAGTTAAATCATTTTGGCTGATTTGAGAAAATGGGAAGATTATCAGCTTTTTTTTATTTCGCCATCTGAGTGCTAATGAATGGAATTATCTCCTTATTCCCTGCTGCATCATTAATTTGTTTAATATTTGTTGTTTTATGATTCTCTCGATGCTTTCTTGGGTTTCCACGATTTGATATTATGACTAATATTCTACATTACAAGTATGTTGCAGGTGAAATTTCAGATAGATCGGGATTGCTATCCTTTGCCCGAGAGTTCTTTTAGAGGTGCCATACGGGAGAATTACTTTAAGGGCAAATTTAGACATGATCTTGACCATCTCCAGGAAAGTTGACATCTTTGATAGATCTGAATTATGCGATACAACATTGAAGAAATCGGTTTCTGCTTCAGCCTTTTCTCGTAATTGATTCACAGATTTCTGCCCTATTGTGCAGGTCCACAGATTATTGTCATTGTTTCAGGGTTCCACAGTTCCCTCTCAACTTCCACCTGCCCTTGATTTCCGAAGTACTCATCAAACTGCGAGGCCCCCAACTTCAACAATTCGTCAAAATGTGCCGCCAGCTGCCTTGCCTGCATCACTGACTAATCAATACTACCGTGCACCTCTAAACGATCCATATTTCCCTGGTCCATCTCGACCACCATTGCAGGGTGATCAATTTTTTGCTGCACCACCACCTGCATCACTGTCAAATGATCAATACTATGCTGCACATGCAAATTACCAAGCTCAAGTACCACCACCACCATCGAATGGTCAGTACAATACTGTGTTACCATGCCAACCCACTCAAACACTGCCGGCACCACCAAATTATCAGCATCATGTTGCACCTCCGGACTACCCAGCTGGGCCAGCTCAACTGCCGCTGCCAACAGCAACAGCTCCACCTCATGGTCATCATCATTATCCCGTACCCCCAAATGACTCTTACGACAACAGAGGGGTTTCACAGAATAATTATCAAGGAATGCCTATCCCAGCGTAGTGGTAAGTACTCTGGCTTGATATATATTAGTGGTCCGTACTCTACCTGGATATAGGTTGATTACTATGGTTTAGTTGACATTGGATTTGAGGCTTCGTAGTAACAAAGTGGATTCCTAGCTTTATAAGTTCTTTTCGCTCTGTTAGCATGCCAGTTTGTTAAATGCAACACTTCTACACGAGATCACTCACCTCGGTTAAATTGTCAGTTTAATGCTAGATTTGCATTTATTCAACAAGAAGGGATGTCCAAACTGCAGTTTGACATTATTTTTTTTGGGTCTTAAACGTGGGGTGTTGGTCGAGTTGTTTCCATGAAAAAAAGAGAGGAATTGTCACAAGTTTGATGAGTTCTTACATGCATTAAATCTGACTATAGATGCCTTGTCCACCAATAATAATAATAAAATAATAATAATAATAAATATCTAAATGTAGATACAAATCACTATGGTGCCTTTAAGTTCATGGAACTGAATTATTCTTAGCAAGCATTTTTTAATTAGAAAGCGATGGATACTGAAAAATCTGTGACAGCACTATCAATTTAGCTGACCAATCCAGTGGAGATATGCATTGGTGCCAAACAATGAATCTTGTCAGATGGGTCTAACCAAGAGCTGATAGAGTCAGGCTAGCTTTTGATATATTGTATTGGTTTTTTTGGTAAACAAAAGTTCGGGTGGTTTATCCAGTGGAGATATGCATTGGTGCCAAACAATGAATCTTGTCAGATGGGTCTAACCAAGAGCTGATAGAGTCAGGCTAGCTTTTGATATATTGTATTGGTTTTTTTGGTAAACAAAAGTTCGGGTGGTTTAGGCAGCGGTCCCCACCACGGGCCAGGGCAAGCCTCCGGGCTCTTAGAGCGCTTACAGAGGACTTACAGGTCGCCCACCAAACGCCCATCAATTCATTGGCAGCGGGCTTCGAACCCTCGACCTGGGTAGTCAGGGTCGAAGACCTTACCAATATGCCAAAGGCACCGGCATTGTATTGGTTACATACACACTCGGAATGCCATCAACTAAGATCAGATCCAAAACTGGGTGAGATACATCTGAATGAACTCAATATGTGAATGGAAGGAATTCTCTTGGGAATGTTTGTATAACAGCAAATAGGTAACTTAAATGTATTTTACACCAAGGCAATGTGCTTGTTACCACGAACTATAAATTCATTGGTTTTATGGTCTTCTTGCCGCTGTTCAAACCTGTTACGACCCTAAGGCCGGCCCCCATGAAATTAAGGCCTGTATGCATTAGGGGTCCAAGCAAACACATCACCGACCCTCCTGATAGTATACTAGCTGAGATGAAGATCGCCTCCATCTAGAGAAGCTCACCTCACATTGCCATTAGCTTGCTTCCGAGGTCAACCAGCGAAGCTCGCCCGTCCGACCTCCAAGCTCGTCACGCCGAGGATAGCTGCCTATCCTCCCGTAAGGAGCACTGTTCGGTGATCGCGCGCTTGGCTCACCCCCGAGGGCGACCAAGTATAAATATCTCTGACAGGGTGACGTAGGCTCACATCCTCTCCATTAATGCTAGATTTTAAGGGTAAGAACTGATGGTCGCCATTCGCATCTCATTAATGCTCCCGACACCTCTTGACACCATTAATGCGGTAAATATCACTGACACAGCTTCACTACTCGAGTGTCAACTGGGTTGATTCGACAGCTGACATGATGGCAAACAACCGCATCTCAGCACTATAAATACACACCTCATGCCTCCATAGAGGGGGTTGGTGAGTTAAATCTTTTAACTCATTTCAATACACATGGTCAGATATTCTCTACATGTCTGCGTCTTCCTCATAAGCTCGCCACGCTTCGCCGATCTGTCTTAAGATCGCCAAGCGTATCCGACGCATATATTTCACGTCATCCGTTGACTTAAGCATCAGAGGGGCTATGGGCGGACAACCCGCCCAGCCTTTCTGACGAGTTGATTCTCGCAGGAAGCTCGCCTCAGCTACCGGGAGACGACCTTTAGGCGACCTTCGGGCGACCTCGGACCCTTCACAGCTGAAGCAAGTTTCGAGTCGTGCCAACCTCTCCATCACCCAAAAACTTGTAAATCATTGTACCCGTGATTTCCACTTCAAATAAATTTCATTGTATGCGGATCTGTCTCGCAACAGTTGGCGCCGTCTGTGGAAACAAGGGTTACACCCATGTTAGGCTCCACACATCCTCAACGCACTCCCCATTACGGTAAGTCACCCAATGTCACACCCCCTCCGCCTCTGAGGAGGCCGGGTCAAATTGAGACCATCATTGATGACACTCTGAGGCCACCCTGGCCAAAGAGCCCTGTTCTTCGAGAAGAACTGCCCCGATGAATCAATCCCCTGAGGGGTCGGCTGCGGCCATGTAGGATGCGATCCTTGGCATCTACAAGAGCTTTCAGAGCTTCACCAGGACGATGGAGGAGTGGACCGTTGCCCAGCAAGCGGGATCATCTCGGGCAGAAGGCCCTTCCGAGCTCCGCAACGTGAGGAGAGACCTTCCCCAATTTGATGAGGAAGCAGCAGTATAACAGAGGCGGTTCGAGGAAGCGGAGGTAGCCGCTCTGCAGAGGGAGATCGACAGAGGAGGCTGCTCAATAGAGGCGACTATAGGAGGAAGCGTCCCTTCGACGTCTTCTCCTCTATGCTGAGAGGGAGAGGCTTCAAGAGGGGAACCGAGGAGTCCCCCTGGCATTGGTCTCGATGCTGCTTTGGAACGCCCTGCTGTACCATCTGGTGGTAAGTTATCGTCGCGAGAGATCACCTAGCCCGAGGCGCAGGGGGCGCGAATTTCGTAGTAGGAGCTTCCCGACGAGATCACCTCTCCTAGACATGGAGACGGGCGGAGGAGCCGCGACCGCAGTCCTATCCCTCGGGAGAGGGATGAACGCCTTTGAGTGTTGAGGTGGCTCATCCGACGATTCCAACCGTCGGGATGGAGAGCCGACACCTCCCTTGGCCCCGAAGAAACCAATCCGCTGATCCACAGGGTGATCTCAACCCCGATACCCCATAGGTTCAAGCTACATCAGGTTGAATTTTATGACGGTTCGGGCGATCTCCTGGAGCACGTGCAGCTATACCGTGGAGTTATGGAGATCCATGAGGCAGATGCCCTCCTTTGTCGAGCTTTTTGGACGACCTTGAAGAAGGCGACGGTGGAGTGGTACAACGGCTTGCCCGGTGGCTCCGTTGATTCGTTTGGTGACCTCTCACGGAAGTTTTGCCACCAATTCCTGACAGGACGGAGGAAGAAGGCGTCAAACTATTTGTTCATGGTGGTCCAGAAGGAGGGGGAGACCATCCGCAGATTTCTGAAGCGCTTCAACGTGGAGAGACTCAACGTAACGAGCTGCGGGGATGAGCTCGTCATGGCGGCTCAAACAGGGTGGCCACCTTCAGAAATTCGTCGAACAAGGAGGCCAGATGCGCGAAGGACAAACTCCTGCAGAACCTCTCCGACTGGTTCAGGCCCAGGACGCTGAGCAGGCCGCCCATCCTGTCACGAGGCCGACTCTGCGTGTAGATTGAGAGACAAGCTACCTTGCACCCTCTGATCCTACCGCCTTAAAGTTTTATCAATAAAATTTTTTGTCCTTACGTTTGTACAAACTACATGTTTGCATGACAATTTCAGATCCCTTCCGAGATAGAAAACACATCCATAAAGGTCGTCTTGATTAGGGGTGTGCGGGTCCGGTACCCTGTTTTTTTTGATGTTACCCGGACCCTACCCGGTAAGGGACCGGTTCCTAAAATTTGGACCCGGAACCTACCCAGTTGGACCATATACCCGGACCCTATGGTTCCGGGTAGGGTCTGGGTACCCTGGAAAAAAAAATCTAGTTTGTGATGCATTACGAACAATGATTTTCAAATGATCTGTGCATGACAATTACCTCAAATACACATGACTAAAGACCAATCTGGAAGTAAATTATTGTCTCTAGTCTCTTTCTTCAGTGATAACGGTATACTAATCAGTCATTTCTACTAGATAAAGCTAGACATATGGAAGAATGATTCACGTTTACCTCTACTGCTCTTTTGAACGCATAGGAGAACAATATGGTCTTTGATTCAAATGCATTGTTTGATGAACTTACGCGTTGCTCAGAACTTCAGGATGCAAGTTGTACTCCATAATATTATAAGTTCAAATTAGATACACCCAGGGTGGATCACTCTAATATATGTCGATCATTAATATTATAATATATAAAAAAATTAAATATATAAAATATCGGTTCCGGTTCTGGGTACCCGTTCCCTATAAATGGGAACCGGAACCTGACCCGATACCCGTCGGTTCCTAATTTTCCTACCCGGAACCTACCCAGAACCGATAACTATCTACCCAGAACCTACCCGTTCGGATAGGTTCCAATCGGGTATCTGGGTACCCTGTACCCATGCACACCCCTAGTCTTGATCATCCAGAGCGGACCACCTCACCACAAGATCTCCCACGGGAAGACCTAGTAGATAAAATCACATGTTTTATTTTATCTCCGACCTATGTCCCTACGTTTCGACTTACGCACTCTTCGAGTTTTCTCTTGTACGCGAAGAATCCTAAATCAAGATCGGCCCGATCCTTGGTGGGGAGCTGACTTGCGACAAACCAAAACTTTCTGGGCAAGTCGCGGTGCAGCTACCCATAACGTACTGGACTTCGCTAACCAAACCGAACATGGGCTTGAAGAAGGGCTCCGGCCCGAAATTCGCCCTCAGGAAGACCTTCGGGGTTCGCTCTCTAAACTGGAGTGATAAATGCGGGGTCGGCTACGACCCATCTACACCCGCACTCGGTTCGCCCTCCAAACCGGAGTGTTAAATGCGGGGTCGGTTACGGTCCATCTATACCCGCGCTCTTGAAGACATCCGGGGCAGTTCGCCCTCCAAACCGGAGTGATAAATGCGGGGTCGGCTACGGCCCATCTATACCCGCGCTCTTTAAGACCTCTGGGGCAGTTCACCCTCCAAACCGGAGTGCTAAATGCGGGGTCGGCTACAACCCATCAATATCCGCTCTCAAAAGACCCCGAAGGCGATCTATCCCTACAAAGAACCTCGCCATGCTCAAACTCCGGGGCATGCTTACGAGCTGCGCCCCCCGATAGGTCTCCCATGCTTACGAAGCTCAATACCAAACAAAAGGTACGAAAAGATTCTCTAAAAATTTTCTAACGTGTCTACTCAACATTCAGTGTCTCCTCTGACCGAAGGTTGTCTACACCAAATGTTGGGGCAATTATTACGACCCTAAGGCCAGCCTATGAAATTAAGGCCCGTATGCACTAGGGGCCCAAGCAAACACCTCAACAACACTCCTGATGAGACACTAGCGGAGCTGAAGATTGCCTCCATCGAGAGAAGCTCGCCTCACCTTGCCATTAGCTTGCTTCCGAGGTCAACTAGCGAAGCTCGCCGGTCCGACCTCCAAGCTTGCCATGCCGAGGATAAGCTCCCCTACCCTCCTGCAAGGAGCACTGTCCGGAGGAGCCGAGCTTGATCGCCGAGCTTGGCTCGCCCCCGAGGGCGACCAAGCATAAATATGTTTGACAGGGTGACGTAGGCTCACCTCTTCTCTATTAATGCTAGAGGTTAAGGGCAAGAATTGATGACCGCCACTCGCGTCTCATTAATGCTCCTGACACCTGACACCATTAATGCGGTAAATATCCTTGACACAGCTTCACCACTCGAGTGCCAACTGGGTTGATTCGATAGCTGACAAGATCGCGAACAACCGCATCTCAGCCCTATAAATGCACACCTCATGCCTCCATAGAGGGGGTTGGTTAGTTAAATATTCTAACTTATTTCAATACACAAGGTCAGATGTCCTCCACATATATGCGCCTTCCTCATAAGCTCGCCACGCTTTGCCGATCTGTCTTGAGATCGCCAAGCGTGCCCGACACATACATTTCACGTCACCCGCTGACTTAAGTATCGGAGGGGCTATGTGCAGACAGCCCGCCCAGCCTTTCTGACGAGTTGATTCTCGCAGGAAGCTCGTCTCAACTACCAGGAGACGGCGACCTTCAGGCGACCTCGGACCCTTCACACCTCTGAAGCAAGTTCCGAGTCGTGCTAATCTCTACAGCACCCAAAAACTTGCAAGTCATTGTACCCGTGATTCCCACTTCAAATAAATTTCATTGTGTGCGGATTTGACCCGCAACAAAACCCAAAAACCCACAACAAATTTCAGATAAATCATACTTTCGAGCGTTCTTTGGAAATTTCCTGATGCGGTTGTTTTATGTTTCTGGTGTTGTCTACAGGCAAACCCCTAGCTGATTCCGGCAGCACTACTATGATTTTCCCCATCGTGTTTGAGCAGCACAGTTTTACCCTCGCTGATTGCTGTATGGTGCTACTGTTTCTGTCCACTGAAGTTCAAGTATTATTATGTTTTAAGTTGCATATAGCCGCTCGTACCTTATGTGGCTGTACTGGAGAAGATGAAAACCGATGACTTTGTAGATCAGTGTATATCTATGATCTAATCTGCGCTTTCAACCTCCGTATATTATATGTTCTCATTAGTGTATGGTTGTAACTCATGTATGAGGGCTTATCGGGTATATGAACTGTGTCTAACTTGCCTGGTACTGTCAAAGCTAGTGTTGTCCCCGTGCAGGATTATCTTCAGCGTATCATTGTGCATGAGCAAGTGCCTTTTTCAGTTTAATAATCTTGCTGCCATATCGCATTTCCTCTGTTGCTTGATGCAATCGATAAGTGCTACTTATTTTTGGCAAGTGACTATTGGGTATATAGCCGAGTTATTTATTGGACAGTTTTTGGTGAAGCAAATTTGTAAGCCTGTTTTTTTTATAAAAAATTTATACTGGAAATCAGGGAATGTCAATTGTCTGCTTAGAAAGGACTACATATTGGTGGTTTGCCAAATCCTCCTCCATGAGCTCACAAGATTCGATCAAAGGTCTAATTGCAGCGAAATGAATCTGTCTTGTTCACCTATATTTGAAGCTGCAATTATGTATGATATGTTTGGACATGACACTTTGATATAGCATTTAGCTACATCCTTTCCTTGAGTTTTTTCCTTTTCTATGTTGCTACCTGGTGGCTTTTGCATCGCGTTACCTTATGCTAGGGCCTAGGGGTACCATGTTACCCTATGCTGGGGTGCCACTTCCCAGTGCTAGGGGTGTCATATTAAGCAGTGCTGGGTTGACACATCCTTTTGTTGGCGTGTTAACTTGTGCCAAGTGTAAGGAAATATGCTAGATACACTAAACAATTTAACATGCCAGCGGACAACTTAAAAATCAAAATATTTCTACGACTAGCATATCCTACAAAGATCTATAATGCTAATTAATATTTCACACCTTTCTGCGGATATGATTACGTGATACCCGCGGATCCAAACTTTTTTTTCCATGGAGTCCACGTGTCGTCGCTCATCTACCACATTACTATAGAAGTCGCACAGTGGTGACCATCCCGTAACGATCCACGAGCTTCTTTTGAGCCCGAACTCGACTCCCAATCAACGTGGCTAGGGATTGAGAGGAGGGGAAGACTCGTCTTCCGCATAACACAGGTTGTGTTATGCTAGTAAAATGTGCATGTTACCAAGACCTTTGTGTGACTTGCATTCATGAAGAAGCAAGTCATGAATTGGGTCAAAGAACTCACACTGATCATGGTGGAGAAGGGATGGTGCGTAAGTAGCTATTATGGGAAAGACCATGCAACAAATTTGATGGTTAAAAACTTCGTCCAATGAGATTTTATTCCACTAATGAATGTAGTGCATAAGCCTTCTACAAAAGCACCCAAGTGATTGTTTCAAGGAGAGCATCATGCAATTGTGCGTAAAATTCATCCTAGGGCCGCAACATTGTATATTATATATTAGAGAGGGAACAGAGAGTTCGTCTCGAAATCCAAACACGCGTTATATTAATTGAGTTGTCTCACAACCCTATCCTTTTATATGTTATTAGAAGAAGTTATATACAAAAGGGTTTCTAATCCTATTAGGATTCTTGATTTGTGTCCAAATCAAATCCTAAAATAAGGTGGATTAATTAAACCATTTGAATATCCTAACACTTAGGAATCCATATTAGAGTCAAACTTTATACGTTCGGGTCGGTTTTGGATCCAACCATTGCATCAACTGAGCTCCCAAACGCCGACCTTACGCATCTGGGGCCAATTAGTCGACTGTTTCGGTTATTTTTGGCTTTAATAGTACGAGTATCTGTCAAACCCCATTACACATTAAACCTTGAGTGGAATGTGACCCCACAGTTCGACTGTTTCAGAGTGTTTTCTCACTACAAAATCGTTGACCGTGGACTGCCCGGTCAACGTGGTCAAGGAGCCGATTTGGGTCCCTTGGGTGTGTCGAGCACGTGTAGACGCGACACGAATCGGAGATGCAATCGACGCGGAGCACGTCAGCTGGGCCGGGTCTGGATCCTCGGCCTAAGGGGGGGCTGAGGGGAAGCCTCGGCCCGGTGAGAGGTGCTCGGCCTCGGACGGTCGGGCGACGAGGGGAAGCCTCGGTGCCTTGGCTTGGCGTTCGACCGACGTGGAGCTGAGGGGAAGCCTCGGCTCGGATGGGCGCGCTCGGCCTTGGTCGGTCGGACGACGAGGGGTAGCCTCGGTCGCCTCGCTTGATGCGCGGCTGGCGTGGAGCCGAGGGAAGGCCTCGGCACTTGGATCCAACGTCTTCCTGAACAGACGAGAACACTCGTCAGGGGGCCGGACCTTGGTTCCGGCCAAATCCCCTCTGATGCCTAAGTCAGATGATGATCTGAAAGAGGAGGCCCGGCGGGGACGGTTCGACTCGAGAGGAGATCGGAACGACGTCCTCCGGCGCGAGCGGGGGGAAGGAGATGAAGTGGGGGAACTAGGTCGTTGGCGGAGTACCTTAGGTTTTGTTACCTGAGATGCGGTCCTTTGTCCAGTCGTCCTCCTAGCCCTTTTATAGGCCTCTCGTCGCGTCCACCCATGATTCACGTCCCTCGTCCGCCCCCAATCGTGCCCCCTCAATCCGCCTCCCCATCGCCGCTCCCTGCGCCATCCCAGCACCTCCCCATAACGGCCATTAAGTGGTAGCGGGCCTGGGGGAACGGTTATCGCTGGAGTGGGCGAGTGACTTGCGCGTTTTCGGGGTCGGGTCGGATCGACGTTCGGGGGTCCTCTAGGGGGCCTTGTCAGGCGGGCCTGATCTCGCAAATGGGCTTCTGATCGGTAGTCGGGTTTCTGGGCTCGTGTCTTTCGGGCTTCGGCCAAATAGGCGTAACAATTGCCCCCATTGGTCGGGTCGATCGGCCTCGGCCGGTTCGGCTCGGCCGATGTGACTTCCGCCGATTTCGACAGGCTCGTCAGTCAAAGCTGATTCATTAATTGGGCGTCATCATGAGTTGGTCCGTTCGATACTTTTAAGACGCGGGTTCCGAAGCGCCGTCGGTCCCCTGATGTTGCCACGTGTAACTACGGGTTTATCCCCACCGTTCGCAGGGTCGTCTTTGGTAGAGAAGCTGGGTGGGTTGTGAGCCGCCATCCCGTCATCCTCTTCTTTGTGTTGATCTTGATCCTGCCCGAGCTCTGCCCCATGTCGTCTTCCTCTGCCACTGGTTCGGGTCGGCCGGAGCGTGACGCCACTCCTAACCCGTTGGGTAGTCCTCCTTCGGCGATTCGTCAGCATGGGGGCGAACTTTCAGGGGCGCCTTCAGAGGTCTTAGCGTGGCCTTCGTCAGTCTGTGCCACCACCATCGGGAGTATGCGCTCCGCCTACCTGCTTCCGCCTTACTCGGCTCGTGCTCCTGGGTCCGACGAGCGGATCTGCCTTCCCGGTCCCAACGAGGTTGGAGTGTACGAGAAGTGCTTCCGCTACGGGCTCCGTTTCCCGCTCCACCCCTTTATCATCGAGTTCCTTCAAGCCCACAACGTGGGCTTGTGCCAATTCTGCCCCAATGCCATCGGGCTTCTCGTCGGGTTCGTCGTCATCTGCATGCTGAGGGGAGTGGTGCCCTCCCTCCGTCTCTTTGACCAGTTCTACCGCATGAGTCATCACCAGTCGGGGGCGTGGATTTACATCAGCGCCCGCCCGAAGATGAGCCTTGTGTTGGGGCTGCCGAGCTCCCTGAAGCGTTGGAAGGGGGAGTACGTATTTGTCGTGTTCCCGTCGAGTGTACCTTTCCCGATTCGTTGGGGAGCGGCCGACGCGGTCATCCTTGATCTGGGTGATCCAACCGCCGCCGAGCTGCAGACGACGAAGGCCCTGCTGGCGATTCCTTCGAGGGAGCGGATGATCGACGTCCTCTTCAGCAACCATAACTTGCGCAAGACGGTGTGGCCCTTGGGTAAGTTCTCCGAACATTCGCCATTCGGGGTTGCTCGTGCTCTTCTCGGCCTCTTACTTCTTCTTTGGGTGTAGGTGGATTCCCTCTCGGTTCTTCTACCGCCAGCCCTCATGTGCTGGCCCTGGATCCGGGCCCGCGTAAGAGGGATCATGTGTTGGAGGTCCGGAAGAAGCAGCGGGTCGTGACCTCAGCTGTTGGCTCCAAAAGGAAGAATGGGCCATCTTCCTCCATCACCTTGTTGGAGTCTTCCAAGAGGGTCCGCGAGGGGGTCGAGGAAGTTGACATCCCGCCGTCCGCTGATCAGCACCGACCTGCCCCCGTTGAGATTGCCTGGCCGTGGGTTGGCCCCTCGCCTCTCCCGAGTGGTTCTCTCCCTGATGCCTACGATCGGTATCTAGGCGCGTTCCGCTCTGACCCGGGCGAGTTTCCTTCGTCAGGGGAAGGCCTTCTTTGTCCACGCTTCCCGGTGGGGGAGGAGGAGTCGGTGTTTTTGAGCCGCGGAGCTGCCGCCCGAGTGGCCGAGAATAGTTGCCTCCCTCCTGATCAGGCTGCGCTGGATGGAGTCAGAGGCGACTGTTTGGCCACCTTCGTAATTCAGGCCGGCCAACAGGTAGAGTGTCTCTGCTTGTCCTCCCTCTAGCTGCTTTCGCCGTCTTACCTTTGTTGCCTTGGTGCAGTTGTCCTCGGTGGGACTCTCGATGAGGCGCCAGTTTGCGGCGCTCCCTAAGGCCAAGTCCGACGCCGGGCAAGGCCCTGATGTCCACGGTGACGAGGGGGAGGCAGGTCAGTTAGATGAGGCGCGAGTCAAGTCCTTGGAGACCCGCATAACTGAGCTGTCCACTGCCCTCGAAGAGACGGACCGTGAGAGAGCCTTGGCTTTGGTTGCAAAGTCGAAGGCCAAGGAGCGGGTCACCGCGCTTTTGGGGGACGCCAGCACACCTGGGGGTGCTGACAAGATTCCCGTCTCTGTCGCTGCCCCCGAGGCCCTGGAGCTCTCCGGTCGTCTGGAGGCGGCGGAGGAACGGGAGAGGGCTCTCCTGCTCAACTCGACGAGAGATCCCGGGAGGTTGAGGTGGAGAGGGCGGAGCTCCAACGCCAGATCGAGACCTTGCAGGCTCGGGTGTGTGAGCTTGAGGAGGTGGATCCGTCCCAGATCACCCAAGACGCTGTGGAGGAGTATGCCACCTCCTTTGTTGAGTCAGCCGTGGCTGAGGCGTTCGAGAAGGGTTTCGCCCGTTGCCAATCCGAGATCCGGAAGAAGTTCCCGCTCTCGGGAGTCAACTTCGAGGATCTCCGGGCGCACTCTGACGGCGAAACGGAGCGTGGGGGGCGACCCAAGTGAACAGCCAGCATGTGGCTCCACGGGTGCCCCTGGAGATGTTTGAGGGAGGGGAATGCCCATCGGCCTCTTCGTACGTCTCTCTGTACATATTTTTGTTAGGCGCATGCTTAGCAGGCGTCCCATTGGGCGAGGTTCCCTTGTCCCGAGTGGGTTTCTTGTGAACACATTTATCTGGAAAGGAACAAACTCAAGTAAATTTATTTCGTAGAAAACAATACATTTATTGAAAGTACTTGCGTAAGTGTTCCGTGTTCCAGGCGTGAGTGAGGATCCTCCCCTCCATATTGGCTAGACGGTAGGTTGCGGGTCCGAGGACCTCGATGACTTTATAGGGTCCCTCCCATTTAGCCGCGAGCTTCCCTTTGCGAGCAATATCCGGGTTGAAGCTTGCTTTCCTGAGGACCAGGTCCCCAAGGTGGAAACTCCTTCCCTTGACCCGGGAATTGTAGTATCGGGCCACCTTCTGCTTCTGGCGGATAATGGTGGCTAAGGCTTGCTCCCGCCGCTCGCCGAGGAGCTCCAGACCAAGCTCTAGGCCTTGCGAATTCATGTCTTCGTCGAAGCACTTGAGGCGGAGAGACTCTTCGCCCAGTTCGACCGGTACCACCGCCTCGGCTCCGTAGGCAAGCATGAAGGGGGTTTCACCGGTGGCCTCATTGTGGGTTGTCTGGTATGACCAGAGTATCCCGGGGAGCTCTTCCGGCCAGTTTCCTTCGGCGTCCTTCACTTTCTTTCGGAGGGGCTCTATGATGCATTTGTTGGCTGCTTCCGCCATCCCGTTGGTCTGGGGGTGCGCTACAGAGGCGAAGAGGAGCTTGATCCCCCATTCCGCGCAAAAGTCTTTGAACCCCGCGGAGTCGAACTATTTCCCGTTGTCTGTGACGATGGCCCGTGGAACTTCGAATCTGGAGATGGAGTTCTATACGAAGATTTTCGCCTTCTTCCACGTGATGGTGGCCAATGGTTCGGCCTCGATCCATTTGGTAAAGTAGTCCACCGCCACAATCAGATACTTCCGCTGCCCCGACCCGGCTTAAATGGTCCGAGGATGTCGAGCCCCCATTTCGCAAAGGGGATGGGGCTCACGATAGGGATGAGCTCCGACGGGGGAGTTGAGGTGTGGTTGGCAAACCTCTGACATTCCTGGCACTTTTGGACGTAGTTCGTTGCGTCCTGGACTAGGGTCGGCCAGTAATATCACTGCCTCAAGATCTTCTATGCGACCATCTTGCCACCGTGGTGATTTCCGCAGATCCCTTCGTGAACCTCCCGTAGGACGTAGTCGGCTTCCTGCGGTCCGATGCATTTCAGGTATGGGAGGACATCCGCCTTCGTCCAGTGTCTTCGGTAGAGCGTCCCCTCATGGATCACGTATCGGAGCGCTTTCCTTTCCAGGGTCCGACGCTCGTCCCAGTCCGTCGGCACCTCCCCACGAGTGAGGTACCGTATGATCGGGTCCATCCAGGTGGGATCTTGGTCGATCGCCATCACCTCCCGCTCTTCCGTGCTGGGGGACTGCAGGTTCTCCACGTAAATGGTGCGGCCCAGCTCATTGGTCGAGGACGAGGCTAGCTTCGACAACGCGTCTACCCATGCGTTCTCCGACCGTGGGAGATGTAAGACTTCCGCGCTCTTGAACCTGGACAGCGCCGCTTTGGCGACGGTGAGATACCTCTGCATTGCTTCCTCCCGCGCCTCGTAACTTCCCAGAAGCTGGTTGACAATGAGCTTCGAGTCGCTGAGGAGGCGCACAGACTCGGCCCCGAGCTCCTGGGCCAGCCTCAGGCCGTTGATTACCGCTTCGTACTCCGCCACGTTGTTGGTGGCCGGGAACTCGAACCGCAACGCGTATTCCATGATGTTCCCTTTCGGAGATCGGATCGCGATCCCAGCCCCGCCTCCTGACTGTGTTGCCGATCCGTCCACATGGACTATCCATGCTCCTGGGACTCCTGACTGGACAGTGTGGAGGTGGTCAGCCGAAAGAAAAGATAAGGGCTGAGTGATTACCGTTGCTGGGCCTTCTTCCTCCGGGGGATGTTGTCACGCCCCGCTGCCCAAAATAGGGAGGGTCGGCGTGACAAGCCGCTGTATTAGAGTACCAAGCGCTAAAGTACACACCAAAGTCACGCAGGCCACTGCAAACGCTGAGGAAACATAGGTAGTAAAGTACAGACTGAACGATTAACAGAACAGTACAGCTCCAACACAGAAAGATAGTACAAGACACTACAACACAGGCAGTAAGCTAAAATACGACGAACAGAACATCCAAGAGTCACAGAGCACCGCTACTACATGGCCAGTACCGCACAAGTTGTTGGATCCTGCCAAAACAGAGTTAGGATCGATAAATGAAGTTGAGACTTACGCTTGCGTATGCGGCACTGTAGTCACAGAACATCGTCTTCGGATTCGCCACGACGGATCGAGTCTTCTCACGAACGGAGTAAGGCTAGTAAATCCACAATCTAAATCTCTACTTTTAGATTAAGAACTTGGATAAAGGGAGAGGAAGGATTTCGGCAGAGCTTCGCTAGAATGAAAATGCATGCAAGAATGCCATGCAAAAGTGTAAGGAAATGGCTAACCATTGGGTCTTATTTATAGCCCCCAAGGTAGTTATTTTAGGAGTAATGGTTCCTTTGGAACAATTTAACTAAGGTGTACCATCGTACATGACACATTATAAGCTTAAGTTGTACCATATGCATGGTACAACATAAGCTTAAGATATTACCCCTTTATTAGCCATATGTCGCATGCACTTATGCACACATAATGCGACTTTCCCATTAATCTAGAGATCCTCTCCGCAAGGGAACAGATTCCCTTCGCACACGACTTCGTGTACGCGACGTTCGAGGTCCGTATTCCCTCGTACATCCCCTACAAGGGTGTATAAACGTCTTCCATATCCAACATCTCCCACTCACACTTGAGGGGATTGTAAGAGAACGTCTTTCTCTTATTTCTTTCATCTATCATACCGAGAAATAGACCGTGCGACCGTCATGCGCGTAGAGTCTGTTGTTGTGCACTTGTTAGAGATACACAACGACCTCGAAGGTGCAAAGTTGAGTAGTTCAACGCATGCTTTACCCTAGATTATTTCTTCACATTTCTTATACTTTATATTCAACAATTGAATCCCATCTGGATTACAATTGGCTGGCCAGCTTTGAATCATTAAGTCCAAATGCGAATATGAAATCAATCTTCCTCTTCTTGCGAACCTTCTGATCTTGACTTGATTCGCTTTTCTAACGTGCCCCGCCGAGCCGAATTATCATAGCCCATTAGCAACACGCTAAGATAGCGATCATCTCGTCAAATCTAAAGGAACCAATTGGAGTCCTTGAGGGTAAGAGTTAAGACCCATATGGCCTTTGAGTCTCACATAATAGCAAACACTATTGCTACTAACTCAGTGGTCGAAATGCATACGTGGTATGAACACGTATTACAACATCATTCCTTTCCCAGGGAGAGTATGTCTTAATGATGTTGTACGGATGACAGATCAGACACCACAGTGCCTATCTTTTGAGTCCACTTACTACCCATGAAATATTCCCGGACTCTCATCCTGCATAAGACAGATAGGATTTAAAAAAAATCCTATGAGATCTCTTTTAAATATCCTTGTGATACAGATCTCAGATCTTTTGTAAGCATCCATATGATGCAGATCTTTCATTCGACTATCTTGTTTAAGTCACGACTCTAAATCATTTGTCTAATGATTTTGACTTTAAACTAGTCTCATCTCTATCTTATCCATCTGATAAGATAAGGCGGTTGCTCATGTGAGAGGGCCAACCTTAATCTGTCCGACATACACACAATAAAATAGCTGAGACTTAAACACAAATGTACAAAATCATTTGTAAGAAACTTGTATGCAATATATAAAAGAACTTCTTCCTTTTATTAAACTTTGATCTTCTATAGACATGGGAAATATTACATGATACAGCTCAGCACCCACACATTTCCATAGATGATAAGTGTTTGTAGAACACATCTCTGGGGATCGCCTTAGTAAGGGGATCCGCTATCATCTTATGCGTGGATATGTATCCTATGTCTACTTCCTTCCGTTTGTCATAGTCCTTCGCAAACTTGAATCGAATATCAATGTGTTTGGTCTTACAATGAAATTTAGGATCTTTGACATAGGCAATCGAAGCTTGACTATCACTGTATATAGGAACAGTGCTCGAGTCAGTGGCATCCGTCAGCCTGTCTAAGAATTTCCTAAGCCAAACAGCTTCTTGGACCGCTATGCTGAATGCTACAAATTCGGCCTCCATGGTTGATAGGGCGATGCAGGTTTGCTTCTTGCTGCTCCAGGATATTGCACCATTCCCGAGCAAGAAAACAAAGCCTGAGGTAGATCTTCGCTTGTCGAGATCACCTGCCCAATCAGCATCAGTATAGCCTTTGAGTCTCAAGGTATTGCCTTGATAGCATAATGCATAGTCCGCAGTCCCTTTGAGGTACCTTAATATCCTCTTCACCGCTTTCCAGTGTGCCTGTCCTGGGTTGGATTGGTAATGGCTTACCATACCAACAGCATAGCAAATGTCCGGTCTGGTATACATCATGGCGTATATCAGACTCCCGACAGCACTGGAGTATGGAACCTTTTCCATAGCTTTCTTTTCTTTTGGATCTTTGGGACACATTTCCAAACATAGACCCTCGCCTTTGCTTATTGGAGGTAAAACGCACGACAGGAGAGAAAGTCTCTTCGTAGTCTATTCCTTCCTGTTGCGTGAAACCTTTCGTAACAAGGCGAGCTTTATATTTCTCGATGGAGCCATCAGCCTTATGCTTGATTTTGAGAACCCACTTGTTCCCAACGGCTCTACGTCCCTTAGGTAAATCAACCAAGTCCTAGACTTGGTTTGTTTTCATGGATTGAAGTTCTTCTTCCATAGCCGCTATCCATTTATCTTTAGCAGGGCATGTGACGGCCTGTTTGAAATTTGCAGGTTCGTCATCATCTTGTAGTAATGTCATGAATGTTTGAGGAAATTCATCCTCAAATCTCAGAGGTGTTAGCATCGTTCGATTACAACGTCTTGCTTGAGTTTGATCACTCCCACTTGGAATGACATCACTCCCACTTGGAATAACATCACTCCCACTCGGAATAGGATTGGTATCGTTCGTATCATCCATTGGTGAAGTTTGAAACGTATTTTCTTCTTCACCAAGGATTATCCCACTCGAACGTTCCGATCCTTCTTGATCCCAAGTCTCAAACAAGTATAAGTCTTGACTTATCTCACCCTGTCTTGGAAACTCGTTTTCCAAGAAGACAACATTCCTCGATTCGAATTCTATTAGACCCCCATTGTCCTCTTGACCGACGAAAACATATCCTTTGGAGTTTTCAGCGTATCGGATGAAGATACACTTCCTCCCACGTGGTCCAAGTTTGCCATATTTGTGAGAGGATAAATGTGCGTAAGAGGCACAACCCCAAGGTTTTAGAATGCTTAAGTCTGGAGTTCTATTGTTCCACAACTCATAAGGAGTAGAACTTACCGACTTCGAGGATACACGGTTTAAGATGAATGCTGCCGTCAATAATGCATCACCCCAAAAGGTGATGGGCAAATTTGCCTGAGACATCATTGATCGGACCATTTCCATCAATGTCCTATTTCTTCTTTCTGCAACACCGTTTTGTTGCGGAGTATAAGGCATAGTCATTTGATGAACTATGCCTTTTTCATCACAGAGTTCCTTAAAACTCATTGATTGATATTCTCCACCCCGATAGGTTCGCAAGACCTTTATCTTGCGATCTAGTTGATTTTCCACTAAACTCATATAGTTTTTGAAGCAGGATAGAGCTTCATGTTTGTGGGAAATCAAATAAATGTGACCGAAACGGGTGAAGTCATCAATGAAGGTGATGAAATAGGACTTCCCGTGTCTTGTCTTAACATTCATTGGACCGCAAATGTCCGAATGGATAAGCTGTAATGGAACTTCGGCCCTTGTGCCAGTTCAAAACGGCTTGCGACAAGTTTTTCCTACAAGACAATGTTCGCAAGTTGACATTTCAACTTTTGAAACATTAGATAGCAAGCCACTTTTGGCAAGTCTATCCATTCTAGTTGGTCCAATGTGACCAAGTCTTGCATGCCAACAAATGATCTCAGAATCAGAATTAGAAGCATTTGTCAAATGGAAACTTTCATTAATAGAAGAAGAATCATCATACATAGTGTTTAAAACAATCAATCCATTACAAACATTACCCGACCCAACTAAAGAACTATTACAAACAAGGTCAATATTTTGTTCATAGAATCTCCATTCATAACCTAAAGACATTAACATGACCACGGATACGATATTCCTTCGAATATCTGGAGCAAAGAGGACGTCGTGCAATAATAGAGTCCGGCCGTTGTCGAGAACTAGCCTGCATGTTCCGACGCCCTTGACTTCAACACGAGTGTTGTTGCCGATGTATATCCACTTTGTTCCTTGAGTTATCCTTCGATACTCTACGAAGAACCTTCTGTCCTTCGCTACGTGGTCTGTGGCCCCTGAATCAATCAACCAAAAAATAGTTAGATTCAACAAGAAACATGGAACTAGAAACACATATGTAACTAGCCCTACAAGTAACCTTATCACTTCCATCCGTACATGTACGGGCGAAGTGACCGTACTTGTTGCACTTAAAGCACTTGATCTTCTTCAAGTTTTTCTTCTTTGAGTGCACATTCTTTTGCCACTTTTTGTTCTTAGTCTTCTTTGAGGTTTCCGGTTCTTGCTTTCGTTCGTTCACAAACCTTAAGCGTTTATTCTTCCGCTTATTTCCTCCATGTGAGGAACTAGCGGCCATATGCACTTCTGCACTAGGTTTTGCGGCTTGAATCCGCTCTTCCTCGAGTTCGAGGTGTTTGGATACATCGCTTAAAGTTTTAATGCACTCATTATGAGTGAGGTGCATTTTCATGTTATCCCAGCTATCTGGGAGTGAACGAATGACTGCTTGGATCTGCTATTCGTCAGACAGCGTAAGGCCCGCATCCTTCAATTCAGCTATGAGATTCGCCATGTGGCGGAGATGCTTTTTCATAGAATGATCTCGTCGCATATTGTACGAATCAAATTGAATATTTAAGGAGCGGAGTTTGGTAACCGAAGTTCCACCAAACTTTACTTCTAGCTCAGACCATATGTCTTTGGCTAGGTCGAATTCCCGAAATATACGCATTATGTCATTGTCCATTGTGGACAGTAACGTAATACGTGCTATTTTGTTCTTTCGATTCCAAGTCTCATAAGCTTCCCGGTCCCTCTTGTGTTGGGCCGTATTGCCCAACTCAGGTTCTTCCATTATGTTTTGGAGTGTTTCAAGCACATCTTGCTCCTCCAAAACATATTGGATTTTTATTGACCATAGTTTATAATTGTCGCCGTTGAGCTTCTCACCTTTGTTAAGCTCGGCGACAATGTTCTTAGAAGCGGTAGACATATTCGAATCAAAAAACTGCAAAGAAAATGTAAAACACGATCAAAATTCTATGCATAAAGTTTCGATTCTTAAACACTTGATAAGTTCCTTGGATAAGCTGAAATGTTACTCTAGAATCGAGAAGTTCACTACGTTCCCAACTACCATCTAGAAGTAATTTTCAAAGTATCCCTCTTACTTATCTCATGTAAAAAGAAATCAGAAATAATACCCGTATGGTACCAGCAGCGGAAAAATACTTTTGAAAAACATATCTTTCAAAATGGAATAGGTGAGAGTTTGCGCAAAGAATTTTAGCGCAACAATTGCCAAGCCACGAGACCTGTTCTACACACCCATGGGTTAGATAACCATGGCCGGATCGTGGTAGGACTTGGAATTCTAAATTGCGCTATCCCGATTAAGGACGGGACATTACCTATTTGAAAACATCTTTTTCAAAAAATTTGAAATACATTGGCTAATCTCCGTAGAGTAGAGCACAACGTCATAAGTACATTGGCTAATCTCCGTAGAGTAGAGCACAATGACATGGCTAATCTCGCATGAAGTAGAGCACTATGGCTAATCTTCAAGGAGTAGAGCCCAAGGAAAAACTTCATTAAAATGTTAGCCCCGTATGGGCTAGTCGGCACATTCGTGTTTGACCAAGACCTTTTGACACCCCGTATGGGCTAGTCGGCAAGTTCGTGATCGACCAAGACCTTATGCCAAATTGGTCGACCAAAAAATTGGTCTTCATCACTCCCGGCCAGGGCCCCTGCCCTGGCCGAGGCTGGCCAAGGGCCTCTGCCCTGGCCGGCCAGGGGCGGCCTGCGGCAGCCCTGGCCACTGCCAGGGCCGGCCAGGCCACTGGCCTGGCCTCGGCCAGAGGCAGGCCTGGCCTCGGCCAGAGGCAGGCCTGGCCTCGGCCAGAGGCTGGCCAGGCCTCTGCCTGGCCTAGCTGAGGCCAGAGGCCGACCAGGCCTCGGCCTGAGGCCGACCAGGCCACTCTGGTTTGGCCTGGCCTCGGCCAGAGGCCCCTGGCCGGGGCCAGAGGCCCCTGGCCGGGGCCGGGGCCCCTGCCCTGGCCTCGGCCAGGGCAGCCAGGCCCTGGCCTCTGCCAGGGCGGCCAGGGCCCCTGCCCAGGCCCTGGCCGGGGGCCAGGGCCCCTGCCCTGGCCTCGGCCAGGGCCTTCTGGCCCTGGCCGTGGCCGCCAGGGCCAGCCCTGGCCTGCCCTGGCCAGGCCGCGGCCAGGGCTCTCTGGCCCTGGCCGTGGCCGGCCGGCCATGGCTTATTGGCCTTGACTGGCCATGGCCCTTTGGCCATGGCCGGTCTCCCCCCTTTCATGGGGTGGCCGCATACCCCCGCCGGAGGGGGTTACCGTGGTGGTTATTGGCCGTAGCCAACCCCCTCCGCATGGGGAGGGGGGGTGCATGGCCTTCATAGCCCATTTGGCCATGGTGCACATGCACCAAATTTCATCTTCCCCGATGGAAATAACTACAACCTTCTTCTCCGGTGAAGCACCCGTTCGTCGAGGAAGTAGTTGTCCTCCAATGGCCGTGTGCCAAAAAATGACCCTTATCAAAAATTCGTAAACTACGTGCTCCACATGAAGAGAGCGCCCATTCCCTATGAATGGAGACTCAGCATCCATGAAGAGAGCGAGTTTGACGATATGAACGGTCGGTTCTTCCCGTCACGGAGAGTTCCTGCCATATCCATAATGACAGAAGACCCTAACGTGAAAAGAACAACTGCTGCGTTCTCTCCGTCACGAAGCGTTCCTACCATATCCATAATGGTAGGATACCCATTCGTGAAAAAGACAACGACTCGTTCATAGTTTCGACGGGGCGGCTGTTTGACCGGGGCGAACCCGTATGGCTCTGATACCAATGTTGGATCCTGCCAAAACAGAGTTAGGATCGATAAATGAAGTTGAGACTTACGCTTGCGTATGCGACACTGTAGTCACAGAACATCGCCTTCGGATTCGCCATGACGGATCGAGTCTTCTCACGAACGGAGTAAGGCTACTAAATCCACAATCTAAATCTCTACTTTTAGATTAAGAACTTGGATAAAGGGAGAGGAAGGATTTCGGCAGAGCTTCGCTAGAATGAAAATGCATGCAAGAATGCCATGCAAAAGTGTAAGGAAATGGCTAACCCTTGGGTCTTATTTATAGCCCCCAAGGTAGTTATTTTAGGAGTAATTGTTCCTTTGGAACAATTTAACTAAGGTGTACCATCGTACATGGCACATTATAAGCTTAAGTTGTACCATATGCATGGTACAACATAAGCTTAAGATATTACCCCTTTATTAGCCATATGTCGCATGCACTTATGCACATATAATGCGATTTTCCCATTAATCTAGAGATCCTCTCCGCAAGGGAACAGATTCCCTTCGCACACGACTTCGTGTACGCGACGTTCGAGGTCAGTATTCCCTCGTACATCCCCTACAAGGGTGTATAAACGTCTTCCATATCCAACACAAGTCCACTGTACAACCCCAACAGCAAAAGCTCCCACAAAAGTACAACTCAACCCTACGGGGTACAAAGGGAACAGGGGTACAACACTACGTTCATCACACACACACAACCCAAAACTACACCACGCGACCCACACTAACCACAACACTACGGACCCTGCTGAGACGAGCTGCCCTCCGGGGTCTCCACTCCCGGGCCCGCCGCCAGAGAACCAGTGCCTAGACCTGTAGGGGGGAGGACACGTCACAGCGTGCCCAGTAGGAACTCCACAACTCTACTACTCTAATCATAGTGCACAACAAGGAATCACAACAAAGGGAAAGGCATCACATTCCAGAGTTACTGTTTTTTCCTTTATAGGTTAGTTTTCATGCATGAATTCGAAACCTCAGTAACGGATCAGACATCGGGGACTGGACCTCACCCGGTAAAGTGGGTGGAATGCTACGACTTCTCAGACAAGCTCTTACGAAAGAAGCCGTTCACCAACATAACCAATCTCAACCACAACCGCACCAACTCCCCGTCGCTGAGGGCTCGTCGGGAGTGGCCCACAACTCAGCAGTCCATCCCTCGCATGCTCACTCGTTACCTTGGTTTCCCCAACCCCTCCTAGGTAGGGGTGTGCATGGGTCCAGGGTACCCAGATACCCGATCGGAACCTACCCGAACGGGTAGGTTCTGGGTAGATAGTTATTGGTTCCGGGTAGGTTCTGGGTAGGAAACTTAGGAACCGACGGGTATCGGGTCCGGTTCCAGTTCCCGTTTATAGGAAACGGGTACCCTGAACCGGAACCGATATTTTATATATTTAATTTTTTATATATATTATAATTTTAATGATCAAAATATATAAGAGTGATCTACCCTGGATGTATCTAATTTGAACTTATAATATTAGGGAGTACAACTTGCATCCTGAAGTTCTGAGCAACGTGTAAGTTCATCAAACAATGCATTTGAATCAAAGATCATATTGTTCTCTTATACGTTCAAAAGTGCAGTAGAGGTAAATGTGAATCATTCTTCAATATGTCTAGCTTTGTCATAGAAATGACTGATCAATAAACCTTTATCACTGAAGAAAGAGACTAGAGACAATATTTTACTTCCAGATTGATCTTTAGTCATGTGTATTTGAGGTAATTGTCATGCACATATCATTTGAAAATCATTGTTCGTAATGCATCACAAATTAGATTTTTTTACAGGGTACCCGGAACCTACCCGGAACCATAGGGTCCGGGTAGGGTCCGGGTATAGGGTCCAACTGGGTAGGTTCCGGGTCCAAATTTTAGGAACCGGTCCCTTACCGGGTAGGGTCCGGATAACATCAAAAAAACAGGGTACCCGGACCCGCACACCCCTACTCCTAGGGCACTCACCCACTTCGAGTGGAACGAGACCACCCTAGGTTGTTTTTTTACTAATCATTAAACCTAGAGTATGAAGCATGTAAAATGAGATCCAATGCATTCTTTTCATCGGGATGTTCACAACAACTTGCGAGCTTCATAAGCCATGAACATAAACATCCATTTTCAAACTTGCAACATAAAGTAGCATACCCATAGACAGCACTTAATCACTGATGAATCCACATTAGCGACATGTTCCGAAGTAAATCAAAACAATAATCTAGTCATTAGCAACAATGCAATTTGCTGAAATTTCGTCAACAGTCACAACATCAATGATTAACAGCCATTTTCAGTGAGAATTTAACAAAACTTACTGAATGAAAATTGTAGATATGGCAGTTTTGAGTTCACATATAAAATTTCATGCAAAACTATGGAGTATGTGATTTATGGTGAATTATTAGGTAAAGGGTGTCAAAACTGTTCTGCAGACAGATTTCTGTGTCTGTGTTCAAAGCCAATTTTGGGCATAGTCTAGCCAGAATTTCGACATAAATATCGCAATGGACTTTGATAAAAACTTGTTAGCTTTCTAACAAGACAAAAATCAACAAATTCCATAGAGCATGCAGGTAGTTATGCTCATTTTACTGAAATGTATACAGCTTGACAGAATTCCTGGCATGTTGCACAATTCGAATTTGTCCCCCAACTTCCAGTTCGAATTAGAAAAAGTGATGAACATAAAAGTTACTCATAACTACGGGATAAATATCATATAAAATTTTCAGAGCATTCCTAATAGCCAATTAATCCCAGCACTTAGTTAAAGTTTCAGCAAATTGTCAAGCATGCAACAAGAATCCTAGCACTACAACACTCTCCCCAAATTTCAGAGAAAACTCACACATATAAGATACTTTCTAGCATCTATAATTAGGGAAGGAGAGTGAAGAGTTTCTACCTCTTTGGAGCTTCAAATGGTGCCTTAGGTTTGCAAGAACCCTCCTCCAATCTTGGATTTCCTCCTCCTCCTCTTCCTCTTCTCCTTTCTCTCTTCTTCTTCTTCCTCTCTTCTTTCTTCTCTCCCCCCTTTTTTTCCTCCTTGAATTTCGGCCAGGTACAAGAAAAATGGGGAGAGAGGGGAGGGGTAAGGGTTTAAGGAGTATGGAGGGGGGGTTAGTTGGAGAGGGGAGGAGTGGAGAGAAGTATGGTGCACTTTTTTGCCATACTCCTCTTTTCTTTTCATTTTCTTTTCTTCTTTTTTTTTGCTCTCTCTCTTCTTTAAAAAAAAACCCTCCAAATTGTTTAATTTTATTACAAGTTTGCCATTGCAAATATCCCACTTCTCTTTTTGCACAATAACCCCTTGACTTGAAGAAATTTGCCTTAAGCCCACACTTTGCAATGATACCCTCATTTGGGTATAGATGAAAAATTTAGGGGCAATTTGCAAATCTCTCCATTCCCCGGGATTGGTGTGCACATGTACGAGAAACTTGGGTCAATTTAATGGTTACTAAGTATTTACACACTAGGGTTGTTACACCCTACCCTCCTTAGAAAAATTTCCGTCCTCGGAAATTTAGCAAAATCAGGAGAGCAGTCATTTGTATACAATACCCAACAACTGCAGAAAATATAAGATACAACAGTCATTGCTCAAACAGATACGAGTATTTCTCTTGCATCTCATCTACTCGCTCCCAAGTTGACTCTCCCGGAGACTCTTGCTGCCACATGAACCGCACCAAGTCAATGGGCTTCTTCTTCAATGTCTTCTGCCTCCGGTCCAAAATAGCCACTGGTTGCTGCTCATATGTGAGATCCGACCGTACTTCTATCTCGGAGAAATCTACAACATGTTTGGGATCTCCCACATATCTTCTGAGTTGAGACACATGGAAGACATTATGCACACCTTCGAGGGCCGGTGGCAATGCTAGCCGATACGCAACTTCACCGACCTTAGCGGAAATCTCGAACGGACCAATGTATCTAGGACTCAGCTTCCCACGTTTGCCAAATCGGATGGTCCCACGAACCGGTGAAATCCTTAGGAACACGTAATCCCCTGGCTGAAATTCCAAGGGTTTCCGCTTTGTATCAGCCCAGTGCTTATAACGGTCCTGCGCGATGCGCAGATTCTCTCTGACTGTCCGTACCACATCTGTTGTTGCCGCCAACAAGTCTGGTCCTAAAAACTCCCTGTCTCCAACGTCATCCCAACTTAAAGGAGACCTACACTGCCTTCCATACAGAGCTGCGAAGGGAGCCATGCCAATACTTGCTTGATAACTGTTATTGTATGCGAACTCGACTAGATGCAGATGGTCCTCCCACGAACCCTTGAAATCAAGCATACACGCTCGCAGCATATCTTCAAGAATCTGAATGGTTCTTTCCGACTGTCCATCAGTCTGAGGATGATATGAAGTGCTGAAATTCAAACGCGTCCCCAGACTAGCCTGCAAACTCTTCCAGAAATGTGAGGTGAATCTGCTATCCCTATCGGATACTATACTCACTGGGACTCCATGCAGTCTCACGATCTCCTCCATGTATCTCTCAGCCAGATTCTCTGTTGACTGTCCAACTCGGAACGGAATAAAATGTGCTGACTTGGTCAATCGATCTATGATAACCCAAATCGCATCATTGCCCCTAGGAGTCCGAGGTAGCCCAGTCACAAAGTCCATGGTTACATGCTCCCACTTCCATTCTGGAATGGGGAGAGGCTGCAACAATCCTGCAGTTCTCTGGTGCTCAGCCTTCACCTGCTGGCAAACCAAGCAGGACGCCACACTCTTGGCTACACTCTTCTTCATTCCTGACCACCAATAATACTGCTTCAAATCTCGGTACATTTTGGTCCCTCCAGGATGGATAGAATATGTGGAACTATGCGCCTCCTTCAATAGTTCTTCCTGAATCTCGCCACTTGGCACACAAACCCGGTTCCCAAATCTCAACGACCCATCTTCGTGAATGCGAAAATCGGTATGAAGTTCAGCTTCCACTTGCTCTCAGATCCTCTTCAACTTGGCATCCCCTGATTGAGCTGCCTTAATCTTGTTCACCAAATCAGACTGGATCTGTAGCCCCATCATAACAGTTTTCTCTCCTGGGAGTACAGCTTCTATTCTCATCTGTCGAATTGCCCACCGAAGTTGTGGTCGAGAGGTTAACTTCATTACGGCGGGTAATCTACTAAGAGCATCTGGCACCACATTTACCTTCCCAGGATGGTATAGCAGATCAACATCATACTCAGCCATTAATTCCAACCATCGTCGTTGTTTCATATTAAGCTCCTTCTGAGTGAACACATACTTTAGACTCTTATGGTCAGTGTATATCTTCACGTGTTCACCTAGCAAGAAATGTCTCCACAATTTCAAAGCCAGAATCACTGCTGCCAATTCCAGGTCATGAGTGTGATAGTTCAGTTCATGCTCCTTCAACAATCTGGAAGCATATGCCACCACTCGCCCGTGTTGATGAAGGACACAGCCTAGTCCTCTGCCAGACGCGTCACAAAAAACTTCAAATCCACCCGAACGGTCAGGGATAGCTAAGATAGGAGCAGTGGTCAACCGATGCTTCAGCTCTTCGAACGCACGCTGGCATTCCTTCGACCAGACATACGCAACATCATTCTTCGTCAAATGAGTCAAAGGCGAGGCAATCTTCGAGAAATCCTTAATGAACTTCCGATAGTACCCAGCCAACCCCAAAAAGCTTCGAATCTCTGTTACTGTCCGAGGTATAGGCCAACCTTCTACTGCGGCAACCTTCTCAGGATCAACAGACACTCCGTCTCCAGAGACTATGTGTCCAAAAACGCAACCTTGCGCATCAAACTGAGCTCCCAAACGCCGACCTTACGCATCTGGGGCCAATTAGTCGACTGTTTCGGTTATTTTTGGCTTTAATAGTACGAGTATCTGTCAAACCCCATTACACCTTAAACATTGAGTGGAATGTGACCCCACAGTTTGAGGTTAGATACATCTTGTTTCATTGATATGTCTGCCTTGACTAAGGACTTAACCATGGATCGCACTGCGACACTAACCTCACATACAGGAGGAGACGAATACCGTCTTGATGGCCACTCCCTCCGCACGCTTCCGACTATAACCAGCGAGTACCTAGCTATGTATCGGGTATGATACCCATCCTCAGTAAGGTGGTCAAGCACATCTCAGATAATAAAGACTATACGGCACTACTGTCAGCCCATCCTTAGATGGAGTCAACAGTTGTTGACTCGCCTGAGTGAGTCCCTGGTTATCGCCTATCCTTGACGGGATCAGTGCTTGGAGCCTCTCATAGACAAAGTAATTAATATGCTCATCACAACCTACTTAAATCCAAATGCTCTGCACTAGTAGAGCTTTCACCTCGTTACCGCTGGGCAAGCCTTTGTCAGGTGCATGACGGGCTCCTATTAAGGTGCCATCAAAGTGTTCGAGGAAATGTCTGATTGAACAGAACAGTTGGTTCGGTAAACAACAACATTTGAAGAAATAAATTCATGGACAAAATTCCACAAGCTCGTTACAGTGAAACCGAAACGGGGCAGGATCAATTATTCATCATCTAAGATCCGACGACATCTCCAAGGGAGACATCAAACATCAAACATAGCCGCCGTTGGCCCGAATCACCTGCCCATTGACCCATTCGGCGCCGTCCGTACAAAGGAATCCGACCAGCGGCGCCACGTCCTTGGTCTCCCCGATCCTCCCCATCGGGTTCATGTCCATCTGCCTCCTGATCTGCTCCTCGCTCATCCCTTCGTAGAACATATCCGTCGCTATCGGCCCTGGAGCCACGCAGTTTGCGGTGATCCCCGTCCCTCTGAGCTCCTTGGCCAGTATCTTCACCGTCGCCTCCACCGCCGCCTTTGACGCCGTGTACGCGCCGTAGTTTGGTAGAAGCGCCCCCACGAGGGACGTCGACACCATGACGATCCTCCCGCCACCGCCGCGGGCGACGCGATTGGCGGCCTCCCGACAGCAGAGGAAGGCGCCGCGCGCGTTGACGTTGAAGATCGCGTCGAAGGTCTCGAGCGGGGTGGAGGCGATGGTCGAGTATTTGGAGTCGATGATGCCCGCGCAGTTGACGAACATGTGGACCGGAGAGCCGAACGCCTCCTCGGCCCGGTCGAACAGGGTTTTGGCGCCGGACGGGTCGGACACGTCCGCCTGGACCGCGACGGCTCGAGGATGCTGGGAGGCTGTGCCATTGAGCTCGGAGACGAGGAGGTCCGCTTGGGTTGCATTGGAGGCGTAGTTGACGACAACGTTGGCCCCGAGGGAGGCTAGATGCGCGGCGACGGCGCGGCCGATTCCGCGTGACGAGCCGGTGACGATCGCGACACGGCCGGCGAGAGGAAGGGCCATTGGATCTGAGTTTTGAGTTCAACAATAGAGAGAGAGAGAGAGAGAGAGAGAGAGAGAGAGAGAGAGAGAGAGAGAGAGAGAGAGAGAGAGAGAGAGAGAGAGAGAGAGAGAGAGAGTTTGGATTGAAGACAAGGGTATGTATTTATAGATGAAAGAATAGGTTGGAGTTGGACTGGTGAGCATTGCTTTCAATGGTCAAATGCAAGTTTGTTTATGACTTTCCTTCCTGCTTTCGACGTCATTGCTGCCGTCAGCGGTTCTCGACTCAAAAAAATATATTTAAAAATGATAAAATTGGATGTTTGTTATGAACGAGGAAGGTCTTTGGCCTCTTCTCATCTTTATCCCCTATTAATCCCCGTTAAGCTTACTAATGTGGACCTTTGGTATCACATTGTTACGCCTATTTGGCCGAGGCCCGAAAGACACGAGCCCGAAAACCCGACCCCCGGTCAAGAGCCCATCTGAGCACTCAGGCCCACTCGATAAGGCCCTATCGGGGACGCCCTCGAATGTAGATCCGACCCGGCCCCGGTAACATACGGGTCACTCACCCACTCCTGCGATAACCGCTCCCTCGATCCCACGACCACTTAATGGCAGTTATGGGGGGAGGCTGGCATGGCGCAGGGAGCGGCGGCAGGGGGCGGATTGAGGGGGCACGATTGGGGGCGGACGAGCAACGTGGGTCGGGGGCAATCACGGCGGAGGTCTATAAAGGGGCTAGGAGGACAACAGGACAAGGGACCGCATCTCAGGTATCTAGAACCTAAGGTACTCCATCAACGACCTAGTTCCCCCATATCATTTCCTTCCTCCCCCGCTCGCGCCGTGAGACGCCGTTCCGATCTCCTCACGAGTCGAACCGTCTCCGCCGGGCCTCCTCTTTCAGATCTCTGTCTGACTTAGGCATCAGAGGGGTTTTGGCCGGAACCTAGGTCCGGCCCCCCTGACGAGTGTTCTCGTCTTCGCAGGAGGATACCCAATCAACGGGCCGAGGCTTCCCCTCCGCCCTTCGCCGACCACGCAACAAGCTGGACGATTGAGGCTCCCCCTCGTCGACCGACCGCCGAGGCCAAGCGCAACCGACCGAGGCCGAGCGTCTCAACCCAGGCCGAGGCTACCCCTCGTCCTACCAACGACCGAGGACCCCGAGACGACCCAGTCGACGCACTCCACGTCGTCGGCAGACCCGATTCGAGCCTCTACAGTACCAACTTGACTCGCCCGAGGGACCCAAGCGGGCCCCTTGACCACGTTGACCGGGTTATCCACGGTCAACGCTTTGTAGTGAGAAAACACTCTGAAACATCTGGCGCCGTCTGTGGGAAACGAAAACCGTCCCACGAAGCAGCAAACCACACCAACAATGGCACGAGCCAGCAATGGAAGGAAGCGCATGCCCCCCATCCCGGAGGAGGGGAATGGCGCATCAAACGGCAACCCCGAGGACACGCCCGTCGGCGGCCACCCCGCCCTCTCAACCGAAGAGACCGGCGGCTCAGAACTGGCCACGCAGGGACAGCTCCGCGCCCTGGCTCAGGAGACCAACGCGAGCCTCCAGACGTTGGTCGCGACGGTACATCAGCTCGTCGGCCCTGCGCCGTCCAACGGAGGCACGTTGGACGATAGCCATCGATGGGCGGGGGTCCCCCGCACTTGCGGTCCGCCGTGGTCGACGACCACAGGACCCAGAAACCGAACACGGAGCGTCGGTTCACGCTGTCCGGCTCTCGTCAAGCGAGGTCACGCGCCTCCTCCCCTTATCGTGAAAGGAGCCGAAGAGAAACCGAAGGGACGGAGGGCGAATCGATGACGGCATCATCTCGTCGGTCACGGTCGTCCCGCCGCAGGAGAAGCGAACGACACCACTCAAGAGACCGATCACGGCGGAGCAGGAGCTCCCGCAGGAGGAGTCGGGAGCGTCGGGTCAGCCCGACCCCCAGCGTGGCGAGGGCCGTGGAGCCAGCCCCGCTGGCGCCTGTGCTTCCTCCACCCCCGATCGAGCCAGAGGCAGGTGACTGCCGCATCCCCGGGGGCATCCACGGAGACCGGTGCCCCTTATCACGGAGAATAACCGACGCACGGGTCCCCTCTCGATTCAGGATCCCGGTGCTGGGAAAGTACGACGGGATAGGGGACCCGGGACACCACGTGATGGACTACGAGGGGGACATGTCCTTCCAGGGAGCTGACGATGACCTGCTTTGCCGGGGCTTCTATTCTACTCTCAGGGGAGCGGCGAGGACCTGGTACCACAGCCTGCCCGGCCGCTCCATCGACAGCTTCGAGGAACTCACCCAGTTGTTCTGCAAACAGTTCATGGCGGGGAGGCAGATCAAGCCTGGTGCTGAACATCTGTTCAACATAGTGCAAGGACCGGCCGAGCCGCTCCGACAGTTCATGCGCCGCTTCAATGCGGAAAGGCTGAACGTGAACAGCCCTCCTGACCTGGTGGTCCAGACGGCCCTTAAGAAAGGGCTTCGCCACAGAGGCCTCAAGAAGTCCCTACACAACGATCCCCTGAAGGACCTCCCCGGGATCATGGCGAGGGCCGAACGCTTCATGCTGACCGAGGAGGCCTTGGCCGAGGATGCAGGAAAAGCCACTCGAGGGACCAAGCGCGGCGACGGCGGACGAGTCAGCCCTGAAGGGTACCGGACCGAGAAGAGGCCGAGGAACAGACAGCGGGGAGAAAGCGCGAGGGACACCACCCCAGACGCCGTCCTCGCCCAAGTACAGAAGGAAGAGCGAGCTGATCGCCCCCCACCGAAGGCTAAAAGAGGTGGGAAGAACAGGGAGAAGTACTACAAGTACCATAAGGACGATGGCCATGACACTGAAGACTGCTGGCATTTGAAGAAGGACATTGAGAAGCTGATGAGCCGGGGGCACGCCAGGAACCAGGCCGACGAGCCGGCCCACGGAGAAGGGACCTCCACGCAGCCAGACAAGGGGAAGAAGATCAACACCGTCCAAGGTCCCCTCCGCATTATAGAGTGAGCGGGCGATGTCTCTCCCCTCGGTTGCAGCCTAGTAAGAGGGAGTTATCTAGGTTTACATCCCTCTGTCTAGCTTCATTTCCTTTTTTCCTTTTCCTCCAAATGTACCGGTCCGACAGGACTCTTGATAGTACAAATGCATTCCCTTTTTGTCTTTTCTTAAATCCTCGACGGAATTGACATTTCACTAATAGTGCAAAAGAATGAAGGCCACTGCCTCACTGGAGGAGGAAGGGGGACACTGCCCTCGCCGACCGACTCCTGCGCTTAGAAGCCTAAGGGCAATTCTCCCAGCCAGCGCGGATGCCGACCGGTCCTAAGACGAGGAGCTTTGCCCTCGCCGACCGAATCCCGCGCTCGTAAGCCCGGGGGCAGTTCCCCCAGCAGGCACGGACGCCGACCGGTCCTAAGCCGAGGAGCCTCGCCCTCGCCGACCGACTCCTGCACTCATAAGTCTGTGGGCAATCCCCCCAGCCAGCGCGAACGCCGACCGGTTCTAAGTCGAGGGACTTTGCCCTCGCAGACCGACTCCCGCGCTCATAAGCCTGGGGCAGTTCCCCCAGCAGGCACGGACGCCGACCGGTCCTAAGCCGAGGAGCTTTGCCCTCGCCGACTGACTCCTGCGCTCATAAGTCTGGGGGCAATTCCCCCAGCCAGCGCGAACGACGACCGGTTCTAAGTCGAGGGACTTTGCCCGCGCAGACCGACTCCTGCGCTCATAAGTCTAGGGCAGTTCCCCCAGCAGGTGGTTGACTCGAAAAACGCGCAAGTGCACGCCTTCCACTCCCAAGCGTAGGAGCGTCAATGCAATATAAAAATTACCGGTGAGTACCGGGTCGGATCACAGGGACAATTCGTTCTACGTTCACAAAATTGATCGATAATGAAAGAAAATAGTGTTTTACAACTAACTCAATTACGGTGGAAATGTTGGAAAAGTGTGGTGAAAACGAAAATCTAACCTAAGTGTGTAGGGTTAGAGAGCCAAATGGTGGAGTTTAGGATAGCTAGGAGAGAGAGCATGGGTTGTGGGATCATTAAAATTGGCGTTAACTAAGCTCTAATTACCGCAAATAACACAATCGGTCATCCGGCTAAGGAAGCCCAATCGGAATATTTAACTTTAAAAACACAACAATTTGCAATAGGGATGAACGTATTATCATAGCACTAATCAAATTAAGCACATGGATTTTTTTCTCAAAATTTGCCCTCTCGGGACTTAGCCAATTAAATTGTGCCTAATGAAACATCCAACATTAACATTCAAAATTTGGCAAGAGGGAAATTAGGGCTACAATTAACAACCAACCCAATGATTCACAACCCAAGCAATTTACACTACTCAATCATCATGAAAGAAAAGTTTGAATTTTCATTCAAAATTAACTCAATATCCATTACAAATTGAGAGATGCAAAATACAAAAGGGGTTAGAGAGATATCACCCAAGATCTCCCTAGGGTAAAGCCTTCCTTCCACCTATTTGCTCCTCCTCCAAGCTCTCCAAGCTCCACCAATGGCCTCCAAGCTTCTCCCTAGCCTTTGGGGAAGAAGACCCCCCTCCAAAACCCTAAAAATCGCCAAGAAAAACTCCAAAACCGAGAGATGACTTCAAATTTCGCAATCTGGGGCCATAACAGCATTGCGGGTCGGATCTGGGTCGGATCCGACCCGCAAACCACGCCCCAAACCCGCCCGCATCAGCGGGCGGGCCCCGCTCGAAACCAGCGCGCGCGTGCTGCGAATTTCGCAGCAGCGGGCCAGCCGCTTGGCCGGCCCGCTCGTTTTAATTAATGTTTTTTTTTATTTTAACAGAGCGGGCGGGCCGGCCAGCGGCCGGCCCGCAAACAAAAAAATTTTTTTTTCTTTTTTAAAATGCTGCGGATGCAGCAGCCAAGTGGGCCGGCCAGGCGGGCCGGCCCACAGTAAACTATTTTTCTTTTATTTTTCTTTTTAAATAAAATCCAGAAATCCTTTTAAACTCCAAAAATTCTTATTTCTCCTCCAAAAATCCTCCAAAAATACTTAGAATTCTCGGAAAATTCCCAAAAAATTCTGGAAAATCCCCAAGACTCCTAGGGGTACCTGAAAAATATAGGAAGAAGAAATTAGTCCATTTGATGTGAAAATAAATTTAATGACTATCAAGAAACACAATATTGACCTCCAATAAGCTATATAAAAAATTCCAACGCTCAAATAAATCCCAAAAAATGGCGATATGATCGAAATAATGGCAGGAGCATAGGAAAAATAATAGGAAGCCAATAACGACGATAAGAACCGTATTTTGTACCAAGAATGAGAATAAGCCCTAAAATTGATATGAAATGAAAATATACCCAAAAAGAGCACAATTAAGCCTAATCATTGGCACAAAATGGGGGTAGTTAGGGGGAAAAATATGCAATTTATATCCCGAATCACACCCCCCAACTAGCTTTTTGCTAGTCCCTAGCAAAATATGCGATAAATTCGGATTAAATTGGAAAACATGCACCAACTCAAGATACTCTCATGGCACACTCCAAAATAGTATTTCCAAATGATTTCAACGTCAATATACCCAATGTATGAAAATAAACAACAAATGAGACTCTCTCCAATCCAATTCAAAGAAAAGTAAGGAAATAAGCCATGTATCACACGTATCGGGAAATATCACGATGTCAAAATTTCCAATTTTCATGGAAATGGCCAAAACAAAAGAAATTTCCTCTAAGTTGTGGGAGATGAGATTGCATCACTCATGTTGCTTATTCTTTCATTTTTCATTCATTTTTCTTTTCTTTTCTTTTTTTTCTTTTTTTTCTTTTTTCTTTTTTGGTTTTGATGTTTATGTTTTGCATTCACGCGATAACGCCATAAATGCAAACACCGACACATTTGCATACACGCGATGATGCTATATATGCAAATGGATGGAATGATCTTCTAAATCACATCTTTGGCTTCCTCCCCAATGTTTCGTGGGGCACCGGCTACTTGATTCGATTAGAAAGAAACATTCACTTATACTAACTTTTTTTTTTCATTCCAACACATTATCAACTCATCCACCCACTCCTAAGAGGAAAACAAAGCACGCACAATTGGCCAAATCCAATCCAATTAAAAACTACACCATTCATCCCAACAAATGCAATCACTTACACCAAACTTTTCCCAAATTGTTTCAAAAAGAGCATCACGACATATGAAATAGCTTCATACATGGTATATTAACATATGAATCCAAAATGGAAAAGAAATGAAAACGTGCCAATCGAACATCGAGAAATTGATACCAAAATGATAATCCGAAAAATCGCATGGCATTAAGCAAGTAGGGACTAAACAAAGCTGATGGAGTAAGGACAAGGAGGCCGAAATATGATATGCAATGAATTCATGGAATGAGGCGAGACTTGGAGGAATCTCAAAAAAAAAAAAAAATTAGGCCAAAATCCTAACAAACCTAAAGATTCTAACACTCTCCCCCCAACTTAAAATAAGCATTGTCCTCAATGTTGGGAGAGTACTAGATCTCGGCAAAAGATCCTAGAAAAGAAAAAGAAAAGCATACGAAAGCAAAATGCAAAAGCAAACTAACTTTTAATTTTATTTATTTACACTACATGGAAAGAACACACCGTGGCAAATGGCGGATCTCGAATGTATAACGGTGGTGGTAGCTGCTCGATCATATCCTTTTGCTCCTCCGCCAGCTGCTTTGGAGCTAGGCCACCACCTGCCTCCTTGGATTCCAGCAATGCAACTCCAAGCATCTCCTTTGGATAATATGGATCACGTGGGAGACGAGCTGCATCAATCCAAGTCATGTCCTCATGCCCTGCAAAAGCATTCCAAAACGGGTCGTCAAAACAAATAAAAGAATTTAAATGCAATGGACGACAATCTGAAACAAATGTATATGGAAGTGAAAATTTGGTTTCAGAAATGCAAGGCATGAGATGGTGGAAACTTCCCTGAATAACGGTGCTAGGTGTGGAATGATGCACGGCCTCAGGAGGAGGTGGAAGTGGCTGCAGAGGGAAAACTGGAGTCAGAGGGAGCTCGGGCTCAGAATATACCATCTCGTAATCTCCGTCGCTATCCTCTTCCTCGACGTCAATATCAACAATCTCTGCAGCACTCCCCACAACTGGTAACCGCTCCTGACAAACCTTCTCGATGACTGGCAAGTGCGCATCCTGAGGCGAGGGAAGTGACATCTGTGACAGGACTGGAGGTAGACACATCTCGGGCAAATCCAAGCACGCATCATCCTCGCCATCCCAGAAATAGCTCAGCTCAGTCGTCCTCCCAAAATACTCAACCGCCTCGACCTGTGAAGCTAACTCTGAAGTGGCCTGTGGCTCAGGCTCCATGGTGTACTCGATCTGCTCTCGGCCATCATGCACATCCACTTCATCATCAACCTCAAAATGAAAATGCATCGTGTCACCGTCGTGGTCGACACGCACTCCGTCATCTGTCTCCTCTGACTCCTCAATATATATATGCTCAAACTCTTCTACTTGGCCCCAATGCACCCTCTTCATAGGTCTCTCTAGGTAATCCATAGGGTCGCACTGGAATGAGCCCTCAGCTGGCTCCTCAGGCTGGCACTGGACCTGCGGCTCTGCATCCTGAAGTAGAAGCTGAGACTGACCATCATCCTCATATCCAAGTGACTGCTCTCCAGATGGTACAGTCTGCTCCCACTCTGCAAGGTCTCTCAGGTACAACCAAGAATCCTCGGTCGAATAATCAAAGAACTCTCCACCGCAGCTCATCTGCACCAAATCTCGCCCAGATGGCGATAACCCTGTGTAGAAGATCTGCAGAAGATGATCCTCGTGAAAGCTCTGGTGTGGGCATGCAAGCACCAAATCAGCGAACCTCTGCCAAGCCTGATGGTAGGCCTCCCACTCAGCCTGGATAAAGCTCGCTACATGCTCCATGGCCTGCCGCCCCCGTACCTGCTCCAAAAAGATAGGCAAAAATACCCGGAGAAATTCAGCCTGAAATGATAACCATGTAAAATGTGAGTCCAGAGACAAGGAATCAAACCAAAGTCTAGCATCATCCTGTAAAGAATCGGGAAAGAATCTAAAATATATGCAATCATCATCAATATTCCCACCAAGACATGAAAACATCCACTCTTCAAAATTTTTAATATGTAAATGAGGGTTCTCCCATTCCGTGCCATGAAAGTATGGCGGAAGTGGGATATCCTCCAAATCAATGTCCGAAAAATCTGAAGAAGATGCCATGTTGTAGTTTTTAAAAAATTTTTCAAGAAAAATGAAAGTAAACAACCAAACGACTCAATAAGTGAAAAATAAATAAACGGAAAGACACACACTAAGAGATATGAGTATCACACTAAAACTTTCAAAATCAATCAAAAATTGCTACTAATAAAAACCGTTGTCCCCGGCAACGGCGCCAATTGGTTGACTCGAAAAACGCGCAAGTGCACGCCTTCCACTCCCAAGCGTAGGAGCGTCAATGCAATATAAAAATTACCGGTGAGTACCGGGTCGGATCACAGGGACAATTCGTTCTACGTTCACAAAATTGATCGATAATGAAAGAAAATAGTGTTTTACAACTAACTCAATTACGGTGGAAATGTTGGAAAAGTGTGGTGAAAACGAAAATCTAACCTAAGTGTGTAGGGTTAGAGAGCCAAATGGTGGAGTTTAGGATAGCTAGGAGAGAGAGCATGGGTTGTGGGATCATTAAAATTGGCGTTAACTAAGCTCTAATTACCGCAAATAACACAATCGGTCATCCGGCTAAGGAAGCCCAATCGGAATATTTAACTTTAAAAACACAACAATTTGCAATAGGGATGAACGTATTATCATAGCACTAATCAAATTAAGCACATGGATTTTTTTCTCAAAATTTGCCCTCTCGGGACTTAGCCAATTAAATTGTGCCTAATGAAACATCCAACATTAACATTCAAAATTTGGCAAGAGGGAAATTAGGGCTACAATTAACAACCAACCCAATGATTCACAACCCAAGCAATTTACACTACTCAATCATCATGAAAGAAAAGTTTGAATTTTCATTCAAAATTAACTCAATATCCATTACAAATTGAGAGATGCAAAATACAAAAGGGGTTAGAGAGATATCACCCAAGATCTCCCTAGGGTAAAGCCTTCCTTCCACCTATTTGCTCCTCCTCCAAGCTCTCCAAGCTCCACCAATGGCCTCCAAGCTTCTCCCTAGCCTTTGGGGAAGAAGACCCCCCTCCAAAACCCTAAAAATCGCCAAGAAAAACTCCAAAACCGAGAGATGACTTCAAATTTCGCAATCTGGGGCCATAACAGCATTGCGGGTCGGATCTGGGTCGGATCCGACCCGCAAACCACGCCCCAAACCCGCCCGCATCAGCGGGCGGGCCCCGCTCGAAACCAGCGCGCGCGTGCTGCGAATTTCGCAGCAGCGGGCCGGCCGCTTGGCCGGCCCGCTCGTTTTAATTAATTTTTTTTTTTTTATTTTAACAGAGCGGGCGGGCCGGCCAGCGGCCGGCCCGCAAACAAAAAATTTTTTTTTTCTTTTTTAAAATGCTGCGGATGCAGCAGCCAAGTGGGCCGGCCAGGCGGGCCGGCCCACAGTAAACTATTTTTCTTTTATTTTTCTTTTTAAATAAAATCCAGAAATCCTTTTAAACTCCAAAAATTCTTATTTCTCCTCCAAAAATCCTCCAAAAATACTTAGAATTCTCGGAAAATTCCCAAAAAATTCTGGAAAATCCCCAAGACTCCTAGGGGTACCTGAAAAATATAGGAAGAAGAAATTAGTCCATTTGATGTGAAAATAAATTTAATGACTATCAAGAAACACAATATTGACCTCCAATAAGCTATATAAAAAATTCCAACGCTCAAATAAATCCCAAAAAATGGCGATATGATCGAAATAATGGCAGGAGCATAGGAAAAATAATAGGAAGCCAATAACGACGATAAGAACCGTATTTTGTACCAAGAATGAGAATAAGCCCTAAAATTGATATGAAATGAAAATATACCCAAAAAGAGCACAATTAAGCCTAATCATTGGCACAAAATGGGGGTAGTTAGGGGGAAAAATATGCAATTTATATCCCGAATCAGCAGGCACGGACGCCGACCGGTCCTAAGCCTAGGAGCTATGCCCTCGCCGACTGACTCCTGCGCTCATAAGTCTGAGGGCAGTTCCCCCAGCAGGCACGGACGCCGACCGGACCTAAGCCGAGGAGTTTTGCCCTCGCCGACCGACTCCAGCGCCCATAAGTTTGGGGGCAATTCCCCCAGCCGACGCAAACGTCATCCAATCCTAGGCCAAGAACGAGGCAGCAACGCAAAATACCCGAGAAGTCCGAGTAAGTCAATTTCGTTTATAATAGTTAACCAGGGTACAAAAACGTGTCTTATTTACAGGGAATCAAGGCGAAGGAAACACTCTACAAATAATCCACTCACGACGAATGACAGAGTTCTTCACCTACAGAAGCTAGATCGACACCGACAGAGCAAAATTGGTTGACAAAAGACCCAAAGTAGTTAGCCCAAGCTAGCAGCCATGCAACCAGCAATTATTGGCCACGGAGCCGATAACGAAGCCGAAGGAGATAGCGGGGGCCAGGGATCCATTTCAAGTAGACTGGCCCAAAGCGAAGCGGATGGTTAAAAATTTGAGGATAAGGCCGGGAGGGACGGCTTAGGGAGCCCGAGCTCGGGAGGACACATCCTCGGGCACTTCGCCCTGCTCGGAGCGAGGGGGATCGACCGGCGGAGGGGCTTGCCGAACACGCTCCGCACATTCCCGGAAGGAAGACTGGACGACTTCGACGATCCGAGGGGCGATGAGGTCTTCATACTTACCGAAGGCCTCCCTGAGAACCTCGAAGATTCTCTTCCCCAGGGTCTCGACGACGCCCTTCTCCACCTCCTCTGCAAGCCGCATCACCTGGCGCCGATCCGACAGTTCCCTCTGAAGCTCCTCCCTCTCCAGGCGGAACGACTCCGCCGCTTCCTCAGCCGACTGATGAGCATCCTCCAGCTTTCCTTGGAGGTCACCCACTCGTCCCTCCAACTCGGCCACACGGAGGTTGAGACGCCGAGACTCCATCTGGGCCTCCGTCATAGCCACCTCAGCCGCCCCGGCCCGCTCCTGAGCCCTCATGGAGGACTCCTCCAGCTCCCTCAAGCGGACGGCTCGACACTGCAACTCCACAGCGAGCGCTGAACCCTGAGAAGACGAGACATGGGCTAAGAAGAGGATAAAGAGAAAGAGAGGATAGCAAGATAACCGAACCTGTTGAAGGATCCATACCAAGGAATCCGACATCTTGTCGGCCGGGATCTTCTTGAGGAGGCTGCGGTCCCGGGGAGGGACGGAGACCTCGGCAACCTGCTGGGCCAGGGCTCGGTCAACAAACATCGAACTCCCAGGGACGACGATCGAAGCCAAGTCGCTCGCCAACAAGGCCCCGACCCCCGGTGATACGGGCGAAGACGCTGCGAGGGGGGTGGCTGACAAAGCTACCGAAGGATCCCCGGCGGTCGCCACGGGAAGCGCAGAACCTGCCGGACTGAAGGGATCCACGTCCTCCCTCATCTTCTTTCCTCCGTGGGGCTCCGAAGGCGCCGGAGGGGAACGCTTCCGCCTCGCACCATCCTCACCCCCGGGAAGGGGATCGCCAGAAGAAGAGGCGGGAGGCGTGGCCACCACCTTACCCACGGAAGGCTCGGCTCGGCGCACTTCCTCCTCAACGGTCCTCCGAGGCGCCCTTCCAGAGGTACTACCTCGGCTCCGAGCGGCTCCACGACGGATCAGCTCATCGACGTCACGGACGAACTCGCGGCCTGCCATCCCTGCAAAGGAGACCGAAATCAGGATGAGTCATAGGGCGATCCGAGGATGAGAAAGCGACCTACCCGGAGACCACAAGACGGCCTTCAGGAGTAGGTCGTCCAATAAAGACCGGATGGATTTCGATTCCAAAGGAAGAGCCTGATGGAAATTGAATTCCACCCCTAAGTAATTTTGATGATGAGCACACCAAATGAATGCTTAGTATACTAACTACACTACACTACAAGTATACAGATTTCGTGAAGCTCTACTAATACTCCAAGAAACACGCATCAACGCTCCACGACAAAAAACGAACATGGCTAAACTCAAGTGATGAAGGTCAAGCTCAAACAAAGCAAGAAGCTCAGAGAAGCTCATCCTCACTTCATCAAGTTGACTAAACTGCCGAAGACATGTTCAGAGTCTAGTGTGAGTGTGTCGTGTCTTTTAGGATATTTGTCAAAGCCATATCAAATAGACAACACACACAAATGATTTCAAAACAAATGTTTTTAACTATCTTCAAAAATGGGTTTTAAAGAGCTTTTCTAGTCACTTCAATTATCGTAGTGAAACTCCACGCACCCTGGAGTTAACTACACTTTTGACTAGAACAACAGGAAAAACTCCTCTGGGAGTCGACTACCAAAAGTAGGGAGTCGACTACTTATCAGAGATGAAAATTTCCTAGACTCCTCTGGGAGTCGACTACCTATATAGGGAGTCGACTACCTATATAGGGAGTCGACTACCTGCTGGAAATTTTCAGACGTTTTGAATTTGAATTTAAATTCTTTTGAGTGATTTACTCCGAAATTTTTGGGACAAAAGTCAAACGAAATTCAAATTTCAAATCCCAGTTTTTCCCTATAAATAGAGCTTAATTCTTTTGTGAAAAAAAAGATTGAAAAATCAAAAATTCGTAAAAGCTCTTCGTGAATCAAAGCTCTCTCATTTTCTTCTCTAGCCAATTTTAATTTCAGTTTTGTTTGATCTTGCAATATTTTTCAATTCTTTTGAAGATCATATTATTATTTTATTGGCTAAGTTGTTTTTCAAAATCCTCTCTATTATTTCTCTTTAAATTCTATTTGAAGGATTTTTGAAAAAGCTCTAGATCACAAAGAACTTATCTCGTATCTTTGTGTGATCTAGACTATCATTCTATTAAGCCACTACACAATTGTCTATCTTTTGATTGGCTATAGAATCGGGTGTATTCTTCAATCTCTATCATTTATTTTAGAGTATTGAACAAATTTCTTATTGTGTTGAATTGTTGGAACACTAGACAAGTCTAGTTGTTGCCAGTTGGAAAGTCCTCGGTTTGTGAGGCAAGGGTATAACCCTAGACAAGTCTAGGCGTTGTGTTCGGAAATCCTGGTCAAGGCTAGGTCGTTGGAAATCCTAACGAGTGAAGTTAGGTGCTTGTATTTGCCAAGGCAGATAGTGGAAATCTCGTACCGGATTGGTCGGGGACTGGACGTACCCAGGGTTGTGGGGAACCAGGATAAAAATCCTTGTCTTTGCGCTTGCATTTTCTGTGTTTGATTATCCTTGCATTTATTCTATCTTCAGCAAATATCAATCCTATTTATATACGCTGAGATTTACATCTGTAATTTTATTTGCTCTAACATATACTCTGGGAGTCGACTACTGCTCATAAGGAGTCGACTACCTGCTGTGAATTTTCGCTGTGCACTTTAAATTATATTGTTGATTAAGAACCAAGCGTAGATCGCTCTACTTGGTTTCTTAGGCAACATTAGAAGGTTTTGTTTTGTGTTGATTAATTAAAGAACGAAAAAGTTTTATCTTTATACAACACTATTCAACCCCCCCTTCTAGTGTTGTTTGCCATCTACAGGATCCAACACTTGGTATCAAAGCAAGGTTAAAACGATGGCATCAACAAACGTCTACAACACCCATACTCCTCCAATCTTTGACGGCAACTTCTATTCCCAATGGAGAAGGAGAATGGAGATCTTCTTGGAAGCACAAGATCTAAGCTACTCAAGATCTATCGGTGAACGATATGAGATTCCAACCATTCCTCAAAATCAATGGAATCCGGACCAAGAAGAAGCCTACTTCAGAAACATAAAGGTAATGCATTTACTCTATACTGGTTTAACTAATGAAATGTTAGATCTTGTAGAAAGGGCTGAAACCGCACACCAAATCCTCAACTTATTGGATGAGAGATTCGGATCAAAGTCAAAAGAAATTCAAACACCCATAGAGACCATCAACACCAACGAAGAAGAGGAAGAGCAATCCAAAAATCATATGTGCATGATGGCTTGTCAAGACAATCAGGAAAAGGTATGTGAATCTAGTTTTGACGATGAAGATGATTTTGACATTGCTAGTGGATATGAAAATTTGTATAGAGAATTTGAGAGATTGAATAAGAAATACAAATGTGTAAATAACAAGTACAAAGCTTTGAATAAAGATCATGATGACCTATACAAAAAATATGATAGTTTGCTGGATGATTATAATGCTTTGAAAAATGATTGTAGTAATATTTCATTGAATGATCATAATTCCTTAAAGGCAAAATATGATGCATTATTGATTGATAATAACTTATTGAAAAATGAACATGCTCTGTATGGTTCCTGTCTAAATGATAAGATAGATTCACTTGAAAATATTATTGCTTCTAGTCGTATAAAGCATGAAGAACTAATTGCAAAATTTGATTGTATCAAGAATAACACTACTTCTTCTTGCTCTTATACTCCTAGAAATGTTGTTGATAAATCTACTCATGCTCAAGCTTCTACTTCTAAAGATATGGGTAGAAATGTAAATGTTGTGCATGCCAATGTTAAAAAGTATGCTTTCATGTATGGGAAAAATGTTAGATACAATAACGCATCTCACGCCTCACATGATCTACATGCTACACATAAGGCACACAAAAATAGTGTACACAATACACATCAAAAACCACATTTTGTACACAAACCTCAAAACATACACAATGCTAGAAATACCATGATATGGGTGCCTAAACACTTAGGCTTGCATGATAAAAATACTTATATTCATAATTTGACTAGCAGTATGCATAGATCCCATAAAGATTCATTTGTTCATAGGAAATCAAATTCGCATCGAATTTGGGTTCCAAACAAGTAACCGTTTTTTTATTTAAGGGTATCCACATGTTTCATGTATATTATTCTGATACCCAAACCTTTAAAAGGATATATAAATAAATTTTATTTCTAACATTTCGGACCCAATCAGAAGTGGGTACCAAACGTGTAGAGATTATTTTATTTCAGGACATATGGATAATGGATAGTGGATGCTCTGCACACATGACGTGGAACGCAAAATTACTTAGTAATCTAAAAATGTATGATGGCGGAACCGTGACTTTTGGTGACAATAAGAAAGGTAAAATTGTCGGAATTGGCAATATCGGCAGTCACTCAAAATTGCTCATCAAAGATGTAAGCTTGGTGAAAGGATTAAAGCATAATCTTTTAAGCATAAGCCAACTATGCGATAAAGGTATGAAAGTTATATTTACTCTCGACTCATGCTTAGTCTATGACAAAGATATGAAAAATATCCTTGTTAAAGGTAAGCGAGTAGAAAATATCTATGTACTTAGACTAAATGAGTATGAATCAAATGTATGTTTAATTGTTTCAACAAACGATCCACTACTTTGGCATAGACGCTTTGGCCATGTGAACATCAAAAACATGGATAAGATTTCTAGGAAAGAGTTGGTGCAAGGACTTCCTAAGATAAGTTTTAAATTAGATAAAATCTGTGACTCATGTCAATTTGGCAAAATGCACAAGAGTTCATTTAAAAATATTGGAGCTCTCAGTTCTAATGGACCACTTGAACTACTCCATATGGACTTGTTTGGCCCAACTAGAACTCCATCATTATGCAACTCTAGATACGTATTTGTCATAATTGATGATTTTACTCGATACACGTGGGTATTATTCTTAACTCATAAGAATGATGCCTTCCGTGAATTCGAAATATTTTTCAAAAGGATTGAACGTCTATATTCCATGAAAATTATTTCTTTAAGAAGTGATCACGGTGGAGAATTTGAAAATGAACATTTTAAATCATTTTGTGAAGAACAAGGTATTTCTCATACTTTTGCTTTTCCCAGAGCTGCTCCTCAAAATGGGGTAGTTGAAAGGAAAAACAGAACACTCCAAGAGTGTGCACGAACAATGTTGTGTGAAAGCAACCTTCCAAAGAAATTTTGGGCGGAAGCTGTAGCAACCGCGTGCTATATTCAAAATAAAGTTTTAATTAGAAAACCTTTTGAAAAGACCCCGTATGAATTATTGCTCCAACGAATTCCAAAAGTATCTTACTTCAGAGTTTTTGGTTGTAAATGCTATATTCTGAATACTAAAGATAACCTAGATAAGTTTGACTCCAAAGCGGATGAATGCATATTTATCGGTTACTCTTTACGTAGTAAGGCATATAGAATTTACAATAAAAGTTCCGAGACTATTGTTGAAACTCTACATGTAACATTTGATGAATCTTTACCTCATAACATTGCTCATGATGATGATGATAGCATGCTCATTGCACGCACTCCTAATAATGAATCTCTAAATGATATCCCTAGTTCTTTGCCTAAATCATTTCCTGAAGTCACACATCACCCACACACACAAGTCTTAGGTGACATTGATGCAGGAATTAGAACTAGATCTCAAATAGAACACTTAACACATGTTGCATTTGTTTCTAACATTGAGCCGAAAAAGGTAGAAGAAGCTTTTGCAGATGAAGCATGGATCGAGGCTATGCAAGAAGAACTTCTACAATTTGAACGCAATCAAGTATGAGAGTTAGTGCCTAGACCGGAAGATCGTCCCGTCATTGGTACTAAATGGGTATACCGCAACAAACTAGATGAAGATGGAAATGTGATAAGAAATAAGGCAAGGTTAGTAGCACAGGGTTACTCTCAAGAGGAAGGTATAGACTTTGATGAAACCTTTGCTCCTGTTGCTAGACTAGAATCCATTAGGATGTTACTCGCATTTGCATCATATAAGAATTTTAAACTTTATCAAATGGATGTAAAAAGCGCTTTCCTAAACGGGTTCATAAAGGAGGAAGTCTACGTTGAACAACCTCCAGGATTTGAACATGATAAGAAAACAGGATTTGTTTACAAGTTAAACAAAGCTTTATATGGGCTAAAACAAGCTCCAAGAGCTTGGTATGAAAGACTAAGAAAATTCTTAAGTGACTCAAGTTATACTGTTGGAAAAATAGATACAACCTTATTTGTTAAGAAAGATCATAATGATATCATTCTTATCCAAATCTATGTAGATGACATCATTTTTGGATCTACTAATAATGATCTTTGCCAAGAGTTTGCCAAGTTAATGCAGGAAGAATTTGAAATGAGCCACATGGGAGAACTAACATACTTTCTCGGATTACAAATCAAACAAGGAAAAGAAGGAACCTTCATTCATCAAACAAAGTACGCAAGAGACTTGATCAAAAGGTTCGGGATGGAAACTGCATCAGGAAAGAATATACCAATGGCAACGTCCACTTCCTTAGACAAAGATGAAGCAGGTAAAAAGGTTGATCAGAAAACATATAGAGGTATGGTCGGTTCTTTACTCTACTTAACCGACAGCAGACCTGACATCATGTTTAGTGTTTGTGCATGTGCTAGATTTCAATGTGATCCTAGGGAATCACACCTTAAAACAGTAAAATACATATTTAGATATCTTAAAACCACATCTGACTTTGGACTCTTCTATCCCAAAGGAAGCACATTCGATTTAACTTCATTCAGTGACGCAGACTATGCTGGTTGTAAAGCCACAAGAAAAATCACAAGTGGAACATGTCACTTCCTTGGACATTCCCTTGTTTCGTGGTTTAGCAAAAAGCAAAGTTCCGTTTCACTATCTACCACTGAGGCAGAGTATATAGCTGCCGGACTTGCCTGTGCTCAAATACTTTGGATGAAACAAGTCCTCGTCGATTATGGTGTTAATACATCTACATGTGTAATTTATTGTGACAATAAAAGCACCATAAATCTCACTAAAAACTCTGTTCTTCATCCAAAAACAAAACATATTGATATAAGACACAGATTTATTGATGATCATTGTGCCAAAAAGGATGTTGAACTTAAATTTGTCTCCTCTGAGTTTCAAGTTGCTGATATTCTAACAAAACCCTTACACAAGGATACATTCTCGAGACTTCGTCGAGAATTGGGTATTGTTGGAGAAAAAGAATTGAATAATGCTCAGCTATAACATTTTTTTGTTGATGACAAGGGGGAGAAAAATTTATATAATGCAAAAATGTGAATTGTATTTCTAATAGCTTCGATGCAGGGGGAGAACCGCATCAAAGCAGGGGGAGTAAGTATACTTGAAATATCATTCATATATGTCTTGCTTCAAATTTTGCATTTGGGTGTCATCATCAAAAAGGGGGAGAGTGATGGAAATTGAATTCCACCCCTAAGTAATTTTGATGATGAGCACACCAAATGAATGCTTAGTATACTAACTACACTACACTACAAGTATACAGATTTCGTGAAGCTCTACTAATACTCCAAGAAACACGCATCAACGCTCCACGACAAAAACGAACATGGCTAAACTCAAGTGATGAAGGTCAAGCTCAAACAAAGCAAGAAGCTCAAAGAGAAGCTCATCCTCACTTCATCAAGTTGACTAAACTGCCGAAGACATGTTCAGAGTCTAGTGTGAGTGTGTCGTGTCTTTTAGGATATTTGTCAAAGCCATATCAAATAGACAACACACACATAAATGATTTCAAAACAAATGTTTTTAACTATCTTCAAAAATGGTTTTTAAAGAGCTTTTCTAGTCACTTCAATTATCGTAGTGAAACTCCACGCACCCTGGAGTTAACTACACTTTTGACTAGAACAACAGGAAAAACTCCTCTGGGAGTCGACTACCAAAAGTAGGGAGTCGACTACTTATCAGAGATGAAAATTTCCTAGACTCCTCTGGGAGTCGACTACCTATATAGGGAGTCGACTACCTGCTGGAAATTTTCAGACGTTTTGAATTTGAATTTTAAATTCTTTTGAGTGATTTACTCCGAAATTTTTGGGACAAAAGTCAAACGAAATTCAAATTTCAAATCCCAGTTTTTCCCTATAAATAGAGCTTAATTCTTTTGTGAAAAACAAGATTGAAAAATCAAAAATTCGTAAAAGCTCTTCGTGAATCAAAGCTCTCTCATTTTCTTCTCTAGCCAATTTTAATTTCAGTTTTGTTTGATCTTGCAATATTTTCCAATTCTTTTGAAGATCATATTATTATTTTATTGGCTAAGTTGTTTTTCAAAATCCTCTCTATTATTTCTCTTTAAATTCTATTTGAAGGATTTTTGAAAAAGCTCTAGATCACAAAGAACTTATCTCGTATCTTTGTGTGATCTAGACTATCATTCTATTAAGCCACTACACAATTGTCTATCTTTTGATTGGCTATAGAATCGGGTGTATTCTTCAATCTCTATCATTTATTTTAGAGTATTGAACAAATTTCTTATTGTGTTGAATTGTTGGAACACTAGACAAGTCTAGTTGTTGCCAGTTGGAAAGTCCTCGGTTTGTGAGGCAAGGGTATAACCCTAGACAAGTCTAGGCGTTGTGTTCGGAAATCCTGGTCAAGGCTAGGTCGTTGGAAATCCTAACGAGTGAAGTTAGGTGCTTGTATTTGCCAAGGCAGATAGTGGAAATCTCGTACCGGATTGGTCGGGGACTGGACGTACCCAGGGTTGTGGGGAACCAGGATAAAAATCCTTGTCTTTGCGCTTGCATTTTCTGTGTTTGATTATCCTTGCATTTATTCTATCTTCAGCAAATATCAATCCTATTTATATACGCTGAGATTTACATCTGTAATTTTATTTGCTCTAACATATACTCTGGGAGTCGACTACTGCTCATAAGGAGTCGACTACCTGCTGTGAATTTTCGCTGTGCACTTTAAATTATATTGTTGATTAAGAACCAAGCGTAGATCGCTCTACTTGGTTTCTTAGGCAACATTAGAAGGTTTTGTTTTGTGTTGATTAATTAAAGAACGAAAAAGTTTTATCTTTATACAACACTATTCAACCCCCCCTTCTAGTGTTGTTTGCCATCCACAGGATCCAACAGAGCCGACAGCAGCGCGGCGGCTGCCTGATCAGCGTCAGAAAGGGCTAACGGCAGGCGAGGCTGGACGGACGCGCCCCAGCTTGTCAGAATCTGGGCATCACCCAAGAAGACCACAAAGACATAATCCGAGCTCCAATCCCCTGACCAGCGGGGTAGCCCGATCAGACATTCCCTCCTCGAACGGGCTCGGAGGTGCAGCCATGACCCCGGCCCGACCGTCTGGACCTGGTAAAAGTGGAAGAGAAGGGGGAGAGACGGCTCCAGACCGCGGGTGCAGCAAAGCGTTACGAAGCCCGTTAGTACCGCGATCGAGCAAGGGGTGAACTGGCAAAGGGGCACCATGAGATACTCCATGACCCGGACAAGGAAGGGATTGAGCGGGAAACGAAGACCCAGGCGAAACATTTCGACGTAGACGCCGACTTCATTGCTCCTCGGAAGGCAAATCCGCTCGTCGACGAATGGAACTCGGACGTCGTACGGGAAGCAGAGATACCTTTCCCGGATCTCCGTGACCGCCGAAGGAACGGTCATCGACGGCATACAGAGGATAGCCGGGGGCACGTTAAGACGCACGGCAGCCGACGCCACGTCATCACAGGTGAAGTCTGGGAATAGCTTCCCCTTCCCCTTATCCTGGAGGGGACGACTCCCGGAAGAGGAACCTGATCCCACTGGCCGGGGCCTGCCCCGCCTGGACTCTGGAGAATCCCTCGCCCCTCGGCCAGAACCGCCTATCCTAAGAGCAGCCATAATACGAGAGCGAGAAAGAAATTACCTTTTAGCTAGTTTGAAGGAGGCGAAGAAGCGAAGGCGACGGGAGACTCCGAGTTGTAGAAAGCCTAGAGCAATGGGAAGAGCAAGAAAGGAGAGGAGATCAACGCAGCTGGGGATCTTATATATCGGACGCAGGGACGAATTCGAAGCGCCTGACAATAACGCGTGGCAGGACTCGATGAATCGGCGGCGTTTCGAAATCGGCGCCAGGGGAAGTCCAATCGATCCGCCTCATCATGACCTACATTTATGACCACGCCTCGATTAAAGCGCCACTCGGAATCCCAGGAGGCACAGCGGCCGAACCGAGCAAGCCAAGGCCGGTCGACCCCACCAAGGGCGGCTCACGAACCCCTCGGCTTCTCGACTTAAGACGACCCCACGAGCGATGGGGATAAGCTTGCAGCTACACGTGGCAGCATCAGAAGACCGACGGCGCTTCGGAGCCCGCTCCTTAAAAGTATCGAACGGACCAACTCATGATGACGACTAATAAATGAGTCGACATCGATTGGCGAGCCTATCAAAGTCGGCGGAAGTCACATCGGCCGAGCCGAACCGGCCGAGGCCGATCGACCCGACCGATGGGGGCAATTGTTACGCCTATTTGGCCGAGGCCCGAAAGACACGAGCCCGAAAACCTGACCCCCGGTCAAGAGCCCATCTGAGCACTCAGGCCCACTCGATAAGGCCCTATCGGGGACGCCCCCGAATGTAGATCCGACCCGGCCCCGGTAACATACGGGTCACTCACCCACTCCTGCGATAACCGCTCCCTCGATCCCACGACCACTTAATGGCAGTTATGGGGGGAGGCTGGCATGGCGCAGGGAGCGGCGGCAGGGGGCGGATTGAGGGGGCACGATTGGGGGCGGACGAGCAACGTGGGTCGGGGGCAATCACGGCGGAGGTCTATAAAGGGGCTAGGAGGACAACAGGACAAGGGACCGCATCTCAGGTATCTAGAACCTAAGGTACTCCATCAACGACCTAGTTCCCCCATATCATTTCCTTCCTCCCCCGCTCGCGCCGTGAGACGCCGTTCCGATCTCCTCACGAGTCGAACCGTCTCCGCCGGGCCTCCTCTTTCAGATCTCTGTCTGACTTAGGCATCAGAGGGGTTTTGGCCGGAACCAAGGTCCGGCCCCCCTGACGAGTGTTCTCGTCTTCGCAGGAGGATACCCAATCAACGGGCCGAGGCTTCCCCTCCGCCCTTCGCCGACCACGCAACAAGCTGGACGATTGAGGCTCCCCCTCGTCGACCGACCGCCGAGGCCAAGCGCAACCGACCGAGGCCGAGCGTCTCAACCCAGGCCGAGGCTACCCCTCGTCCTACCAACGACCGAGGACCCCGAGACGACCCAGTCGACGCGCTCCACGTCGTCGGCAGACCCGATTCGAGCCTCTACAGCACCAACTTGACTCGCCCGAGGGACCCAAGCGGGCCCCTTGACCACGTTGACCGGGTTATCCACGGTCAACGCTTTGTAGTGAGAAAACACTCTGAAACACACATGTTCTTGCATATTCTACTATTATGAATAAATAGAGAACAATGGCTTTGTGCCATGATTACTCATTCTTTTGATTTTTCTTTTAATTTCAATTACTTATCGCTTTATTTAAAACTGGATAAAAATTATTTTTACGTTTTAATGATTACAAGGATCCTGAGACCGCTCTGTCATTAGGTTAGTTATCTAACCTAACGGGTAATGACGTTTCCCCGTGGTCCAAGTAATCTTTTTAACGTAAATTTAATATATTTATCCAATAAATTGCGTTTGATGTTGATTAAATTAAATTTGTAATGTCTGGGATGTTGTGAAATTATTATTTGCATGTAGCATATATAAAACTGCGTGGATGTTATAAATAATTCAGTCTTATGGTTTGGGATCGGCCATTTTGATACACCTTTTTACATTTCTCGCTTTTTTCTGTTTTGAGAGGAATTGTAGTGAGGTTATAATGTAAATTGCTAAAAGACCGGAGCTCAGCCAAATTGAAAACGACGATGAAATCTGCAATATGCTGGGACCTAAAATGGGTGTCCAATTTGTATTTTTCATTTCTTTTGTATTTCATCTTCATGGACTGTATTCGGACACTTTTTGGACATTTTTATTTCCAAGGGTATCTTGCCGATCCCCACATGACTGATTACTTTTATTTTTGCGTGAATTTATTTTTCACTATATTAATTCATGCATATTTAATTGCATAAATAAATGTCAATATTGGTGAGCGTTGATTTTGATGTACTGGATGCGGCAGTAAAGAACTATCTGAGCTGTCGGGTGGACTTGAAGTTACACATGCGCTAATTGGCTCATATGAGTACGAATCTGGCTCCTACTACTGTGCCTACGGCCCCAACAGCGGCCCAGGATACTTCAACCGCGACGCCTGAAGCGATGCAGTCATCTGTCTCTGATATAGTTAATGCGAATGCCATTATCTACATTAGGAGACACAAAAATCGGACCATAAAAGGCAAATATCTGACAGTAGAGGATTCACTTGAGTTGTGGAGGACACTAGAGGCACGTTATAAACATCAGATTGATGTTATACTGCCCCGTGCTAGTTATGAGTGGGAACACCTCCGGCTTCAAGATTTCAAGTCCGTGTCTAAGTATAACTCAGCACTACATAATATCACCTCATGCTGAAGCTATGCGATGAAGAAGTCTCGGAGCAACGCATGTTGGAAAAGACTTTCACGTCTTTCCATGAAAAGGATGCAATCCTTATGAAACAGTACCGTGAAAGACATTTCACGAAATTATCTGACTTACTCTCCTGCCTCCTAAGGGCGAAGCAGAACAGATCCTTGTTACTAACCACTCACAACCTATGCTCTGCTGGGACTGCTCCTTTCCTTGAAGCCCATCTTGTTTCTTCCCAGAAGACGAAGAACAAGAAGAAGGCCAGAAATTACAAGGGTAAAGCTGTGATATAACCGGCTAAAGGACCTCCACAGAACAATAACTACAACCAAGGGAAGAAAAATAATACGTGGACAAGTAACAACAATGGCCAACCGTCTATTCCCAAGAAGAACTAGGTGGACAAGTGCCATAGATATGGCATGACTGGACATTGGTCCAGGAACTGCCGCACTCCACATAATCTCCAGGATCTTTATCAAGCGAGCCTGCAGCCTCGTCCTGAACAAATCTGGTTGAATCTCATCCTTCAACCAAGCTGACCGCAAAAGACTTCGATCACAACGACTTGCTTGACTGAGTCTTATCTTAGTTTGCTTTTATATATGCATATTAAATACTAGTTTACTTCATCTGTATTTTCTTTTTAAACAAAAAACTTTATGAATGCATATTTAGCTTAATTTTATAAAGTCTAGTCATTCAAATATATAGATGAAGTGTGATATATTGTGGACAGTGCCTCGATGCACTAATGAAGCATTAAAATTGGTCCCACATACAACGAGACTATAAGATGCAAATTTCTCTCCTTAATCATATAGGAATCTCCTAAGTTTCAAGGATATTTCGTTTAAAACGAAATACCTTGGAAACTATAGATAATAATAGTGAATATTTTTATATAACTCGTCAAACGGATGGCCAAAAGACCATCTGCGCACAATTCGTTGGACCCCCTTCGGGTCCCTATCATTATAGATATTCATCCTATATAAAGCCAACTTGACTGTGCACCAGAAGTGCCTTTCATTGCCAGAGTTTTCTACTCTGGCACAATAGACTTAGTCATCCTGGATCAGCGATGATGGACACATCATCAAATGAATCCATTGGAGAACCTGAAGATTTTTCAAAAAGGTTGAGTTTCCTTGTCCCCCCTTTGTCAAAAAGGAAAACTTATAGAGAGAACTTCCCTCCAGAAATTGGGATTAGAGTCTCCTGGCTTCATTAAGAGAAAACATGGTGACCTTTGCAGGCATATTCACCCGCAAGTGGCCCATTTCGGTACTTTATTGTACTGATAGATGCATATACTAGATGGTTTTATGTGTGCCTTTTTGTCCACCCGCAATCTAGCTTTCTCAAAAGCTGATAATGTGGGTGAATTCATTACACATGTCTTTCAAGACTACTGCCAAGCAACTGGCATTGAAATTTAACATCCTGCAGCATGTTCATACTCAGAATGGGTTATCATAGTCTCTGATACAGAGACTTCAATGGATTTCACGTCTATTGTTAAGACCCAGTTGCCTGTGGATGTTTAGGGATACGCCATACTGCATTCAGCATCGCTTATCACGATACGGTCCTCTCGTGGCCATATCTTATAACTGATGCCGCTTGCTTATGGTCCACTACCAAACATATCTCATTTGAGAGTGTTTGGATGTGATAATATTTGTCCCCATAGCACCACGTCTTGATAACTGTGAATTTGATGAGCAAAGTCTCATTAAAATAGGCACGCCGTCTAAAGAATTAGATAGGTAGTATAGCACCGCTTCCCCGTGTTCGATACCTGCTTGCCACTATACCGTACGCTTGCGGTAAACGACATCGTTTCGGAGTTAGTTCCGGACCGATCACTCGGCAAAGCCGCTCGGAGGGCCCAAGCCGGGTTGTGAAACTGCAAGATCGGTGAACCGGCGCGATGTGGCATCACTTACATCGAGGGGCCGTCGTGAGGGTCGTGATGGCCTCGATCACAGATACCATTATGTGTTCAAAACTAAGAGGATGCACAAAACTGACCTCGATTCCAAGAAAATCCAGAGATTGAAGATGTGCCAAGCTTGGGGACCTGCCGAGCTTTGCTACGGGTATGCCAACGCGGAACTTTGTGATGTCGTTGATACCGATCTCTTGGTTCGTTGCCCTGCTCTACTTTCCCTTGTGTTCCATCGAGCATATGGCTCGACCACCGATGCTATTCGATGGTCCCAGTGCAGTGCCATGAGAACATGGACTGTCAATGGTCCATACTAGGGCTAAATGGGTGCTTACAGTGGTAAGAAGATCCATGGGGGCCATTGAAGCGTTGGAGGGAGGGAGATCGATTGGGGAGCACCAAGTTCGGCTCAGTCAACAAGGTAGCGCTCTTGTACGAGTCAGCTCGGCATGGGGCTTGCAAAAGACATGGAGCATTGTCCAAATGGGCCGACGAGATCGGCAGACTTGTCTGTGCATCGACTAGGAGCTGATTGACCAGTCATGTTCAGCTGGCTCGACCGGCTTTGGACCGGCAAAAGTACAGGTCTATAAGGCCATTCGGACCTTCGTCGTTGATGTCGACGACGAACCGATCTCCTCTGCATGATGGGGGCCGTCGTTGGGGAGGAACATGATCGCCTTCCTCATCGCCTTGTCCATCACCTCGTCGTTGCTGGCTTTGAGAGCCTCCTCGATGTCGGTGGCGAGGGCTGGAGCGCCCTTCTCGAAGTGCATGAGGAGCGTGCATGATTCCTCCATTGGAACTGTAGGGACTTGAATAAGCCCTTGTTCGGTTCCATTTGCAGTGGCGCTCCAATCTGGTCCAGCTTCTCGGTAACGGGGTCCAGCTTCTCGGTACCGCCGGCGATCTCGACAGCGGCGTCCAGCTTCTCGGCCACAGGGTCCAGCTTCTCGGTAGCGACGTCCAGCTTATCGGCCATGTGGTCGGGATGTGCACTTTCCAGGAAAGCCCCATCGTTGGGGCAACGAGGTCCATCACCAAGCACAGTTCCATCACCCGGTTGCTGTTGTTTACCTGTTGCTACTGATTTTCTTTGTAACCAAGCTCTTGCCACCGACAAAACGGTATCTAAAGTTGGTGTAGCTCAGCCCGGATCCAAATCCTTGTTCTCGATGATGTTGCTCCAAACTCTGCCGATCAGTGTGCTGCGAGTGAAGGACTTGAGGACGTCTAGTGGGATGTAGGTGGCGATGGTGAACGCCCAGATGACCCCTGCCCATCCCCATCCGATGCCGGCCATCCTTGCAAAGCTTCAGTTGGCGTACTCCGTGATGCAGGTGGCCACAAGATGAGCGGCGAGCAAGGCGACGACCAGCAAGAAGCCATGTCGCTTATCGTCGGCACAGGGCTCGGGCCGCTGACGAAAGAGCCGATGTTGATGCTCCCGGCGGAGAGAACCGCAAAGACAACGGGACCCGTTAGGGGCATCGACGTCTAGCTTCTCGGCACCCATCGGTGATCTCGAAAGCGATCCATCCTCTTGGCATCACCGGTGATCTTCAGTCGCGGCTCCAGCCTATCAGGAGTGAGTCCATCGAAGGATCTGGATCTTGGGGGGTTCTCGAGCTCGGTGCTCGAGGATCGGTCGAATCTGGGTCGGAAGAATGCCAGTCGGACGAGGACGAGACCCGATCTCAATAGCGGGCGAAGAACAGAACGCGATCTCGTTGAGGATTTCTGTTGTCGCTACCGCCACTCCGTCGCTAGAGGTGATCAGACAACCGCTGGACGATGATCGAGGTAACGAGGGGCTACGTCGCCCTCGTGGTGATCGTCGACGAGAGGATCTCCCACAGATCTGGTGCGTTCGTCTTCGGCGTCGTGATCCTCGTGTTTATCTCGGGACGAGCACTGTTGAAATTCTCCATGAACAGGGAGATGGAATACGAGAGGATCTTGCGATCGACGCATGGATCGGCAATCTGCTGGGCGAAGAGGGTCAGGCCTGATGACCGTGGGAGAGACTCCTTGCGATGCCTGACTGCTCGTTGGTCTTACCGGTGCAAAGGGTGATTGGATCGTTCAGGGGCTCCAAGAGAATGGCAGTCTCAGAGGAGGGGATGACTTCATTTTTCAGAATTGGTGCCCCAATCTCGCAGAAAGCCTCTAGACAGAAATGGAGTTTTGGGGTCCAAATGTCCGTTTTTAGATATTTCCCCAAATGGGATTTTGGGGACGAAGAGCGTGATGTATAAATCCTCAAGAGTTGAGAGTGCGCGAGCATAAGATGATGTGGTATGCCTACTCTCACAGTCGGTCTCTCCGATTGTCGATTTACTAGAACGAGTCAGTGCCAATGTGGTTGATGACATGGATGTTAACTCGTTCCCACAGACGACGACAGATGTTTCGGGGTGTTTTCTCACCGCTGATTGGTAGTCTGGATGTCCGGGTATCGTCGCTGTCATGTGAGGCGGTGACGGCCTTTGGAGTTGGTCGGCCACGCGTTAACTTGAGGAAGGCGCGGATCCGTGCTCCGGTGCGCCGAGGGGTAGCCTCGGTGGGACGACATCCTCCGGGATCGGTCCGACAAACGGGCTCTGGCACCAGGGTGTTCGGATTCGAGCGAGGGGTCGCCGAAGGGGAGCTTCGGTAATGGTGACGTCTCCTTCGATCTGCAAGATGAAGAACTCGTCAGGGGGGTCGGACCTTGGTTCCGACCGGGTCCCTTCCGATGCCAAAGTCAGATCTAGTCTGAAGGATGCTCGGTGGGATCGAGCTTGGTTCACGGAGAGGCCAAGCGCGAATCCTCGAGCCGAGCTATGGAGGAGAAACCTTTAAGGTGGAAGAAGGTGTCAGAATTTGTATATGATACCTCCCATGTAGATCTCGAAGATCAGCCCCTTGAGATGATGCATCTCCCCTCTTCATATAGGCGAGTCATCCTCCCAGTGTAATGGGCCATGATTGCCGTCATTGATGGGGACGTGCTAAGTGGAGAATGTTGGACCCCCTCATTGCTCCCGCTTGATGAGGGGATGAATGCCACGAAGGTGGAGTAATGTCCATGAAGGTGGTTGCCATAATTGGCAAGTGCTCCCTCGATATGGGGAGCGATTTTCTCCACTACGGAAAGTGGGCAGTCTTTTGGGCCTTCGTCTTGGGTGGAGAGTGACCCGCCCGTGAGGTCTTTGGGCCAGAGCCCAAGGCCGTAGCAGATACGTTGAACCGTAGCAGATACGTTGACTAGTCGTGGTTGACTTGGCTCGTCGGTCAAAATGGTTGTATCACTCCTCATGCTTGCTTTCATATGTAGTCAAGCTGTTGGTATTTGTCAGTTATCCTTTGAGAATTGCTATCTGAACCTCATTCTTTGAGGTGCAGATAGGAGTGAGTGCAAAAAATTTCCTTTTTCGGCAACGAATGAACGATTGGACATATGGATATGAGGTTCTAGCTTTTTTTTGGAGGGAAAAAAGAACATGCACCTCAAAGACTTTGAGGTGCAAGCCGCATTTCTCTATCCTTTTTATTTGCAGCCTATAGTTGTACGGACGGTCAGCTGGAGTGGCAGGGCGTTGGCGCTTATCACTTCTCCTTTCTATTAACGCTTTCCTGTAGTTTTGCCATCGATGGTTGTTACATTTATCCCTTTTTATTTGTTGCTTCTAGCCATACGGGCAGGTAGGCTGTGTCGAAAGGGAGTTAGCATGAATCAATTCATTCTTGTAATTAGGCCGTCATCACAATCTACTTACAGCCCATTGCTCTGCACTAGTAGAACTTTCACCTCGTTACTGATGGGCAAGCCCTTGTCAGGTGCATGACGGGCTCCTATTAAGGTGCCATCAAAGTGTTCGAGGAAATGTCTGATAGAACAGAACAGTTGGTTCGGTAAACAACAACATTTGAAGAAACAAATTCATGGACAAAATTCAACAAGCTCGTTACAGTGAAACCGAAACGGGGCAGGATCAATTATTCATCATCTAAAAGCCGACGACATCTCCAAGGGAGACATCAAACATCAAACAGAGCCGCCGTTGGCCCGAATCACCTGCCCATTGACCCACTCGGCGCCGTCCGTACAAAGGAATCCGACCAGCGGTGCCACGTCCTTGGTCTCCCCGATCCTCATCATCGGGTTCATCTCCATCAGCCTCCTGATCTGCTCCTCGCTCATCCCTTCGTAGAACATATCCGTCGCTATCGGCCCTGGAGCCACGCAGTTTGCGGTTATCCTCGTCCCTCTGAGCTCCTTGGCCAGTATCTTCACCGTCGCCTCCACCGCCGCCTTTGACGCCGTGTACGCGCCGTAGTTTGGTAGAAGCGCCCCCACGAGGGACGTCGACACCATGACGATCCTCCCTCCGCCGCCGCGGGCGACGCGATTGGCGGCCTCCCGACAGCAGAGGAAGGCGCCGCGCGCGTTGACGTTGAAGATCGCGTCGAAGGTCTCGAGCGGGGTGGAGGCGATGGTCGAGTATTTGGAATCGATGATGCCCGCGCAGTTGACGAACATGTGAACCGGAGAGCCGAACGCCTCCTCGGCCCGGTCGAACAGGGTTTTGGCGCCTGATGGGTCGGACACGTCCGCCTGGACCGCGACGGCTCGAGGATGCTGGGAGGCTGTGCCGTTGAGCTCGGAGACGAGGAGGTCCGCTTGGGTTGCATTGGAGGCGTAGTTGACGACAACGTTGGCCCCGAGGGAGGCTAGATGCGCAGCGACGGCACGGCCGATGCCGCGTGACGAGCCGGTGACGATCGCGACTCGGCCGGCGAGAGGAAGGGCCATTGGATCTGAGTTTTGAGTTCAGAGAGAGAGAGAGAGAGAGAGAGAGAGAGAGAGAGAGAGAGAGAGAGAGAGAGAGTTTGGATTGAAGAGAGAGAGTATGAGTTTGGATTGAAGACAAGGGTATGTATTTATAGATGAAAGAATAGGTTGGAGTTGGACTGGTGGTGAGCATTGCTTTCATTGGGTGATAAGCGCGGGTCAGATCTGAATCTGACGTGATGAAGTCGTCTCGTCGTCGGCAACTCAAGTTGCGCTGAAAATACAGCTAACAATGTGTACGTGCACAACTCCCCTCAATAATTCGGCTCCTGTCTGCGGCTCTTCAATCAAAAAACACCTCTTTTTATCTCTGTATTGCGGCTGACCCTTGGATTTATTTTGTGCCCCTTGAAAAATAATTCAGGGGCGGCTTGTCTCTCGGAGTTTCGCAAATAGGCCGGTCTCCACAAATGAATTTGTTTGATTCCTCAGCACATGGACTTTTTGGCTTCTGGGAGATTTCTTCGACAGGCTCTTTTATCTCTTTGAATGGAGAAACACAGAGAACGGCCTCGTGAAACAGAATTCTGCCTGGGTTTCAAAAGAACAGCTTGCGGCAGGCTTTTCTTCAACTTGCTTTTCTTCAACTTGCGGCAGGCTTGCTCAATCACCAAAGAGTTTCCCTGAAAAGCAACAAGATGAATGGCAGGTCACCAAGAGCGCAAGTTCCTGAAATACAAAACAAGTTCTCTCCACAAATGGCCAAACTGTGTTTCTTTCTAGCAAAAATAACTAAAACATTTCTCTTAAAAGGAACACAGTTTGTCTTTGATTGGGAAACAAAATGGCCACCCTTTTGCCCTGTCGTTTTCTTCTGCACACAAAAAAAGAGGCTTAACCATTAAGGAATCAAAGCACTATTTTAATTCAAATATGAGTGCTGCTCTTTTTGCTTCCCTAATTGATATGCCTGCATGCACAAAAAGACAAACGAATGGAGAATAAAAGAAATTAACTTGGATGTTTAGAAAAAGGTACTACTCCCTTCACTTTGTTGCTTCAAGGCCGGCCCCCTTTCCTTGCTTCAGTTTTGCGACAATCAGTGGGCATCAATCACGCACCTGCACATGGGGTGTTCAATCTTGGTTGCGGCTGCACATGGGATGTTCCACAAGGGGTATTGAATTCGGCCAGCTGTGATCCTCAAGATTTCGGCACCAATCAACAATTCTGCTGTCTTTTGATTTGCTTCGTCTGCATACGTTTTGTGCTCTTGTTGCGTGCGATTGTAGGGATTCCACAGATTTGTAATGGCCGAAATCAAGAGAGTATCTAGTCAAAAATTGCGGCTGGGTCGAGCAACTAGGGTTTATAGCTAGGGATTTGTAACGGCCGTTTTCCGACCGTTCGGATTTTTGCACGTATTTTGAGTTATACGAGTATTTTTCGTACTTTATTTATATTTTTGATCTCGGTAGTCCTAGCGCGCGACCAAACACCGTATTCACAATCCTCTCGGAGGCGCGATCGCCCCGGTGTCTTCGTTCAATTTTTAGGATGTCGAGGGGCCAATCCGTAATAACATTATTATTATTATTATTATTATTATTAAAAATACTTGTTAGAATTTTCGAATTACAAATTTCTTAGTTATAAAATAGTGATATAACCTTGCTATATATATATATATATATATATATATATATATATATATATATATATATATATATATATATATATATATATATATATATATATATATATATATATATATATATATATATATATATATATATATATATATATATATATATATATATATATATATATATATAGGAGGGATCAAATGACCCCCAAAAATAACCCCCAAAAATGACCCCCTATCAAAAATCCTATGCCCCCCATTTTTTCGGAAGATCCGAACCGTTCATCTTGATCTCCACCCTCTAAATACCTGACCCACCAATTTTCAACCCGATCCCATGTGTTTTGCCTGTTCATCCATCCGACCCAAATTTAACGGTTTCGCATGAACAGAACTTTTGCGAATGGTTGATGAACGGGCAAAACACATGGGATCGGGTTGAAAATTGGTGGGTCAGTTATTTAGAGGATGGAGATCAAGATGAACGGTTCGGATCTTCCGAAAAAATGTGGGGCATATGATTTTTAATAGGGGGTCATTTTTGGGGGTCATTTGATCCCTCCTCTATATATATATATATATATATATATATATATATATATGAGAATAATGGGTATCATACGCCATATGAGAGGGTCTCTCATATTCCCTCTCACATAAAGGAGGCAATACAACAAGTACAAGCCCATGTGGGCTTGTACTTGCCCCCTTTATGTGAGAGGGAATATGAGAGACCCTCTCATATGGCGTATGATACCCATTATATATATATATATATATATATATATATATATATATATATATATATATATAGCAAGGTTATATCACTATTTTATAACTAAGAAATTTGTAATTCGAAAATTCTAACAAGTATTTTTAATAATAATAATAATAATAATAATGTTATTACGGATTGGCCCCTCGACATCCTAAAAATTGAACGAAGACACCGGGGCGATCAAATGACCCCCAAAAATAACCCCCAAAAATGACCCCCTATCAAAAATCCTATGCCCCCCATTTTTTCGGAAGATCCGAACCGTTCATCTTGATCTCAACCCTCTAAATACATTACCCACCAATTTTCAACCCGATCCCATGTGTTTTGCCTGTTCATCCATCCGACCCAAATTTAACGGTTTCGCATGAACAGAACTTTTGCGAATGGTTGATGAACGGGCAAAACACATGTGATCGGATTGAAAATTGGTGGGTAAGGTATTTAGAGGGTGGAGATCAAGATGAACGGTTCGGAACTTCCGAAAAAATGGGGGCATAGGATTTTTGATAGGGGGTCATTTTTGGGGGTTATTTTTAGGGGTCATTTGATCCCTCCTATATATATATATATATATATATATATATATATATATATATATATATATATATATATATATATATATATATATATAGTGATCTTCGGTTGCGAAAAAAGGGGTTTTCGCACGGTGCGAAAACATTTTTTTTATTTTTTTGAAATTTTTTTTTCAAAAATTTTTTTTTTGATGTTTAATCCATACAAATGTATACCCCAGAGAAAATAATGGGTGAACCCGTTGGGCATTAGAGCACCCATCCACCCATTACAAATTTAACGGTCTCAAAACGTGCGAATTTGATGAAATGCCTTGATCGAAGGCCAAATGACATTATTTCTCAATGAATATTTTTTGAGGGGGGTATAACAACATATAATGAGGGTGGAAAAAAGAATTTTTGAAAAAAAAATTTCAAAAAAAAACTAAAAACATTTTCGCACGGTGCGAAATGTTCTCATTTGAAAATTTTCATATATATATATATATATATATATATATATATATATATATATATATATATATATATATATATATATATATATATATATATATGGATTAATGGGTATCATACGCCATATGAGAGCTTATCTCATACTCCCTCTCACATAAAGCACCCAAGTACAAGCCCACATGGGCTTGTACTTGGTTGTACTTGGGTGCTTTATGTGAGAGGGCGTATGAGAGAAGCTCTCATATGGCGTATGATAGCTGAAAGTTTTCAATACGTGGGAATAATCAAGAAAAACACAAAGATTAAACACACATCAACACCAAGGTGACACAAGAAACTTGGTAACGCAGTTCGGTGCGCACACCTACATCTGCGGGGCCACGCCCAGAAAAATAGAATACTCCACTATAATAATCAGAGAATACAAACTCTAATAATCACGCTTCTCTAAGGAAGAACACCCTCCCCCTTAATACAAACCGTGAGGGGTGATCGCAATCAACCCCGTGAAGTATTCTTGGCAAGCTCCCCTTGCCAGCAAGCTCCCCTTGCACAACCGACTAGATCAACTCCCTTGATCCTACGTGCGTAGCAGTCGGCCTCCTCCCGGAGTTCTTCAAAAAACTTTCGTCAAAAAGTCCTCACCCTAGCCGCCAATCTTTGCAACCTTAACCACTCGTCTCCCCCTCAATCGTGGAGTAGTTAAGGAAGATTGCTCAATTAAATCACAGAAGATTGGGCGCCCACAATTAACGGTACCAGCTAGGAAATAATTCCGCCAAATCTTCTAAAGATAGCAACAACAATAAGTGGGCGAGATTCTCTCCAACCGAATCAACAATAATAACGAGAGATTGCAACTTCCAAATGTATCTTCAACAGAAGATACCAGAATACCTAAAAGAGATAACATGAGATCTGAAGTAATCCACCTTTGATAACCGCTGAAGTGCGCCAATCAATTCCAGCCTTCTAACACAGCATGTTGTACATAATGTTGTATAATAACGTTCAACATAATATACAACATGGCCAATAAATAGGTTCTTTCATACCTCGGTTGTGGATTGAAACTTTCATTCACCTCCGTCAGCAAATCTTATGCATACCTGCATTCAACCGAGTATCTGGAGAAGATCTAAACAATAATGCGAGATCTGAAAACATTCATATATAGAATCTTCAACCGCACATATCTTCAACCGCACAACCATTCAGATATGAACCCAATCAGATTTTGTAACCACTATATCCGGGTAAATAACTTCCTCTTTAATGCAGAATATCCGCCAATATTTCAAGGATCACTTCGGGTAAGGAATCCTATATTCAAGGAACCACCGAATCTATTTCGGGTAAAATGATAAAAACAAATCGCATGCGGATATTTTGCCCATAGAATAAGAATATATTTCTGGTAAATAAAACCAATAAATCTCAGTAAATATTTCCTCCCATCAATTTAGGAACTAACCAGATTCCCAAATATTCTCAACAAACCTCCATCAATTAAGGAACTAATGCGGGTAAGAAGGAGTATAAAACCCTCACCAATATCTGGAATCAATCAATTCAGGAACCTCCGATATTATAGGCTACAAATCAGATCTGAGATCACCACGACAAATTTGTAGACCACAGCCGCGTTTCTGTATACGACCAATTGTTCCAGATCCCGTGTTCAACAAAATGTTCAACAAAATGTTCAACATTTTGCTCAAATTGCTCAAAGACAATACAGATTCCACAAACTGAGCTCTCCAGATATAGTGCCACTAATGCCAACAAATATCCACAGAAATTCAACCCTAACAATCTCCCCCTTTGGCATTATGTGGCACAACCCAAAGCAGTCACCAACCAAGCACACATTCTCCCCCTTTGAGCCACAATAATCCAAACCACATTCTCCCCCTTACTAGAACAACCCAAGCATAGATCATCTCAGAAGCGACAGCCAAAAATCAGAAAAAGTATGTCCTCGTGACTCTAATACTTTTCAGCTAGCATCATGTCTAAAAAAAAATTATTCTCCCCCTTTCTGGTCTTCTTATTAGAAAAAAATCCTCAGGCGCAGCGGAAAAGGGGGAAGAACAAATACCTCACATCTGACAGTAGGGTGACGAATGAAATGATGTCCAGGGTAGAAGTCGAGCTCTGAGGGGCCGAAAAGTAGTTGGAGAATTGAAAACATCGACGGTGTTGACAGAAGGTACATGCGAAGATCCATTGGCACCGGCGGAGGAAGAGCAATGAGCAGAACGGCGAGATAGCACTCTAATGATTCTCGAGGAAGATTCATGAGACTTTGGCACAGATTGCTCACAGTGATTATCGAGGGGAGATGTCGAGTCTGCTGTCGTAACATCTGCAGCTACATTGTTCTGTGTTGTATCTAATGTTACAACATTAGTCACAACATGAAGAGTTTTCTCTGAAGTTGTAGTGTTCTTGCTGTATAATTCAGACTTTCTGACCCATTGCTTCTTCATCTTCATATCAGGGTGTCTAACATTTCTTCCTTCTGCCCAATGTCGCATGCGGCTGAAGCAGTTTCTCTCAGTATGGCCTTTGATCTTGCAGTAACTGCACACAGAACGACCACCTTTTATGCCTCTAATCTGCCTCTTCTTTTGATCATGGCCATTGTGTTGACACATTCTTTCAAGTTCTTTGGTAACTTGATTTCTTCTTTCAGCAGACACATTATAAAAAGCTCCTCTATTGAATCCCACTCCGGTGCGATCTCCAGAAATCTTTCCCATGTTTAAGATATCATCCAGCTTTGCTTTTCCAGAATTCCACTTCTCCAATGTGCATTCAGCTTTCTCTGCCCTGAGAAGAACATTTCTGAAGTTTCTTTCCAATTCTCTGCAGTTTCCCTCAGCTTTCAGACATTCGATTTTGACCTCCTCCTTCTCTTTCTTCAGTCTTTCATTCTCCACCTTCAAGACTTTGTTGATATTGCAGATTTGCACCCACTTCTCAAACATCATCTGGTATGCTTTTCGGATATCATTGTTACTAACTTCCTCATCGCTGTCAGCTTCAAAATCTGATTCGATTGTAGATGTTGTACATGATGTTGAACATGATGTTGAACATAATGTTGCAACATTCTGTCTGACATTTGCAGTTTTGTTCTCTAATGTTGCACTAGTTGTCGCAACATTAAGTCCAACACAGCTAGGAGTATACCCATCAGATTGATCATCAAGAATAGCCGGAAAAGCCACATAGTTGCTGGTGTTGTCCTCATTTCCAGAACTTCCTTCTGAATCCTCATCACTCCAGGTACTAGCTAATGATTTCCCCTTTTTCTTCTTGAGGGTATTAGCACATTCGGCCTGTATATGACCGAAACCTTCGCACTCCCTGCATTGTATTCCTTTACGCTTACTCTTTGGCTCATACCTCTGTGCGGGGTGACTGATTGTCTTTCCAGCTGTAGGAAGATACGGTCTTGATTCCTTGTTGGCAGATCTGTAATTCTGTCCCTTGTTACTTATCTTCCTCATCATTCTGTTGAGATTCTTAGTCAGCTGATCAATGTCATCATCAATATCCGAGTCATTTTCAGACTTAGATGTTTTACTGACTTCAACCTTTAACGCCACCCCTTTATCCTTGTGGTTCGGCTTCAGATTCATTTCATAGGTCTGAAGAGATCCCATGAGTTCATCCAATCTCATAGTGGATGTGTTCCTCACTTCTTCAATGGCCGCAATCTTCGCAGAGAACTTATCGGGTAGGGATCTCAAGGTTTTTTCAACCAACTTCTTTTGAGAGTACTTCTTCCCCAATTGAAATGCCTGATTAGATATATCACGCAGTCTCCCATTGAACTCAGCCACAGTCTCATCATCATTCATCCTGAGATTTTCAAATTGAGATGCGAGCATTTGAAGTTTAGATGCTCTTACCGTACTGGTGCCTTCATGAATATTCTGCAGTATATCCCACGCTTCCTTTGCATACTCACACGTAGAGATTAATTTGAATTGCTCTTCATCGACAGCGGAAAAAATAGCATTAATTGCTTTAGAATTGCACAAGGCCGCATGTTCTTCAACCCGACTCCAGTCTCTTGCCGACTTGAGGTGTTCTTCGCCATCTTCGTCGATTTCGGTTGGCGGTGTCCATCCTTCACTGACAGCGATCCAAGCCTTCTCATCAATGGACTTAATGAATACACGCATCCGAGACTTCCAGTAAGTGTAATTTGTACCAATGAGCAATGGAGGACGAACAACGGAGGCACCTTCTCGTGTAGCCATGATTCACGTACTGAAATTCAAGATCACACCTTCTTTGAAAAACAAAGATACACAGGTGACCTGCTCTGATACCAATTGAAAGTTTTCAATACGTGGGAATAATCAAGAAAAACACAAAGATTAAACACACATCAACACCAAGGTGACACAAGAAACTTGGTAACGCAGTTCGGTGCGCACACCTACATCTGCGGGGCCACGCCCAGAAAAATAGAATACTCCACTATAATAATCAGAGAATACAAACTCTAATAATCACGCTTCTCTAAGGAAGAACACCCTCCCCCTTAATACAAACCGTGAGGGGTGATCGCAATCAACCCTGTGAAGTATTCTTGGCAAGCTCCCCTTGCCAGCAAGCTCCCCTTGCACAACCGACTAGATCAACTCCCTTGATCCTACGTGCGTAGCAGTCGGCCTCCTCCTGGAGTTCTTCAAAAAACTTTCGTCAAAAAGTCCTCACCCTAGCCGCCAATCTTTGCAACCTTAACCACTCGTCTCCCCCTCAATCGTGGAGTAGTTAAGGAAGATTGCTCAATTAAATCACAGAAGATTGGGCACCCACAATTAACGGAACCAGCTAGGAAATAATTCCGCCAAATCTTCTAAAGATAGCAACAACAATAAGTGGGCGAGATTCTCTCCAACCGAATCAACAATAATAACGAGAGATTGCAACTTCCAAATGTATCTTCAACAGAAGATACCAGAATACCTAAAAGAGATAACATGAGATCTGAAGTAATCCACCTTTGATAACCGCTGAAGTGCGCCAATCAATTCCAGCCTTCTAACACAGCATGTTGTACATAATGTTGTATAATAACGTTCAACATAATATACAACATGGCCAATAAATAGGTTCTTTCATACCTCGGTTGTGGATTGAAACTTTCATTCACCTCCGTCAGCAAATCTTATGCATACCTGCATTCAACCGAGTATCTGGAGAAGATCTAAACAATAATGCGAGATCTGAAAACATTCATATATAGAATCTTCAACCGCACATATCTTCAACCGCACAACCATTCAGATATGAACCCAATCAGATTTTGTAACCACTATATCCGGGTAAATAACTTCCTCTTTAATGCAGAATATCCGCCAATATTTCAAGGATCACTTCGGGTAAGGAATCCTATATTCAAGGAACCACCGAATCTATTTCGGGTAAAATGATAAAAACAAATCGCATGCGGATATTTTGCCCATAGAATAAGAATATATTTCTGGTAAATAAAACCAATAAATCCCAGTAAATATTTCCTCCCATCAATTTAGGAACTAACCAGATTCCCAAATATTCTCAACAAACCTCCATCAATTAAGGAACTAATGCGGGTAAGAAGGAGTATAAAACCCTCACCAATATCTGGAATCAATCAATTCAGGAACCTCCGATATTATAGGCTACAAATCAGATCTGAGATCACCACGACAAATTTGTAGACCACAGCCGCGTTTCTGTATACGACCAATTGTTCCAGATCCCGTGTTCAACAAAATGTTCAACAAAATGTTCAACATTTTGCTCAAATTGCTCAAAGACAATACAGATTCCACAAACTGAGCTCTCCAGATATAGTGCCACTAATGCCAACAAATATCCACAGAAATTCAACCCTAACAATAGCCATTATTCTCATATATATATATATATATATATATATAAAGACAACTAGGGCTGACTGGGACAAGATGATGTTAGCATGATGTATAAAGAGGTTGATAAAAGGATGGCTAGGATTTAATCTTGGTAAGGGTGTAGTGGGGAATTGGCCACCTCATCACAACTTTTTCCTTTTGCAAGAAAGCCACCCCACTTGCTCCTTTTTACCCTTGGACACTCCTAACACACACACCCACTCTTGCTTACTTTCCCCCTTAGTGTTTCTTCGAATTGTTTTTTACCACTTCGTATTTTTTTTGCACGTGCACGGGTGCACGAGGAATTTATATATATATATATGGGATTAATGTGTATCATACGCCATATGAGATATGCTCTCATACGTCCTCTCACATAAAGCAACCAAGTACAAGCCCACATGGGCTTGTGCTTGGTTGTACTTGGTTGCTTTATGTGAGATGGCGTATGAGAGCATATCTCATATGGCGTATGATAGCCATTATTCTATATATATATATAATAATAATAAGAATAATAATAATAAGACCTAAAACTATCAGCCGTTGCTGCACAATTTTTCACCCTCACGAGCCTCTATAGAGCCCCTATTTCCTTTATATATTAAACCTAGAGAGAGTCCTAGGGTTTTGCATCTAACCCTACCCTCTTCCCTACAGCCGCCTCTACCCTTCCTCCTCTTCTTCCTCCGCGACCCAGCACCCCTCCTCGCGCGGCCTCCATTCGCCTCAACCCGCCGTCAGCAAGCCTCCTCTTGCAGCCTCTCCCCCAACACGGCCTCCCCGCGCACAGCGACAGCCGCCTGCGACCCTCACGTGTGCGCTCAGCTGCTGCCATCAGCCTCCCGCGCACGCCTGGCCTCCTTCCCGCGGCCGCCTCCGGCCACTCCTGCGTCGCTACGCCGCCCAGTAGGCCGCCTTCCGGCCTATATTTCCCTTCCTCTTTACCTCTTGCTCCGGCCACATCAACAGACAGCCCTACAACAGATCCGGCCACCTCCTAGGCCGCACAGACCACCCTCCAACCACGCAGCCGGCAGCCCCAAGACCGACGAGTCCTCGCCATCGCTTTCTCTACACGTGCGCTGCAGCCCCTCAACCACCCCGCTGCCGACCGGAGCGGATCTCCCCTTCGGCGACGACTCGGTACCTCCCTCGCCGTCCCCGTCCGCTCGCCGTCCGATCTCCAGTTGCAAGTGGCGAGAGCAGCAACACACACGTAAGTGTCAGAACGAAAGTTATTATATGATAATGGGTTTGTATAGAAGATAGTTTATACTGTCAATACTTTAGTGCTTGAGCTCTTGTCTCAGTATGTTAATTTACCAGCATATAAATTTATATAACTAATATGGCTAACTGGTATATGTATATATTACGGTTGTACCTTCATGTACTAGCTTATATCATATAAGCAGATATAATGTTTGTTAGTTATTTTTACAACTTAAGGCTATTAGTATTATACCTGCTAGGTTAATAATACTGGTTATTGTTATATTAACAATTTTGCTAATATATACATTAAATAAATGGTTAGTAACTAGTTAGCTAACATATGACCTTAGTAAACTAGAATAATAAGTGTATGATATTTATGATTATCATTCCATAACATTACAACTTGTAAGCATGTTAATTTATTATTGCGTTTGAAGCTATTAGAGGTTATAGCACATATGTTATAAGTTAGGGTTAGAAGGATTAGTCTTTTCCTTCGCTTGATGTTTTAGCAAATCCATGATGCAGATTAATCATGTCATAATAGCTGTTCAGTGCCTAGCTCGCTGCCCACACTTTCCGTTCGCTGCTGGGACGTAACTTACAACGTCAACCATAGCCGTTCACGCCGCAGGGCTCACGATCTTCCGGCATCGTGATCCGTTACCGTTATCGTTGCCTGAGACGTTTCGTTGCGCTACCCGCAACTGACGTAATCTCGACACCGTACCCGCAGCCGTTACGATCCTGAGGCGAGCTCGAGACGACCTTCACTGCGCTATCCGCTGTCGGGGACACGAGCACCGCCACTGTTTCAGACCCGACGCCCGATTCACGGTAAATCATCATTCAGGTTGGTTTTTCCCCTAACTCGTAGAAACCCCCACCGTAGCGAATCGAACCCTAAACTAAAAACCGACAAATTGGAATTAAATTTACTTTTCGCTCTTTTAAAACGTTGTGCAAATCTAGAATATCGACGAACGAACTTTTTGATTGTGCACATAGGATAGAATCGTCGAATAGGGCTGAACATCAAAATTGTGACTTTGACGATTAGGGTAGTCCCGACAACCTAGAAATGAACCCTAATAGGATGTGATGAATTTGAGACCTGACACCGTCGCCATGGCGATGTTTCAGACGGACTACCGCGGACGCGACGCCTGGACGAGACGCTTGGACGAGACGCTTCGAGAGGACGACACACTCGCTATCGCAGGCAAGTGTACCCACTTGCGTTTTTGACCGTGCTTTGGTCTTAGATTGCTAGAACTGTTAGACTGTGAATGTAAAGAACCGGACGTGAAATGATAGCGTCCGGGACGACTCCTGACGGCTCAGACTTGACGACGAAGTCTGAGCCTGACAACAACAACTTTGATGCTATAGGGCTATCATGTGTGTGCGTGTGTGTGTACACCCTAGAATAACCCTTCCTGTCTTGTCACGTCACGTCCCGTCTTGCACAACCCGCTGGGCAATAGGGCACTCTCCGAGTGATCCCTTGTACTGATTCACAGCCTGCGGGCAATAGGGCACTCTCCAAGTTAGAGAGAGTGATCCCTTGTACTGATACACAGCCCGAGGGCAATAGGGCACTCTCCAAGCTAGAGAGAGTGATCCCTTGTACTGATTCTCAGCCTGCGGGCAATATGGCACTCGCCAAGCTAGAGCGAGTGATCCCTTGTACTGGTGTCATGTCTTGTCTTGGGGTTTGGGGTTGGGTTGAGCGTGCGCACGACAAGAGGGTCTGATCCCCCTCGAACCGTAAGGCGTGAACCCTTTCGTGTCTCACTTGTCTTGTCCTGCCTTGTTTCCGTCACGTCCCATCTTGTCTTGACACCTGTAGGTTAGTCCTGTAGTTGGTAGCACACGCTACGACTACTACTTGTTGCGCTTTACTTTCCTGCTACGTTACTTCTGTTTGTTACTCAGTTATAACCCCAGCATGCTAATCAACCAGTAAACTGTTGTGTAATAGATCCTCAGCATGCTAATCAACCAGTAAACTGTTGTGTAATAGAACCTCAGCATGCTAATCAACCAGTAAACCGTTGTTTAAAGTTCGGTACACTTGCAGTAAAGTCTAACCCTTCTTGTAGACTTTACCTGACGTACAGTTCCTTTTCTCTTGGGTGCTGTACGTCAGGTGCTCAGCCAGAGAGTTTGTGGACGAGGCAGACTCACTGGAGTACGAGGAGCCGAGGACGTTGATCCAGAGTTCGTGCCTGACGAGGATCAGACCTTGAGGTCTTTTAGTCGCCACTTTCAGAGGTTACTACTTTCAGTTTTCTCTTAGATAGTTTGTTGCCACGCTTAGGCTTCTTTTAGACTTTTTACTTATTGGATATTATATCTCTAATTTAATGAATGCATCTTCCTTTCCATACTTTCTGTTGTTTTCGAACTGTAATAATGCAAGAACCTGGAGATTTTTAAAATGGTACCCCTACAGACGCTTATTGGGTCCGAGCTTCTCAGCTCTGGCCTACGCGGGCCTTGGTCACGCTTCGTATCCGTCCATTTTGGGAAGCGGGGCGTGACCGGTTTTAGTGGTGGCCCATGCAGGTCATGCAAAAGTTCGGAACAATAAAAAAAAAGTACCGCATTCATCTAATATCCACGTACAAGTCTGAATTAGTTTCCCAGTCTTAGATAGTAGGAAGACTTAGGTAGACGTCCCAATTTGACAGTCTGACGCCTTAGTTAGGAATTAGACATCCTCGTCCTAGGATACCTTAGTAGCCATTTGACTCTGACCAAATTAGATTTCTAGAGTCCTCCTTTTAGTTTAGTCGCTCGCCCAGCTCCATTGACTTTGAGCCCAGCAGAACGTAACCTTGATTCTCTTAGGAACTATCTCTTTAGATCCTGATTATAGTCCAGCTCATTAGGAAGTCTTAGAGCTGAGTTATCCTAATCTTTAGACGACCCGATAATTAAGACCTCCTGACTTCTAGCGTCCCTCTGATCATTACCATTTTCGTGTTATCGACCGTAATGTTCCATCGTAGCTCTTCACGGTTCGTATCCTACACATATTCTTCAAGCGATCATTTTCCTGTCTCCCGATTCATGTGATCGTTTCCTGACGATTATCGTCAATCCTTCGAATCCCTTCCTTGGCCAATTCTGCTTCCTCTAAAAGTATTTTCTAAATTTATTAATAAGTTTATCGCACAGCTAAATTTCTTTGAAAACCCCTATATTATATATATTTAAAATTTCTTGTTTTTGGTTGAGTTAAAATTCTTTCATTGACTCTGAAACCCTATTGGTCGTAAAATTTTTTTTAAGTCAATACCTCGTACTCGTTTTCGAATCGTTATCTTTCATGTTTCAGTTTTAAAACTTGTTACCATTTTGAAAATTCAATATATCACTTTTTTCTAAACTACGAAATTTAGTTTAACCACTTAAACGCACGCACTTTTAGAATATATATATATATTTTCTCTAAGCTAAATAGAATCCCAAATTTTTTTTTCTTTCTCTCTATGTCCATCGTACTCATATTTCGAAAATCTTGGTATAAACCTATTTTCATTTGCAAAACAACCGCTACCTCACCCTGTTTTTGTTTCCTTCGACTAACTCTTATTCCGAATTGTAATAATTTTTACCATCTGCTCAATTTTACTACTTATTTTTATAAGTATAAAAGTATATGATATCCTATTTTACACGTAATTCGCCTTTCATCTATCTAATTATTTCGAGGAATGTTTTTGCTCCAACCAACTACCACCCTTACCCCGCCTTATTTGAAACTCGTTCTTTCCGATCTCATTTCGTTTCTCTTTTGGTTTAGTTTTCTTTTCCTCTATTGTTTAGGCATTAGTCCTTGTAGTTGTCTATAGGAGTAGTCCCTGGGTAGGCGATGTTGTCGTGATGCATGAGTATAGGTAAGAGTGTGTAGACCTGTATGAGTGTGTCATCTTTAGGATCCTGATAATTGCCTTTTGTGTCTTGAATGTGTACTCAGTGTTAACCAAGACATGATTGAAGTTGTCTGAATGACGGTATTCATACGTATATGAATAGGGTCATAGCAGGCAATTTCCTTAGACGTAGTTTTTCGCGATTATAGAAAAGCTATTTTGACGGCATGTGATTGTATCAAAACTTTGTTTTTCTTTTAAAACAACCCTTTAAAGTTTTGAAATTAACTCACATGATCACAAATCAATTATCCTTCCTCATCCATTACCACAACCCCACACGTTTTCCCACATGTCAATTTCAAACTATGTCTTTGGCTTTAAAATTTTTTCCCCTTCTTCCCTCTTTGAAGTGTTATTTTCATTATTGTTATATTATTAGCATTGGTTATTATTGCTATAGGATTATGTTTGCGGGTAGGCTTAGAGTGAGGTGAAATATGACGTAGCAATAATTAATTGATTTTGTAACACAAGGATATTGTATTAGATTTCTTTGGATGAAAGGATGAGGTGTCCAGGACTTATCGACGTGTGACGGACTCAATGGAGAATTCGGGTTGAGTGAGATTATATGCATGAAGATGTGAACTTACTAGACATGAAACTTAGACAAGTGATAGATATGAGTAACTGCGGAGTATAGTAAGAATTAGGATGACCACGAGAATGAGTAGAACATTGTAAGCATCAAGACTTGGTTGTTGAGTTGACGTGAGAAGGCTTTGAGAATGACACGACGCGTTGAGATAAATGGATGTTTAGGTAGTCGGACTTAATACTGGTTGGGATTAGTTATAGTGGGTAGGATGAGATGTGATTCGGATAGTTAAATTACTTGGCGGATAAATTTAAGAGAAGACATTACAAGGAATGAATTAAGGACACGTCGATTGTCGATTTGTGAAAAGTGTTATGAATTAGACAAGTTTTTGTTTTGGATTGATGATTGACTTGAACATCCTTTTAGCGATCAATTAATATTGGGAAGAGATCAAGAAATTTCAAGATGTTATTGAGCGATGATGTTTAGTGGAGTGGGATGGTATGAGGAGATTATTATTATTCTTTTATGAGGGCTTAGAGTTGGAAGTTTGAACAGTAGTGATGGGTCTATAGCTAAGTATTAGGAGGTGAGTTTAGTCGTGGCAATACCCAGTGAAAACAAGGGTCATGATGGATTATTGGAGGAACGATTTTGAAGTTTTAATGATCAGAGATCATGGAATGGAGGATAGGAGTTATAGGATTAAGTATCTATATATTTTATAATTATTATTAGTGTTACGAGGTGGAACTCGCGTACAATGAATTTGTATTATGGGGAACCAAGGGCACGGTGGTTATATGGGGAAGAAGTGTAACGACCGGTTCTTACCGGTGTTATTATCTGTTTTTATCTAGCGTAATTTTTCGTCCGTATCCGTAATAAGCGTATCCGTCCCTGTGCACGTGCCTGCTTTTCATGCTACTGATGGCTATCATTGTACTTAATCTTTTTAGGTATATTTTTGTTATTATCATCATCATTATTATTATTATTTAGTTAAGTATCTTTTATTATATTAATTTCATATCTTTTAGAATTCGATTTTCAACCTACCTTTTATAAACCCATTAAACAATTTAAATAGCCTTGATTTCTCCCATTATACCACAATTAATCTAATGATTTCACTCAAACCCTTCCTTATATAGATGTGCACCCACGTTGTAGCCTAGGCCTAACAATGAAATGAAAGCCCTTAGGCTATAGCACCTATTTTCTTATTTGATTATAGCCTCATCCTTGTTGAACCCCCAGGCAGAACCCTATTCCGCACACGCGCACAGCTTCGACACAAAAATTTAAGAGGAAACAATACAACCCAAGTGCCTAGGACTCATACACATACTGCGTTTGAAACCAAGCCAAACAACTTCATTATTAAAACCCTAAACACGCTGGACCTACTCACGTGGGTGCATCAACCTATATCCCTATCTCTAGCTTGTAAACCCTAGGGAGCACAACCTGATGCCTTTCAATAATAAACCCCACACAAAAAGTTTTATAATAAGAATTGAACCCTATAAAGACATGCCACATGCTCACGTGCTACATTGTACAACCCTCACCCTATTCCTATAAGAAGCCAACCTATAATTATACATTAGACCCTAGACCATAGGCCTATAACCTGTACAAGTGTTACTAGTTCAAACCACACACAAACTTTATAATAAGAAACATACTTATATATATATATATATAAAAGGAATTAACCCTAAGGCCAGCCTACCCACGTGATGCCCTCAAATCACCACCCTATTCTCATCACCCTAGGTTCTACCCTCTAGAACTAACCCTAGTTTTTTATATATTTATTTTTCATCAAACCCAAACATCCTACAACCGCCGCCGGCCTCTCCTTCTCCTCCTCCTCTTCTTCTCCCCTCCACAAACCGCAACACCTCCACAGGCCGAGCCGCCCAGCCTCGCGAAAACCCGCAACTCCTTCTTCTCCTCTCATCTCCACGGCCACACCAACCACAAACCCACGACCCTACCTCCCCACAGCCCGACTTCATCTCCTTCTCCTCCTTTCTCAGTCCACGCAAAACAGGCCCCCTCACTCCGGCCTTCCGCATGCCTGCACCACCTCGAACCACGACGTCGCACCATCGCTGCTCGCCGGGCCCGACGACCGCCTTCAACACCTCAGCCTCCAGTACCCCCCCGCCGCTTGAAAGCCTCCACCGACGTTTCCGCAAGCCGCTCAGCGCCTTCCCGCAACCGCACTCCGACTAGGCCCCCTCTCTCTGCCGCGACGCCGCCCAGTCGAGCTGCCTGCACCCCCTCTCCTCCCCTGCATCTATCGACAGAGGATAAAGGCCCAGAGGTTGGTTTACTCGTTGTTAGTAGTTACTTTAGTTAGGGTTTGTACTTTAGTTAGAGTCATGTTTATAATAGATGTTGAATTAGTCAGCGATTAGTTGATGATACTTAGCTTATAAAGGTAAACAGGATGTGTTGTTTTCTTTCACTACAGTTCCTATATGTATAAAAATACATGTTAAGTTATCTCAATATTTCACTTCCAGCAACTATCTCCTATCAAATTAGATTCACCACTTAACCACTAAGTTAGGTTTCTGATAATACACATAGGAATTAGAGTATCAGGTTGTTGGAACATGTAATTTTCAGGTATTAGTATTAATGTGTTAATTGGTGGAATACGTTATTTTTCAATTAATCTAATATCGTAATCCGGTAACGCAGAAAACATCCGCGTCTTCCGTACGGATCCGTCGGCACCAAGAACATCAAAAACAGGCAAGTATATAATTTGTTATGATTTTTTAGAAGTTCGGCACGTTTGCGCCGCCTTCATGTTTTGCTGTGTAACTCAAATTTAGATGTGTAATGACGCACAAAACTGACACCATAACGACTAGGACGAAAATTGGGATCCAACGGTATATCATACGATATATCCCCAATTTAAACAACTAGAGAAAGAAATTGTTCATGTAGCAAGTTGAACGAAAAGGACAAAATCGTCATTATTGAAATTACGGAACCGGTCGTTCGACCCGTTTCCGCTTTGCAGAACTGTCACCATAAACACTAATATTGATAACAATGGAATTCAGTGAGTCCTGACATGATTAACTATATGGACATCGTGAAATCGTGCGCCTCGAAGGCGAAATCGTGATATCGTGATGTCGTGTGAGTCGACTAGGCCGGCTCGTGTTCCGGCAAAACTTTTGGGTGGGATTAGGGTTGAGCGGCCACTGGGCGTATGAAAGGTACTCTCCTCAAGAGCACCACCCGACGCGGTGGGTTAGTGTCAATCACGGTAAGCCCCCGTGAGAGGAACGACCTTCTCATCACGACCTAAAGGCGAGAACCCTAGATTAGATGTGAATTCTTGACATGGTCATTGTAACGCTAACTTGGTCTTCGTGAATATTGAAATTCTAACAAACTCTGAGAATTTGACTTTAAACTTGCCATCGACTAGAACTGCATGCTCGGATTGTTTCCTTCTGCTCCGAAATTGTTAATCGTTAAATTGCTACAGACGTTTCAATTCGAAATATTAAATGCTTCTAAATTTCATATACTTATTATATACTTCGCCTTGGGATGCTAACTCTTTCTTGCAGACCCCTAGCTGACATACATTCATGTTTGTGGATGTATGTCAGGTTCTGAGCTCGAGTACCCAGAGGATCCGTCCGTGACGCCTGACTTAGAGAGCCAGGGTTTACCGTAGGCGCCGAGCCGCTTCCTGCAGAAGATTAGAGTTCCTTTTCCGTCACTACTTTGAGTTTCTGTTTTAGTACCCTGTAGTAGGTTTAGTGTTTTGTTATAGTTTCTTTTTGGCCATGCTGAGGCCCAGTTGTCTTATCTCTTGTACGAACAATTCTGGAAGTCCCTTTTAAATTAATGAAAAGTTTTCTGACTGTTCTGAAACGCAAAATGCAAGGACCTCATCTGTGTTTTTATCACAGACGCTTATTGAACTCGAGCTTCACCGCTCCAGTTCAAGCGGACCGCGTAACGCTCCCGCTTCCGGTGCCTTTTGGGAAGCGGGGCGTTACAGGTTTTAGTGGTGGCCCATGCAGGTCTCACTGCAACTGCGAAATTCAGAACAACGAGAACACTTTTTATTAGTCAAAACATCCAGAATTAGTTCGTACGCAAAATTACTCAAATGCCTTGTCTCAATGCGATATGAGACCCAATACTAGGATAATCGGAAGAGTTAGTTAGATGCTCGTGATCGTTAGTTAGACACCCTTGCCACGACTTAGAATTATCTAGAGAGTCACCCTAACGATTGATCAACCAACTCTGACCATATCAGACTTTTGAGTTCGTTAGTCGTTCGCTTAGATTTATCGAATCTAGGGCCCAACCGGACATTGCGATCGTCACCGTGCAAGTCGAACCCGAGGCGCCTGCAAGGAGTAGACTTCGAAGCGTTAGATATTCCGGATTTACAGATAAGATCTCGACCTCGATCCTCAACGAACATTCACCTTGTTTTTCCCTACGCAATCTAGTTCGTTGTTGAACCCTAGTGCTAAACCGTGGTCAACCCGATGATTTTTCCCTAATTTTACTATTTCCTAATCATTACACTTCTAGGTTAGTGATCGTAGAAAACCACCGTAGCATATTCCCGGAGCTACCTCTTAGTCGTCCTTATGTTTCGAATCGTCGAACCTATTCCTTGTCCTCGTTTCGCATAAACATTTCAGGTTCGCCATCCTTAACCTTGAACCTCCCTATTGCAGATCCATGGTCCTTTAAAAAGTATTTTCGATATTTCTTTTATTGAATTCTTTGCTAAGTTTAAAATCCTTTCGAAAGCTTTTTACTTAAAATTTCTACGCTTAGTCGACTTAAACCCAACCTTGATCACGAAACTCTTCCGACGCGATCTTTATTATTATTTTATAGCGAAATTCTAACATACTTTTTCCGATTCCTATTTCACATAATCTCACATAGGTACTCTATTTTTCTCATATAAAGAACTTTTTAAAAAAAACTTTATTTCTACTTCACTAGTTCAAAATATCATCTCCTTTTTACTAACATATTACAAAACAGTCGTTCCTACATATTTTTTAGAAATTACTTTCCTAAGTTAAATAGAATTTCAAACCTTGTGTGTCAGTTTTATAATCATCGTTTTTATATATTCCTTTAAAAAAACATTTTTTTTACAAACATATTTCCATTTACAAACAAACACTACACCTCTATACCCATATTTCTCTTCGCCTATTATTGACTAATCCTATTTTACGTTTTAACTTCTACCGTCTGCTTGCCATTTTACGTAAGTTATGACGATGTTATTATTTTTACACATATACTATTCTTCTAAATTATTTAATTATTCATAAATGTTTTATGTCACTCAACCAAACTAAACCTCTTATCCATGCCACATCCGGAACCATCCATCACAACGTAAACTCGTCACCTCATTCAACTCTAAATCCTATCCTATTACTTAGTTATCACATTAGTGCTTATCCTTGCTTATGTCAGCTTTAGTTTAAGTATGAAGACCATTAGCATTGGCTGTGGTGTTGTTATGGTGCTTGTAAATAGATTTTGAGTTTGGACCCGTGTGTTCGAATCTCTATATACCACCCACGTGTGAGTGTGTTTACCCTTAATATGTTGGTATAGTGTGATTATCTATTGTGTTGTATGTGCATGTACGGAAATTGTGATATGTATGTATATGGTCGAATATATAGTAGTAACAGTTATATTTATACTTAAGCGAGTGATTGGCTATATCAATATAGGAATATTGGTGTGTATTACATTTAATATTGGCTAGTTACTAGGAGTATTTGTACCTTAGTCGTATTTGTTAATGGTTGTAATTATATGCTAGTAATATGCATGTTAAGTATAATGATAATAGGGTACATATAGTTGTGTGTGCAGATTTATTGTGTGATTTATATGTTAGCATGTCTGTGTGTACTTGTAACAACCCTAGTGTGCAAATACTAAGTAATCGTTAAATTCATCCAAGTTTCTCGTACATGTGCACACCAATCCCGGGGAATGGAGAGATTTGCAAATTGCCCCTCGATTTTTCATTTATACCCAAATGAGGGTATCATTGTAAGATTGGGTTTAAGTCAAATTTCTTAAAGTGAAGGGTTATTGTGAAAAAGGGAAATGAGATATTTGCAATGGTAAACTTGTAATAAAATCAAGGATTTGGATGGCTAATTTTGAAAAAAAAAGAAAGAAAAAAAAAGAAATGAAAAGAAAAATAGAGTATGGCACTAAGTTGTCATACCTAGTACACCTAACCCCCCCCCCCCCATCTCTCCCCTCACCCTACACCATAACCCCCCACCCCTCTCCCCTCTCCTAGGTCCCTTTCTCTCCCCCTCTCTCCATTATTTTCAGCCCATGGCTGAAAATAGCTAGGGAAAAAAAAAGGGAAAAGAAAAAGGAAGAGAAGAAAGAAGAAGAAGAAGAAGAATAGGAAGAGGAGAAGGAGAAGGAGAAGGAGAGGGCTACTACTCAAACCATCAACCATTCTTGAAGCTCCAAAGAGGTGGGAACTCTTCACTCTCCTACTCTAATTATAGATGATGGAAAGCACCTTATATGTATGAGTTTTCTCTGAAATTTTGGGAAGAATGTTGTAGAACTAGGAATCTTGATGCATGCCTGAAATTTGCTGAAACTTTAGATAAGTTCTGGGATTAAATGGCTATTAGGAATGCTCTGCAAATTTTATATGATATTTATCTCGTAGTTATGAGCAACTTTCATGTTTATCACGTTTTCTGATTCGAACTGGAAATTAGGGTAAAAATTCGAATTGTGCAACATGCCAGGAATTCTGTCAAGCTGTACACATTTCAGTAAACTAAGCACCACTACCTGCACACATCTTGGAATTTGTTGATTTTGGTCTTGTTAGAAAGATAATAAATTTTTCTCAAAGTCCATCGCGACTCTTATGTCGAAATTCTGGCTATAATATGCCCAAAATTGGCTTTGAACACAGACATAGAAATCTGTCTGCAGAACAGTTTTGACACCCTTTACCAAATAATTCACTATAAATCCAATACTTCATATTTTTGTCTGAAATTTTATGGGTGAACTCAGAACTATAATATATCCAACTTTCATTCTTTGAGATTTGTCAAATTCTCAAAATACATGGGTTAAAAATGCTGTTTTTCCATCTGTTCATGCAATTTCAGTATGTTGAAGGGTGTTGGGCGAAATTGGACTTGTGTGATATTGCTAATTTTTCACTCCAAATGCATGAATGATGTTGATGCATGTATGTAAGATTAGTTATGCTATTTGTTACAAAAATTGGTGACATGATTCTCTTCATTTATGTGGCGCTCATTATATGTTTGTTAAATTGCCTGAATGAACTTAAGAATGAAGAAACTTGGAAAATGGCATGTTAATTGTGTGACATGTATTACCCACGAGGAATTGTATATGATCAATGAGGTTATGATACATGTCTTATGGAGCATGCTAGTTTGTTGTGAATATCTTGATGAAAAGAATGAATTTGGACATCATTTACATACGTCATTTTACATGCTCAATACCCTAGGATTAATGATTAGCTAAAAGATAACCTAGGGATATCTTGTTCCACTCGAAGTGGGTGAGGACCCTAGGAGGGTTGGGGGAAACCAAGGTAATGAGTGGACATGCGGGGATGGACTGCTGGCTTGTGGACCACTCCTGACGAGCCCTCAGCGGCGGGGAGTTGGTGCGGTTGTGGTTGAGTTGGTTGAGTTGGTGAACGGCTTCTTTCGTAAGAGCTTGTCTCGGGAAGTCGTAGCATTCCACCCACCTTACCGGGTGAGGTCCAGTCCCCGATGTCTGACCCGTTACTGAGGTTTCGAATTCATGCATGAAAACTAACCTATAAAGAAAAAAACAGTAACTCTGGAATGTGATGCCTTTTCCTTTGTTGTGATTCCTTGTTGTGCACTATGATTAGAGTAGTAGACTTGTGGAGTTCCTACTGGGCACGCTGTGACGTGTCCTCCCCCCTACAGGTCCAGGCACTGGTTCTCTGGCGGCGGGCCCGGGAGTGGAGACCCCGGAGGGCAGCTCGTCTCAGCAGGGTCCGTAGTGTATGGTCAGTGTGGGTCGCGTGGTGTAGTCTTGGGTTGTGTGTGTGTGTGATGAACGCAGTGTTGTACCCCTGTTCCCTTTGTACCCCGTAGGGTTGAGTTGTACTTTTGTGGGAGCTTTTGCTGTTGGGTTGTACAGTGGACTTGTGCGGTACTGGCCATGTAGTAGCGGTGCTCTGTGACTCTTGGACGTTCTGTTCGTCGTATTTTACCTTACTGCCTGTGTTGTAGTGTCTTGTACTATCTTTCTGTGTTGGAGCTGTACTGTTCTGTTAATCGTTCAGTCTGTACTTTACTGCCTGTGTTTCCTCAGCGTTTGCAGTGGCCTGCGTGACTTTGGTGTGTACTTTAGCGCTTGGTACTCTAATACCGCGGCTTGTCACGCCGACCCTCCCTATTTTGGACAGCGGGGCGTGACAGGTTTTGTGGTGGCCCACGCAGGTCCGCGCCCACTGCGATACGCGTAAAGGAAACACCGGTAAGGCTCCAATATTTCAGTACACGACACTAATGCATTGTTCTGTTTCTCGCCTGCAGATGGAAGGTGGGAACGGGAGTTCCGGCGGGACCGGAACATCTGATGGTGGGATTGGCCCAGCTGGTGATGTGTAGTCTTCGGGTGACAGGACCTCAGAGTCAGCCCTGATGGCTAAGGTCCTGATGGGCATTTTAGAGCACATGGGTCAGATGGAGGATAGGGCAGTGGCGCCGAAGCCACCGAGCTACAAGGAGTTCAGGACACTGCGTCCGCGATACTTCTCGGGCAGGGAGAGTAGCCTCGAGGTAGATGAGTGGCTGCGGCACACTGAGGATGATCTGACGATGTGTCGGTATCCCCGAGACGGTTGGGTAGAGTTGGTGAGGCGCCAGTTGACCCATCAAGCTAGAGACTGGTGGGAGGCTCAGGAGAGGCGACTGAAGGGGAATATTGCTTGGGAGACCTTTCGGGAGTTGTTTGAGGCCAAGTTCCTTCCAGAGGCAGCGAAGGACGAGTTGAGGCAGAGATTTGAGCATTTGACTCAGGATGGGAGGACGGTGGATGAGTATGATGCAGAGTTCTCGTTGCTGAGCAAGTATGCCCCAGAGCTTGTAGCGACAGATGCCATCAGAGCCAGGCGATTCCGCAAGGGACTAGACGTAGAGTTTCGGGCGGCCATGTCTACTCAGGAGTTATTGACTCAGGAGGCCGTACTGCGGGCTGCCAGACAGCATGAGACCCACCTACGGAGTGTGGGGAGGCCACCAGCCAGTGGTGGGAGACCAGCTGCTCAGCAAAGGACTGCACCTGGCCCAGTTCAGCGGGTGACATTCAAGCGACCGGGGGCTCCACCTCCGGCACAGAAGGGACCTTCATGCTACAGATGCGGGAAGCCAGGGCATGTGCAGAGAGACTGCCGAGTTACGAATGCCAGGTGTTATACATGTGGAGAGCCAGGACACATCAGCAGATTTTTCCCACAGTCGGGTCATGCCCCGGTGCCGCCGGCGTCAGCAGCTGTCCGGCCTACACAGCAGAGACCTCTTCCACCACCGCCACAGCGGCTTGCCCTTCCGGCACCGTCAGGATTGAGACCGTCTGCACCGAGAGGACCCCCTCCACCTCCCCAGCAGCGACGAGGGAACCAGGGGGCAGTTCCTCCACCGAGGCGGCAGCAGTACACCATGACCCCAGTAGAGACTTCGGAGGGTGCTAGTCGAGTGATCACCGGTATGAATCTTGCCCCTATGCAGTCTATTAGATTTGAGCCTTAGTTATTCTATTTAGCTAGTTGGCTGAGTTTTATTGTTGTGATACTTAGGTATCGTTAGAGTAGCCTCCTACCCTGCTATGTCCTTGTTTGACACTGGAGCGTCACATTGTTTTCTGTCGAAGAAGTTTGTGACGCAACACTCCATAGTAGTTGACACCTTTGCTGCTAGTTGGAATGTTCACACCGGAAATGGGGTTATTTGTAGTGTCTCTGGGATACGGAACTGTCCTGTTGAGATCGGGGGACGAGAGTTGTATGCAGACTTTTTGGTGATTGAGTTACCCGACTATGAGGCAGTGTTTGGAATGGATTGGTTGGGAATGTTCTATGCTAACATAGATTGTAGACTAAGGAGGGTAGTTTTTCGGATCCCTGACCATCCAGAGTTTGAGTTTTGGGATGGTAGTAGCGAGCTTGAGCCCTTGAAGTTTCGAGCTACGGTCGTGGAGTATTTGGACATGGAAGTAGAGCCCGTATTACCAAGGGTTGTTGAAGAATTTCCTGACATCTTTCCAGATGACATCTTTGGATTACCCCCAGATAGGTCCCTGGAGTTTACTATCGATCTGATTCCAGGCGCTCAACCGATAGCGAAGGCTCCATACCGTATGGCCCCATCGGAGAGTGGTGGCATATGCTTCCAGATTGTTGAAGGAGCATGAACTGAACTATCCCACTCATGACCTGGAATTGGCAGCAGTGATCCTGGCTTTGAAATTATGGAGACATTTCTTGCTAGGTGAACACGTGAAGATATACACTGACCATAAGAGTCTAAAGTATGTGTTCACTCAGAAGGAGCTTAATATGAGACAACGACGATGGTTGGAATTAATGGCTGAGTATGACGTTGATCTGCTATACCATCCTGGGAAGGTGAATGTGGTGCCAGATGCTCTTAGTAGATTACCCGCCGTAATGAAGCTAACCTCTCAACCACAACTTCGGTGGGCAATCCGACAGATGAGAATAGAAGTTGTACTCCCAGGAGAGAAAACTATTATGATGGGGCTGCAGATCCAGTCTGATTTGGTGAACAGGATTAAGGCAGCTCAATCAGGGGATGCCAAGTTGAAGAGGATCCGAGAGCAAGTGGAAGCTAAACTTCGTACCGATTTTCGTATTCACGAAGATGGGTCGTTGAGATTTGGGAACCGGGTTTGTGTGCCAAGTGGCGAGATTCGGGAAGAACTATTGAAGGAGGCACATAGTTCCCCATATTCTATCCATCCTGGAGGGACCAAAATGTACCGAGATTTGAAGCAGTATTATTGGTGGTCAGGAATGAAGAAGAGTGTAGCCAAGAGTGTGGCGTCCTGCTTGGTTTGCCAGCAGGTGAAGGCTGAGCACCAGAGAACTGCAGGATTGTTGCAGCCTCTCCCTATTCCAGAATGGAAGTGGGAGCATGTGACCATGGACTTTGTGACTGGTTTACCTCGGACGCCCAGGGGCAATGATGCGATTTGGGTCATCATAGATCGATTAACCAAGTCGGCACATTTTATTCCGTTCCGAGTTGGACAGTCAACAGAGAATCTGGCTAAGAGGTACATGGAAGAGATCGTGAAACTGCATGGAGTCCCAGTGAGTATAGTATCTGATAGGGATAGCAGATTCACCTCACATTTCTGGAAAAGTTTACAGGCTAGTCTGGGGACGCGTTTGAATTTCAGTACTTCATATCATCCTCAGACTGATGGACAGTCGGAAAGAACCATTCAGATTCTTGAAGATATGCTGCGAGCGTGTATGCTTGATTTCAAGGGTTCGTGGGAGGACCATCTGCATCTAGTCGAGTTCGCATACAATAACAGTTATCAAGCAAGTATTGGCATGGCTCCCTTCGCAGCTCTGTATGGAAGGCAGTGTAGGTCTCCTTTAAGTTGGGATGACGTTGGAGACAGGGAGTTTTTAGGACCAGACTTGGTGGCGGCAACAACAGATGTGGTGCGGACAGTCAGAGAGAATCTGCGCATCGCGCAGGACCGTTATAAGCACTGGGCTGATACAAAGCGGAGACCCTTGGAATTTCAGCCAGGGGATTATGTGTTCCTAAGGATTTCACCGGTTCGTGGGACCATCCGATTTGGCAAACGTGGGAAGCTGAGTCCTAGGTACATTGGTCCGTTCGAGATTTCCGCTAAGGTCGGTGAAGTTGCGTATCGGCTAACATTGCCACCGACACTCGAAGGTGTGCATAATGTCTTCCATGTGTCTCAACTCAGAAGATATGTGGGAGATCCCAAACATGTTGTAGATTTTTCAGAGATAGAAGTACGGTCGGATCTCACATATGAGCAGCAACCAGTGGCTATCTTGGACCGGAGGCAGAAGACGTTGAAGAAGAAGACCATTGACTTGGTGCGGGTCATGTGGCAGCAAGAGTCTCCGGGAGAGTCAACTTGGGAGCGAGTAGATGAGATGCAAGAGAAATACCTGTACCTGTTTGAGCAATGACTGTTGTATCTTATATTTTCTGCAGTTGTTGGGTATTGTATATAAATGACAGCTCTCCTGATTTTGTTAAATTTCCGAGGACGGAAATTTTTCTAAGGAGGGTAGGGTGTAACAACCCTAGTGTGCAAATACTAAGTAATCGTTAAATTCATCCAAGTTTCTCGTACATGTGCACACCAATCCCGGGGAATGGAGAGATTTGCAAATTGCCCCTCGATTTTTCATTTATACCCAAATGAGGGTATCATTGTAAGATTGGGTTTAAGTCAAATTTCTTAAAGTGAAGGGTTATTGTGAAAAAGGGAAATGAGATATTTGCAATGGTAAACTTGTAATAAAATCAAGGATTTGGATGGCTAATTTTGAAAAAAAAAGAAAGAAAAAAAAAGAAATGAAAAGAAAAATAGAGTATGGCACTAAGTTGTCATACCTAGTACACCTAACCCCCCCCCCATCTCTCCCCTCACCCTACACCATAACCCCCCACCCCTCTCCCCTCTCCTAGGTCCCTTTCTCTCCCCCTCTCTCCATTATTTTCAGCCCATGGCTGAAAATAGCTAGGGAAAAAAAAAGGGAAAAGAAAAAGGAAGAGAAGAAAGAAGAAGAAGAAGAAGAATAGGAAGAGGAGAAGGAGAAGGAGAAGGAGAGGGCTACTACTCAAACCATCAACCATTCTTGAAGCTCCAAAGAGGTGGGAACTCTTCACTCTCCTACTCTAATTATAGATGATGGAAAGCACCTTATATGTATGAGTTTTCTCTGAAATTTTGGGAAGAATGTTGTAGAACTAGGAATCTTGATGCATGCCTGAAATTTGCTGAAACTTTAGATAAGTTCTGGGATTAAATGGCTATTAGGAATGCTCTGCAAATTTTATATGATATTTATCTCGTAGTTATGAGCAACTTTCATGTTCATCACGTTTTCTGATTCGAACTGGAAATTAGGGTAAAAATTCGAATTGTGCAACATGCCAGGAATTCTGTCAAGCTGTACACATTTCAGTAAACTAAGCACCACTACCTGCACACATCTTGGAATTTGTTGATTTTGGTCTTGTTAGAAAGATAATAAATTTTTCTCAAAGTCCATCGCGACTCTTATGTCGAAATTCTGGCTATAATATGCCCAAAATTGGCTTTGAACACAGACATAGAAATCTGTCTGCAGAACAGTTTTGACACCCTTTACCAAATAATTCACTATAAATCCAATACTTCATATTTTTGTCTGAAATTTTATGGGTGAACTCAGAACTATAATATATCCAACTTTCATTCTTTGAGATTTGTCAAATTCTCAAAATACATGGGTTAAAAATGCTGTTTTTCCATCTGTTCATGCAATTTCAGTATGTTGAAGGGTGTTGGGCGAAATTGGACTTGTGTGATATTGCTAATTTTTCACTCCAAATGCATGAATGATGTTGATGCATGTATGTAAGATTAGTTATGCTATTTGTTACAAAAATTGGTGACATGATTCTCTTCATTTATGTGGCGCTCATTATATGTTTGTTAAATTGCCTGAATGAACTTAAGAATGAAGAAACTTGGAAAATGGCATGTTAATTGTGTGACATGTATTACCCACGAGGAATTGTATATGATCAATGAGGTTATGATACATGTCTTATGGAGCATGCTAGTTTGTTGTGAATATCTTGATGAAAAGAATGAATTTGGACATCATTTACATACGTCATTTTACATGCTCAATACCCTAGGATTAATGATTAGCTAAAAGATAACCTAGGGATATCTTGTTCCACTCGAAGTGGGTGAGGACCCTAGGAGGGTTGGGGGAAACCAAGGTAATGAGTGGACATGCGGGGATGGACTGCTGGCTTGTGGACCACTCCTGACGAGCCCTCAGCGGCGGGGAGTTGGTGCGGTTGTGGTTGAGTTGGTTGAGTTGGTGAACGGCTTCTTTCGTAAGAGCTTGTCTCGGGAAGTCGTAGCATTCCACCCACCTTACCGGGTGAGGTCCAGTCCCCGATGTCTGACCCGTTACTGAGGTTTCGAATTCATGCATGAAAACTAACCTATAAAGAAAAAAACAGTAACTCTGGAATGTGATGCCTTTTCCTTTGTTGTGATTCCTTGTTGTGCACTATGATTAGAGTAGTAGACTTGTGGAGTTCCTACTGGGCACGCTGTGACGTGTCCTCCCCCCTACAGGTCCAGGCACTGGTTCTCTGGCGGCGGGCCCGGGAGTGGAGACCCCGGAGGGCAGCTCGTCTCAGCAGGGTCCGTAGTGTATGGTCAGTGTGGGTCGCGTGGTGTAGTCTTGGGTTGTGTGTGTGTGTGATGAACGCAGTGTTGTACCCCTGTTCCCTTTGTACCCCGTAGGGTTGAGTTGTACTTTTGTGGGAGCTTTTGCTGTTGGGTTGTACAGTGGACTTGTGCGGTACTGGCCATGTAGTAGCGGTGCTCTGTGACTCTTGGACGTTCTGTTCGTCGTATTTTACCTTACTGCCTGTGTTGTAGTGTCTTGTACTATCTTTCTGTGTTGGAGCTGTACTGTTCTGTTAATCGTTCAGTCTGTACTTTACTGCCTGTGTTTCCTCAGCGTTTGCAGTGGCCTGCGTGACTTTGGTGTGTACTTTAGCGCTTGGTACTCTAATACCGCGGCTTGTCACGCCGACCCTCCCTATTTTGGACAGCGGGGCGTGACAGTACTTGTGCGTGTATATGTATGTGGTTAGTTATAGGTGTGTGTATAAATATATATTGTATGAACAAGTGTGTTTTATGTATGGTAGAATTGTTATATTACCCATACGGGATGATATATGAGCATGTGTACACCAGGAAGTCTGTACAGTCGTATGTTTGTGACTACGTATATGGATGTATGTATGTATGTAATTTACCATGGTTGTGAATACCGGTGTGTGCATATGACCGTTCTATAAAGATACGAGATAGGCGTGTAGTAGTGTAAGTATGTATATGTATGTGAAATAACGTATGTATAAGTATTTGAAAGTGCGTGATATATGAGTAAGTGTATGCGAATGGAAGTATATGATTTCATTATGATGTATGTATGACTGGGGTAGAATGACCTTAGCGTCTAAGTCCGCTCACCTCTATATCGGTCTATTTAAGGATGTCTGAAGACGGACTTGATCCTAAGGTGGGTAGATCACGATGACCCTAGTGCTAGGAGTCAGGTCTATATGAATTGGTGTATGGTGTAAGGTAATACGTGCATGTTGTTGGATATGGAAGACGTTTGTACACCCTTGTGGGGGATGTACGAGGAAATACGGACCTCGAACGTCGCGTACACGAAGTCGTGTGCAAAGGGAATCTGTTCCCTTGCGGAGAGGATCTCTGGATGAGTGGGAAAGTCGCATTATATATGCATAAGTGCATGCGACATATGGCTAATAAAGGGGGAATATCTTAAGCTTATGTTGTACCATGCATATGGTACAACTTAAGCTTATAATGTGCCATGTATCATGGTACACCTTAATTAAGTTGTTCCAAAGGAACAACTTACCCTAAAATAACTACCTTGGGGGCTATAAATAAGACCCAAGGGTAAGCCATTTCTTACACCTTTTTGTAACGACCCGCTCTCCAGGATACCCGGGAAGTACGAATCCGTCCCAAGTATTCCTAGATCAACGAGTGTTACGTAGAAAGAGAGAAAGGAAGAGAACAAAAGAATGCTGCAGGTACTACGCACGTGCTGGAAAGTACAAGTAAAACTCCATCACAGATAAAAACACTGAGAAAATAACAAAAGAACAATATTCCATTTTATTGATACATTGATACATCTTATACATACACCAACATCTTCATTTTCACGACTCTAAGTACAAAGGTCCAACCGAAAAGAAACACCAAAAGTACAAGTCTCTCATCACACCCCTCACCACCCAATACTATAACAGAACACCAACTCCAAAGCTCCAGCCGCTATCTCCAACCTCCAACTCACATGACCTGAAAGTCAACGGGGACACGTCAACGCATGACCCAGTAGAAACTCCTAACACTCTAGTAGAACCCAATTTTAGAACTGGTCTGCCTATCTAGGGAGGGTGGTCTAACAAGTAAAGCTCTCAGGACATAAAAGTAATCACAACACGATGTATAAGCATCAAAGAAGAACTTGTGAACATGCATAAGTAACCATGTTATAACATGCAAGTGCTGAAGGTAAGTGGGAGAACATAATAACATGCAAGTACTGGACATTTATAATAAACAATGGAATGGATCAGCATGAGTTAACAACATTAACTTAACAGAGAAACAAGTAACCATGGAATAACAATATTTATAATTAAAAGACAATTGCTTTAAGTTATTCATTCTCATGTTTGGAAACCCGTGTAAACCGTAGGACGCTAAGGAGGCGGACTTCACCCAGGGTGGGTGAAAAAGTGGTACCCCAACCAGCAACACAGGCACCGGAGGGGGCCTCTCGCAACTCTATGCCCGAACGGGGCAAGGCACTAGAGCGAGACCTGCTCGGTTTTTCTGTGGGACAAACGGAGTAAACCATCAATTACCGCCATGGTGCATCACGGGTACACCAGCGGCCTCTCCAACCCTTTCAACTCGCCCTTCCGGGAGTGATACAGCGGGTGAGAATTCATATCATCTGTCCGCTCCTTAACTCCTTTAATTTACCCGTGTTTCCCCCAAACCCCATGTCACCCTCCTTTAAGAGGACTTAGTCATTTTCATAAAACATAACATCTTCCATTTCTTTTCTTTCCACAGTTCATCACATATTTGGGACATGCATCGCCTTGTGCATTCCCTTTCTCATTTCTCATAATATACATGAAACGTATAACCATATTCACATCATCATCATCATCATCATCATCTCAATTAAAGAATTGCATGGAATATCATCACAAACTCATCGTTATGAACATACTAATGTGAGCACAAAAGCATAAACAAATTGAACTTAAACATTATTGACATAACGAATATTTCATGAACCATCTGCATAAATACATGTATCAAGAGCATGTCATTGAGAACATGATTAGCACAAACAAACTTAACTTCAAACAAAACTACACCATGATAAGTACTAAGCAAAATTAGCATATGAATCTGTCAAAACTGTTACAGCAGAAAGAATATCTTTTAGCCTATCTACAGTCAGAATTGGTGTCTGGTCCCTTCACGAAAGTTGTAGATATGGGTGTTTTCCTTTCACTTACCAATTTTCATAAGCTCAGTTGACATATGTGATTTATGGTGGATTTTCTCATAACAGGTATAATTTCAGAATTCTGAACCAGAAACTGAGTTCAGTTCAAGTCCATTTTTCTACAAGTTACAGACAGAATTAAAATCTAAAAAAATTATGGGTTGAAGATCTTGAAGTCAGCTTTCCAACGGCACTAAGAACATCTCATTTCATTAAGTGTGCATGGAGTTCTACTCGTTTTACTGAAAGGTGTCAAAACTGTCTAAAAACAGACCAGTTTTAGAAACTGAATTTTTACCCTAGTTTTCAGTACGAATTTGCAAAACTTATAAACATGAAAGTTATTAAGGACTACAATATGAGTAACATATATTTTTTTCATATTTTTCTTTCATCTACGTTGGGAGATATTATCAGTTTAATAGAGAGTAAAAATACTGGAATTTCAGAACAGTTTTGATTGAAAACCAGTGTGCATATCCGAATTTTTATAAAATCATACAGTTAGAATTTGGCAAAATGATCTGAATGAAAGTTGTTCATAACAATGAGATACCCAACATATAAAATTTCCAAAACATTCCCATTAGCCAATTAACCCTAGAACTTAGTCAAAGTTTCAGTTTTTCTGGATCAAATTTCAGCATGAAAAAGTTAACTCAAATCTCCTTGTCCTAAAACTAAATTCTACCTAAGTGAAAGGAATTTCTACCTTGCAAAAGTCCTCCAAAATATTTCTTTGGCCCTTCTTATTCCTTGAAGAACTTGAGCTCCTAGTCTCCTTCTTCAAGCTCCAATCTTGTCTCCATATGGTTGATTTTTGGCTATTTTGGCTAGTTTTTGGTGTTGGAATGAAAAGGAATTTTGGGGCTTTTTAGAGGTTGAAGAGGGGAGCTAATTGGAAGTATTTTCTAAGGAAGAGGATGAAGAAAAATGAAAGAAAGGGGGCATGCTAATTTTTGGCCAGAAATGGGGAGTGAGGGAGAGAGTGAATGAGATTTTCTTTTTCTTTTTCTTGCTTTTGTTCTTCATGCATAGGTTTTAGGAATCCCCAAATCCCTCTCCTTCTTACACCTACTAAGCCATGTGTCTCTAACTAACTAAAAACATGACACCTAATAGGATGTGTTGTCATGGTAATAAAAATGTGGATTTTTGTATTTTAAGAAATTAAAAATACTTGAAGAAATACTTCATACACTCCAAATACATGTATTTCTCCAAATACTCTCATTTACTAAATTCAAGTAATGAGTTTAAAATCTTTTAAAATAAATCCCTACATCAAATAATTTAAAAGAAAAATATGGGCATACTTCCCAAAAATATACGGACGTATCTATGTCAAAAATACGTACAAATACGCATATATGAAAAGTAGGGTCATTACATTCTACCCACCTTAATAACCAAGTCCGCCCTCGGACTTTCTATGCTAAAGGTCTGACCGGAGACTGAATAGTATAAGGGTTTCCCTACCCTAGAAATACAAATAACGTTATATGTATATACTATACACGCATGTATACATGCACTATACCGTAGATTATATACATATATATATACATTCTTATCCAAGAACATAGGTATACACACAGACAAATCATCACAATACATACATAGTACTATACATTCCACATTCATCCATATACTCACAAATATATCTATATTGCATGAGAATACTCACATATATATACAGACTAATATGTACACCCATGCTAGTACACTTATACACATGGACACATGTATCAATGTCGTACATAGCAATGAGTAGAAACATGTATAGATACACCCAAGTCATTAATATACACACCAATATTTATACACTTGTTCACTCAACACATATGTGCTTACATAAGGATTCACACAAGTATATGATCAAAGACATATGCTATTACATGGATACATATAGATATATCTAAATACATACATCTCTATAGGTAATCACACACTCCTTATATTTATATATATCTACATACATACATGTTCACACGATATTTAAACACACCATACTCATAAGTCACAGAGTTAGCATACTTATACATACATACATAAGTAGGTAAATCCAATTATTGATGCATTTATGGTAAATAATCATACACCAATAATGATACACATTGATATGATGCACCTCATATCAAGTGGGTAAGCATACGCAAATATAACACTTAAGCACATAAGTATGAACACTAACAATTATATAGACAAATATATGGGATAGTTCGAACGCTAGGATGTACACAGTATATATCACTATAGTAAATAGTCCTGTCAGCATGTATGTATAGTATATCAACCTTCTAGTACATACTCACTTCATATATACAAGAATACATACAAATGTGTTCATTTCCAATATTCACTCACGTAAATCTATATTTAACCACTTATACAGTGCACAAATATACTTATATACAAGCAGTCAACGTAACACATATTCAATACAGTATATATATACATGTGACACTATATATATATATTATAGCACAAGGATTATATTAATTCAGTATATGTATACACACACACACACACTCTCTCTCTCTTATATACACAATACATATAAATCTTATTCATATGCTACACTCACATATTATCACATGATATATAAATACACACCAATATTGTATAACTTGGCATACCTATTTATGTATATCTATACACACCATTTAGTAAGACAATATATTTCACACAATACTTATGGTACACATCCCATTGTAGCTATATTCATACATACATATCTCACTATGTCAATTTACACAACCACATTTATAGTACGCATACACATACCATTATACTTATGTATACCATCATACACTTTTATACATTCAAATATACTTCCACTCACACTTACCAACAAACATCCATCTACCAACACATATAACATAAATTTATTTGCACACCAATACATATTCACATAGATACTCCGTATATATACACTCATCCATTAGACACACCATATACAAATCTATCTTCTAACATCACTTTAATGCATCATACTTTAGTATACATACTTACAGCTCTATATACATCCATTTATTCATACATATACACCCCCAAATATAATCTACGTATAGATTACCACATAAATAATACATAATACTCTCTTGCACAGATAATATGTTTTATACATAATTTCACTCATCAAATACTACATTCACCTCAATCTATACAAACAACATTACCATACACACACCTATATTATGAATTACAAGAATACACATAAGTAGTCATACTCGTATCTATAGTGTATCTTATTTACGTATATATCTATAGACACATAACTATAAAAATACAAGCAAATACACTACAATACTTTTATATCCATGCGAACACATACCCACTCGTATATGTATATGTATATATACAAACAACTACCCATGCTTAACCTCATGGAGCTCTTTACATTGAGTTTCCTAATACCAGGGTTTTACCCTAAGGCTGATCATCTACCCACCTTAGGATACATCTACCCCTATAGAGCATTACCCGTACTATCCTTACGCACGCCGCAGTGCGGAGACCTGCATGGGCCGCCAACTGTAACGACCCGCTCTCCAGGATACCCGGGAAGTACGAATCCGTCCCAAGTATTCCTAGATCAACGAGTGTTACGTAGAAAGAGAGAAAGGAAGAGAACAAAAGAATGCTGCAGGTACTACGCACGTGCTGGGAAGTACAAGTAAAACTCCATCACAGATAAAAACACTGAGAAAATAACAAAAGAACAATATTCCATTTTATTGATACATTGATACATCTTATACATACACCAACATCTTCATTTTCACGACTCTAAGTACAAAGGTCCAACCGAAAAGAAACACCAAAAGTACAAGTCTCTCATCACACCCCTCACCACCCAATACTATAACAGAACACCAACTCCAAAGCTCCAGCCGCTATCTCCAACCTCCAACTCACATGACCTGAAGGTCAACGGGGACACGTCAACGCATGACCCAGTAGAAACTCCTAACACTCTAGTTGAACCCAATTTTAGAACTGGTCTACCTATCTAGGGAGGGTGGTTTAACAAGTAAAGCTCTCAGGACATAAAAGTAATCACAACACGATGTATAAGCATCAAAGAAGAACTTGTGAACATGCATAAGTAACCATGTTATAACATGCAAGTGCTGAAGGTAAGTGGGAGAACATAATAACATGCAAGTACTGGACATTTATAATAAACAATGGAATGGATCAGCATGAGTTAACAACATTAACTTAACAGAGAAACAAGTAACCATGGAATAACAATATTTATAATTAAAAGACAATTGCTTTAAGTTATTCATTCTCATGTTTGGAAACCCGTGTAAACCGTAGGACGCTAAGGAGGCGGACTTCACCCAGGGTGGGTGAAAAAGTGGTACCCCAACCAGCAACACGGGCACCGGAGGGGGCCTCTCGCAACTCTATGCAGAGGCCCTGGCCGGGAGAAGTTGCAGTTTGAATATTGGTCGACCAATTTGGTGTTTTTGGTCGACCAATCTGGCAGAAGGTCTGGGTCGACTGCTAACTTGCCAACTGACCCATACGGGGTGACAAAAGGCATTGGTCAAACTCGAATGTGTCGATTAGTCCATACGGGGCTAACCACAGTGCCGACTAGTTCATACGGGACTAACGTTTTAATGAAGTTTTTTTTAACTTGGGCTCTACTCCTTGAAGACTAGCCATAGTGCTCTACTTCATGCGAGATTAGCTAAGTCATTGTGCTCTACTCTACGGAGATTAGCCAATGTACTTATGTAATTGTGCTCTACTCCTTGAAGATTAGCCGTAATGCTCTACTTCATGCGAGATTAGCCATGTCATTGTGCTCTACTCCACGGAGATTAGCCAATGAACTTATGACGTTGTGCTCTACTCTACGGAGATTAGCCAATGTATTTTAAATTCGTTTTGAAAAATACGTTTTCAAAACACGCTTTTCCGCTGCAAAGTACTATAAGAGTACTAACATTTGATAAAGTGAGGGAGAAATATTGAAAGTTACTCTAGATGGTGATTGGAAACATATTGACCTTTCCGATTCTAGAGTAACATCTTCAATATTTTTCGAAAGTAACTTATCAAATACTCGTTTTCCGCTGCTAGTACTATAAGAGTACTATTGTTTGATAAGTGATGGGGGAATATTGAAGGTTGTTCTAGATGGTGATTGGAATCATAGAGACCTTTTTCGATTCTAGAACAACATCTTCAATATTTTTCGAAAGTAACTTATCAAATATAATATAATTCCAAGTGGGATTTGAATTTTTAGAACTATCCAAACGGGATACTCTATTATCATTTCAAGTGGGAGTTATATTTTAAGAATTTTTATGCAATGTTTTGATCGAACCTTCGGTTTTGTGTTTTTTGCAGCATTTTAAAAGTAAAATGTCTTCCGCTTCAAAAGATATCGTCGCTGAGTTAAACAAAGGTGAAAAACTCAATGGCGATAATTACAAACTTTGGTCCATTAAGATACAATACGTTTTAGAGGAGCAAGAAGTGCTCGAAACTCTAAAGAACGTAATGATTGAACCCGAGTTGGGCACTACGGCCCAACACAGACGAGACAAGGAAGCTTTTGATGCTTGGTCTCGGAAGAATAAGATAGCGCGCATTACGTTATTAAGCAGTATGGCTGATGACATAATGCGCATCTTCCGAGAGTATGACCTAGCCATGAACATATGGTCCAAGCTAGAGGAGAAGTTCGGTGGCACATCGGTGTCCAAACTTCGCGCCTTAACTATAAGGTTCGATACATATAAGAAACGTCCAGATCATTCCATGGGGAAACATCTGCGACATATGGCGAACCTTATCTCGGAGTTAAAGGACGCAGGTCATGTGCTCACTGATGAGCAACAAATCCAAGCAGTCATACGTTCCCTACCAAATGGGTGGGATCAAATGAAGATGCATCTCACTCACAATGAGAGCATCAAGACCTTCAACGACGTTTCCAAGCACCTCGAATTAGAGGAAGAGCGGCTTGCGGCTGCCAAGCCAAGTGCAGAAGTGCACATGGTTGCTAGTTCCTCACACGGGGGAAAGAAACGTAAAGATCGTTCGAAGTCTTCTAATGAACGTAATAAGCAACCTGAGTCTACCAAGGAACCCAAACATAAGGGTGGGCACAAGAAATGGCACAAGAAGAAAGACTTGAAAAGGATCAAGTGCTTCAAGTGCAACAAACTCGGTCACTATGCTCGTTCGTGTACGAGTGGAAGTGACGAGGTAACTTGTAATACTAGTTACATATGTGTTTCTAGTTCAATATTTCTTGTGGAATCTAATCCATTATGGGATAATTGATTCAGGTGCCACCGACCACATAGCAAAGGACAGACTGTCCTTCGTGGAGTATCACCGGATACACCATGGAATGAAGTGGATCGATGTAGGAAACAACTCACGTGTTGTAGAGAAAGGCGTTGGGAATTGCAAGCTAGACTTGGACAACGGCCACACTCTCCTACTTTATGATGTTCTCTTCATTCCAGATATTCAAAGGAATATTAATACTGTGGTCAATTTAATGGGTCTTGGTGATAGTTGGTTCCTTCATGATTGTAATATGGACCTATTTTTGTAATAATTCCTTTATTGGTACTGGGTTTGTATTTCAAAGGATTTATTGTAATGAGTACAATGTATTTCCTCATGTAATGAAAATTTCATTGTGACAAATTCTTTGACTAATGAGTCTAATATAATTTGTTGGCACGCAAGGCTTGGTCATATTGGACCAATGCGTATAGATAGACTTGCCAAACGTGGCCTTCTATCCAATGTTTCAAAGGTTGAAATGTCGACCTGCGAACATTGCCTTGTGAGGAAATCTTGTCGCAAGCCGTTTGGAACCGGCACAAGGGCCGAGGTTCCATTACAGCTTATCCATTCGGACATATGTGGTCCGATGAATGTCGAGACAAGTCGCGGAAAGTCCTATTTTTCATCACTTTTATTGATGATTTCACCCAATTCGGTCATATCTATTTGATATCCCACACAAGTGAAAGCACTAAACCTGCTTTAAAAACTATATGAGTTTAGTGGAGAATCAATTAGATCGCAAGATTAAGGTCATGCGAACCGAAATGGGCGGTGAAACAAGTTTAAAGGAACTTTGTGATGAAAAAGGCATAGTACATCAGGTAACTATGCCTTATACTCCTCAACAAATTGGTGTTGCAGAAAGGAGGTATAGGACTTTAATGAAAAATGGTCCGTTCAATGATGGCGCAAGCTAACTTGCCAATCACCTTTTGGGGTGATGCATTATTGACAACCGTTTTCATTTTAAACCGCGTACCCTCGAAATCAGTTAGCTCCACTCCTTATGAGTTGTGGAACCAAAGGTCTCCTGACTTAAACATTTTTACCTTGAGTTTGTGCATTCAATGCACATATTTCCTCCCATAAGTATGGCAAACTTGGGCCAAGGGGAAGGAAACATATCTTTATACGATACGCAGAAAACTCCAAAGGTTATATTTTTGTTAGTCAGGAAGACAATGGTGGGCTAATTGAGTTTGAGTCGAGGGATGTCACTTTCTTGGAAAACGAGTTTCCAAGACAGGGCGAGATAAGTCCAGACTTATCTTTATTTTGAGATTTATGATCAAAAAGGATTACCTCATTCGAGTGGGAGAAATTCTTGGTGAAAACAAAAAAAAATTCTTTTCAACCTTCACCAATGGATTATACGAATGACGATTATCCTATTCCATACGGGAATAATGATCCAAGTGGGAGCAATTCTAACAACATTTCAAGTGGGAGTGATATTAGAATTGATCTTAATTCGAGTCAACAAGGACTTGAAGAATCTCAAATATGCCGCATCATGCCCTGCAAAAGACAAATGGATGGAAGCGATGAAGGAGGAATTGAAATCCATGAAAGTTAACCAAGTCTGGGACTTAGTTAACTCACCCAGAGGACATAGAGCAATTGGGAACAAATGGGTTCTCAAGATCAAGCATAAGGCTGATGGCTCTATAGATAGATATAAAGCTCGCCTTGTCGCGAAAGGTTTTACGCAACAGGAAGGGATAGACTACAAAGAAAACTTCTCACCTGTTGTGCGTGTTTCCTTGATTCGCATGATTCTGGCAATGGTAGCTTGCTTATACCTCGAATTACATCGGATGGATGTAAAGACTGCCTTTCTCAATGGAGAATTGGACGAGGAGATCTATATGGAACAACCAACAGGGTTTGTAAAAGAAGGAAACGAACATAAGGTTTGTAAAACTTCGTAAGTCCATATATGGTCTTAAATAATCCTCGAGGCAATGGTATATACGATTTCAAGAAGTTGTCTTATCAAATGGATTTTTTCCATGCTTGATGAAGATAACTGAGTATATATCAAGAGGATTAAAAGCAAGTATATTATCATGTCTCTATATGTAGATGACATTTTAATAGCCAGAAATGACAAGGGCTTTATGATGAGTATCAAGGCTTGGCTTTCATCAGTATTTGAGATGAAAGGCATAGGAAAAGCCGCATATATCCTTGGAGTTAAGATTTCAAGGAATCGTTCGAAGAAACTTCTTTCTCTTTCACAGGAGACTTATATAAAGAAGGTTCTAGAACGATTTAATATGCAGGACTGTAAGTCCATTGATATTCATATAAGCATATGCGATAATTTATATCTGGAATCGTGTCCAAAGAACCAAAAGGAAAAGGAAATTATGGAAAAAGTTCCATATTCCAGTGCAGTTGATAGTCTTATGTACGCTATGGTGTGTACGAGACCGGACATCTGTTTTTTTGCCGTTGGAAATGGTAAGCTGTTACCAATCCAACCCAGGGCAAGAACACTGGAAAGCGGTTAAGAGGATAATGCAGTATCTTAAAGGAACTGCAGATTTGCAAAAGACTATGATAAAACCAAGAAGGTAGACATAAGGTACATATCTACGCATGAGATGATAGAGGATCAGCTTACGAAAGCGATCCCCAGAAATGTGTTTTATAAACACTTATCATCCCAAGGATTGCGTATGAGTTGAGTTGTACCAATATATATTCCCATGTCTAAGAAAGATCAAATTTAATAAAAGAATAAGTTCTTTTTCAAACATTGCATATGAATTTCTTAAAGAAATGTTTGTGTACATTTTTTTGAAAACTCAGCTGAATTGTGTGTATGTCGGACAGATAAAGGTTGGCTCTCTCACATGAGCAACCGCCTTATCTTATCAGATGGATAAGATAGAGATGAGACTAGTTTAAAGTCAAAATCATTAGACGAATGATTTAGAGTCATGACTTAAACAAGATAGTCGAATGAAAGATCTGCATCATATGGATGCTTACAAAAGATCTGAGATCTGTATCACAAGGATATTTGACAGAGATCTCGTAGGATTTTTTAAATCCTATCTGTCTTATGCAGGATGAGAGTCCGTGAATATTTCACGAGTAGTAAGGGGACTCAAAAAGATAGGCACTGTGGTGTCTGATCTTTTCATCCTTACAACATCATTAAGACATACTCTCCATGGGAAAGGAGTGATGTTGTAATACGTGTTCATACCACGTATGCATTTCGACCACTGAGTTAGTAGCAATAGTGTTTGCTATTATGTGAGACTCAAAGGCCATACGGGTCTTAACTCTTACCCTCAAGGACTCCAATTGGTTCCTTTAGATTTGACGAGATGATCGCTATCTTAGCGTGTTACTAATGGGCTATGGTAATTCGGCTCGGCGGGGCACGTTAGAAAAGCGAATCAAGTCAAGATCAGAAGGTTCGCAAGAAGAGGAAGATTGATTTCATATTCGCATTTGGACTTTAGTGATTCAAAGCTGGCCAGCCAATTGTAATCCAGATGGGATTCAATTGTTGAATATAAAGTACAAGAAATGTGAAGAAATAATCTAGGGTAAAGCATGCGTTGAACTACTCAACTTTGCACCTTCGAGGTCATTGTGTATCTCTAACAAGTGCACAACAACAGACTCTACGCGCATGACGGTCGCACGGTCTATTTCTCGGTATGATAGATGAAAGAACTAAGGGAAAGACGTTCTCTTACAATCCCCTCAAGTGTGAGTGGGAGATGTTGGATATGGAAGACGTTTGTACACCCTTGTGGGGGATGTACGAGGAAATACGGACCTCGAACGTCGCGTACACGAAGTCGTGTGCAAAGGGAATCTGTTCCCTTGCGGAGAGGATCTCTGGATGAGTGGGAAAGTCGCATTATATATGCATAAGTGCATGCGACATATGGCTAATAAAGGGGGAATATCTTAAGCTTATGTTGTACCATGCATATGGTACAACTTAAGCTTATAATGTGCCATGTATCATGGTACACCTTAATTAAGTTGTTCCAAAGGAACAACTTACCCTAAAATAACTATCTTGGGGGCTATAAATAAGACCCAAGGGTAAGCCATTTCTTACACCTTTTGCATGGAATTCATGCATGCATCTTCTTCATAGCGAAGCTCTGCAGAAATCCTTTCTCTCCCTCTATCCAAGTTCTTAATCTAAAGTAGAGATTTAGATTGTGGATTAGTAGCCTTACTCCGTTCGTGAGAAGACTCGATCCGTCGTGGCGAATCCGAAGGCGAAGTTCGTAGACTACCGTGCCGCATACGCAAGCGTAAGTCTAAACTTCATATTATCGATCCTAACTCTGTTTTGGCAGGATCCAACACATGTATATACGTGTAGTGATGTGTGTATATGGTGATATGCTGTATGTAAAGTAATTATACAATTGAAGTGTTAATAGACTAAAAATGATTGTATTTATGTGTTACTGGTATGTCTAAGTGACATGTGATACTACATCATTATAGAATGTGAGTATATTATATATACGGTAATACATTTAGTGTCGATACGAGTATTAGAATACCATTTGGATATGTCATGATGGTTGTTTATGGTGTGCAAGCATTATGAGATGAGACAAGAGAGCGTTACCCCAACCTGCTCCCTGACATGTGATTGTTAGGAATTCCGAGGGCGGAATTTTCTTTAAGGTGGGTAGGATGTAACGACCGGTTCTTACCGGTGTTATTATCTGTTTTTATCTAGCGTAATTTTTCGTCCGTATCCGTAATAAGCGTATCCGTCCCTGTGCACGTGCTTGCTTTTCATGCTACCGATGGCTATCATTGTACTTAAACTTTTTAGGTATATTTTTGTTATTATTATTATTATTATTATTATTTAGTTAAGTATCTTTTATTATATTAATTTCATATCTTTTAGAATTCGATTTTCAACCTACCTTTTATAAACCCATTAAACAATTTAAATAGCCTTGATTTCTCCCATTATACAACAATTAATCTAATGATTTCACTCAAACCCTTCCTTATATAGATGTGCACCCACGTTGTAGCCTAGGCCTAACAATGAAATGAAAGCCCTTAGGCTATAGCACCTATTTTCTTATTTGATTATAGCCTCATCCTTGTTGAACCCCCAGGCAGAACCCTATTCCGCACACGCGCACAGCTTCGACACAAAAATTTAAGAGGAAACAATACAACCCAAGGGCCTAGGACTCATACACATACTGCGTTTGAAACCAAGCCAAACAACTTCATTATTAAAACCCTAAACACGCTGGACCTACTCACGTGGGTGCATCAACCTATATCCCTATCTCTAGCTTGTAAACCCTAGGGAGCACAACCTGATGCCTTTCAATAATAAACCCCACACAAAAAGTTTTATAATAAGAATTGAACCCTATAAAGACATGCCACATGCTCACGTGCTACATTGTACAACCCTCACCCTATTCCTATAAGAAGCCAACTTATAATTATACATTAGACCCTAGACCATAGGCCTATAACCTGTACAAGTGTTACTAGTTCAAACCACACACAAACTTTATAATAAGAAACATACTTATATATATATATATAAAGGAATTAACCCTAAGGCCAGCCTACCCACGTGATGCCCTCAAATCACCACCCTATTCTCATCACCCTAGGTTCTACCCTCTAGAACTAACCCTAGTTTTTAATATATTTATTTTTCATCAAACCCAAACATCCTACAACCACCGCCGGCCTCTCCTTCTCCTCCTCCTCTTCTTCTCCCCTCCACAAACCGCAACACCTCCACAGGCCGAGCCGCCCAGCCTCGCGAAAACCCGCAACTCCTTCTTCTCCTCTCATCTCCACGGCCACACCAACCACAAACCCACGACCCTACCTCCCCACAGCCCGACTTCATCTCCTTCTCCTCCTTTCTCAGTCCACGCAAAACAGGCCCCCTCACTCCGGCCTTCCGCATGCCTGCACCACCTCGAACCACGACGTCGCACCATCGCTGCTCGCCGGGCCCGACGACCGCCTTCAACACCTCAGCCTCCAGTACCCCCCCGCCGCTTGAAAGCCTCCACCGACGTTTCCGCAAGCCGCTCAGCGCCTTCCCGCAACCGCACTCCGACCAGGCCCCCTCTCTCTGCCGCGACGCCGCCCAGTCGAGCCGCCTGCACCCCCTCTCCTCCCCTGCATCTATCAACAGAGGATAAAGGCCCAGAGGTTGGTTTACTCGTTGTTAGTAGTTACTTTAGTTAGGGTTTGTACTTTAGTTAGAGTCATGTTTATAATAGATGTTGAATTAGTCAGCGATTAGTTGATGATACTTAGCTTATAAAGGTAAACAGGATGTGTTGTTTTCTTTCACTACAGTTCCTATATGTATAAAAATACATGTTAAGTTATCTCAATATTTCACTTCCAGCAACTATCTCCTATCAAATTAGATTCACCACTTAACCACTAAGTTAGGTTTCTGATAATACACATAGGAATTAGAGTATCAGGTTGTTGGAACATGTAATTTTCAGGTATTAGTATTAATGTGTTAATTGGTGGAATACGTTATTTTTCAATTAATCTAATATCGTAATCCGGTAACATAGAAAACATCCGCGTCTTCCGTACGGATCCGTCGGCACCAAGAACATCAAAAACAGGCAAGTATATAATTTGTTATGATTTTTTAGAAGTTCGGCACGTTTGCGCCGCCTTCATGTTTTGCTGTGTAACTCAAATTTAGATGTGTAATGACGCACAAAACTGACACCATAACGACTAGGACGAAAATTGGGATCCAACGGTATATCATACGATATATCCCCAATTTAAACAACTAGAGAAAGAAATTGTTCATGTAGCAAGTTGAACGAAAAGGACAAAATCGTCATTATTGAAATTACGGAACCGGTCGTTCGACCCGTTTCCGCTTTGCAGAACTGTCACCATAAACACTAATATTGATAACAATGGAATTCAGTGAGTCCTGACATGATTAACTATATGGACATCGTGAAATCGTGCGCCTCGAAGGCGAAATCATGATATCGTGATGTCGTGTGAGTCGACTAGGCCGGCTCGTGTTCCGGCAAAACTTTTGGGTGGGGTTAGGGTTGAGCGGCCACTGGGCGTATGAAAGGTACTCTCCTCAAGAGCACCACCCGACGCGGTGGGTCAGTGTCAATCACGGTAAGCCCCCGTGAGAGGAACGACCTTCTCATCACAACCTAAAGGCGAGAACCCTAGATTAGATGTGAATTCTTGACATGGTCATTGTAACGCTAACTTGGTCTTCGTGAATATTGAAATGCTAAGAAACTCTGAGAATTTGACTTTAAACTTGCCATCGACTAGAACTGCATGCTCGGATTGTTTCCTTCTGCTCCGAAATTGTTAATCGTTAAATTGCTACAGACGTTTCAATTCGAAATATTAAATGCTTCTAAATTTCATATACTTATTATATACTTCGCCTTGGGATGCTAACTCTTTCTTACAGACCCCTAGCTGACATACATTCATGTTTGTGGATGTATGTCAGGTTCTGAGCTCGAGTACCCAGAGGATCCGTCCGTGATGCCTGACTTAGAGAGCCAGGGTTTACCGTAGACGCCGAGCCGCTTCCTGCAGAAGATTAGAGTTCCTTTTCCGTCACTACTTTGAGTTTCTGTTTTAGTACCCTGTAGTAGGTTTAGTGTTTTGTTATAGTTTCTTTTTGGCCATGCTGAGGCCCAGTTGTCTTATCTCTTGTATGAACAATTCTGGAAGTCCCTTTTAAATTAATGAAAAGTTTTCTGACTGTTCTGAAACGCAAAATGCAAGGACCTCATCTGTGTTTTTATCACAGACGCTTATTGAACTCGAGCTTCACCGCTCCAGTTCAAGCGGACCGCGTAACGCTCCCGCTTCCGGTGCCTTTTGGGAAGCGGGGCGTTACTAGAAGGTTTAGGTAGGCTGTTTTACAAGTGATTAGTGGGGTGAAGAGGTTGGACCCGTTGTCGGTGGTGCTCACGGGGTCGAATCTCGCCGGATGCCGCTGAGGAAGGTTGGACGGCAGGGGGCTGAAGCTGACTTTGGTCAAGGGGCGAGCTCTCCTGCAGCACGAACAGCTCGTCAGAAGGGCAGGGTTGGGGTTCAACCCTTAGCCCCTCCGATTCCTAAGTCAGTAATAGGGCTTAAAATGGGGGCTAGACACGTCGGCCGGACTAACGGTGTGTCGACCGCACGTGGCGAGCTATGGGTGGGAGAACAAAGATATGGACGACCTTTGTTCTCGTGTGTGAATTATAGATTAAGAGAGAATTTTCCAACCCCCTTTCCGTAAGAGGAGAGGGGGTATTTATACCTGACGGGTGATGACTAGGCGTGCTGAGCTGGCTCGGTTGTCAGCGAAAGCTTCAGACAAGGACGTCAGGAACAGGAGTTCTTGACCCGCTTTTGTCAGGCGGCGCGACGGCCAGGGGGTGCTTTTGTCGGGGTGCTTTTGTCGGGGTGTCAGAGCCGAAAGCATTAACTGTCAGATGGGTCAGCCGACAGGGGGTGCTTTGTCAGGCGGTCGGGTGACGTATGTGTCAGTCGTGTCCTTATCCTAGGTTATTTGTCGTTGGCGACGAACTATAGGTCGGGCCGTATCACTCTAGGCGCCGCGGTTCATGGGAATCGGGCGGGTCGTACCGATCGGTCATGAGCTATGGTCCGCCTGTACGGAAGGATACGTCCGTGCCTGTCAGTAGGCCCGGCTTAGCCACCCAAGCGTCCCCAAGCGCGCTACCTCCGGCGGGTCGAGCGGCTGTGGTTGTTCGCCTCGAACGGGTCAGGGAACGCTACAAGGCGCGCCCGTCTCCATATTGCCCCGGATTTTCGGGGTGGCGACCCTTTCACGAAGCGGAGAGTCCCTGGATCATGTGGGCGGATTCGGGTGGGACCCCTACGATCTTTAGGTCGTAACAATTGCCCCCGGCCTTCGAGTCTGAGGCGGCAGCCCGGCTCGGCTCGGAGGGCGAACCACCTTCGATATTCCGGACCATCAATATGGGCCTTGGACCCACCGGGTAGTGACGGCGGCGGCTTCGGAACTCCCGCCTTAGTGGTCATTATGATGATTTGAAAGGGGGGCAGAGGAAAACGAAGCGTCTCTGCGATTGGGTTTGCGACACGTGGATGAGGTGACCCTCACGCCAGTCGAGGCGTCGGGGACGTCTCGATGGGCGCCGCGTGGCGAAAGTTTGACGGCCGAGATGGCCCGGGGGCCACCTTTACCGCTAAAAGGGTCTGGGAGGCGGTCGGCGGGAGTTTTTGTCTTTCTCCGATTCTCCTCCGGCATTCGATACTTCTGTTTGGAGCTTGCTGGCTAATTTGTCACTTCCGTCGCCGGTCATCTTCTTCCAACCGCCTTCCGAGTTCAAGGTATCAACAGGTAATAACAGTTAATTTCCTTCCTTTCCGATCAATGGCTTCTCGTTTCGAGGTTGGAGGAAGTAGCCGGGCGGGGGAGGAGGAGTTGGTGGGCGAGGGGGCGTCGCAGCCGGGGGTGCGGCGGCCCAGGGAAAGACGGTCATGGCGATCCGTTGTACCGAGAGACATTGAGTCCCCCCGATGTAGGTTGGATAGGATCAACATCAGGGAGATTCGCGTGCGGTTTGTGCGACAACCCTATGAGGTGCGGGTTCCCGGGTTGGAGGAAGCGGTAAGTTCACCGGGGGATAATGAGGTCGGGGTCTATGTTCGGTCCTTCGAGTTCAGGCTCCGCTTTTCGATCCATCCGTGCTTGTTTCATTTGTTGAATTTCCTGGAGCTGTCGATATTTGCCTTAGCGCCCCGTTCTTGGGGCTTGTTAGTGGGGTTCGTCGTCTTGTGCCTTGCTTGCTCCTTGAGTCCCTCCTTGGTGCTGTTCCAGCATTTCTTCGTGATTCGGAAGAGGGGGATGTATCATCACGTTTGCGCCAGGAGAGGGCGAGAACTCATCCTCAGGGTGCCCGACGATGTCAGCGATTGGATGAGGGAGTTCGTCTTCGTGATGGTGCCAAGCGACGTGGCGCTGATGTCGAATTGGGGGGCGCGGAATCTCTTAGTAAATGAAAGGGTGGAGCTGACCGGGGAGGATATTGCCAAAGCTCAGATTTTGATGGAACTGCCCGAGGCGTGCCGTCAGTGGGCGAGTCTAACGCTGAGCAGTCGGCTCGCCCAGGACTTTTGGACCCTAGGTATCTTTGATGTTTTGTAAACTCTGGGCTAGGCTCGCCCTGATTGTCTCTCTTTTCCTTTTGTAGGCGAAGACGCGATGAGGGAGCCGGAGGAGGTGTCAGGTTCAGCCGGGGCCCCGATCTCGGAGGATACTGATCCCCGCGGGAAAGGCAAGGGGGTGGCTAGCGAGGCAGGATCCCGGGAACGTGGGGGCGGGGCCCCCCGTGGGGAGAGGTCGCACCCGGGACCGGGGGCAGTCGGGCAAGGTATCTCCGCCGGTGGGCCCGTCGAGGATCTTCATGAGGACGCGCCCGTGCGGGGGGCCGGACCCTCCCTCCCTCTGCGGGTACCAGCGGCAGTCGCGCCTCGCCGAGCGCCTGGGGTTCAAAGGTGGCCATACGGGATCCCTTCGTGGGAAATGGGGGTGTCGTCGAGTCCAGCTTGCGAGGGCGCCCTTATTCGTTTTAAGAGGACCCGAGAAGAGGTCGAGGCGTACCCAGATGACCGTCTCCACAAGTTTCCTTTTCGAGTCAGCGACGACGAGTCGGTGTTCGAGGACGCGGGAGTGGCGGCGCGCCTCACCGAGTATTGCGTGTTACCGCGCGATCGTGAGTCTTTGACTCGTGTGGGGGCGGAACGGTTGGGTGGCTCGGCTATATGGCACGTCGTGCAGGTAAGCCGGCTTTCTTTCCTTGCCCGCAGGCCTTAATTGTTCGTGTCTCGCTGATTCGAGGTTCATGCAGATGATCGCGAACGTGTTAGCCCTGCGGGGCCGTACCTCCGCGGCCGTCACCAGGGTGTCTCTGGATGTAGCGAAGGAGAACCTTGGCGAGGTCAAGGCAAAGCTGAGGGACACGAAGGCGGAGCTGGAGAGGGTTAGGACGGCCTACGGGGTGGAGAAGGGGCGGGATGCGTTTTTCGATTCGTCCAAAGCAATGGTCGAGAAGCAGCTCCAGGAAGCAACGCGAGAGAGGGATGATATCCGGTCGAAGCATACCGCGGAAGTTGTTAGCAAGGAAGCAGTGATCGGGGTACAGAGGCGGCAAATAGAGGACCTAAAGAACGCCCTGGAGACCGAGAAGAGGGAGAAGGGTCTAGCGGTGCGGCGATTGGAGGAAAAATGGGACGCTGAGGGCAAAATGATCGAAGCCGCTATCCGCCGCTACCATGACGAGCATGTTGTGCCGATGCTGCAAGAAGCTAAGGATGCGGCGATTCGGCAAGTGGTTAAGGACGTGAGAGATCGGTCGGTTGAGAGGCGGCGCCGCTAGAAACGTGGGTTTGGGGAGGTCCGTACCTTCTTGTGAGAGGGTTATAAACAATGTGTTGTTGTAGTGTGTGGATAGTCCAATGTACAGGTTAGCTATTTGAGTAAATACATTGTGATTGTTTTGTGCCGAACTGTATTCTTACTTGGTTTGCTCGTAGAACGTCAGCTTTGTGAGGGACGTAATTGCCCCCAACTTCACTCTGCCGAGGTATTCGGGAGAGGGGAGTTGTGATTAGTCACGTTCTCCGGCGGTTTGCTCGGAAGCCCAGGACGGGTCCCGGCGGAGCAGTGGCGGGGCGAAGTTGGTTGGTTCGTACGAAAGTTTGCCAAGTGTTGGAACCAAGATCCCACTAAATTGGGCGGAGGATTCTTGTTCCGGCCGACCCGATGGAGATCGGATCATTCGGTGGTACGAGGGAAGCTTTCTTGCTTTGGCCGCGCTGACGGAGGTCAGACTCAATCTTGGATCGAGCGCTGTCTTCTTGTTATGGCCGCCATGACGGAGGTCGGACTCAATCTTGGATCGAGCGCTGTCTTCTTGTTATGGCCGCCCTGACGGAGGCCGGGCTAAATCCCGGAATGCGCGGCGCACGGGGTAATTTCGAATGGGGATAACCATTTCGTCGGGATTTGGGCGGGAATTGATGGCGGTCGCATGACTAGACGTCAGCCTGGTGATTCGACGGCGGGCGGGAACCGAGGCGGCCCGACCACTGTAGTGTTGACGCGTGGCGGGACTGACGGTTTTGACAGTACGCGAAGCGTCAGAACACGTGGGTCGGTGCTGGACAGGCCCCGGATTGGTGACGCGTGTCATGGGCTCGACGGTTGTGATGCTTTGCGCAGGCGCTTTAAAGAGTTCTCACGGAGGGGAGGGAAGAAGGGCTGATTGTCGGGCGAAAATTTTTGACAAGCAGCTAGGGCTCGTAGGAGATTTCAGTATCCTTGACAGAGTCGTCCTCGTGGGAGCGGTCAGCGAAGTAGCGCAAGCACCCGAGTCGTCGGCACCCGTTAGGTAAGACGCCCGTTTTCTAAATGTCTTCCTCGATGTCTCCGTTTCGTGATCAGGGTTCGGGGGTAGTTGGGGAAGGGAGCTCCGCCGCGGAGACAGGAAGGGTGCCCATCGAGATTGCCGGCGTGAAGTCGGTGCTGAAGAAATCCGTTGCGGAGATCTTCACGATGTACGTCAGGCCGCCGTATTCGGTTCGTGAACCGGAGCCGCAAGAAAGGGTGTGTTTTGCGGGCGACCGGGAGGTTGGAGTATACGTATCTTTGTTTGAGCAAGGTTTGCGCTTCCCCCCCATCCGTTCTTGCTGGAAGTGTTGAACTTCCTGGAACTGTCCCTGTATCGCCTGATGCCCAATGCCATCAGTGCCATTGTGGGGTTCCTAGTGCTGTGTGTAAGCAACCAGGTTAGCCCATCCCTGTCCTTATTTCGCCACTTCTTCTTGGTCAAGAGGTTGGGGTCATGCTACTATCTCTCCGCGAAGAGGACGCATCCGCTCATTAGGGGGTTGCCTGGGAAAATTAAGTCGTGGCGCAAGCAGTATGTGTTTGTGGAGGTGCCGGAGGAAGTGCTGATAAGGTCTGATTGGGCGGAGCTGAATCCCGAGGCGAGAGAGGGGGTGGAATTGGGGGACGAGGAGAAAGTGGTGGCCCAGATTTTAATGGCCATACCAGCAGAGGGCCGAGATTATCGGATGCTCGCTCGGGCTGAGATGATAACGGCGTACATATGGCCCGAAGGTACAAAAGATTTTGGTGTTCATGCGCCTGATATGCTTACGCTGAACTTTCTCTCTTTGGCAGGTGGCACAATGAGTCTGTCCCTCGAGGAAATGATGCGGCAGGCCTCGGAGTAGGCGGGGCGATCGTCGACAAGAGTTGGCCCCAAGAGGTCACGAGCGGAAGGAGGGGCGGGGAGCTCGACTGGGGTGCCATTGTCCACGAAGAGGAGGAAGAGGCCGACGAAGTTGTCCGAGCCTGACGTGCCGGGGGAAACCGGTCCGGCGGGCGGTGGAGCCGGGGAGGGGATGTCGAATCCCGTCATCGACTTGGAGGGCGGGGACGAAGGGTCGATAGGTGGCGGGGGGAAATGCCCCGAACGAGGCCGTCTAGTCCCCTGGCCCCTACAGGGGGGAGGGGGCGTTGGCTAGCGGTCAACCGGGGAGGGCCGAAGCATCGAGTGGCCCGACCGGGTCCGGAGGATGGGACCCTTGGCCTTATGGTTGTCCCATGTTCGGTCTCGAGAGGGCCGCCGACCCCCGCTGTGAGGCCTCATTGGTTAAGTTTAAGGCCAAGAGGACCGATGTCGAGGGCTACCCCGACGGGGCGCTTCATCGGGCGCCGTACAAAGTAGGAAGTGATGAGTCCGTGTTTGAGGACGGAGGTGTGGCGGCGAGGCTGGCGGAGAACATTTTCCTGCCCCGCGATAGGGCGGCGCTGGAAGCGGTGGAGCCGGAGGGTCTGTGCGGGACCGCGGTGATGCACGGCGTCCAGGTATGTTTTGTAAGATGGGCGACGTTTTTCAGCGGGTTTTATTGAACACCCTAAATGGGTCCACTTTTCTCTCTTTCTTTACTCAGATCATCAACTTGATGCTTGGGATGATGAGGCACGTGCCAGCCATACACAAGGCAGAGGGCGCCGTGGCTAGGGTGGTCGCCGAGCTCGCTGCTTTTCGTAAGAGCGCTGGTGAGGACCTTGCGAAGGAGAGGGAGAGGGGCGACCGAAACGAGGCGGAGGTAGAGCGCATGAAGACGGTCGTGTCCGATCATGAGCAGAGGGCGACCGAGGCTGGAGAGAGAGCGAAGGAGCTGGAGGAGGCCCTTAGGAGGGAGGAGGCTCGTGCGGAGGATCTAGCGGGGCGTGCCAAGGCCGCCGAGGAGGAGTTGGCCCGTAGGGTCGAGGAATTTCGGACGTACCAGGAGAAAACCGTCATCCCCGCCCTCACTAATTCGATGTCCGAGGGCATGGAGAAGGGCCGCGCGGAGGGATGGGAAGCCTGCTTGGTTCGGATGAAGGAGAAGGTTGCGGGCCTGGTCCCGCCGGTAGAGGTCGACCTTGACGGGCTTGCCGCATGTAGCGACGAGGAGGGAGATGGAGACGGAGGGGAGGGCGACGAGCCTGAGGCCGGCGGGGCGGTGGGAGATTCCCTTGAGGGAGAGGGCGTCGTGACTGGCGGAAGCGCCAAGTAGCTTTGTTTAGGCTCCCCCCCCCTTTTTATTTTTTTTTAAAAACGAAAGAAAGTGAAGATTCGCGGGGCTGATATTTGCATTCTTCTGGGATTTTCTGCCTGTGTGTGTGCATAAATTCCCTTCTTAGGGTTATGCCTTGGTGCGGCTGTTTCTATCCTGGCGTTGGGGGAATCGTGTTAACTCCCTTTATTTCACGTAGCGCGCCCGAGAGTTTTTACAGCGAAGTAGCCTCCCTTTTCGTGGGTTGCTCGTGTCTAGGTGTACCCGAGCTATAATTAGTGGTCCCCCGGGAGTAGTCTTTTCATCAGCTATTATTGATAGTTTACTAAAACAGGATCGGCCCGTAGGCGTAACGTTGAATCGCTCTAGGTAGGTTGATGTTCTCATCGTATTTGATTCGCCTCTCTCTGGCGTCGCGCCCCTGACAAGGGGCGTGGAGTTGATTCAGAGGATTCACCCTTGGCGTACGGGGGAATGGTCACGTCGGAGCCAGGCGGTGGCTTCGGCCCTCGTTCCCATAATTAGGGGGAGAGGGAGTCCTTGGTGGTTGCTCTATCCCGCGGGGCCTTGTTGCTCCCATCGACTGGAGTCTCCGTGTAGTAGGCGCGAAGGGACGCGGTCCGCAGCCCATCTGTGCGTCCTCCTGGCGTAAACGGTCCAGGGGGAGTCGATGAGTGGAAGGAGGGGTGCTACCGGTGTTAGCGGAGTAGCCTGTGGGAGCACGCCGGCGCTCGAGGACAAGTCCCCCTCGGTTGGGGCGACTCGGGCGGCTGCCGGGGTGTCCGGTGGGGTGATTTGGCAGGTCTGTCCTGTCCATCGGGTTGTCTGCCAGCGGCGCCTGCGCCCGTGGGGCGTCCGTGGAGAAGCACGGTATGCCATCGGAGCTCCAGTTCCCATGCCTTAAGTTGTCTAAAGGAAGGAGTGGAGCTGCAGGTCGGGCGACCGTCGTGTAAGAGGAATACCCTGTTGGGGGATCGTTTACCTCGGTGGTCGGCGAAGCTCGTATTTTCCGCACATTTTTAGGGGGAGAGAGCGGCGAAAAGACTAGTCTTTCTCCACATCCTTTCTCTCGCCTTCCTCCCTCTCCAGGAAGCTGGGAGGGGGGGGATTTATAATGGTGTATTTCTGCCCTCATTTCCTCTTCATGGAGAGTTGGGGCCATCTTGGAATTTCGTTCTTTGGGGAGCGTTCCCGATGGGTGATGTATGATGTGACTCCTCAGCCCCGGTTTTTTGGCAGGTGTGCCGTTTTGTCAGTGACGTTTGTCCCGAGTGTCCTTTTGGGGTGGACAAGTCATTTCGGGCGTCGGCTTTATGGGTGTCAGGCGTTACTCCTCAGGGAAGGCTCCGCGTGGGGGTCGCCTTGATTCGCGGACCCTGATTCGTTTCCCGAGGTTTGAGGAGAGGGGCGACAGGCCCTTTCTGGGGAGGGAGGGTATTGGTCCGTCGGGCACCCCGCACATGGAGCTCCGGTATGGGAGGCCAGGCTCGGGGGACTTGCCCCGGATGTCTTCTTTGGGGGGAGGGGACCGAGTACGCAGCTCGGCCCATGCCCCTTTCCGGTTTGGGTGGCAAGGATTGGTCCTGCCCCGGAGTCTTTGAGAGGGCGGGTATTGGGCCGTCGCCTCCCCGCAGCCTCTATAGTCGGACGGGTATTGGGCCGTCGCCTACCCCGCATATGGCGCTCCAGTTTGGGTGGCCAAGCTCAGTGAACTTGCCCCGGAGGTCTTCTTTGGGGGGGGGAGCGAGTCCGCAGCTCGGCCCGTGCCCCTCTCCGGTTTGGGTGGCGAGGATTGGTCCTGCCCTGGAGTCTTTGAAAGGGCGGGTATTGGGCCGTCGCCTCCCCGCAGCCTCTATAGTCGGACGGGTATTGGGCCGTCGCCTACCCCGCATATGGCGCTCCAGTTTGGGTGGCCAAGCTCAGTGAACTTGCCCTGGAGGTCTTCTTTGGGGGGGGAGCGAGTGCGCAGCTCGGCCCGTGCCCCTCTCCGGTTTGGGTGGCGAGGATTGGTCCTGCCCCGGATTCTTTGAGAGGGCGGGTATTGGGCCATCGCCTCCCCGCAGCCTCTATAGTCGGACGGGTATTGGGCCGTCGCCTACCCCGCATATGGTGCTCCGGTTTGGGTGGCCAAGCTCAGTGAACTTGCCCCGGAGGTCTTCTTTCGGGGGGAGCGAGTGCGCAGCTCGGCCCGTGCCCCTCTCCGGTTTGGGTGGCGAGGATTGGTCCTGCCCCGGAGTCTTTGAGAGGGCGGGTATTGGGCCGTCGCCTCCCCACAGCCTCTATAGTCGGACGGGTATTAGGCCGTCGCCTACCCCGCATATGGTGCTCCGGTTTGGGTGGCCAAGCTCAGTGAACTTGCCCCGGAGGTCTTCTTTGGGGGGGAGCGAGTGCGCAGCTCGGCCCGTGCCCCTGTCCGGTTTGGGTGGCGAGGATTGGTCCTGCCCCGGAGTCTTTGAGAGGGCGGGTATTGGGCCGTCGCCTCCCCGTAGCCTCTATAGTCGGACGGGTATTGGGCCGTCGCCTACCCCGCATATGGCACTCCGGTTTGGGTGGCCAAGCTCAGTGAACTTGCCCTAGAGGTCTTCTTTGGGGGGGAGCGAGTGCGCAGCTCGGCCCGTGCCCCTCTCCGGTTTGGGTGGCGAGGATTGGTCCTACCCCGGAGTCTTTGAGAGGGCGGGTATTGTGCCGTCGCCTCCCCGCAGCCTCTATAGTCGGACGGGTATTGGGCCGTCGCCTACCCCGCATATGGCGCTCCAGTTTGGGTGGCCAAGCTCGGTGAACTTGCCCCGGAGGTCTTCTTTGGGGGGGAGCGAGTGCGCAGCTCGGCCCGTGCCCCTGTCCGGTTTGGGTGGCGAGGATTGGTCCTGCCCCGGAGTCTTTGAGAGGGCGGGTATTGGGCCGTCGCCTCCCCGCAGCCTCTATAGTCGGACGGGTATTGGGCCGTCGCCTACCCCGCATATGGCGCTCCGGTTTGGGTGGCCAAGCTCAGTGAACTTGCCCCGGAGGTCTTCTTAGGGGGGGAGCGAGTGCGCAGCTCGGCCCGTGCCCCTCTCCGGTTTGGGTGGCGAGGATTGGTCCTGCCCCGGAGTCTTCGAGAGGTTTGAACTGAAATTTTCATGTGGAAGAGGCGAAATTCGAAGATAAGAAAGGGAACAAGATATTTCATTCATGACTTACAGTTTCCGGCTATACCACGTCCGGCGCTCCACGTCCTTTAGGGTGACTAGCCTGTCCTTCGCAGGGGGGCCCTGGGGGGCGCGGCCGGTCCTGTTCCCCTTTGCGGCGGCATCGGCTGGAGCTAACTCTGGATGGTAGGGGTCGTAACTCCGCCCGGGTGAGTCGATCTTCAGGTTCATCTCTGGTCCCTTGTGCTTGGTCGACCCCACGTAGCAGCTCCTAGACAGCTTCTGGCTTCCCCGCACGATCCCTACCCCCCGGGGGGTTTGGAACTTGACCATCTGGTGGAGAAGGCTGGGGAGCGCTCCGATGGCCGCCATGTAAGGTCGTCCTATGATCCTGTTGTACGCCGACGTAATGTCGACCACAACGAACAGCGTCATTCGAGTGACGACTTGTGGCTCTTCTCCGAGGGTTATCGGCAATGTGATCACTCCCATGATAGGGGTCGAGTGACCGGTGAATCCGACGAGGGGTCCGGTACAGGGTCTCAGGTCCGCCGGCCTTAACCCCATCTTTTCGATGGTGGACATGAACAGGATGTCGCAGGAGCTCCCTGTGTCGATCAGGAGGCGGCTGACGATGGCCGTCCCAATCTGGGCCTCGATGACGATGGCGTCGTCGTGGGGCTGCTCGACCCCCTCCAGATCGTCGTCGCTGAAAGTGATGGGAGGGTAGGCCATCCTTCTCCCTCTCTGGTCCCCTCCAAGACCCGCCGTCATCGCTTGTCTCGCATACGCCTTTTTGCTTGACGACGATGCCCCTCCTGAAGATGGCCCGTCGCATATGGTGTTTATGCGCATGACGGGTTTCGGGGGGTGAAGCTCTTCCCGCTCGCTGTTTGCAGGAGGGTCTGTCCTCCGTGCCCTTCAGTGGTTTCCATCTTCTCGGTCCGGTCTCCGGCCTCCGACGAAGTCCCCCAGGTGGCCCGCCTGAATCAGTCGCTCGATTTCCCTTTTAAGGGTGAAGCAGTCGTCGGTGTCGTGGCCGTGGTCCCGGTGGTATCGGCAGTATTTCTTAAAATCTCTTCGGGCCGGGTCCGACTTCATTTCTCGGGGTGGCTCCGGCAACAGTCCGGCTCTTGTAGCCGCAGCCATCACCTCGATCAGGGGAGCATTGAGTTGCGTGTAATGCACCCGTAGGGGGCCTTCTTGTCTCGGGACGACTCGAGGGAGCCCTTGGGCCGGAGCAAACTCGCACACCGGGCCAGGTCGATCTTGCGGGCGAGGCCCGAGCGGTTCCTGCCTTGGTCGGGCCAGCGGGTCGCGACCACGGTGCCCCTCTTCTTGCCCCGGCCGTGGGTGTGACCGAGGTTCGCCTTGGGAGGGTTTCGCCGGGGGAATAAGGCCTTGGCACCGAGAGTCTCCTCGGCCAACGCGTGCCTCTCTGCCATAGCAACCAATGCCTCATAGTCGGTTGGCGGATCCCGGAGCAGGGATTTGTGGAGGCTCCGAGTCCGCAACCCCGTTTTGAAGGCCAGCATAAGCACCTCATCGCCGCACGTCACCACCGCCCGTCTCTCCTCCTGAAAGCGGCGGAGGTATCTACCCGTTGTCTCTCCCTCCCCTTGGACTATCGTGCTGAGGTAGTCTAAGGGCTTCTTCTTCGTCCGCCCGGCCCGGAACTCTTGGCAGAACTTGTGGGACAGCTCGCCAAAGCTCCCAACGGATCTCGCGGGCAAGCCAAAGTACCAGTCCAGCGCGGTGTCCCTCAGGCTTTGGGAGAAATGTCGGCATAGGAACGCCTCATCCACGTCCTGCGCCTCCATCGCCCCCCGGTATTGCTGCACGTGTGTTAGGGGGTCGCCTCTCCCGTTGTACGTGGCCAAGTGAGGGGGTTTGAACCTTATGGGCCTTGGGGCGGACGTGATCCACCGTGCAAGTGGCGTGGCCTCCTCCGGGTAGGTAGGGCGATCCGGCGCATCCCCCCTCCGCCATTGGGGGGTCTGGCTTTGGTCGCGCCTCGGCCGCCGACGGTCCTCCGTCCCTGGGGAGTAGCCCGACGGTCTTCTGGCGGGGCTCCTTCCTTGGGCCGAGGATTCGACGGGTTGCGGGCTACGGTTCTCCCAGCGCCAGCGCCTCCCGGCCAGCTCTGCTCGGGCCTCCATCCGTTCTTGATTCTCCCGAAGGAGCCTTTCGCGCTCGGAGGTGAGGAAGCGTAGTTGTCGACAAACGGCTTCCTCGTGCAGGGTATCGGAGGGGTGGTGCAGGCGACGCGGGCTGCCTCCTCCGGGTGGAGACCTGTTCAGCAACGGGTCCCGCCCGTCCCCGAGCCGCCGACCCATCGCCGTCTCGTCAAGGATTTCTCGGTTGCTCCTGTTCTCTCTCCTTAGCCTCTCGCGCTCCGCGACGATGAGGCGGAGTTGGCGGCGAGCGGCCTCTTCGTCCTGGTAGGCCCTTCGGGCGGTCTCGGCCGCTTCGTCTAAACGCCTTTGCGCGGCGGCCGCCTCCCCCAGGTGCCTCCACCGCCGCGCAACTTCCATCTCCTCTTCCAGGAGCCTTTGCTGGGCCGCAATCTCCTCAGCGAGCCCCATGTTCTCCCCCTCCTCCTTGAACTGAAGGTGGAGGTTCCGCCTCATGTTCTGGGGTTCTGAGGGGCCGGGCGGAGGCTCCGTTCCAGCCGTCTGATAGCCTCCCCTGGTCTGAGTGACGGCCTCGAAGCTCTTCAGGACGGCGTGGGCTGAAGTATGTTCAGTTTCGGTGCCCATCCCCAGAAGGGGGTCAGACGCCGGGGTGATTTGTAGAGAGAGCGGTTTCTGACCCACGGGATCTTTGCCGTGGTCAGGGTTCCGCGAGATCGGCATGGAGTCTAACATGGGTGTGACCCTTCGATCCCACAGACGGCGCCAATTGTTACGAGGTGGAACTCGCGTACAATGAATTTGTATTATGGGGAACCAAGGGCACGGTGGTTATATGGGGAAGAAGGTTTAGGTAGGCTGTTTTACAAGTGATTAGTGGGGTGAAGAGGTTGGACCCGTTGCCGGTGGTGCTCACGGGGTCGAATCTCGCCGGATGCAGCTGAGGAAGGTTGGATGGCAGGGGGCTGAAGCTGACTTTGGTCAAGGTGCGAGCTCTCCTGCAGCACGAACAGCTCGTCAGAAGGGCAGGGTTGGGGTTCAGCCCTTAGCCCCTCCGATGCCTAAGTCAGTAATAGGGCTTAAAATGGGGGCTAGACACGCCGGCCGGACTAACGGTGTGTCGACCGCACGTGGCGAGCTATGGGTGGGAGAACAAAGATATGGACGACCTTTGTTCTCGTGTGTGAATTATAGATTAAGAGAGAATTTTCCAACCCCCTTTCCGTAAGAGGAGAGGGGGTATTTATACCTGACGGGTGATGACTAGGCGTGCTGAGCTGGCTCGGTTGTCAGCGGAAGCTTCAGACAAGGACATCGGGAACAGGAGTTCTTGACCCGCTTTTGTCAGGCGGCGCGACGGCCAGGGGGTGCTTTTGTCGGGGTGCTTTTGTCGGGGTGTCAGAGCCGAAAGCATTAACTGTCAGATGGGTCAGCCGCCAGGGGGTGCTTTGTCAGGCGGTCGGGTGACGTATGTGTCAGTCGTGTCCTTATCCTAGGTTGTTTGTCGTTGGCGACGAACTATAGGTCGGGCCGTATCACTCTAGGCGCCGCGGTTCATGGGAATCGGGCGGGTCGTACCGATCGGTCATGAGCTATGGTCCGCCTGTACGGAAGGATACGTCCGTGCCTGTCAGTAGGCCCGGCTTAGCCACCCAAGCGTCCCCAAGCGCGCTACCCCCGGCGTGTCGAGCGGCTGTGGTTGTTCGCCTCGAACGGGTCGGGGAACGCTACAAGGCGCGCCCGTCTCCATATTGCCCCGGATTTTCGGGGTGGCGACCCTTTCACGAAGCAGAGAGTCCCTGGATCATGTGGGCGGATTCGGGTGGGACCCCTACGATCTTTAGGTCGTAACAATTAGTATAAGTGATTCCGAGGGCGGAATCATTTCTAAGGTGGGTAGAATGTAACGGCCGTTTTCCGACCGTTCGGATTTTTGCACGTATTTTGAGTTATACGAGTATTTTTCGTACTTTATTTATATTTTTGATCTCGGTAGTCCTAGCGCGTGACCAAACACCGTATTCACAATCCTCTCGGAGGCGCGATCGCCCCGGTGTCTTCGTTCAATTTTTGGGATGTCGAGGGGCCAAACCGTAATAACATTATTATTATTATTATTATTAAAAATACTTGTTAGAATTTTCGAATTACAAATTTCTTAGTTATAAAATAGTGATATGCCAAGTGCAATGATGCTGCGTAATGGGCTTTGAAAACATAATGTAATTCTTAATCACTTTTAAAGCCTTAGGTTAATTTACATGGGTAGAGACCTGATATCTCTCAGGTTAACCGAAAGTTTCTTTAGACTTTTTCAACACCCCACCCAACATTTGAACCTTGCTTTATATATAATAATAATAATATGTTATGAATCAACTACTGGGGGAGGAGCCCCCAGCTCTTTATTTATAGGCAATTGGGGAATACAGATATGGGCTTACAATAATATGGGCCTATCTCTAGGATAGCCCAGAATCTCACCCAACTACAATTAAATAACCGTTCACAACACTCCCCCTTATCCAGCCATAGGTGTGGACTCTGCTCGTGAATGCTTCAGGATTCTGAGCGTATAAGAGTCTCACATGGGGTGGATACTTCAGGATCCTGAGTTGGTGAGATTTGCCTCGTTAAAACCTCTAGCTATGGAAAACCCAGTGGGAAAAACCATAGTTAAGGAAAAAGAGTGCAAACGTTCTTTAAGTCCCCCCTGATTTGTACAAGTGACTCTGCTCATGAATACTTCTGGATTCTGAGCGTCACAGAGGGGTGGATACTTCGGGATCCAGAGTTGATTTGATTTGCCTCGTTAAAACCTTTGGCTATGGAAAACCCAGTGGGAAAAACCATAGCTAAGGGAAAAGAGTACAAATTCCCTCAACTCCCCCTGATCTGTAAAAGCTCTTAGGCTTTCAGATCTCTTAGGCTTATCTCATCACTCCTATTTACAATATTCTGAAAATGTACACAAATTACAAATTTTGTCACCATCAAGCAGCTGCTGAATCCAGGAACTCTGAAGAGGTTGCTAAGTTTCGTCGCCTCTGATGTGGTCTTCAGACTATATGGTTAGCTCCACAGAACCAGCCTCTATCCCAGTCGTCACTGGGATGTGATGTACCACCAGGCGCCCTGAAATACACCATTGGTGTGATTCTGGAATGGTGAGGATCTCAGAATGATAGGATGATGTTGCCTTCATAAGTTGCTTTGCAGATCTGCAGGGGATGGCCATCCCACTGTGGGTACCCGTTCTGTGATTTCTCAGCATAGGGACTGGACCTGAAACCTGCATTTGCATAAACATTGGAGGATGCTACTACATTTTGTAAGTCCGAATATTTCGACCCTTGGAGGAAGCGCAGAAGGCTTAACTCAGGTCTAATGGCCCTTTTTAGGTGCCAACTATCTCTGGCTAATGAGTTTACTGCAATTGTTATACCGGGACACATGCAGTTAGCCAGGAGTGCATGATTGCACTAAGATAAGGGACTTTAGGACCAGTTATATCCTCCCCCTCTTCCAGCGATCGGAAGGGTTCTTTTTTGTACATCCATTGAGTATACCACCGTAGGTGTACTTTGGATGACAATGGTCCTTTTAATTTCTCCAACGCACTTCTGGGCGTTTGTAACAGGATTCTATGAGCCATGACTTTATATTTGCCTAGGTCTTTTTATTTCATGTTTTAAAAGTCAGGCTTGTACATTTATTTCGGTTTTCTCTTCAGGAGATCCGATGAGATGTTAGTTGTCTAAAACTAAGATCTCTAATCCTGTTCTTTGCACAGATGCAAAGACAACCTTCAGTAGAAATCATTGACTTGTCAAGTGATTCTCTTGGTTGTACATTTATTTATACTTATTGTTTTTCTTGGATAGACGTCCCGAAGTCTATTCAGGCATTTTAAGGAGATGTGGAAATTATCTTTACAAGATACCCACGAAGGTATACCGTCACAACATCCAATAACAGCATATCCAAAATTTTCCTTCGCCAAATCGTAAGGTATTCGCTTTTGATAACTTAGGGAGACTGATGCATCATTTATGAGACATGCTCATTTGAATTTGTTCGATCCCTAGTTTCAGCGAAATTTTCCTTGGGCTATAGGTTGTACCGTATAGCATACGATTTTGTATTTATTTTTCTTATGTTTGCAATACTTTGTTTTATCCACAGGTTTGACACCTTTTGGTGTCTGGACTTCAGGTCCGAACATTTCACGTTTCGTAAGTGAGTCCAGCTCATCGTTTATTGCCACGTTCCACGTTTGGCCAATCTCTACGTTTGCCTTCTAGCAACGGAGTGTGGAACGATAATTTATAAACGTCATCGCCATTGCGATGTATATGGCAATATGATACGTGAATACATTGTCGACAATTTATGTTCTATCTGTCCAACACCTCCCCAGTACGTACAACATTTACTTAATTTCACTTTTTCCCGGCAATTCCTCTGCAGTGGATTCCGGGAAGGGTGATGGTGTGGACAGGAGCTTATTGTCCTGTGGTAGTATTGTCTTAAGGTCTCTAGGAGTTTCTTGTCCTAGGAGCCTGGTGGTCTGCCTCTTTTCTGTTGAGGGTCAGCCACTTCTGCTGCTGGTGGATTGCATCCATTCTCGGGGATGTCAATCCTAGCTGGAGTTTTTGCAGCAGGGATGTGTGATCTGACAATCTTCTGGTTGTCAATGAATGATTCCGGTAATTGGTAAACAGTGTTCTTGTATGTGGGGGATCTTCGGGATCTCTTCTACACATTATATTGTTACCGGATCATAGTGGGTCAAACTTTTTGTATCCCACGTTATAATTTTCTTCGCGCCAGATTTTCTAGTATCTGGGCATATTTTTGGGAAATTCGTCTCATCAAAATCACAGTCTTCAAGATGTGCCTTAAATGCGTCCCCCGTTTGGGGTTCTAGGTATCTTATAAGTGAGGGTGAGTCAAACCCTGCATGGATACCTAGGCGACGTTGAGTACCGTTTTGGTCCTCTTTGGTGGTGCAATGGGGATTTAAGACTGCGCGACCGAAGATTCTCAGATGAGAAATGTTCGGTGGCATTCCATATGCAAATTGCATTGGAGACTCTGACCTCCAGAGGGTCTTATTTTCATTTACGATGCAGCATGCAGAGTTTGCATGTCCCCATGCATCCATAGGCAATCGGGATTTAATGGACGTTTAGTCCATTGGAGTCTACTTTTCAGTGACTCTGCCGACCCATTTTGGGTATGAACATGCGGCACTTGTATGTTCATTTTCAACTCCCGTTGATTGGCAGTACTCTTGAAAAGACTGAGAGGTATATTTCCCAACATTAACCAGACTTATTTACAACATTTTATTGTCTGGGAAATGTGCCCGCAACATATTTATTTTTGTGCCAATAGCTTTGGAAAAGCTAAGTTGCGGGTCTGTAGTAGACACACATACGGATATTCTGAGGATGCATTTATCAGTACAGTGAAGTACTGAAATAGCCCACTAGGGGTGGTGGATTTTATCCACATCTATCTCCTTGTATTCTTTTTGAGGAAGCGTGGAGATTCTTTTTCAGCTTTTCGTGGAGATGGCCTTGTAATTAATCTTCCCTTATAGTAAGGGATGCGAGGGAATTTTCCCTTCTGAAGAATCTTCTGGTTCTTCAAGTCATACCCATAGGATAAGATGCTGTGCATCATCACAAATCCAGGGTGGCCAAGTCCATCATGCCAGAGTAAAAACTCGGCTGATGTAGGGCACTTCAGGTGCTCCGTTTAATTCTGCTTCCTTTCTCCGAATCTTCGTATGGTAGAGGCCTATAAGGCTCTCTAAACGTTCAAGTGTGGATTTTACTCCTTTTTCTTGAGACGTTGCATACAGTAATTTTTCATTTACATTTGCTGTTTCCAAGTGGGATCCGTTGAAACGGATGTCCTTGAAACTTAGAAAGTTTCTTTTTGGAATTCGGAGGGATTAGTGCATCCATTATTTTTGTGTCGTTTGGGGGCAACTGTGTTGCATTCCCTGGATCTTCAATATAGCCCTGATATTGTGCTTTGTATTGAAAGAAATCGTACGTGTTTATTGTCTACTAATTATTTATGAAAGCAGTTTCAAAATATGAAACATAAAGGCACATGCATATTCAGATAGACATATTCATTTATTGTCTATTAAAAAAATTTTTAATCAAAACAGATTGCGTGATACAAAAGCTCTCATAACGTGAGGTGTTCTAAACAATTTGCTAAGATAAAAGTAAAGGCTAGTCAAGCATGTCATTATTTTCGAAGTTGTCAGCTGAAAAACTTAACTGGAGCATCAGATGTCATCAGGTTTGTTTCAGCTTTATTTTTCTTGTTCTCTTTATACAAATCCTGGAGATGATGCGGAGTTCGGCACACTCTGGACCAGTGGCCTTTCATGCCACAATTTTGGCACTGGTCTTCCCATTCCCTCTTGGGTGGGGGTATATCATTTCTATTTTTGTTATTTCTGTGCCTCGTGAACTTCCGCTTACTTTCATTATTTCGCTGCTGCTGTACATGGCCCTTGGCATTTTCTGTTGACCCCCCTTCTGTGGTCTTTCTTTTCTTTTATTATCTCTCTTCTTTTTGAAGGAAGAGGAATAGTGAGCTTCTGGTGGGGGGCAGTGCCGGGGAGCGTATATTGTGAGTGGAGAGAAGAAGCTCTCTGTTTTGCTCGGCCATGAGTAAACATGACGGCAGCTCGGAATACTTGGTGAACTTGCGTTCACGGTATTGCTGCATGAGTATCGCATCTTTTTCATGGAAGGACGTATACGTCTTTTTCCAGCATGCGATTTTCTGAGACTTTTTCACCACACAACTTCAGGCGTGCGGTGATGCTAAAAAGTGCTGAGTTGTACTCAGCAACGGACTTAAGTCCTGCAGTCTCAGGTTCTCCCACTCGTGTCGTGCCCTTGGGAGTATAACATCTTTCTGATGTTTATACCTGTCCTCAAGAGCAGTCCATAGCTCAAGTGGATCTTCGACCGTAAGGTATTCAGCCTTTAAGGTCTTGTCCACATGGCGGCGAATATAGATGATGGCTTGCGCCTTCTCTATATCGCTAACATTTTCTTTTTCAGTCACAGCAGCGATGGGGGTCTTTGCCCGCAGGTGAAACTTTACATCTAGCTGCCAGCTTAGATAGTTTCTACCTGATGCTTCCAGTACTTTGAAATTAACGCTTGCAATATTAGCCATTTATCTAGCAGAGCACAAACATGCATGAATTAATAATTAATTCAGAGAAAACATTTTCATGCGGAGGCAATATTTAACGAAAAACTAAATGTGTGGATCGGCCAGTCCCACAAGAAAGAGTCCAAAGAAAGTCCACATTCCAAATTATACAAATTTGCAGCTTAAAGAAAAAGAAAATACAACTTTGGAAACCCCGTGGGTCCCATATGATATCTCCATCTTCAAGCGTGGCCTCCGTCTCCATGGAAGTTGGTCTTCTTTCTTTGACATTTACATAAATTCCTCACTACAATTTCTCTCAAAAATAAAAGAAAAGTGCGGGAAATAAACTGTGGGACTAAACGGCCGATCCAAAAACCACATTTAGCAATTCATGCAGAAATATTGTGCTCATAACATTTTCATCAGACATTTTCATCACAGGCATCACATGCATTTAATATTCGCAGAGATGGATAAATAATTTAAACACTTAATAATTATTGGACCACTGGGCAACGTCATACACCGTTAGTTTAGGTTACTAACGGCAGAGCGGTCGCAGGATCTTCCTAATTATTAAGTTTTAAATACAATGCACAACCACGCATATAATATCCAACAGAATATACCAGAGATGCAAAGCATGTAAATATGATTTTTGCAGAAAAAATCATCACAATACAAAGGTTGTAAATTGAATGGGTTTAATCAATTAAATTGATTAAGAGCCCAAAATAAACATTTTCTTTGTCAGAGGAAAAGGTTTTCCTCATCATCCCAAAAGCCCCCTAAGAATCCCCAAAAAAGTCCTCGCCTGCCCGATATTTGTCCCGTAATTTACCGTGATTTTTCACGAATATTTTGCCATTAAACCCCCTTTTTAAATTAATTTTTAGGCTAGCAAGTTGCCTTTTAAGGCTTGTTAATAGCCTTTGCCTCCCCCAATTTTTTTTTCTTTCAGATAAAACAGCATGCGGGTCTGAAGCCCGCAGTCGGCTTATGGGCTTCAGGCCCATAGGCTTCTTCTTTTTTTTTTGAAATCTGTGGGCTTCAGGCCCACAGATCTGGATTTTTTTTTGAATTCTGTGGGCCTGAAGCCCACAGATCTGCTGTGGGCTTCAGGCCCACAGATCTGAATTTTTTTTTGCCTTTAGGGTTTCGTTGGGGGGGCGGCGCCGCCGCCGCCCCCTGCAGGGGGTGCGGCGGGGGCCGCCCCCCCCGCAGGGGGGCGCGGCCGCGGGGGCGCGGCCGCCTCGGAGGCCGCCCCCCTGCAGGAGGGGCGGCGGGGGCCGCCCCCCATGCAGGGGGAGGCGGCCGCGGGGGCCGCCGCCCCCTGCAGGGGCGGCGGCGGGGGCCGCCCCCCCTGCAGGGGGAGGCGGCCATGGTGATGGGGGGGTTTCCGGCGAGGGGAGGGTTTTGGGGGGGTCCGGTGACGGGTAGCCGCCGGAGGGTTCAAAATTAGGGTTTTAACCCTAAAAATTGAGTTTTTGGGATGAAAAATCCGTCGTTTTCAAGGCGACGATGAATCCCCATGACGATCTTGCGAGATCTAGGGGAGGGGCAATCATACGTATGATTAAAAATATCGTTTTTAGTATTTTTACCTCTATATCCGTCCTCCGGATATAGCGACGGTTGCTCGAAGCCCTACGCGGATGACGACCCTTGATGGAGGAAGCCTTGCACCGCGCTCGTGGATCTCCCGTCTCGCCTTCGCCTTCGCAACGAACAGAAAAAAAATTTTGTGGAAAAAAAATTTTTAGAGTCGTGCTGATAACGTGTTATGAATCAACTACTGGGGGAGGAGCCCCCAGCTCTTTATTTATAGGCAATTGGGGAATACAGATATGGGCTTACAATGATATGGGCCTATCTCTAGGATAGCCCAGAATCTCACCCAACTACAGTTAAATAACTGTTCACAACATAATAATAATAATAAGAATAATAATAAGACCTAAAACTATCAGCCGTTGCTGCACAATTTTTCACCCTCACGAGCCTCTATAGAGCCCCTATTTCCTTTATATATTAAACCTAGAGAGAGTCCTAGGGTTTTGCATCTAACCCTACCCTCTTCCCTACAGCCGACTCTACCCTTCCTCCTCTTCTTCCTCCGCGACCCAACACCTCTCCTCGCGCGGCCTCCATTCGCCTCAGCCCGCCGTCAGCAAGCCTCCTCTTGCAGCCTCTCCCCCAACACGGCCTCCCCGCGCACAGCGACAGCCGCCTGCGACCCTCACGTGTGCGCTCAGCTGCTGCCATCAGCCTCCCGCGCACGCCTGGCCTCCTTCCCGCGGCCGCCTCCGGTCACTCCTGCATCGCTACGCCACCCAGTAGGCCGCCTTCTGGCCTATATTTCCCTTCCTCTTTACCTCTTGCTCCGGCCACATCAACAGACAGCCCTACAACAGATCCAGCCACCTCCTAGGCCGCACAGACCACCCTCCAACCACGCAGCCGGCAGCCCCAAGACCAACGAGTCCTCGCCATCGCTTTCTCTACACGTGCGCTGCAGCCCCTCAACCACCCCGCTGCCGACCGGAGCGGATCTCCCCTTCGGCGACGACTCGGTACCTCCCTCGCCGTCCCCGTCCGCTCGCCGTCCGATCTCCAGTTGCAAGTGGCGAGAGCAGCAACACACACGTAAGTGTCAGAACGAAAGTTATTATATGATAATGGGTTTGTATAGAAGATAGTTTATAATGTCAATACTTTAGTGCTTGAGCTCTTGTCTCAGTATGTTAATTTACCAGCATATAACTTTATATAACTAATATGGCTAACTGGTATATGTATATATTACGGTTGTACCTTCATGTACTAGCTTATATCATATAAGCAGATATAATGTTTGTTACTTATTTTTACAACTTAAGGCTATTAGTATTATACCTGCTAGGTTAATAATACTGGTTATTGTTATATTAACAATTTTGCTAATATATACATTAAATAAATGGTTAGTAACTAGTTAGCTAACATATGACCTTAGTAAACTAGAATAATAAGTGTATGATATTTATGATTATCATTCCATAACATTACAACTTGTAAGCATGTTAATTTATTATTGCGTTTGAAGCTATTAGAGGTTATAGCACATATGTTATAAGTTAGGGTTAGAAGGATTAGTCTTTTCCTTCGCTTGATGTTTTAGCAAATCCATGATGCAGATTAATCATGTCATAATAGCTGTTCAGTGCCTAGCTCGCTGCCCACACTTTCCGTTCGCTGCTGGGACGTAACTTACAACGTCAACCATAGCCGTTCACGCCGCAGGGCTCACGATCTTCCGGCATCGTGATCCGTTACCGTTATCGTTGCCTGAGATGTTTCGTTGCGCTACCCGCAACCGACGCAATCTCGACACCGTACCCGCAGTCGTTACGATCCTGAGGCGAGCTCGAGACGACCTTCACTGCGCTACCCGCTGTCGGGGACACGAGCACCGCCACTGTTTCAGACCCGACGCCCGATTCACGGTAAATCATCATTCAGGTTGGTTTTCCCCCTAACTCGTAGAAACCTCCACCGTAGCGAATCGAACCCTAAACTAAAAACCGACAAATTGGAATTAAATTAACTTTTCGCTCTTTTAAAACGTTGTGCAAATCTAGAATATCGACGAACGAACTTTTTGACTGTGCACATAGGATAGAATCGTCGAATAGGGCTGAACATCAAAATTGTGAATTTGACGATTAGGGTAGTCCAGACAACCTAGAAATGAACCCTAATAGGATGTGATGAATTTGAGACCTGACACCGTCGCCGTGGTGATGTTTCAGACGGACTACCGCGTACGCGACGCCTGGACGAGACGCTTGGACGAGACGCTTCGAGAGGACGACACACTCGCTATCGCAGGCAAGTGTACCCACTTGCGTTTTTGATCGTGCTTTGGTCTTAGATTGCTAGAACTGTTAGACTGTGAATGTAAAGAACCGGACGTGAAATGATAGCGTCCGGGACGACTCCTGACGGCTCAGACTTGACGACGAAGTCTGGGCCTGACAACAACAACTTTGATGCTGTAGGGCTATCATGTGTGTGCGTATGTGTGGACACCCTAGAATAACCCTTCCTGTCTTGTCACGTCCCGTCCCGTCTTGCACAGCCCGCTGGGCAATAGGGCACTCTCCGAGTGATCCCTTGTACTGATTCACAGCCTGCGGGCAATAGGGCACTCTCCAAGTTAGAGAGAGTGATCCCTTGTACTGATACACAGCCCGAGGGCAATAGGGCACTCTCCAAGCTAGAGAGAGTGATCCCTTGTACTGATTCTCAGCCTGCGGGCAATAGGGCACTCGCCAATCTAGAGCGAGTGATCCCTTGTACTGGTGTCATGTCTTGTCTTGGGGTTTGGGGTTGGGTTGAGCGTGCGCACGGCAAGAGGGTCTGATCCCCTTCGAACCGTAAGGCGTGAACCCTTTCATGTCTCACTTGTCTTGTCCTGCCTTGTTTCCGTCACGTCCCGTCTTGTCTTGACACCTGTAGGTTAGTCCCGTAGTTGGTAGCACACGCTACGACTACTACTTGTTGCGCTTTACTTTCCTGCTACGTTACTTCTGTTTGTTACTCAGTTATAACCCCAGCATGCTAATCAACCAGTAAACTGTTGTGTAATAGAACCTCAGCATGCTAATCAACCAGTAAACTGTTGTGTAATAGAACCTCAGCATGCTAATCAACCAGTAAACCGTTGTTTAAAGTTCGGTACACTTGCAGTAAAGTCTAACCCTTCTTGTAGACTTTACCTGACGTACAGTTCCTTTTCTCTTGGGTGCTGTACGTCAGGTGCTCAGCCAGAGTTTGTGGACGAGGCAGACTCACTGGAGTACGAGGAGCCGAGGACGTTGATCCAGAGTTCGTGCCTGACGAGGATCAGACCTTGAGGTCTTTTAGTCGCCACTTTCAGAGGTTGCTACTTTCAGTTTTCTCTTAGATAGTTTGTTGCCACGCTTAGGCTTCTTTTAGACTTTGTACTTGTTGGATATTATATCTCTAATTTAATGAATGCATCTTCCTTTCCGTACTTTCTGTTGTTTTCGAACTGTAATAATGCAAGAACCTGGAGATTTTTAAAATGGTATCCCTACAGACGCTTATTGGGTCCGAGCTTCTCAGCTCTGGCCTAAGCAGGCCTTAGTCACGCTTCGTATCCGTCCATTTTGGGAAGCGGGGCGTGACAGGATTGAAGCTTGATGAAGATGATATTGTTAGCTAGTTGCTTGCGGCAAGAATGAAGATAGTCAATGAGCACTTGCGGCTATTAGGATGTAGAGCTAGGGTTTGTAGCCTATTTTCTTGCCTTGGAGAATAATTTGCTTGGCCGTGAATAATTTCTCCCCTTAGAATTTTGTTTGGCCGCGCTCTCTTAGGGTTGCTTTGAGGATGGTTTATATAGGACTAGGAGGGAATCAATAAAGATCAAAGAGAATCCCTAGAGTTAAGGGATGGAAAATTTGTATTGGGATTGAATTGAAGTTTGAATAGGAAATGGGTAGCAACACATCTCCCTAATTGATTTGACCAAATCTCAAATAGATTTCATCTCCTATTATATTGACCAAGTCAAACTTCTTTGTGCACACACTCCCTTTCTCCCAATATGCTATACGAATAGCAATTCCGCCAAATAGTGAAAGTATATTGTTTCGCCAAGCCTGAAACACACTAAGCACACACGTTAGATATAACGACATGTTTGTCATCATCAAACCAAGCTCCTAAATCGTTGCTCCCAACAGTCGTTGCCACCAATAACCCCGACAGCCTCCACACCAACATCTCGCCTTCATTCCCCTACACAGAACCCGCAAATCCACGGCCCCTCCGTGACCTCGCCGTAGCGACCAACACCCCGGCACCCGCAAGCTTCCGACCTTCCTCCCCTTCACGGCCACCTCCACCTCCTCAGTCGACCCAACCCCAGGCAGCCTTAAACCTCAACGACCTCTCCTAAACCCTCCGATCTCCTCTACCCTCAAAATACAGCCGCACCGTCAGTCGAACGCCTGCAACTCTGGCGCCCCCAATCTTCCGTCGACCTCCCCCCGTCAACCTCCCTCCCAACTCTACAAACCTGGAACCCCCTCTGATCTTCAGTCCCTCCATCTTCGGCGATCACCCTAGAAAGCCTCGACGACCCCACCTTCCCCTCACCATCCGCAGACCTCCGCCACCGCTGCAGACCCACATACCCACCACCTTTTTCGACGACCTCTCCCCTCCTTCCTCCTCTCTGCATAGCGCCCAACAACACCCCTCTTCACCTCTCCTCCTACCGCAACCACGCCCTCTCTATCTCTCTCCACCGCTTGTCACCGCCTCCTTCTTCCCCAGTCGTCGACGAACTCGTCACACTCCACCGCCTCCGCCACCTTCTTCCTCCTCAGTCGAAACCCAAACTCACCCTACTTCCTTCTCTCTCTCCTCCCACGCCACCAACGTACGGTATCGACCCCGCCAACACCCTCTCTCCCTCTCTTCAAACTCACGGCAACCGCGGCATCTCCGGTGACCCACGACCCACTGCCATCGCCTAACACCATCTCAGCCTCCATAACTCCACTGCCCCTCGGCCTACAAAGCCACCACCTTCTCCTACCGCGACCGCGCCTCCCCCTATGCCTCCTACCACCGTTAGCGTCACCCAGGGCCATCACACTCTCGCTAATATTCCTCCTCTTACCGCAAAACCCCCGACAACCCAAGCAACCCTTCGGCAACTCCTTCAAACTCGCGGCCCCACGCTCACCCCGTGCTGCCCTGAGCTCTCTACAACCACCACTCGCCAGATGACCACCTGGGCACCGCTGTCTTCAGTGCTGAGCTCACCGCCGTCTGACGTTGTCCAACGCCACGTCGTCACCCTGCATGCAATGACAATGTGAATAACATGGCTGTGAGTACATAAAGTTATATAGATATAAGTAATAAGTTATAATACTTGTATAATTATACACACACACACACACACACACACACACACACACACACATATATACATACATATACATATACGTAAAATATATTAAGTATGTTAGTTTATTTAAATATATAGTATATTATATACACTATATATATATACAGTATATTATATATATATGTCTTATGTATAAAAGTATGTTATTGTTAAGGCCAAAATTGACCGAGACAATTGTCAAGCTGACATAGACTCGAGATGCTGAGTCGAAGCCTCATCAATAGATGTACTGGGACCCTGATTGGAAGAACTTGGGTCGGGTGATGGTAGTTGATGATGGTGCGGTGCTTGATCGACCTTCGGGCAACAGATGCGTCGATTGTTCGAGGCTGGTGAACTCGATGATGACCCTCGACACTGGATGATGACCGTCGATCTGCACCACATAGAGATGTTAGGGGGGGCGGATCTGGGTTTCGACCCAAATCCCCTCCGATGTTTAAGTTAGTATGGAACTTAAGGGAGAGAGGGAGCCTGGTGCAGTTGAGATAGACCCACGGAGGTTCGTCTCAGTACTGGCAGTGCAAGCTCTATAGTATAAGAAATATCAGCTGAGAAAAGTAGAGTTCTGTGTCTTAGACCTCGTACCTTGGAGATGGAATCCGTCCTTGTATTTATAGGCATGCAGGGTCCCTTTGGAGACGTTGGAGAGATGACGGCCATCCATAATGGGGCCACTATCTTCCCCCTTTAATATGAGTAAATTTTTTGCATGTTCCCACAATTTACGAGCCCGCGTTTAATCCCACGTTTGACTAAGGGGGACTCAACGGTCGACTGGCCGTTGGGTTTTGACCGAGTCGATATCGGGCTTCTCTTGTGGCCATGTGGACCTTTATTCATCTGTTGGTCGAGTTATCTTGAATGCTGGCCCAATGAATCAATAATAGCCCTCTGTCGCACGACCTTGAAGGGTCCATCCGCTGAAGTCAAGCGACGTTACATCGCATTAATGGGACTCGACAGTCGAGAAAATAGCACTTGAGGTCTAGGCGCCTAAACGTCCGCCTCGTCGATTCGGATGATTTGTCGGTTCGAAATCCAAGACATTCTGAGCCCCTGGATTTTCGACACATGTTCCATCATGCAGTCGTCGCCTTGCCCATATAGGATGGTTCCAGTAATAGAATGCGGAAGCATCACCTCATTCTCTCCATTCAAATTTTCCTTCTCTCGAAATAAATGGCTTCATCTTCTATCCCTGCCTCTGAGAGGGGCTTAGTTATGGTCATGCAAAAGAACTAGGAAGGGGTTATGGAGCCAGGTTTGCTTGCAAATCTGAGGTCCAATGTCAAGGCCGGCCAGATTTTCGAGCTTCAGAGGCGTTACGTCTGTCTCGATTACCAAATCCAGGCGCCTGGAAGGGATGAGAGGGTCCATCATCCCGGTGACCGGGAAGTGGGGGTATATGTCAGAGCCTTCGAACGAGGTCTTTGATTCCCCATGCACCCCTTCATGCGATACATCCTGTGTACCCTGAACATCCCGCTCTGCCAGTTGATGCCGAACGCCATTGGCATGATGATGTGCTCACAGCTCTGTGCATGGTGAAAGGGATTGAGCCGTCTCTGAGGTTGTTCAATTACTTTTTCTTTATCCCTCCCCTTAAGACTCCGGTCTGGTATTCAGTAACGGCTCGTCGAGATAGGAAGCTGCTCAAGGACCTTCCTTCCTCCAATCCCAAGTGGAAAGACGAGTTTGTATTCATGGTCTTCCAAAGGAAGGCAAGTTTCTACACTGGTTGGGGCACCCCTGACTTGGTCCCCACCGAGGATAAGCCACTAGCTATCGAGGAGAAGAAATCCGTCGACACATTGATGAGCTTGCCCGAGGATATGAGGTCGGTCAAGTGGCTGTGGTCTGACGACGTGCTGTGTCAGACCATGTGGACGAAAGGTTGGTTCGACCGTGCCCGCCAATTGCTAGACATTTGTTCTTCGACTTAACTTGTTTGTTACTCCTGCAGGCATGGTCGGTGTGGACTACCAGGTGGACTCTGCACTGAGGGAGGCGGTCGAGGTGTCCATCAAAGAGGTGGAGGTGAGTATGTTGTCTCCTCGATCACCGACTGGGGTGGAAAGGATGGACCCACAGTCGGAGGATCGACCCCTCGTCATAGAGAGGGAAGCTCAGGCGGCCCGCCCTCAGAAGAAGAAGAAGGAAAAGCTCGCCTCCGAATTTGAGGTTGTGGTTCTGGAGGGGACCAAGAAGAGGCGGCGACTCGTTCTCAGCGACGCGAAGTTGTCTGGGTTGAATGTAGCCGCCGAGCAGGTCTCTCGGCCATGGAGGGATACTATTCACGAGGAAGATTTGGGGAGGATTCAGATCCCACCAGAGCTTCTCATACATAAGGACTCCTGGCCTTGGGGGGTCTGTTTCCCCTTGTAGGGTTGTCTGAGGACATCCTCGACGAATATAGGTCGATTTTGCTGGAGAGCCGATCTCCTCAGGCTCCACTTGACTGCTCAGAAGAGGAGCTTGTTAGGACAGATTTTCTGTTGAGGCGTGGTGATTCTGCCCTTCTTGATTGCGGGACCACCTCCCGTATCGCTGAGAATGCAACCATTCCACGGGATAAGGCTGTCGTAGAGAGGGTCCATTATAAGCGGCTTGCGTCGATAGCTATCCACGCCAGCGTCCAAGTAATTATTGCTCTAGCCTCTATCAGTGCTTATATCAGCACGTAAGCTGACTATTGAGTATTGTGTGCAGGCTCTTATGGCCACCGCGGCGTTGCATCGTCATGCTCCGGAGGTGGCCAATCATAGGGTCACCCTGGAGGCCGTTAGGTCGGGCATGGAGAGATCTCAAGTTGAGATGACTAGACGCAGCCTGCTCTGTGAGACGAGATTGAATCGTCTTTAGAAACTCGAGGATGAGTTACACGAGTCTCGTAGGAGGGAGGCTGAACAAACCACCTTGAGAAAGAGAGCAGAGGATGCTCTGCTGGAGGAGAGGGTCGAAGCCGAGGTAATAGTGGAGAGGGCGGTTCAGGAGTTCAAGGACACATTTCCTGGCTTCGACGAGCTATACAAAGAAGGCTACGAGCGATGTTGACTGGAGATGAAGAATCGATTCCCTGACCTCTCCATTGAGATCGACAAGATCTCGATGGTACTTTTGGACCTAGGTGAGGATGAATCGAGCCAAGGCGATGACGAGTCAAGTCGAGGCACGGAGGAGGCTGCTCTCACTGACGAGGCTGCCACCATGGCTGGCTGATCGCGCCCGGATATACACCCGGAAAATGACTTGTAGTCTTACCGCAAGCGCACGGTGTAGTGGCGAGCAGGTATCGAACACAGGGAGGACAAATGACAGTATCCTACTTTGATTACCTAGCTATCAAGAGAATGAGAATAGTTTTGATGTTGTTGTCACATCGTTCAAATAGCAAATAAATTTCAATTTAATAAAAGCGTCTAGGGATAGGAAATCCCCACTACGAACCGTCTCTAATCCTTGTGAATCATGAATTTTATTGTTGCTATTGAATGTAGGTGAAATAGTCGTAAGTTAATGTAGAACCAAGCTCACGCTCTCGCGCTATTGCCGGTCTATAGTATACCTAGAATAGAGCCCACTCTCATACAAACTCTACCCTAAGCCGCTAGCGTGAAGATCGACATCATCGTCCAATCGCATCTCGAGCCCACTCTCGTGCAAACTCGAGCAATGATCTAGGTTATGACAGTTCGTATTCATCCAATCTCTTGCAAACGAATATTAGTATAGATTTATAATTAAAAATCCTAGCTTTGGTCCAATCTCTTGCAAACCAAATCTAGAGAATTTCAATTATTAATCTAAATCGAATATCTAGGCCTTCCTATCAATTGGGATCCAATCTCTTGCAAATCCCAATCGATATGAATTCCTAGCTACTCGTAATAAATCGATCACAACCTAACCATTATCAATTCTAGCAACAAATCTATAAATTCATCACAATTCAAAGATCGGGTCCATAGGGTTCATCCACAAGCCCTAGAACGATGGAACTACTCACTAATCATCATGAAAATCTCAGAAATAATAGATGGAATCATAGCACAATTCATTGCAAAGAAGAAACAATTCATAAAAATGAGTTTTTTTAACAAGAAAGAACAAATCAATGTCGTCGCCAATGATCTCCAGCTGAGATTTCACCAAAGAATAGCCGTCAAAAATCTAATAGAAGTCTCTAAAAAATAATTCAAGTCTCTCCTAAAACTAGGTCTAAAATTAGGTTTAAATACAAGCTATAATCGTCCAAAAATTCGTGACAAAACTGCCCCTGCGCAGCCCAGAAATTCAAATCCGCGTAGCAGTCGGAGAGGGTCACTCGGCCGAGTGACCCTTGTCACTCGGCCGAGTGACAGACCCAATAAAAACAGTAAGTCTGGGGTTTCAAGGGTCTGTCACTCTTACTGACTCGGCTGAGTGGTCTTCTTCATTCGGCCGAGTGAGCAATCATGCTCGGCCGAGTGGGCTTCCTCAGAAATTCCAGTAAGTTGGCAGCTTCTCTGGACGAATTCTCTGTACCACTTGGGCGAGTGAGCTTTCTCACTCGGCCGAGTGGACTTCCTTACTTGGCCGAGGAAACGTCTGAAATTTGCTGTGCGTATCCGTTTCACTCGGCCGAGTACAACTTCTGACTCGGCCGAGTGAGTAATCTACTCGGCCGAGTGGGCTGTATCTTGGCTCCTTTCTTCTCCTTCTCGCCTCCTCGTCGCTCCTATGGAATTCCTTCTTCTTTCGGTCATCCTCTATCGCTGATAACTCCTCAAATAAGTCGTGGGTGACACTCCGAAGTGCGTGAAACTCCTTTGATCTCATTTTCGCTCCAAATCGCTCCATATCTCCTGAAATACGACAAAAACAAGAAATAGTGAAAAGTAACGCGATATCGTCGACTAATCGTGAAAAACGCAATATGGGCGATCAAAACTGTAGGGATCGTCTTACTTTTGTAATACTAACAACACACACTAGAGGGGGGGTGAATAGTGTAATGGCAATAAAATTGTCCAATTAAAATTAAACTTGCAAATGCGGAATTATAAATGCAAGAGGAATTAAAAGGCACAATCAATCCAAACGCAAACACAAGGAATTACCCTGGTTCCCTAAACTTGGGTACATCCAGCCACACCAATATCCACTATAATACCACACAGAGAAGTGAAGAAAAATCTCACAAGGAGATACCCCACAAAGAGGATTTATGCCATACACAAGGACCCAACCAACCCTACACAAGGGTCAAGACTCCCACACAGAGATTCACTAACTCCCACTCAGAGAATTAGGGTTAGCCCTACACTAGGACACTAAACTCCCACAAAGAGAGTTACTCCCACAAAGAGAGTTATTCCCACAAAGAGAATATCCTAAGTCCCACAAAGAGACAACCTCCCACAATGAGAGAAAGTCTAATTCCCACAAAGAGAATTAGAGACAACAAATACACCAAGTAAAATAAATACTCTTACCTATGCCTTGAGATGCTTACTCATGAATGGATGCAAGGCATGGAAGAGGATCTCCAAGTGTTGAGATATGCTTGAGAGCACTTGGATGAATTCCCTTGAGCTGGACTTCAATGCATGAAGATGAATGAGAGCTCTTGAGAGGGAATTGAGGGAGTTTGAGAGTGGCTTAAGGATCTCTTGAGATATTCAATAGCATCAAGAAGTATAAGAGATATCAGCACACTCATATATATAGGAACCCTATATCAAACCCCAAAACCCAATGAAACAGCCAAAGAATCAATTCAGGAATGGCTAAAAACTGGGCGAAAATGACAGGAACAGTTGACTGATGATCAAAAGACAGTCGACTGATCAACGGCTAGAAAATATCCAATGGCTATAATCTGAGCCAGGACAGTCGACTGATGAAGACGATACAGTCGACTGAGAACAGGACAGGCGCCTGTAAAACCTTCAGCAGGCGACTGCTGCAGGGAATGTAATGAAACAGAGAGCAACACTCTTTCTCCAGTTTATCGCACATGCGAATGGTGTCAATAATACAGTCAACTGTCTATTAGTCGGGCGACTGTAAAACCTTAATCAGTTGTCTGCTGAATAAGATGGAGAAAAGATAGAGAGATGCTGAGATTGCACATACGCTATTCAGGCGACTGATGACCAATCTACAGGCGACTGTAAATATACAGGCGACTCTAAACTATCTAGTAGTCGACTATGCGTAAAGCTCAAGTTTGAGTCAATTGAAATATTGACTTGAGCAGTGCATATAAGGCGACTGTAGAAGGATCTACAAGCGACTGGAAATCACCCAGTCGACTGTGTTTCCTTCACCAGGCGACTGATGGAAGGCCAGAGACTGCAAATGAGTCTTTGGACAGAGTGAACCTATTGGGTTGGATTCTATGATAATCCTAAGGCTCACTAAGATGGTCAAATGCATATGCATGAAGGAGTAAACCATCTAACAAGGCATTACATTAATCCTAGACTCAAAAGAGATAGAAAGCAATAAAGTAAATTACATGGATTACAATGCTTTTCTTAGAGTCTAAGTCTTCAATCTAGATGCCGCGATTGCTCTCCACCATCTCCAAGCTTTGGCACTCCTTGAGTCCAAGCATAGGTCCTTCTTCACATGATGTCCATCCTTACACCAAGTGATTAGTCTCCAAGAAAGATATTCTTGAAATAAACTGAGAGACTAAAATATGAGAGTCATTAGCAACAACATAATGTTGTGATTATCATAAAAATAAGATTGGTATGAAACACCAATACTCAACATTCTCCCCCTTTTTGATGATGACACACATTATGTAAAATACAAATAATTAAAGCACAATGCTAATGAGCTCCCCCTACTTATATGCACCAATTAAACAATGAGCTACATAAATGTAAATACTCATTATGCCAAATAATATCATGGTGACATATAATAGGCAAGGATTACATAAACCAATTGAAATAGACAATATCATGCAAACATGAAAGGTTTATCTAATCCCATATATTTATCCCCATAGATATATCTCTCCCCATATGCATAAGTATATAACTCTCAATATAGTTACATAATGCATATCTCTCTCCCCCTTGACATCGTCAAAAAGGTGGACATCAAATAAATCCCCCTTTGTCATCTTCACTAAGATGTGATAACATGCAAGAAAAGAAAGAGATGTATGATACCAAATTGAAAAATTTAGTGGGTATCAATTCACTATCCATGCTCTCCCTAGATCATAGAAATGGTCAACTTTTGACTTCTAGGATCTAACACCAATTATACAATAAATGGAGCCATGGGCCTTAAGTGTATCAAAGCAATAGATATGGAAAAATCAAGCTTCAATGATACACAATGATAATGCCAAAAGAGTTATACCATGAAACAACTTGGAAATATCAAAGAGGTTTGGTTTGAGACCACAAATAACCAATTGTAAAAATGATCTCAAACACAACCCGAAATGAGAGTCAAAATATGTTTTAAAATATTTTAAACATATAACATATTAACTCCCCTATTGATATACACATGGATCAAAAGTGAATGCATGTCAATAAAATACCCAAGATTCCCATTTTCATAAAAAATACATACATTTGAAAGTATTTTCAAAATCATGAAACACACACACGACCAATGGGTATGCAAAAATATAACATTAAGCACAATTCCCATGCAATATGCAAATGTGTGGGGGAACCTAAACATTAGGGAACCAAACCTAAGATGAGTTTGACTTCCTAACATAATCACACGAGGTGATCACATCCCTAACTAAAGAGTTGATGTAACTATCCCTCTATTGCACACTAACCTTAGTGGAAATTCATAATCTCAAGGATTTCCTAGGCAATGGTTTTGCCTTTGCAAGATAGATGGATGTGGCATGCTTAGGTGTAGAAACGAATTTCTTAGCATGCAAAGAATGAGGATTTTGATTCTTAGCAAAAAATGAAGATTTTTCATTCTTCCTCATTACCTCGTGATCTACATGCTTCTTGTTGATGTTATTGTTGTACAAGAAAGCATGGTGATTCTTTTTAGGTGCTTTAGCAATATTTCTTGTATTTGCACCATAAGAGGAATTAGAGGTGGGTTTGGGTACCACATTTTGAATATAACCCAAACCTCCTCTATGATTTACCGGATGTTATTTTTCCAACAAATCGTGGAGTGAATCCCTAGAATACACAAAGCATTTGAGCTTCGGGATTCCTCTTCACATTTCAACGTAAGTTGTTGAATGTGAGATTCTAAGCTAAGGTTTTGAGCAACAAGATTTTCATTTGCAAGGCTCAATTCCTTAACTTGAGAGAGAAATGTATCTCTTTCACTAGTGTCACAAACATGCATTTCATCATGAATATTTACACTAGACGATTCTAAATCATGCACCCTACTCATAGCATTATCAAGTTTAGCTTTCATTTTATCATATGAGTCGATGCACTTACTTGCCAAATTGGAGGCCACATTTAGGCGGTATTCAAGCTCCTCATAAGATGGCTTTTCCTCCTCAGCTTCCTCATCACTTTCCTCCTTGACTTCATCATCGCTTTCCTCCTCGCTTGAGCTAGATGAAGACTCTTCCCCCATTAGCCATGAAGCAACTTTCTTCTTTGGAGTTGAGCCATGCCTCTATCTCTTCATCGCTCGAGTTAGATGAAGTTGATGAAGAATCATCAAAAGTAACGAAACACCTGTGATCGTGCTCCTTGTCATCCTCTTCTTCATCATTTGATGTGTCCACATCGGAATCATCAAATGTGCCAATAAGTCCCTTCTTATGATTCTTGATTTCGGACTTGGCTTTCCAAACTTTCTTCCCTTTACCCTTATAGGTATCTTTGGTGGGTTTGGAAAGACATTCAGAAGCAAGATGACCTTTTCCTCCACAATTGAAACAAATAAGCTTGTTAGACTGTGAGGCAAACTTTGACGAAGATATACCTTGTTTGTCCTTAAGGAATGCTTCGAAATTCTTGAATTGCTTGGCAAGCTCAATATAGTCATCGTCGCTAACATCATCTTCATCACCATCTTCACTTGAAGCTTCCCGTTGGGAGTTCTTTCTCCACTTGAATGACTCCTTCTCAACATGGAGTGCAACCCCCTTTTTCTTCTCGGGCGTAATCTGTTGAACCTCTTCCTTATGTTGAAGCAACACTTCATGAGAGATCTCCAATGTATGCCAAATTCCATTGGCCGATTTGCACATGGAGATACTGTCGAACTCATCCGGAGTGAGGGCACAATGGAGTACACACATAGCCCTAGCATTGACTCTGATCAAGTCCTTCTCCGCTTTAGTTCTCAAGGCCGCGGGTGAAGTAGGCTCCTCGAATGGTAACTCTGTGATGTCCCAAAGGTCGTGACCCTTCATGTAAACCATCATCTTGATCTTCCAACTTGGATAGTTTGTTCTGTTGAAGAGCGGGGGTCGGACGGTTAAATGACCTTCTTCATGAGGCGCGGATGTTGCGTTGAATGCCATTATTGCAGTATGCTTTAACCTCGCTCTGATACCAATTGTAGGGATCGTCTTACCCTTGCAATACTAACAAGACACACTAGGGGGGGTGAATAGTGTAATGGCAATAAAATTGTCCAATTAAAATTAAACTTGCAAATGCGGAATTATAAATGCAAGAGGAATTAAAAGGCACAATCAATCCAAACACAAACACAAGGAATTATCCTGGTTCCCCAAACTTGGGTACATCCAGCCACACCAATATCCACTATAATCCCACACAGAGAAGTGAATACAAATCTCACAAGGAGATACCCCACAAAGAGGATTTATGCCCTACACAAGGGCCCAACCAACCCTACACAAGGGTCAAGACTCCCACACAGAGATTCACTAACTCCCACTCATAGAATTAGGGTTAGCCCTACACTAGGACACTAAACTCCCACAAAGAGAGTTACTCCCACAAAGAGAGTTATTCCCACAAAGAGAATATCCTAAGTCCCACAAAGAGACCACCTCCCACAAAGAGAGAAAGTCTAATTCCCACAAAAAGAATCAGAGACAACAAATACACCAAGTAAAATAAATACTCTTACCTATGCCTTGAGATGCTTACTCATGAATGGATGCAAGGCATGGAAGAGGATCTCCAAGTGTTGAGATATGCTTGAGAGCACTTGGATGAATTCCCTTGAGCTGGACTTCAATACATGAAGATGAATGAGAGCTCTTGAGAGGGAATTGAGGGAGTTTGAGAGTGGCTTAAGGATCTCTTGAGATATTCAATAGCATCAAGAAGTATAAGAGATATCAGCCCACGCATATATAGGAACCCTACATCAAACCCCAAAACCCAATGAAACAGCCAAAGAATCAATTCAGCAACGGCTAGAAACTGGGAAAAAACGACAGGAACAGTCGACTGATGATCAAAAGACAGTCGACTGATCAACGGCTAGAAAATATCCAACGGCTATAATCTGAGCCAGGACAGTCGACTGATGAAGACGATACAGTCGACTGAGAACATGACATGCGCCTATAAAACCTTCAGTAGGCGACTGTTGCAGGGGATGGAATGAAACAGATAGCAGCACTCTTTCTCCAGTTTATCGCACATGCGACTGGTGTCAATAATACAGTCGACTGTCTATTAGTCAGGCGACTGTAAAACCTAAATCAGTCGTCTGCTGAATATGATGGAGAAAAGACAGAGAGATGCTGAGATTGCACATACACTATTCAGGCGACTGATGACCAATCTACAGGAGACTGTAAATATACAGGCGACTGTAAACTGTCCAGTAGTCGACTGTGCGTAAAGCTCAAGTTTGAGTCCATTGAAATGTTGACTTGAGCTGTGCATATAAGGTGATTGTAGAAGGATCTACAGGCGACTGGAAATCACCCAGTCGACTGTGTTTCCTTCACCAGGCGACTGATGGAAGGCCAGAGACTGCAAATGAGTCTTTGGACAGAGTGAACCTTTTGGGTTGGATTCTATGATAATCCTAAGGCTCACTAAGATGGTTAAATGCATATGCATGAATGAGTAAACCATCTAACAAGGCATTACATTAATCCTAGAATCAAAAGAGAGAGAAAGCAATAAAGTAAATTACATGGATTACAATGCTTTCATTTGAGTCTAAGTCTTCAATATAAATGCCTTGATTGCTCTTCACCATCTCCAAGCTTTGGCACTCCTTGAGTCCAAGCATAGGTCCTTCTTCACATGATGTCCATCCTTACACCAAGTGATTAGTCTCCAAGAAAGATATTCTTGAAATAAACTGAGAGACTAAAACATGAGAGTCATTAGCAACAACATAATGTTATGATCATCATCAAAATAAGATTGTTATGTAACACCAATACTCAACAAAAACGTCATGAAAACATGCAGAAAAAAGGTGTAAAATATGGAGTGATCAAAATCCTCCAAGCTTACCTCTTACTCGTCCTCGAGGAAGACAAGTAAAAGGCAAACCCGATGGGCAAAAATAATGAAAAGGGAAAGAGGATAGAAAAGAAAAAAAAGAGGGAGGTGCTAGATCATTTCCTCAGGACGTGGATTTGCTTACTCAAATAGCATACGGCGAATATAAACATGCCAAAGATTTTTATCTCGATATCATAATCATATATGGATGCATTCAAAATAGAGACCCAAGAATGTCAAAATAGTATGAAACATGGAGTCATCCTAGAATTAGCATCGTCTGAAGCATCTAAAGTGGTATACATAATCATAGACCACACACTTTTCAATTGATCGCTTTCTATTTGGAGTATAAGAAGTATCACACAATATGAAGCAATAAGAATAGAAAGGAGTGGTTTTCATGAGATGCACGCTAAGTTTCAATTCCTGGATTTCGTAAAACTTTTAGTAATCTCACCGAGTATAGAAAATTACCTAGCTTAGGTTGTCATGCACAGTCAAGTAGTCACTCTCTCACACATCATTGGATCATCTCCCCCAAGCTTATCTATAAGCATGGTGTCATAAGATCAATCAATAAGCTTATTCCCTATTTTTTGAAGCTCCAAAAAAATAAAAAAACAAAAGAGGGAAGAAAGAGAGAAAGATAAAATAGAATCATGTATATACTTCTTTTCTCTTTTCTTTTCTCTTTTTTTTCATAATCAATATATATACAACTGTGATCCCAAATCAAAAGACAGAGAGATATACAAGGATATTTTTTTCTTTTTTTTTGATTTTGGGGTGTTGGAGCATGTATCTTTTATAGCGGGGGAATATGCCAATATAAGATTCGCGAAAGGGAGTTTCACCAATGATTTTAAGTATAGAAATAATGCTCAAGATATGTAACGACCCGCTCTCGGGGGCCCGTTACTTATTTGATATTTGCGCAGGTCCTGCAGTTTACCAGTGAAAACAAAATAGCCACAATCCAGAGATGTACCAATACTCAAACCAGCGTACATTATTACAGTCCAAATTAAAATACATCAGCAAGCAGCACTCTCTCACCAATACATCAAGGAAATACAGAAAGGAAATGCGGAAAGGAAATACATAACATAGCACACTCACACCAATACAAACAGCTAAAATTCTGCAGTCTCCGGGTCGTACTCTGGCTCTGTAAACTCAGGGGCAATTTCTTCAACCTGGTCGTCGTCTGTCGGTGCCATAAATGGAACCGAAGGTAAGTCACAATAATTCTAAATATAGAAAAGAAGCAGTGCACAAGTATGACAAAAGTAACTACGTACGAGCAAACCAGAGTGAAAAGTAAAGTACTGAGTAACAACTGTACGCAACTGAGTAGTAAAAGTAAACTGAACTGGATAGGATAACAACTGTACTATGGTAAAGCAAGTGTGAAGCATGCTAAGCAAGAGAAACATGCTATCGCTGTAGCTAAAGATACGACAAATAAGGTACTCTGACTGCACAAGTGTAGTAAGTAACGTACATGGAACGTGTAGGGTATCGGTGACTGTATTAGCTAAAGGTAGGGTGATAGTGATGAAGATCGATGGTGTTACATAATCATGATTCACATCCTTGCGGTCCAGCGGAACACGGCCAGGGAAGTGACTAAGCCAGGATCACTACCCCAAGTCTAGCAAGGGTGATCCAACAAACTTAGCCAAGCACATTGACCGGATCATGGTCCATTGAAGGAAGCTTATCATTCTTATGTGTGCCACCGATAAAAACTTATACGCTAAACTACGTGACTCAAGTCGGAGAGTACAATATGTGGCCATCAAGTCCATCTCTTGCCTGGGTGCGACCCAGACGAATGCCGAAACACAGGCACGGTACATGTATTTTGCCGAAACACAGACAGCGGGACGGTATGCCGGAACACAGGCAGCGGGACGGGAAGATTGAACTCCAGTCACTCCCATACTCTCTCAAACTATGAGTTACCCCAAAACCCCAGTGAAGTGTTAAGTGTTCTGTGTACATGTTTTATACGGGATGTTCCACAAGATGTTCCATGAGATGTTCCACCAAATATTTCACAAGATATTCCACAACATGTTTCTCAAGATGTTATCAATTCCTTGTTCACGATGATAGTTAACCAGGATCACTGGTTTTAAAACCAGAAAGTAAAGCAGAGAAGATGCTAAGAAATTTGAGGATAAAGACAAGTCCAACAAACATGGAATACAAAAACTGTTGGTTTAAGGGTGGTAGTTTCGGTAGTACACAATTTACCCAAGTTGATGTTTGTGTTTAACAACCACCAAAGTTGAAAGTTGGCAAAGTAATCTATAGTTGATTACTTACCTATTAGATTATGTTTCTAGTTCGGTTCAAGTCAAGTAGCCGTTCGGAGGCTATAGTGGTGTCCTAAGTTCATACGGGTACACTTATCTAATTTTCTAACATTAGAATTAGTCGTGACTTACCAATTTCGAGGCTGTCGTAGCTAGCCGGAACTTGATCTAAGGCTTCCTCTGAAGTAGGTGCACAATAGTTGGTACCTGCAACACAAAAACATTGATTAAAACACGCAACGTTCCTATCTAAATAATCTGATCGTTCTGATTTTCAAAACTGGCAAAACGGTGTCGAAAAACGTTCTAAATTTTTCTATAGCCTAGATATGATGAAAATAATTTTTCTGCAAGAGGAAATATTTTTCAGATGCTTCTGTTAATTTTTATAATTTTTCAAAGCTCAAAATCAATTTAAAATCTATTTTTCAATTACTAACGTATTTATTCAACAATTTATTCTGGATACAATCTACATCGGAATGTTGCAAGTGAGCTGTCAAAATGACCGTCTCGGAGAGTTCTTTAACATATATTTTTATCATATATAAGTTTACGTAAAAATAAGAGGTTTTGAATTTTTTAAAAAAATGACGTATTTAAGTTCTAGGTTCAAAAATTAATTCTGGAAAAACTAAGCATCGGATTGAGATGAAACTAGTGCCATTGGGTCTGGAACATCGTTTCTGATTTTCTGGAGCTATCCGCACATTTTTCTGGCCCCTGTATAATTAGTTATGGATTAAAAACCCTAAAACCCAATTAATAATTATTTAATAATACGAAAATACGAATTTTCGTTGTATTTACGAGTTTGCCATTCAATTTAACCTTCGCTCGTTCGTCTTCGATGCGACGAGGGAGGGGACGTGCGCTGTCGGCGGAGGGAGGCGGGGTGGAGCTCGGGGCGGCGGGCTGCGGAGGCGGGGCGGCGGCTTAGGGGGCGGCGCAGCGGTCGGAGGCGGCGTCGGCGGCCGCGTGGAGGCGTGGAATCGGCGACAGCGGGCTATGGGGGCTTCGGGGAAGCTGTCGTCGGCGCAGCGGCTCCGGCGGAAGGCGGGGCGGAGCTCGGGCGGCGGGCACGGCGGCGGAAGACGACGACGGCGGCGGAGCAAGGTCGGAGGCCGGAGGCCGGAGGGAGAGGGAGGGGAGAGCGTGAGTGAGAGAAGGAGTACGAGAGAGATGGAGAGTGAGCGGCCTGGGGAAACATAGGATTTAATTTTGATTAACTGAGTTTATAGGATTAGGGGGGGTATTTATAGGGTTAATGGGTTCATGAACCCACTATTAGCATTAAATACACTTTTAGTTAGTCAAATATTATTAATTAGGGTAGGTTAGCTTTAGGACTAAGTTTAGACGTTGTCCCCCCCGTCATGTTAGGTTAATCTAATAGTTAATTAGGTTAAGGTAGTTAGTAATTTAGCTAGGGTAATTAGTGGCGGTAGCAGTAAAAATTGTAACGAAATTACGATTTTGTCCCTACTAGTAAACGTGTCCGAAAAATTACGAAAACATACCCACGGGATCGTATCGTCACGAGGATCGCGAATACGAGATCCAATTTAGGGTTTGAGCTACGGAAATACGTGTTTTAGGCCAAAACGTTTAGGAAGCGGGTTTGCGGGTTCTCTATCGATTTGACTTCAGAAAATTACGAAATTAATGTGGGGAGCCCTAAATGATCATAGTATGCTACTGTAGAAGTTTGAAAACGTTTTGAAGTCGTTTGTATAGAAAATAAATTCGTCGAATCAAAACGATAATTTTGGGAGATGAATTTTAACAGAAATGTTTTGGGCATTTGAGGAAATCTGAAATTGCTGAAATACTTTATAATAAGTCTAGTATTTCAAAATATTTTTATAAGAATTTTTGAAATCAGTTTAAAACTCCTGATCAACCTTTATAAAATAGTTATAATAATTTTGAAAATAGGTTAAATATGTAAATATTTGTCTTAACGAAAACAGACCGTTACATTCTACCCTCCTTAAAATAATTCCGTCCTCGGAATTTTCGAACTTTCTAAAACAAATAACTTTTGTTATGAAGAAGCTCAAGCAATTAAATGATAATAGTGATCTAATAAATCAGGTTGTAAATAACATGAAATATAATGTGATATCATAGCATCAAGAAAACAAGAGATGATGTTTATGAATACTTACTATTGATATCACCATAGCTTCCGTAACTAGTCTCGTAACTGGTAGGATCATTCGACTCGGTAAATAGGTATGGGTAGCGTTATCGCATCTCGTCTTCTCGCTCCCAAGTAGATTCTCCAGGTGAGTCGTGGCGCCACATTATCCTGACAAGGTTGATCACTCTATTCTTGAGGGTCTTCTGCCGTCGGTCCAGGATTTTGACTGGTTGTTGTTCGTAAGATAGATCCGGACGAACAGCAATCTCGGAGTAATCCACAACATGACTAGGATCGCTTACGTAGCGTCGAAGTTGTGAGACATGGAAGACTTCATGTACTCCTTCCAATGCAGGTGGCAAGGCAAGGCGATAGGCCACCTCGCCTGCTCGCTCCAAAACATCAAATGGACCAATGTATCGAGGACTGAGCTTCCCTCTTCGTCCAAAACGAATCATCCCACGATTCGGAGAGATCTTCAGAAATACATGATCGACAGGCTGGAATTCCAAATGACGGCGCTTTGCATCTGCCCAATGCTTATATCGATCTTGAGCCAACTGTAGCTTCTCTCTGATGGTCCGAACTACTTCCACTGCTTCAACAATCAAGACTGGGCCAATGAGCTCTTGATCACCAATGTCGTCCCAGCTCAAAGGAGAACGACACTTCCGGCCATATAGCGCTGTAAAGGGCGCCATACCAATGCTGGCCTGATAACTGTTGTTGTAAGCAAACTCCACGAGATGAAGATGGTCTTCCCAAGATCCCTTGAAGTCCAGTATACACGCACACAACATGTCCTCCAGGATCTGTATGGTGCGTTCCGATTGGCCATCTGTCTGAGGATGATAAGCTGTACTGAAGCTTAAGTGGGTCCCCAGACTCTCCTGTAAGCTCTTCCAAAAGTGAGACGTGAATCTCGTGTCTCTGTCAGAAACAATACTGACAGGAACACCATGTAATTTCACTATCTCCTCTATGTACTTCTTGGCAAGCACGTCGGTTGACTGGCCCACTCTGAAAGGAATAAAGTGTACTGACTTGGTCAATCGATCAACGATCACCCAGACAACATCATTATGCTTCGTACTCTTGGGCAGTCCTGTCACGAAATCCATCGTGATGTGTTGCCACTTCCATTCTGGAATAGGCAAAGGTTGTAACAAACCGGCAGACCGGTGATGTTCAGCCTTCACTTGTTGGCACACTATGCATTTCGCAACACTCCGTGCGACGCTTCTCTTCATACCATGCCACCAGTAGTGTTGTCGCAAGTCTTGATACATCTTTGTACCGCCTGGATGGATGGAATATGGAGAACTGTGAGCTTCCTCCAATAGAGCTTCTCTGACGTCTCCAGATGGTACACAGATGCGGTTGCCGAATCTCAAAGATCCGTCCTCATGGATCTTGAATTCAGGCCTTTGTCCTGCTATCACCATGTCTCTGATCCTTTGCAGCTTCTCATCTCCTGCTTGGGCAGCTTTGATCTTGTTCACCAAATCCGACTGGATCTGGAGGTTGAGCAATGAAGATGTTTCTCCGGGCAATATGACATCCATCTTCATGGCTCGAATCTTATGTCGCAACCTCCATTGTGATGTGAGAGTCATCACTGCAGGGAGACGACTTAATGCATCCGGTATGACATTGACCTTCCCAGGATGGTACTGAAGGTCAATATCATAATCCGCCATTAGTTCGATCCATCGTCGTTGACGCATGTTGAGCTCCTTCTGGGTGAACAGGTACTTGAGACTCTTGTGATCGGAAAATATCTTCACATGCTCGCCCAGTAAGAAGTGTCTCCAAATCATTAGAGCAAAGATAACTGCCGCCAACTCAAGGTCATGAGTGGGGTAGTTCTTCTCATGGGTCTTCAGTTGTCTGGATACATAGGCAACGACTCGGCCATGCTGATGCAGCACACACCCAAGTCCTTTGCCAGATGCATCGCAGAATACATCGAAACCTCCGGTCCTGTCTGGGATGACCAGAATCGGGGCCGAAGTCAATCTTCTCTTCAGCTCCTGAAACGCATCTTCACAAGCCTTCGACCAAACGAACATCACGTCCTTCCTCGTCAATTGCGTCATGGCTCCTGCGATCTTCGAGAAGTCCTGGATAAATCGTCTGTAGTAACCAGCCAGTCCCAAGAAACTTCGAATTTCAGTCACAGTCTTAGGGACAGGCCAGTCTCGAACAGCAGCTACCTTCTCGGGATCGACATATATTCCTTCTCCTGATACGATGTGGCCCAGAAAAGCCACCTTGTCAAGCCAAAACTCACACTTGCTGTATTTGGCATACAGTTGGTGTTGTCTTAGCGTCTCCAAGACCTTCCTCAGATGTTCCCTGTGCTCCTGAGCGTTCTTCGAGTAGATGAGGATGTCGTCGATGTAGACAACTACGTACTTGTCCAGATGGTTGTACAAACCCTGGTTCATGAGACTCATGAATACAACAGGCGCATTAGTCACACCAAATGGCATTACCAAGAATTCGTAGTGTCCATATCTGGTCCGAAAAGCAGTCTTGTGGACGTCCTCCTTCTTCACCTTCACTTGATGATATCCGGTCTTCAGGTCCAACTTCGAATATACGCTCGATCCACCAAGTTGGTCGAAAAGGTCGTCGATGCGGGGCAGAGGATACTTATTTTTCACCGTCAACTTGTTCAGCTCGCGGTAGTCGACGCACATGCGCTGTGATCCGTCCTTCTTCTTCACGAGTAGCACCGGGGCACCCCATGCGGATACACTGGGTCGTATCCATCCCTTTTGTATGAGATCATCCAGCTGAGCTCGAATTTCTTCAAGCTCAGGTGGTGCCATGCGATAGGGTCCTTTGGATATCGGCTGTGCACCTGGTACAAGATCAATGGTAAATTCGAGGCCGCGGTCTGGAGGCAAACATAAGAGTTCGTCCGGAAATACGTCCAAGAATTCTCGTACTACTTCTGGTTTCTCTTGCTCGACGTCCATTGCAGTTGCAACTGCCTCTGAAAGTTTGGCCCGAAACTTCACTGGTCCTTCCGATCGGCTTCCGCTGTGGAATTCGAACTTAGGATGGTTGGGTATTTCGAATTCTACCCTCCTTTGACGACAGTCAATGGTGGCATGAAATGTCCCTAACCAATCCATCCCAAGAACAGCATCGAAATTTGGCATCTCTATCACCATAAAGTCGGCGAAAAGGTCTCGTCCACAAATTACTACGGAACAGTGAAGGCATCCGCTAGTTATTGGTAGGGAACCGCCAGCGGTTTCAACCTTCCAATGAGAAGTCAGAGATTCAACAGGAACGGCATGTGTTTTGATGAATCGACTCGCCAAGAAGCAATGTGTAGCTCCCGAGTCGAATAAAGTGAGGGCAGGTTTACCAGCTACTAAGACAATACCTACGGTTACGAGAATCTTGTCTAAGTGTATGACTTTTAGATAATAGAACTTAATGCTGAAATGATATCTCATACCTGTGATCACTTGGTCTGTAGCTTCGGCCTCTTCCACAGTCATGGTATACGCTTGACGCCTTGGAGGGGGCGCCTGTGGTCGAGCTTGCTGGAATGCTTGCTGCTGAGGCGGGAGTGGTTGTCGTTGATGAGCGGGTGGTGGTGGTCGCTGTGGAGCATTCCTGGCAGGGGCATTAGCTGGAGCAGGGTTGGGAGGTCGAGGCTTTCTCTCAGGACAATCCCTTGCACCATGGTCCTTCGATCCACAGATCAGGCAAAGGTTCAGATATAGCCGGCATTCGGTCTGAAAGTGTCCTGGTTTCCCACAGTGATGACACACCGGACGTGGTGGTGGGGCCTGTCTCTTGAATTGAGTCTGCTGGGTAGGCCTGTACACCTGGTTGGATGGAGGTCGACGGTTGGATCCGACAGCAGATGTTGGAGGTGGTGGCCTTCTGGGAGGGGCAGCCATCTCACGCTTTCCTTCTCTTTCAATGAACTCATGTTACAGCCAAAACCTCAGTATGTGTGTAGAGTTGGCGTCCAACCAAGTTACGACGGATCTCGATGTTTAGCCCTTGCTTGAAGCGTTGAGCTCGGGTCAGGGGGGTGGCAACCATCCCGGGAGCAAAACGGCTAAGCATTGTAAATTTGGCATCATACTCTTCCACTGTCATGGAACCATGCTTCAGTCTGACGAACTGAGCTTGCAGTTCCATCTGAGCTTCAGGTGAGAAGTACTGGGTGTTGAAGTGTTCAGTGAACATTGCCCAGTCGATTGGTCGTTGTAGACGAGCTTCAGCAGAGTTTCAACAGATTCTGGCTCCATCAGTTAGTTGGGACTTGGCAGTGTCAACCCAAGCATGTTCCCCGATCTGAGCAGCTCTCAGATTATCTTCAGTGCTTTGCAGCCATTCTTCGGACTTTAGAGGGCCATCGATGCCATTCCAGGTCTTTGGTCGAAGAGACCGGAATTGTTGAATGCCTCCTCCGGGCTTCTGTTCTCCTCGGATAGCTTGAACCATCTCTCGTAATGCGAGATCTGAAATTTGATGCACAGTGGGAGGTGGTCCGTTGTTGGTCTGGTTGCTAGCTCCAGATTGGTCAGCTCTGTTGGGACTCTCATAGGCGTTTCCGTCCATTGTTTTGAATGTCACACCTGCATACATAGGGAGATGTCAGCTTAGTCGAGTATCGTATACGGTACATCCTGATTTTACTATATTGTTCACGAGGTATTTTGCGCGGACCTGCATGGGCCACCAAAACTTGTAACGACCCGCTCTCGGGGGCCCGTTACTTATTTGATATTTGCGCAGGTCCTGCAGTTTACCAGTGAAAACAAAATAGCCACAATCCAGAGATGTACCAATACTCAAACCAGCGTACATTATTACAGTCCAAATTAAAATACATCAGCAAGCAGCACTCTCTCACCAATACATCAAGGAAATACAGAAAGGAAATGCGGAAAGGAAATACATAACATAGTACACTCACACCAATACAAACAGCTAAAATTCTGCAGTCTCCGGGTCGTACTCTGGCTCTGTAAACTCAGGGACAATTTCTTCAACCTGGTCGTCGTCTGTCGGTGCCATAAATGGAACCGAAGGTAAGTCACAATAATTCTAAATATAGAAAAGAAGCAGTGCACAAGTATGACAAAAGTAACTACGTACGAGCAAACCAGAGTGAAAAGTAAAGTACTGAGTAACAACTGTACGCAACTGAGCAGTAAAAGTAAACTGAACTGGATAGGATAACAACTGTACTATGGTAAAGCAAGTGTGAAGCATGCTAAGCAAGAGAAACATGCTATCGCTGTAGCTAAAGATACGACAAATAAGGTACTCTGACTGCACAAGTGTAGTAAGTAACGTACATGGAACGTGTAGGGTATCGGTGACTGTATTAGCTAAAGGTAGGGTGATAGTGATAAAGATCGATGGTGTTACATAATCATGATTCACATCCTTGCGGTCCAGCGGAACACGGCCAGGGAAGTGACTAAGCCGGCCAGGATCACTACCCCAAGTCTAGCAAGGGTGATCCAACAAACTTAGCCAAGCACATTGACCGGATCATGGTCCATTGAAGGAAGCTTATCATTCTTATGTGTGCCACCGATAAAAACTTATACGCTAAACTACGTGACTCAAGTCGGAGAGTACAATATGTGGCCATCAAGTCCATCTCTTGCCTGGGTGCGACCCAGACGAATGCCGAAACACAGGCACGGTACATGTATTTTACCGAAACACAGGCAGCGGGACGGTATGCTGGAACACAGGCAGCGGGACGGGAAGATTGAACTCCAGTCACTCCCATACTCTCTCAAACTATGAGTTACCCCAAAACCCCAGTGAAGTGTTAAGTGTTCTGTTTACATGTTTTATACGGGATGTTCCACAAGATGTTCCATGAGATGTTCCACCAAATATTTCACAAGATATTCCACAACATGTTTCTCAAGATGTTATCAATTCCTTGTTCACGATGATAGTTAACCAGGATCACTGGTTTTAAAACCAGAAAGTAAAGCAGAGCAGATGCTAAGAAATTTGAGGATAAAGACACGTCCAACAAACATGGAATACAAAAACTGTTGGTTTAAGGGTGGTAGTTTCGGTAGTACACAATTTACCCAAGTTGATGTTTGTGTTTAACAACCACCAAAGTTGAAAGTTGGCAAATTAATCTATAGTTGATTACTTACCTATTAGATTATGTTTCTAGTTCGGTTCAAGTCAAGTAGCCGTTCGGAGGCTATAGTGGTGTCCTAAGTTCATACGGGTACACTTATCTAATTTTCTAACATTAGAATTAGTCGTGACTTACCAATTTCGAGGCTGCCGTAGCTAGCCGGAACTTGATCTAATGCTTCCTCTGAAGTAGGTGCACAATAGTTGGTACCTGCAACACAAAAACATTGATTAAAACACGCAACGTTCCTATCTAAATAATCTGATCGTTCTGATTTTCAAAACTGGCAAAACGGTGTCGGAAAACGTTCTAAATTTTTCTATAGCCTAGATATGATGAAAATAATTTTTCTGCAAGAGGAAATATTTTTCAGATGCTTCTGTTAATTTTTATAATTTTTCAAATCTCAAAATCAATTTAAAATCTATTTTTCAATTACTAACGTATTTATTCAACAATTTATTCTGGATACAATCTACATCGGAATGTTGCAAGTGAGCTGTCAAAATGACCGTCTCGGAGAGTTCTTTAACATATATTTTTATCATATATAAGTTTACGTAAAAATAAGAGGTTTTGAATTTTTAAAAGAAAATGACGTATTTAAGTTCTAGGTTCAAAAATTAATTCTGGAAAAACTAAGCATCGGATTGAGATGAAACTAGTGCCATTGGGTCCGGAACATCTTTTCTGATTTTTTGGAGCTATCCGCACATTTTTCTGGCCCCTGTATAATTAGTTATGGATTAAAAACCTTAAAACCCAATTAATAATTATTTAATAATACGAAAATACGAATTTTCGTTGTATTTACGAGTTTGCCATTCAATTTAACCTTCGCTCGTTCGTCTTCGATGCGCCGAGGGAGGGGACGTGCGCTGTCGGCGGAGGGAGGCGGGGCGGAGCTCGGGGCGGCGGGCTGCGGAGGCGGGGCGTCGGCTCAGGGGGCGGCGCAGCGGTCGGAGGCGGCGTCGGCGGCCGCTTGGAGGCGTGGAATCGGCGACAGCGAGCTATGGGGGCTTCGGGGATGCTGTCGTTGGCGCAGCGGCTCCGGCGGAAGGCGGGGCGGAGCTCGGGCGGCGGGCACGACGGCGGAAGACGACGGCGGCGGCGGAGCAAGGTCGGAGGCCGGAGGGAGAGGGAGGGGAGAGCGTGAATGAGAGAAAGAGTACGAGAGAGAGGGAGAGTGAGCGACCTGGGGAAACTTAGGATTTAATTTTGATTAACTGAGTTTATAGGATTAGGGGTGTATTTATAGGGTTAATGGGTTCATGAACCCACTATTAGCATTAAATACACTTTTAGTTAGTCAAATATTATTAATTAGGGTAGGTTAGCTTTAGGACTAAGTTTAGACGTTGTCCCCCCATGTGTTAGTCATGTTAGGTTAATCTAATAGTTAATTAGGTTAAGATAGTTAGTAATTTAGCTAGGGTAATTAGTGGCGGTAGCAGTAAAAATTGTAACGAAATTACGATTTTGCCCCTACTAGTAAACGTGTCCGAAAAATTACGAAAACATACCCACGGGATCGTATCGTCACGAGGATCACGAATACGAGATCCAATTTAGGGTTTGAGCTACGGAAATACGTGTTTTAGGCCAAAACGTTTAGGAAGCGGGTTTGCGGGTTCTCTATCGATTTGACTTCAGAAAATTACGAAATTAATGTGGGGAGCCCTAAATGATCATAGTATACTACTGTAGAAGTTTGAAAATGTTTTGAAGTCGTTTGTATAGAAAATAAATTCGTCGAATCAAAACGGTAATTTTGGGAGATGAATTTTAACAGAAATGTTTTGGGCATTTGAGGAAATCTGAAATTGCTGAAATACTTTATAATAAGTCTAGTATTTCAAAATATTTTTATAATAATTTTTGAAATCAGTTTAAAACTCCTGATCAACCTTTATAAATAGTTATAATAATTTTGAAAATAGGTTAAATATGTAAATATTTGTCTTAACGAAAACAGACCGTTACAAGATATGTGGAGAAAGAAATATGTGTAACACTCGGTTCACTCTATAGAATGTGCACGACAACTTTCAGCAGAGTAATGTAATCTACTCAGTTTAATCTCAGAAAGTGAACTAATCCAGTTATATCAACATAGCATACAACCAATCAACTCGAAAGTGAAGCGTACAATTTTCATGCAGTAAGAAGTGACATAAGATAAGAAAGCAGTACTCTAGATATAAGCAATCAATGCGTGAAGCTTGGTGTGTTTTCTATGAAGAGTATACAGTAAAAATCATCAGACTCAGCTAATAAAAGAATTTCATCCACATTCATACATGAAAAGGCAGGTTACCATCTCGAATGCATAGCAAGGCATAACATATGATAACTGAAATAAAAACGATGGCATGACAAGATAATATGCATATAGGGATAAGCTAATGCCACGTCACCATCATCACAGAAAATTCATCTCTAGCAAAAAGGATAAAAGAAATAAGGATAAAAGGAAAATAAAAAAAACTACTGTACAATGCAGCACAATCAAAAAGTAAGAAAAACGTGATGCATGAGAAAAAAATGAAAAAGTGGGTGAAAATAAATGTAAAAGCAAAGAAATGTGGGAAAATAAAAATGAAAATAAAAGGCAACAAAAAATAAAAAGTGCGCGAGAACTCACTCCCCCAAGCTAAAGTGCACACTGTCCTCAATGTGCAAAGTGTGGCACACCGAGAGACAGGATATGGGTGGGGTGGGTGAGGATGCATGCATGATGAAAATAAAATAAAAATGAGATGGGTATGCAAATGATGTATGCAGAGATCAAAATGGTGCAATATAAGTGTCCCCAAAAGTACTACATCTCTCCCAAAAAGATATAAACAGATAAGACCAAAAAGTGACCAAAACGTGTGTGGAGGAGGGGTGCGAAATCAGCAGGCTAGTATAGCAACAGCAAAAGTATGGAAGGCATCCAGTGTGTGCCTAGGTGGGTGGGGGTGCACCAACACCATCCTGTGGCAGAGGTGGTGGTCGTGGAGGTAGGTGGCGGCTGTGGAAGTCGCGCAAGAATCTGGCTCAAGCAAGCCTGAATACCAGGAAGTAGGGCGACGCGTGACTGGACAGCGCTGACGGTAGCAGAGAGATCTCGAAAGTCTCCTCTAAGTCCACTAACTACCCCCTTTAGAGCACGGAGGTGCTGGACTAGGGTGTCGGGGGAGGTGGAGCAGAGGGTCGCACTGGTGAAGAACGAGGCTGTCTCGCACGACTACCGTAAAGGATAGGTGCAACTGTGGGATGGTGCAGTGGTGATGTGCTTATAGGAAGACACTCAGCCTCAGTGGGAGGCTGAGACGCAGGTAAGGTCGAAGATGATGGAGCAGAAGCAGAAGCAGAAGTGGTGACAGACGACGATGCGGGTGGAGAGGTCAGTGACAGATGTGGGGACAGACGTCACGACACTCTCAGAGAAGACAGCGGCAGTGTAGACAGTGCATAAAAGATAATATCGACACTATGGGGACCCTGTAGCCACACCCAGTGGTGCTGACCATGAGGACGAAGCATCCTCATCCGGGCCATAACATTTGTGGAAAGAGAAGAGGGGCCCGGTGGTCTCAGCAAGCCAGCAGGGAGGTCAACTCTGAACAAAAGGGCCAAGAGGGTAATCAGACCACCGCAACAGATAGGCGACCTAGCGCTGACAGAAATAATGATGCGGTCGATGTACCAACTGGCAATATCAATCTTGACGGCGGGGACCAAAACGTCTCCTCCTCGCTCGTTAGCCCGCGATCGTGTCATCGTGTAGAGCATGTAGAGCTCAGGCGTCGACAACATCTCCGGCTCATACCTCGCTAAGAAAGTGGTATCCATAAGGCGCTGTGCAATGCGGAGGCATAGGTGGAGGACGGCAGAGGCCTTGGCCCGGCTAGGGTCAAAGGCGAGGGGAGATCCCGTGATACGTGTCCAAAAAGCGTGTGTGTCGAATGATGGCGGTGGGATGTGCATGGGGCTGTAGGCTTGGTCTGGGTCCGGGACAGGGGCCACCGAAAGAATGCTCTAAGTATGTCGAGAGTGACCTTGCACTCTCGATCCATCAGGCAAAATGAGCATCCCCCAGGGGTCCGAGCAATAGAACTGAGGACCTCTAGTGTCGGGCGGATATAAGTGTCCGCCGACACCGATAAGAAATCACGCCACCCCACATTGTCATACAACTGGAGCAGCCCCTCTAGTACCCCTAGGTGCTCAAAGTCCGCTATGTGCGTGAACCTAGTGGGTACGATCGAGCGATGGAAGATACGCTCAAATCTGGCGCGGTGTGCGTCATCTCTGAACGTAATCCCCATCGCATTGATAGCGGGGGCAGGCTGTGCCTATGGTGGAATGGGTGCGGTAGGAGGTGGCTGTGTGGGTGGTGGCGGGCTAGGTGGAGGGGAGTCCATCCTAGCGAAAGAGGATCCAGGATCGCTTGACCTCTTTCGGTTGGAAGCAGGCTCCCGAGTGCGTGGCCTAAGACGTGGGGGCATGTGGCCCGTGAAGCGTGCCCACCCAAGTAATATGCGAAGTGCTAAAAATAGGAAACAAGTATACCCGAGCACTACACAAGAGCAAAAAAGTGTAGTGTGCGAAGAATCACCTCCTCCGCGAAGCTCCAAGGCGTCCTGAATCTCCTCCAAGCTCCCCAAGCTAGCCTGAAACACAAATAATCAAATCAGCAATGTATATCAGTATATATGGGGGAAGGTTGGGTATAGTAGATATATATATGAATTAATTTCAATTTGGGGCTTAAAGGGCATACGGATCGGAGAAAAACACGAGAAATAGGAATTTTGGGGCGTAACAGAGGCGAAACGGCAAAGGGGCGGCGGCGCCTGCGGATCGTCGACGACCGGGGACGGCGGTCGGCGACGGCGATGGGGGCGGCTCGGGCGAGGAAAGAAGGGTGGTGATTCGGGCATGTCGCTGGGAATTCGAAACGGCTCGGGAAATATTTGGGATTTTTCGTGTGCTTGGGAAATGGGCCTTGCCCGATGGGTTTATAAAGTTGGGTCACTCGGCCGAGTGTCACGTTCACTCGGCCGAATGTCTCAGCGTGAATTTTTTTTCGAATTCTCCCTATACTTACGACTCGGCCGAGTAGCTTTTCCTACTCGGCCGAATGGACAAGTTCCACTCGGCCGAGTGGCAAGGCCACTCAGTGATTTTAAAGCGTGGAGGGTATCAGATTCACTCGGCCGAGTAACAGAGTCACTCGGCCAAGTGGCATATAAATTACAGTAAATGACAGAGAGTAGGTTTCTAGATCTTCCCTGATCAGTACCCTACTCGGCCGAGTAGGATATTCACTCGGCCGAGTGACATATTCACTCGGCCGAGTGGCTTGCAAATTTCAGCATCGACTCTCTGTTTTTGCTCCACTCTATGTTTTTCTTCTTTCTGTCAATCCCTTCCTTCTCCTGGGGCCTGAGCGCGTTCTTGGAGCGCTCTCCCTTGCCATGGTCATCCTCCATGAAAATGATTTCTCGTTCTCCATCTCCTGTCATGAAAAATAGTGCCCGTTGTTACGATTTTTATTGACTCTGACTCTAAACACTAAGAAAAATCTCAAACAAAAATAGAATTCAACTAAAAATAATATAAAACCGTCGGGTTGCCTCCCGACAAGCGCTCGTTTAAGGTCTTGAGCTCGACCCCTTAAGATATTCATTTAGTGCGCGATATTCGGTGCATGTGAGATGCGCCCGTCAAACTTGTCGGGAAGCATACTTGGATTCAATTGTTGATGTTCATGGGCATTTCTCGGCTTCCCCTCATCATAGGTAGAGTTGGGGGATAATTCCCCCAAGCTTGAGCATATACCATTCTTTTTCTTTACCGGTGATGCTGATCTCTTATCCGGCGGAGCTTTCTTCAAATTGTTGGCCGTGGAGAGCTTGCATAGCTCTCTAATTTTTGCGAAATCAGTGTTGTCTTTGTCATCAATCGTGGAATGGTCCGACGGGTCCTTCAACTTTTCTCTATCACTAGAAGATTGACCTTCTTCGAAGCCATCATTGTGTAGAGCGCCAATAGAATGTGGTATAGCTTCATCAATGACCTTGTCGAGGAGATATGAAAGATCATGGGACCATCCCTTGAGTAGATATATGCTATTCACTTCACTGGTTGGGGCTCCCTCAGAATAATGCTTGAGCCGTTGTCCATTTACCTTGAATGTGGCACCATCTTTTCCTTCCAACTTAAAGGCTTCCCGGTTGTATGTGTCTAATTGTGAATGGTCCGGACCATCGTGATCTTAGCTTTCTGGGAAAAAGTCGGAGTCTAGAATTGTATAAGAGTACATTGTCTTCGACCTTGAAGTCCGTAACGGTGATGCGTGCATCGTGGAGAATTCTAGTTCTTTCCTTGTAAATCCTTAAGCTCTCGTAAGCGTCCCGCCTAATCTCATCAAGCTCATTGATGTCTAAGAGTCGCCTCACCGCCGCACTCTTGTAGTCATAATTAAAGGTCTTGATAGCCCAATATGCGCGGTGTTCCAACTCCACCGGCACGAGACGGTAGGGGGTGGTGCCAATGGTGGTGCGAAAGGCCGTTCGATATGCCCATAGTGCATCATTCAATTTCATGGACCAATCCTTTCTAGATCTATCGATGGTCTTCTCTAGAATTTGTTTAATCTCCCGGTTTGATACCTCTACTTGTCCACTCGTCTGAGGGTGGTACGCTATACCAATTCTATGATTCACCCCGTACTTTTTCAACATGGCGTCAAACTTGTTTTCTATAAAATGGCTCCCTCCATCGCTTATCAAAGTACGTGGCACTCCAAAGCGCGGGAAGATGTTTTGCTTGAAGAATTTGGATACTACTCTTGCATCATTAGTTGGGGTGGCGATGGCCTCTACCCATTTCGAGACGTAGTCCACCGCTAATAGGATATACTTTTTTCCCTTGCTTGACGGAAAAGGCCCCATGAAGTCCACTCCCCAACAATCAAATAGCTCAATTACCAAAATGGGCTTCATCGGCATCTCATTTCGTTTTGATATATTTCCTGTCCGTTGGCATCTATCGCAATGCTTGACGAAGTCATGCGTATCCTTGAACATGGTCGGCCAAAAGAACCCGCTCTGTAATATCTTTGCGGTGGTTTTGGAGGCCGCATGGTGTCCCCTGCAAGGCATATCATGACAATGTGAGATGATAGATGAGGCCTCTTCCTTCGAAACACACCTCTGTATAATACCATCCTTGCATATCTTGAAGAGGTAAGGATCTTCCTAGAAGTAACTGCGGACTTCGTGCATGAACCTCCTTTTTTGTTGCGTTGCAATCCCGCATGGCTTTATCCCGCATGCCAAATAGTTCACATAGTCCGCATACTAAGGCACCTCTCCGGGTCTAATGGCGAATAGCCTCTCGTCGGCAAAAGTGTCATCAATTGGTAGGATTTCATCCCTCTCCCCACGAACAAGCCTGGACAAGTGGTCTACCACAACGTTGTCAGCGCCCTTCTTGTCTCTAATCTCCAAGTCAAATTCTTGCAAAAAAAGTATCCATCTTATCAATCTTGGCTTGGCCTCTTTTTTGCTTAGTAGATACTTCAATGCAGCATGGTCGGTGTGCACAATAACTTTGGGTCCAAGGAGGTAGGAGCGAAACTTCTCGATGGAGTACACAACCGCCAAGAGCTCTTTCTCGATAGTGGTGTAATTTTTCTGTGCCTCGTCCAATGTTTTGCTTGCATAGAATATTGCATGAAGCTTTTTGTCCTTCCTTTGTCCTAGCACCACTCCAATTGCTTGGTCGCTTTCATCACACATAAGCTCAAAGGGAAGACTCCAGTCTGGCGGTTGTATAATGGGTGCGAAAATGAGGACTTCCTTTCATGTATTAAATGCTTGCAAGCACTCTCCTAAAAAGACAAATGGAGCATCTTTAGCAAGTAAGGCGGTAAGAGGTCGGGCAATTAAGGCAAAATCCTTCATAAAGCGGCGGTAAAATCCCGCATGACCAAGAAAGCCTCTAATGCCCTTAACATTAATAGGAGGAGGGAGTTTTTCGATTACCTCAATTTTCGCCTTATCGACCTCAATCCCTCTGGATGAAACAAGGTGCCTAAGAACTATCCCCTCGGTGACCATAAAATGACATTTCTCCCAATTAAGAGTAAGATTATTTTGTTGGCATCTTTTAAGAACTTTAGTAAGATTAGCCAAACATAAATCAAACTTGATACCATAGACAGAAAAATCATCCATGAAGACTTCCATAATGTTTTCAATATAATCAGAAAAGATGGACGTCATGCACCTTTGAAAGGTGGCGGGAGCATTAAAAGTCCGAAGGGCATTCTACGGTCGGCATATGTGCCATAGGGACATGTGAAAGTAGTCTTTTCTTGGTCATCTTCTTGCAAGTGGATCTGAAAGAATCCCGAGTACCCATCCAAATAGCCAAAGAATTTATGTTTAGCGAGGCGCTCTAGCATTTGATCAATGAAGGGTAATGGGTAATGGTCTTTTTGGGCGGATTTATTTAATTTTCTGTAGTCAATACACATTCGCCATCCTGTGACGGTGCGAGTGGATATAGGTTCCCCCTTTTCGTTTTTTATGACGGGCATCCCCTCTTTTTAGGGACGACATGAACAGGGCTAACCCATCCGCTGTCAGAGATAGGATAGATAATTTCGGCTTCAAGCAATTTAAGAATTTCCTTCTTAACCACCTCCTTCATGTTAGGATTTAACCGCCTTTGAGGCTCTATGGAGGTGGGTTCAGTGATTTCTAGGTGGATTATATGCGTACAGAGCCTAGGGCTTATTCCTTTTAGATCAGAAATAGTGTAGCCAAAGACATCCTTGTAACTCCTAAGGACATCTAAGAGCCTTTCAAGCTGGTCATGGTTGAGGTGTGCATTAACAATTACCGGATAGGTCAATTTATTACCCAAGAAGGCATACCTTAAATTTGGAGGTAATTGTTTCAATTCTACCTCGGGGGGCGCTGTACCCCCTAGTTCCTCTTCTTATGAAAGCTTGGCCTCTTCTGTAATATTTGAGTTTAGTTCCTGCTCTGGGAGTGGGTTCTCGTATGCAGGCTCAGATTCGCTTCTTGGTGAGGACGGTGCATCGGAGTAGATACTGCATAGCTTCGTGTCGACATCGATGGGGCTACCACTTTGCTCTGGTCCACACCTGAGATCAAGGGATGTGTTAGTTTGTTCATACATATCAGAGAGAGGATCGTAAAGTGTACTTCCCTGAATCTCGGCATGCCAAGTGGACTCCTCAGGAGTGTAGTACTCTTCGATGCATGCTCTACTGTCTTCAAAGTATAACCTGCCGTCCCTCACATCGACTTTAATGTTGCCCTCGATAGTCCCTTTCGAAGAGATTTGATCCATCACAAAGCTAGCAAATAGTTGCTCAATGGGGTCCTCGATATCAATGGCAAAAGCCCCTGTGGTTTGGACCTCATCAACAAGTTCCTTCAGAAGGACTGCGAAGGAATCATCATCTCCCAGGCTAGACTCAGTTCTCATAATCGCATCTCCCATGTTATCTGCTTAAGATTCTATGGAAAATACTGGGAGAGTACGTAAATTGGGCATCGAACAAAGTCAAAAAAGGAAAAAGAAAGAAAGAAGGTGAGATATAACTGGGTAAGAAAAGTCGAACACTGTCAAAGTATCGTCCCCGGCAACGGCGCCAAAAACTTGATCGCGCCCGGATATACACCAGAAAACGACTTGTAGTCTTACCGCAAGCACACGGTGTAGTGGCGAGCGGGTATCGAACACAGGGAGGACAAATGACAGTATCCTACTATGATTAATGAGAATAGTTTTGATGTTGTTGTCACAATCGTTCAAATAGCAAATAAATTTCAATATAATAAAAGCGTCCAGGGATAGGAAATCCACACTACGGACCGTCTCTTATCCTTGTGAATCATGAATTTCATTGTTGCTAAGCGTGAATGTAGGTGAACTAGTCGCAACTTAATGTAAAACCAAGCTCACGCTCTCGTGCTATTGCCGGTCTATAGCAAACCTAGAATAGAGCCCACTCTCGTGCAAACTCTACCCTAAGCCGCTAGCGTGAAGATCGACATCATCGTCCAATCGCATTTCGAGCCCACTCTCGTGCAAACTCGAGCTACGATCTAGGTTATGATAGTTCGTATTCATCCAATCTCTTGCAAACGAATATTAGTATATATTTATAATTAAAAATCCTAGCTTTGGTCTAATCTCTTGCAAACCAAATCTAGAGAATTTCAATTATTAATCTAAATCGGATATCTAGGCCTTCCTATCAATTGGGATCCAATCTCTTGCAAATCCCAATCGATGTGAATTCCTAGCTACTCGTAATAAATCGATCACAACCTAACCATTACCAATTCTAGCAACAAATCTATAAATTCATCACAATTCAAAGATCGGGTCCATGGGGTTCATCCACTTGCCCTAGAACGACGGAACTACTCACTAATCATCATGAAAATCTCAGAAATAATAGATGGAATCATAGCACAATTCATTGCAAAGAAGAAACAATTCATAAAAATGAGTTTTTTTAACAAGAAACAACAAACCAATGTCGTCGCCAATGATCTCCAGCTGAGATTTCACCAAAGAATAGCCGTCAAAAATCTAATAGAAGTCTCTAAAAAATAATTCAAGTCTCTCCTAAAACTAGGTCTAAAATTAGGTTTAAATACAAGCTAAAATCGTCCAAAAATTCGTGACAAAACTGCCCATGCGCAGCCCAGAAATTCAAATCCGCGTAGCAGTCGTAGGGCCGAGTGACCCTTGTCACTCGGCCGAGTGACCCTTGTCACTCGGCCGAGTGACAGACCCAATAAAAACAGTAGGTCTGGGGTTTCAGGGGTCTGTCGCTCTGACTGACTTGGCCGAGTGGTCTTCTTCATTCTGCCGAGTGAGCAATCATGCTCGGCTGAGTGGGCTTCCTCAGAAATTCCAGTAAGTTAGCAGCTTCTCTGGATGAATTCTCTGTACCACACGGGCGAGTGAGCTTTCTCACTCGGCCGAGTGGACTTCCTTAATCGACCGAGGAAACATCTGAAATTTGCTGTGCGTATCCGTTTCACTCGGCCGAGTACAGCTTCTGACTTAGCCGAGTGAGTAATCTACTCGGCCGAGTGGGCTGTATCTTGGCTCCTTTCTTCTCCTTCTCGCCTCCTCGTCGCTCCTATGGAATTCCTTCTTCTTTCGCTCATCCTCTATCGCTGATAACTCCTCAAATAAGTCGTGGGTGACACTCTGAAGTGCGTGAAACTCCTTTGATCTCATTTTCGCTCCAAATCGCTCCATATCTCCTGAAATATGACAAAAACAAGAAATAGTGAAAAGTAACGCGATATCGTCGAATAATCATGAAAAACACAACATGGGCGATCAAAACGTCACGAAAACATGCAGAAAAAAGGTGTAAAATATGGAGAGATCACTGGCGATGAAGCAGGAGCAGACGCTACGGGGACCCCGAGTCCACGGCCGTGCTGGATGGAGACCAAGGGCCTAACTAGCTGATGTAGGATCTCGGTGCTCTTGTTTATGCTTGCTTTTAGAAAATTTTGAATGTATTAGGGGTGATGTAAACGAAAACAACGTTTTGCAATAGGAAGTGCCAAGAGAATTGGCCTATATATCCTTGTTTGTCATTGCATATTTTTGTTTGTTGTCGCTTACATCATGTGGTGGTTGTAATGCCTGATGGTCCCTTTCGATGGGTTAGGTACTGCTTCAGGATGATCGAGGATAAACAATTGAACCACTCTTAGAAGTTGACCACTACGTTCCATGGTGAGGGAGAGATTTACTCGACTCACGGTTGACGGAATGAGAGTCGTTCAGTGACGAAGGGGTGGCCCCTCGAATTACAGCAGACGACGTCTTTGGAGAGCAGTTCACTAGCGAAGGGGTGGTCCCTTCGACTTACGGCTGACACTGATTTAGGAGAGTTGTTTAGCAGTGAAGGGGTGGTCCCTTCGACTCACGGTCGACGCTCGTTTCTTTCAGAGAGTCATTCAGTAGCGAAGGGGTGGCCCCTTCGACTTATGACTGACGCTCGTTTTGGAGAGTCGTTCAACGGTGAAGAAGTGGCCCCTTCGACTTACAGCTGACGCTCGTTTTAGAGAGTCATTCAGCGGCGAAGAGGTGGCCCCTTCGACTTAAGGCTAACGCTCGTTTAGGAGAGTCATTCAGTGGTGAAGGGGTGGCCCCTTCGAATTACGGCTGCCACTCATTTAGGAGGGTCGTTCAGTGGTGAAGGGGTGGCCCCTTAGACTTACGACCGATGACATTTCTTTAGGAGAGTCATTCAGTAGCGAAGAGGTGGCCCCTTCGACTTACGACTGACGCTCATTTAGGAGATTCGTTCAGTGGCAAAGGGGTGGCCCCTTCGACTTACGGCTGATGCTTGTTTAGGAGAGTCGTTCAATGGCGAAGGGGTGTCTCCTTCGACTTACGACCATACGACGTTTCGGTAGGAGAGTCGTTCAGTAGCGAAGGGGTGACCCATTCAACTTACGGCTGACGCTCGTTTTGGAGAGTCGTTCAGTGGCGAAGGGATGGCCCCTTCGACTTACGGCTGACGCTCGTTTTGGAGAGTCGTTCAGTGGTGAAGAGGTGGCCCCTTCGACTTATGGCTGACGTTCATTTAGGAGAGTCGTTTAGTGGCAAATGGGTGGTCCCTTCGACTTTCGACTGACGCTCGTTTAGGAGAGCCGTTCAGTGGTGAAAGGGTGCCCCCTTCAACTTACGGTCGATGGTGTTTCTTTAGGAGAGTCGTTCAGTATCGAAGGGGTGGCCCCTTCGACTTGCAGCTGACGCTTGTTTTAGAGAGTCGTTCAGCGGTGAAGGGGTGCCCCCTTCGACTTATGGCTGACGCTCGTTTTGGAGAGTCGTTCAGCGGCAAAGAGGTGGCCCCTTCGACTTACAGCTGACGCTCGTTTTGGAGAGTCGTTCAGTGGCAAAGGGGTGGCCCCTTCGACTTACGGTCGACGAAGTTTCTTTAGGAGAGTTGTTCAGTAGCGAAGGGGTGGTCCCTTCGACTTATGGCTGACGCTCGTTTTGGAGAGTCGTTCAGCGGCGACGGGATGTCCTCTTCGACTTACGGTTGATGCTCGTTTAGGAGAGTCATTCATCGGCAACGAGGTGGCCCCTTCGACTTATGACTGACGCTCGTTTAGGAGAGTCGTTTAGTGGCGAAGGGGTGGCCCCTTCGACTTACGGCTGACACTCGTTTAGAAGAGTCGTTCAGTGGTAAATGGGTGGCCCCTTCGACTTAAGGCTGACGCTCGTTTAGGAGAGTCGTTCAGTTGCAAATGGGTGGCCCCTTCGACTTATGGCTAACGCTCTTTTTGTAGTCACTTGCATGGATTTCATCAACATAAGTTCGGTTTACCCAAGACCTCCCAAGGATCGGATCCTTTTCAAGGAGAGTTTTGGTCGGATAGTTTCTGTAGACTTTATGAAGGCTTTAAGGAAGCGAAATTGAAAAAGACATGCTTTATTGAAAAAGAGTGACAAAGAAAAACAAAAGGCGTAAAGGTGTTTCCGAACTTCGTCGGAGCTGTTGCTGTCTAACGCCTCTTTATTCACCTCAAGCTTAAACGGCTTGCTAGTCGATCACCTTGTGACATGTGACCCCGTTATCTTGCCCTTCTGATTTGAGGATCTTTCCTTGCTGGGTTGATCGTTAGCCGGGTTCTTAGGGTGTCCTCGCTTGACTAGGACATTGATCTCTTTTTTGAGAGTTCAACAGTCGTTGGTATCGTGCACATAGTCGTTGTGACATTTGCAGAATTTGAGGTCATCCCTCTTCTCATATTTGCCCTTCTTTGTTGTCTCTTGGATCAGCTCCTCTCGTAGGGCGTAAATGAGGACTTCCATCTTAGCAGTGATAGTCTTAGCATAGGTATGATGCTCCTTGCTTTGAGTGCGCCTCTCCCTGTGTCTCTTGTCTCGAGACTCCTAGCGGGGGGTTCCTGGAATTGGTTTCTCTCGCCTCGTATCCCCGCAGCGGGAGGGGGTGCCCTTCGCACTAGCTCCGGCTGGTTCTTCTGCTTCTTCGGAGGAAGTGAACCGATCCGTTATATTGAGCATTGCTGCGACGGTGTTATGGGGGACTGTTGGAGGGCCCTTCATAGGTGCTTATTCTGGACCGCCTGGGTGAGCGCCACTATGACAGTCACATCCGGTGTCTCCTCTACATCGAGCCTCTCGTCATTGAATCTCTGGATGAAGGCTCGGATCGATTCGTTCTCGTTCTATTTGATCGAGAAGAGTTGTAAGGACATCTTCTTAGGACATCGTCCTGTGACGAATTGTTTGTAGAATATTTCTACCAATTCATCGAACGAGCCGATGCATTCGTGGGGTAGCCCTTCGTACTAGCTTTTTGCTCTCTTAAACAAGGTAGCATGGAAGGCTCTACAAAGGTATGGCTGGTCGGCCCCGTGGAGCAGCATGACATTCAGATACTTATGAATGTGCGACCATGGGTTACCTCTGCCATCATAAGCTGGTAGGGTCGGGAGTTTGAACTTGGGGAGAGGAGGAGAAGAGAATATATTCTCTTCAGTGGGGTCCTCCGAATCGCGGATCGGACCAGTAGAGATCCTCCTTCTCCGGGTTGCACGTAGTTGGTTCCCGAGGATCAGTTTGGGATCTCCTCCCTCCTCCCAAATCCACCTACAGGGTTCAGAGGGTTATAACCTGAGGGAGCCCCGTATATTACCTGATCTAGGATGTTACAGGTCGCTTCCCGGTAATTGGAGGGGGTGTGTTCCCCTTGGAGGACGAAGGCTCGTTTGTCGACCCCCATTTCGCCGTACTGGTGAGACAGGGGGGTTGCGTTGTGCAGGTCGATCTCTAGTTGATCTGCTCTCAGATCACCCAGATCTCGGAGGAAGGCCGTGCCCCTGGTTGGCGTTAGGTTCGGGTTTGGAGGCGGCACCGGCTCATCAAGAGCGATGGAGTTCCCATGTTTTGGTGTATCAAGGTCACTAAAACACCAAGACTCCTGTCGACCTGCTCGGTGAACTGGGTGAATTAGGATACCCTAGTAGCCTCTCACCCGGCTCTGACCATGTTAGATTTCTAGAATCCTTGTTTTAGTCGTTCGCTCGGGTTCATCATTTTTGGGCCCAGCAGAACGTAATCTTGATTCTCTTAGGACCCTTCCCTGAGATCTTTATTACAGTCTAGTTCATTAGGAAGTCTTAGTGCTGAGTTCTCCTGATCTTTAGACTGCTCGATAATTAGAACCCCTGATTTCTACCATCTTCCCAATCATTACACTTCTGTGTTATCGGCCATAGAATTCCATCGTAGCTTTTCATGAGTCATAGCTCAGGCGTATTCATCATGGGATCATATTATTTGCCCCCAATTCACATGATCGCTTCATGGCGATTATCGTTAATTCTTTGAATCTTCCCCATTGCAAATCATGTATTCCTCTAAAAGTAATTTCGAAATTCCTTATTCAATTCTTCGCTCAGTTTGACTTCTTTGAAAACTCCTTATTATATATTTAAATTTCTTGCTTTTTCGGTTGAGTTAAAATTCTTTCTTGGATTTTGAAACCTTCTTGGCCGTAATTTTTAGTTACTACCTCGTAACCATTTTCTAACCAGTACCTTTCGTATTTCAGTTTTAAAACTTCGTTACCATTTTGATAATTCATTATATCATCCTTTTTCTAAAACTACAAAATTTATTTTAACCACTTACCGTACGTACTTTTAGAATATTTTTCGAAGCTAAATAGAACTTCAATCTTATTTTTTAATACATTAGTCATATGTTCATCGTGCTCATACTTCAAAAAAATAATCTTTGTATAAATCAATTTTCATTTGCAAAACAATCACTACCTCACCCTACTCTTTATTTCTTCGTTTAACTCTTTTTTCGAGTTGTAAAATTTTACCATCTGCTCGCTATTGCTACAAATTTTTATAAGTATATATGTATATGATACCATATTTTACACGTATCCTTCTTGCATCTATTTAATTACTTATAGCAACATTTTTGTCCCACCCAACTAGCTATCTCCTTATCCTCGCTTTATCCAAACTCGTTCTTTCCGATCTTGTTTCGTTTCGCTTTTGGTTTCGGCTTCCTTTGTTTAGACATTAGTGTTTGTTGTTGCCTGTGTCAACTCTAGTTTAGTAGTGGGCCCATTGGTTTTTGTGATGTCGTCGTGGTGCATGTATATAGGTAGAGTGTGTGGACCTGTATGAGTGTGCTACTTTTAGGATATTAATGATTGTCTCTTGTGTCATGTATGTATACTCAGTGTTACTCATGATATATGCATGAAGTTGTATGAAGGATGGTATTTATATATGTGTGGATAGCGTCATTGCAGGTAATTCCTTAGACTTAGTCATTCATATTATAGTATAGCTTTTTTGGCTGCATGTGATTGTATCAAAACTTTTGTTTTCTTTTAAACCAAATCTTTAAAGTTTTGAAACTAGCCCACAAAGATCACAATCCCTCATCCTCCCTCATCCAATACCACAACTCCACACATTCTTTTCCCACATGTTTTTAAAATATGTCTTTGGCCTTAAACATTCTTTTCTTTTCTTCCCTCTTCGGAGTGTTATTTCATTGTTGTTATATTATTAGAACGGGTTATTATTGCTATAAGATTATGGTTGCGGGTAGGCATAGTGCGAGGTGAGATATGATGTAGCGGTGATTAGTTGATTTTAAACACAAGAATATTAGATTAGATTTCTTTGGATGAGAAGAATGAGGTGTCCAAGACTTATTAATGATACTAATGTGTAACGGACTCAATGGGAATTCTGGATGAATGAAATTGTACACAGGGAGATGAGAACTTATCAGATTTGAAACGTAGACGAGTGGTAGATAGGAGTAGCTATGAAGGTATAGTATGATTTAGAGTGATCATGAAATGAGTAGAGCATTTAAAGCATCAAGACTTGATTATTAAGTTGGGATGAGAAGACATTGGAAATAACACGACATGTTGGGATGAATGGATAGTTATGATTACAGATTTAATATGATTAGGAGATTAGATAATAGGGGTAAGGATAGAGTTGGCTTGATGGTTCATTGATTATGGAGAATAGATTTATGAGTCAATATGATGGAGAATATATTTTGGGGACGAGATGATTGTTGATTTGTAGACGGTAATGGATTTATAGTTAAGTGAAAGGATGTGATTTTAGTTGTAGTTTTATCCAGTGGAGAGACGAGTTGTGATGGATTATTTGAGGAATGTTGTTTGAAGTTATAGGATTAGCGATCATTATGTGGTATATGGGAGTTGCCGGCATAAGTGCATATAGATATAGTTGTTATTAGTATAAGTGATTCTGAGGGTGGAATCATTTCTAAGGTGGGTAGAATGTAACGGCCGCTTTCCGACCATTTGTTTTTCGCGCGTACTTTCTACTTTTGTACGCGTATTTTTCTTAGTCATCTCTTCTATCCAAAATATATGATGTTATATGTCATTGTGACCTTATGAAAGAGTAGTTATTTGTGGGATTTTTAGTGAATGTCATTTCGCGGGTCGTTCTCCCACAAATCGGCATTGAATGAAGGGGTGTTTTAGCCTCTAGACTTCAATGCTTAGTTTTTATTTTTATTTTCATTCTCGGTAGGCTTAGCTCGTCACCAGACCCTGTATCCTCGATCCTCTCATCGTCACGGTCGTCTCGATATTTTTTTCATAATTTTCGGACACCGTTTGCTTTGCCTATCACACTAATTACCTTCGAAACCGATTAGCCCTAATCCATTTGTATTTCAAATTTAACCAAATCATTGGGATCCTCATATATATCATGTGTGATTCCCTATCTACCCGCACCTCAGTTTTCCCCCTCTTTGCACACCCCCTCTCCTAGTCATCCAAACTACACCAATTTTTTATCCCTATTTAGCAAAACACTCATCTTTAAAACACAACCCAAAACAAACCCTAGGCTTACACGCATGACAGCCCCCCTCCCCCCATTGGCAACACGCGCCTTCTTCCTGCCCTCGCCGTCGGCGAGATCTCCGGCCACCTCCGGCCACCACACACTCTCTCCCATCTTTTCTCTCCCTCCTCTCTCCGCCTCTCTCTTAAAAACACCCAAAAACCCCATGGCCGCAACATGAAAACAGCCCAGTTTTAAATGCGCGGCAAACCCATTTTTCGGCCACCATAGCCGCCGCTGACCACCCTCCAACCTTTCCCCTATCCCTCGGTGACCCCTCAAGCCTTCTCTCTCTTCTCTCTACCTCAAAACCCCTTGAAACACCCTCAAAATCTGCTGTTGCCGCCGAAAAACTGTTGACAGCTCGGCTCGCCTAAAAACCCATGCCCGCTGGATTCCGGCCACTGTCGACGACCCCCCTTGTCGTCATCGACTCCCCACAATCCCCTCTACCCATTGCACCCCCTTTGCCACCTCCTCAAGCCGTGTTAACCCCGCAACAAACCCAAACACACGGTATTTTTTAGATCTGTCCTTTTCGCCTTCGAACCCGGCGCCCACCGCTTTCCGACCGCCGACGACGACCCCCTTTCCACCGTTAACTTACCATGACCCTCTCTACCTGCTGTAATCGCCCTTTTCTTCTCCCTCGGCAGTATCATCTCGCTACGGATCCAAACAACCGGTATAACCAAATATGTCCTCTTCTCTGCAAAACAGCCCGGTTCATCACCGCCGGCAGTTTCTTTGGCCACCCCGCAGGCGAGTGTGACCCCTTCGACTACCACCAATCCCCGACAGTTCCCGTACGTCGAGGAGTCCACGTACGTCGCTGATCTCGTGCGTTTTCCCCGACGTCGTAGCCGTCGTCATGACGTTTCGTTGAGCTACTCGCAACCGAAGCGATCCGATGCCGTACCCGTTGCCGTGACATCTCACTGCGCTACCTGCAGCCGAGAAGATCCCGAGACGACCCTTACTTCCCTACCCATAGTCGAGGACACGAGCACCGCTACCGTTTCTAGACTTGACGTCAGATTCGTGCACGTCCATCGCACCAGGGTAGCCCTCTCACTCGTAGCAACCCAAACATTAAGTCATCAAAACCGAACTAAAAATCATCAACTAAAGTAACTAAATTTACTTTCTGTCCCTTTAAATCGATGTGAAATCGTAGATCAACGATCGGACTGATTTGACTGTGCACATAGGATAGAATCGTCGGATAGTCTGAACAGACATCTTGACATGTGACTGTTAGGGTAGCCACGTTTAACTTAGAAACTTACCTTAATAGGATTAATGATGAGCGTGACCTGACATCATCGCTTGAATCATTTCAGACGACCCATTACCGACGCTTCGCCTCGACGAGACGCTTTCGACAGACGTGCAGCTCACCACCGCAGGCAAGTGTGTTCACTTGCGCAGTTTCGGCCACGCTTAGGCCATTGTCTTCCTTAAACTATAATAAATATAACAAGAGAACCAGACGTGAAATGATAGCGTCTGGGACACCCCACGACAGCCTGGACTTGACAACGAAGTCCGGGCACAACATCAACTGACACCATAGGTTTTATCTGTGTGTGCATGCGTGTGGACCCCCTAGAATCAACAACAACAACAACTGCTACCATAGGATTTATCTGTGCGTGCGTGCATGTGGATCCCCTAGAATGAACAACTTCCATCCACTTTCATCTTGTCATGTCATGTCATGTGTTGCATAAGCCTGCGGGTGAATAAGGCACTCTCCAAGCTAGAGAGAGTGATCCCTTGTCATGATTGGTAATGGATAAGTCTACCGGTGAATCGGGCACTCTCCAAGCTAGAGAGAGTGAACCCTTGTCATGATATATAAGCCTGCAGGCAAATATGGCACTCATCGAGTGAGTGAGTGATCCCTTGTCATGTCTTGTCTTGTGCACTTAGGCTGGGGTAGGGTTGAGCGTGTGCACAGTTTAGAGGGTTTAATCCCCTCTAACCGTAAGACGTGAACCCTTCGTGACACACACGGTCTTGTCTTGTCTTGTCTAGTCTTGTAGCCAGTAGCACACGCTACGGCTACTGCCTGTCACGTTTACTTCTCAGCGTTGCCTTTACTTTCTTGCGCGCGCGCGCACGCACACACACACACATCTGTCATGCTGTTGCATCATCATCATGTAAATAACCTTTAAAATGTCATCCTTAAAATGTTATACACCTTGCAATGGAGTCTTCTCACGTTTTACTTGCAGACTTCGCCTGACGTACAACTACTTTCTCTTGGTGTGTGTACATCAGGTACCGAGACAGACTTAGCAGACCAGGAGCCGATACCAGAGGACTTGGTGCATGAGTACGTTGCTGATCAGGAGTACGACCTTAGTGAGGACCAGTCTTAGAGGTTCCTCTGTTGCTGACTTGGGAGGTTTAGTTGCTTTCTAGTTTGGGTGTGTAGCACCATTTTGCTTTCTGTTTTAGGTTGGGTGCGTAGCACCAGTAGTTTTCTTTTCTGCAGTTGTAGCCATGTTGGGCTTCTTTTTATACTTTTGTACTCTCTGGATATTATCTTTTATATTAATGAATGCAATTCCCTCATTTGTACTCTTATTTCTTTGTTCAGAACTTTTATATGCAAGAACCGATAACTTCATGGTATCCCTACAGACGCTTATTGGGTCTGGGCTTCTCAGCCCCGACCCATGCGGACCTTCGTCTCATCTCGCTTCCGTCGTTTTGGGAAGCGGGGCGTGACAAATATTTCTAAATCACAAAAGATAGGATGCTATATAAAATCTGTTGGTTAGTAAGATCAGGGATGATGAAGTTAACCAGTTCTAGTATCAGGATGATCTCTAAGCTAAACTGAGGCGTAGAATCATCGTACAACCTAGGCTCCAACTCATGCTCAGTCACAAGCTCGAACTTAGGCTCAAATTGGACTCGATCATAGTCTCAATCTTGGGTTACATTATATGACTGAGGTGTAACTATTAAATTCATACTCTCTACAATGGATTTGATAACAATATTAACATAACTTCCTTTATTGATCATCAATTTACTAAAATTATCACCTACTTTAAAATAGATGTGAAAAATGCTAATTCTATGTCAATCTTCCTCATCTTTCGGTGTTGTTGATATACACCTAATGAAATTAAGAAGAGCACTAGATTCATATTAATCTTCATCTGCATTAGTAGTATTTTTTGGTGTATAGATTACTTCAATCATTCTTCTAAAATATGTAGTGCTCAACCTGACTTGTAACTGGTTCGAGTCGATTTGAGATCTGACTGAAAACAGCTTCAGACTCTTTAAAAGAAAATCCTTTAATAAATTTAAAGGTTAAAGTCACCGTTGCGCTTGAAAAATCCTAGAAAACCATATGCAATACTATAGCAAAAAATTTCTGAAATTTAATTAAAGTAATTTTTTTATCAATATTGAATTTTTTTTGCCTCTATTTTGAATTTTTTTCCCATCTTTTTTTGTCTTGTTCCTCTTATTTTTTAATGTTCTCTTGTTATGAATCAACTACTGTGGGAGAAACCCCCAGCGCTTTATTTATAGGCAGGATAGGATAGTTACAAGATAAGACACAGCGATATGGGCGTATCTCTAAGATACCCACAATCCTAACCAACTCTTGTTCATATCTAGTCACAACACTCCCCCTTATCCAGCCATAGGTGTGGACTCTGCTCATGAATACTTCAGGATTCTGAGTGTAGTGGGAGTCTCACATGGGGTGGATACTTCGGGATCCTCAGTTGGTGAGGTGATCGGTCCATATTTTACACCTTTTTTTCTGCATATTTGCATGCCATTTCGATCACCCATATCACGCTTTTCACGAGTATTCGACGATATTGTGTTACTTTTCACTATTTCTTGTTTTTGTCGGATTTCAGTAAATATGGAGCGATCGGGAGCAAAAAGGAGCTTAAGGGACTTGCACCCACTCCGGAGCGTCACCCAAGGCTCTTTTCAGGGCTATTCGACGATGGGAGACAGGTGGAAGAAGAAGGAACTCCGTAGGAGCGACGAGGATGAGAAACAGAGAAGATTGGGCATTTTAGCATGCCACTCGGCCGAGCGAAGGAGTCACTCGACCGAGCAAAGAAGCCCGCTCGGCCGGCCAGATCGGACACGCAGCAGATTGAGTATCAGCGTGCACTCGGCCGAGCAACGCCAGCCCACTCGGCCGAGCACGGAGACACCACCCGACCGAGTGGCATCACGACGACGGCAAGCAAAAATCTCAGACTTACTGGAATCCGTCAGGCGATTGAGGGTTCCGACTCGGCCGAGTACCGAATGCCCCGCGGCCGAGTGAGTAAAGCCACTCGGCCGAGCCACCCCCGGAGACAGACCCCTGAGGACCTCGAAGTTACTGGAATTTTACAGGGTCTATCACTCGGCCGAGTAGAGAAGCCCACTCGACCGAGTAGAGAAGTCAACTCGGCCGAGTGATGCCGAGGACATGCAGCGCCCAGATTTTCAGAAAGCCTCCCACTCTTTTGAAATCTTCTATCATTCCAGTAAGCAAAGTATTTTTCTCATATTTTTTATGGATAGTAGACTTCATGACGGTTCCAACGCCACCAAGAACGCATAAATCGGAGGTCGGATGAAATCTGGAGAATTTCTGCAAGTTGATGCTGCAGTGCTGAAATTTCCATTCGGCCGGGTCACATATTCCACTCGGCCGAGTGCGGCCTGGGCCCAAATTTTAAGTTGCGGTTTGGGCTGTTTTTGGGCACGAATTTGAGGGGTTTTCTAGGGTTTCTTGCTAGGGTTTTAGGAGAGTATTTAAGGGGTTTGTAGCCACCATTAGAGGGGGATCCCCCCATGTTTTCTTAGTTCCCAAGATGTTTTAGGAGGGATTTATTTTAGAGGTTAGGCCATGCCCTAGGCCCCCTCTTGGATCAAAAAGCTTGTATTTTGGATTGAAGATCTTCATCAAGCTAAGTATTTTCTTCTTTTTATTTGAATCTTTGTTTTTCTATCTTTTGTATGCAAGCAATGATTTTTATTGATTCTCATATGCTTATTGCTATGCTAGAGTAGATTTGTTGTTCTAGGGTTTGGGGATGAACCCTATGGATCTAATTTCATATTTGTGATGAATCAATTTCTAAATTGCTAGAATTGCTAGGAGGTTAGGTTGTGATTGATTTACTACGGATAGCTAGGGATTTCCATCGATTTGGGATTTGCAAGAGATTGGATTCTAATCGATGGGAAGGCCTAGATATTCGATTTAGGTTTACAATTGGGTTTCTCTAGATTTGGTTTGCAAGAGATTGGACCAAAGCTAGGATTTTTAATTGTAAATCTATACACATATTCGTTTGCAAGAGATTGGACGAATACGAACTATCACAACCTAGATCGTAACTCGAGTTTGCACGAGAGTGGGCTCGAGGGGCGATTGGACGATGATGTCGATCCTCATGCTAGTGGCTTAGGTTAGGGTTTGCAAGAGATTGGGCCCTAACCTAGGTTTGCTATAGACCGGCAATAGCGCGAGAGCGTGAGCTTGGTTCCACATTAAGTTGCGACTAGTTCACCTCAACACAAGTCTAGTAATATTGAGATTCACTATTCACAATGACGAATGACGGTCCATAGTGGGGATTCCCTAGCCCTAGACACTTTTATTATATTGTATTTGAATCGACATTTGACCAATTTCTCTATCTCCGACACCGACATCCATCACCATTGCCACTACATCATACCATAGCCATCTCCACCAATAATACATTCGTAGTCCAACCAACCTAGGATAGATTGGAGCCAACACCACCTCCTCGTGTTCGATACCCGCTCGCCACTACACCGTGCGCTTGCGGTAAAACTACAATCGTCGTCCCGGGACGTGTATCCGGGGCGCGACCAAGTTTTTGGCGCCGTTGCCGGGGAGGTGTTTCCGTTGGTGCCAATTTGTCACAATTAGGTTGATTAGACTACGAAAAAAAAATAAATAAATAAAAAGGAAATTTTCACCCCTGCCACCATTATTATCATTTCTATATTCTTTTGTGCCACTGATATCTTTTCTCCAGGTATTTATCTTTGTTGATCAGGTGCTATGGATTATACTACGTGGACCACAGATTTTGATCAGAATGCTCAGACGGGAGATTACTATTTTGATCAGAGTGCTCAGATGGGAGAATACTATTATGATCAGAGTGCTCAGATGGGAGAATACTATTTTGATCAGAGTGCTCAGATGGGCGAATACCTATTTGAGGAGATGGACTGGCCCGAGCTTGATGAGAGACAAAGGATCTTTTTTGATGAGATGCATGCACACCAGGTTGAAGTGCAAGCCGGGCTTGAAAAGGGTAACCTTCTATTGGAACGGGTGAAGAGGCAACTTGAAATGAATATGCTCATGCTTAAGGTTGAAGGGATTCCCAAAGATATCAGTTCTGCTTCTTCATTTTATGGGCAAGAAGCATCGCCAGACTTACTACCAGAGCCAGAATGTGCCGTCATCGATCCCACTTCCTACGATACATCTATTGCATATGAAGAGTGGATGGACGAAGAGGCAGTGAAGGAAGCAGAAACTGAGTCATATGCGCAGCCAGATGAGGACGCATTTCAGAGATTATTGGAGGGTCTCTTGGAGTCAGTGAGGTTCACCGGTTCAGAGAGCATTACGGCAGGTGATGCATTTGAGCTACGATTTGCAGATTTTGTTATGAACCGTGTTTCAGCTGCAAGAACAATTGAGGAGGACATACATGTCAGACTTGAGGGGGATAGACTATATTTTCGGATTTCTTGCGGGCATTCCCCTCCACATGATACATCCCCACAAGCTGACACACATGAGCAGCCAGCATCACCATCCCAGGGAGAGCCTACATTGATAGTTGATGAGAAGGCAAATGAGCACACTATAGAGCCAGTGCATGCTTTTGAGGAGGCCTTACACACAGAGCCAGAGCTTATCACCGAGGAGGTCATGCATCGGGACGAGGACACAGCCATTCATGAGGATCCCGAGCACTATCCTCCTCCATTAGAGCTTCCGCAGCCACCTCATCCTCCCACTAACGCAGAGGACTACCCCACAGAGCTTATGGATCCCCTTCAGGGAGATCTCTTTACTCCCTCGCCCTTTATCTTTGATTTCCCTCCAGTGTATGATGTTTTTTATGATTCATCGTGCCTTTTGCAGGATTCATGTACATACGATCAAGAGGTACGATGGGACGTATATGTGGAGGAGAGCGAGGAGTTAGCACCCATGGACACATATGAATATGATCAAGGGGTGCACTGGGATGAGTCCGACGATGATGAGGAGCATCTTGATGGGGTCCACACCTATGATCTAGATTTACCTGAGCAGCATAGAGAAGACACCGTGGAGACAGCTATCACGGCACGTGAGGATATTGGATTATTTCCAGGGAAGTATCGTCCACCACTATTTATTTCATATATTTCTATTGACGATCCTCTTTGGAATACTTTTATTATGAGGGTGAAATTTTTGCAGCGAACTGATGCATCCTATTCTCTGCAGGGTACAGGTGGAGTCTTTGTGGGAATGCTGGAGGATGCATTGCTAGAGTTCGTTGGTGTCCGTGGACATACGCGCCTGGCAGAGCCACGGAAGGAGCAATTGGAGCAATTGCCTGCACCAGCAAAGATACTGGATCCGCCTTTTGCTATAGGTGATATCAATCCAGTAGTGTAGAAATTTTTATGCTTTCAATAAACCCGAATCCTCTCGATAGCGAGAGGACCGTATAGATTTGTTTGAATAAATATCACCTCATATGACGGCCTCAAAAATCTTTTACACCCCAAACCCATTATATATATTAATTGCCCTCTCCATATTTTAATGTGTCACATCCTTTTGCTCACCACATTCGAGCATTTCTTTCAAGTGAAACCTTACTTTCTTATTCGTTTGACTTGATCACGCTTTGCAAAGCCATGACATTTTTGATTGAGTCACTTGAATAGGATTGTTTGGTATAAGCTTGGGGGAAAGCGCTCTCATGCATCATTGTATGTGCATATAGTTGCATTAGGATTTCATGTCATTCAATTCATCATTTTTCATTCACCCCCTTATTATTATCGTTGTTCCTCATATTCTTTCATTATGATCACATTGATGACAATGTGAAGTTTAAGCTTGGGGGAGTGCATTTCCACGCCATTTAGATGCATTAGTTGCATTTTTACTTTATTTTAGGGCTTTTAAAATTTTTCAAAATTTTGCATTATCTTTTTAAATTTTCCATCTTATTTTCCTTTTATGTGTGTTCATGCATAATGTTGTGTGCTTCTTTTTCATTTCTTTCCTCTCTTTTATTTTTATTTCTTTATTTTTCTTTTCTCTTCTTCCGCTAAATGAATTTCGTATGATGATATCTCTTATTGTTTTAGCAACCATCACGATGCTTATTATTCCATGCCATGCTACTTTGAGTATTCCATAGTCTTGCTATTTACATGTGCTTGCAAATATATTTCTTTTGATGATTCCTCTACATGAATGCATGATATTAATTGAAACTGAATGTATGGATTAGTGTTTGGTATGCTTTTGTTGGAAGTGCTCCAAGATTCACGCATCAATTGTATAACAGAAGCATCTGCCTTATTATCTTATTCACATTCTATTGCATGCTTGATATGATTGTGCGCTTTACTGCTTGACTTCACTATTTATTGAAATGATTGAGAATATCCATGCTTACATATGAGTTTTAGTTGATGTATTATCTTATTGAACTGTTCGTGCACATCTTAGAGTGAACCGAGTGTTATATTACTTCCTTCTCCACATATATCTTTTTATTCTCTATATGTCACTTGAGTTCACCCCCTAAAGCTACTTATATCGCTTCTATTTCCCAAAAATCCCCACAAAAGAAAAAGTTAGCTCCAAAAAGTCCAAAAAGCCAAAAAGGAGCCAAAATCCAAAAAATACAAATCAAATTGCTCCTACAAAAATCCAAGAAGAAAAATGAGAAACAAAGTCCAAAAGAAAAAAAAAATATTTCTCTATCTCATTATTGGAGCCACAAAATACTTGGGAAAACCAAGGCAAAAATCCCATTTTCCACTATTATATTCCTTTGGATGCGACGCCTCAAGCTAAGCTTGGGGGGGGTGAATTCATTTGACCATATGAGTGAGTATGACATTAGAGTGGAGACGTGCATGAATGGGAATATTCGATAATGCTTAGACTTTGCAAAATATATTAGATATGGAGATTTTTCATGATTTGAAATAAATATGTGAATGCCATGACTTTTATTCTATTCTCTATTGCATGCTTGTTGTGTATCTTATATGCTTCATTTATAACTTTTGATTGAAAAGTGCATCGCCAACATTCGTATATTAAATCCTATGAAATGTGTGATGTAGATATGAATTGATTGTATGAATTTAGAGAATCCCTTTTGTTGTTCTTAAAAGCTTGCAAGTACCATGTTTATGTAAGATATGAAATCCTTATAGCATGTGATTTGTATTTTCCAAGTCATCGTGATGTGTAGCTTATGGCTTGAGATCTGAGAGTATAATCTAGCGACCCCTTCCACTTCGTATTCTTTTATATCATTTCCCTTATTTTTCATCTCCCGAGTTCGTCTTTTTACTTATCTTCCTCGAGGACGAGTAAGAGGTAAGCTTGGGGGATTTTGATCGGTCCATATTTTACACCTTTTTTCTGCATATTTGCATGCCATTTCGATCACCCATATCACGCTTTTCACGAGTATTCGACGATATTGCGTTACTTTTCACTATTTCTTGTTTTTGTCGGATTTCAGTAAATATGGAGCGATCGGGAGCAAAAAGGAGCTTAAGGGACTTGCACCCACTCTGGAGCGTCACCCAAGGCTCTTTTCAGGGCTATTCGACGATGGGAGACAGGTGGAAGAAGAAGGAACTCCGTAGGAGCGACGAGAATGAGAAACAGAGAAGATTGGGCATTTTAGCATGCCACTCGGCCGAGCGAAGGAGTCACTCGACCGAGCAAAGAAGCCCGCTCGGCCGGCCAGATCGGACACACAGCAGATTGAGTATCAGCGTGCACTCGGCCGAGCAACGCCAGCCCACTCGGCCGAGCACGGAGACACCACCCGCCCGAGTGGCATCACGACGACGGCAAGCAAAAATCTCAGACTTACTGGAATCCGTCAGGCGATTGAGGGTTCTGACTCGGCCGAGTACCGAATGCCCCGCGGCCGAGTGAGTAAAGCCACTCGGCCGAGCCACCCCCGGAGACAGACCCCTGAGGACCTCGAAGTTACTGGAATTTTACAGGGTCTATCACTCGGCCGAGTAGAGAAGCCCACTCGACCGAGTAGAGAAGTCAACTCGGCCGAGTGATGCCGAGGACATGCAGCGCCCAGATTTTCAGAAAGCCTCCCACTCTTTTGAAATCTGCTATCATTCCAGAAAGCAAAGTATTTTTCTCATATTTTTTATGGATAGTAGACTTCATGACGGTTCCAACGCCACCAAGAACGCGCAAATCGGAGGTCGGATGAAATCTGGAGAATTTCTGCAAGTTGATGCTGCAGTGCTGGAATTTCCACTCGGCCGGGTCACATATTCCACTCGGCCGAGTGCGGCCTGGGCCCAAATTTTAAGTTGTGGTTTGGGCTGTTTTTGGGCACGAATTTGAGGGGTTTTCTAGGGTTTCTTGCTAGGGTTTTGGGAGAGTATTTAAGGGGTTTGTAGCCACCATTAGAGGGGGATCCCCCCATGTTTTCTTAGTTCCCAAGATGTTTTAGGAGGGATTTATTTTAGAGGTTAGGCCATGCCCTAGGCCACCTCTTGGATCAAAAAGCTTGTATTTTGGATTGAAGATCTTCATCAAGCTAAGTATTTTCTTCTTTTTATTTGAATCTTTGTTTTTCTATCTTTTGTATGCAAGCAATGATTTTTATTGATTCTCATATGCTTATTGCTATGCTAGAGTAGATTTGTTGTTCTAGGGTTTGGGGATGAACCCTATGGATCTAATTTCATATTTGTGATGAATCAATTTCTAAATTGCTAGAATTGCTAGGAGGTTAGGTTGTGATTGATTTACTACGGATAGCTAGGGATTTCCATCGATTTGGGATTTGCAAGAGATTGGATTCTAATCGATGGGAAGGCCTAGATATTCGATTTAGGTTTACAATTGGGTTTCTCTAGATTTGGTTTGCAAGAGATTGGACCAAAGCTAGGATTTTTAATTGTAAATCTATACACATTCGTTTGCAAGAGATTGGACGAATACGAACTATCACAACCTAGATCGTAACTCGAGTTTGCACGAGAGTGGGCTCGAGGGGCGATTGGACGATGATGTCGATCCTCATGCTAGTGGCTTAGGTTAGGGTTTGCAAGAGATTGGGCCCTAACCTAGGTTTGCTATAGACCGGCAATAGCGCGAGAGCGTGAGCTTGGTTCCACATTAAGTTGCGACTAGTTCACCTCAACACAAGTCTAGTAATATTGAGATTCACTATTCACAATGACGAATGACGGTCCATAGTGGGGATTCCCTAGCCCTAGACACTTTTATTATATTGTATTTGAATCGACATTTGACCAATTTCTCTATCTCCGACACCGACATCCATCACCATTGCCACTACATCATACCATAGCCATCTCCACCAATAATACATTCGTAGTCCAACCAACCTAGGATAGATTGGAGCCAACACCACCTCCTCGTGTTCGATACCCGCTCGCCACTACACCGTGCGCTTGCGGTAAAACTACAATCGTCGTCCCGGGACGTGTATCCGGGGCGCGACCATGAGGTTTACCTCGTTAAAACCTTTAGCTATGGAAAACCCTGTGGGAGAAAGCATAGTTAAGGAAAAAGAGTACAATCGCTCTCTAACTCCCCCTGATTTGTACAAGCGACTTTGCTCATAAACACTTCGGGATTCTAAGCGTCACAAAGGGGTGGATACTTCAGGATCCAGAGTTGATGTGGTTTGTCTCGTTAAAACCTTTGGCTATGGAAAACCCTGTGGGAAAAACCATAGTTTAGGGAAAAGAGTACAAATTCCCTCAACCCCCCCCTATCTGTAAAATCCCTTAGGCTCTCAGATCTCTTAGGCTTATCTCATCACTCCTATTTACAACATTTCGAAGGTATACACAGAGTACAAATATTATCACCATAAAGCAGCTGCTGAATCTAGGAACTCTGGAGAAGTGTGCTAGGTTTCATCGCCTCTGATGTGGTCTTCAGACTATGTGGTCAGCTCCACAATACCAGCCTCTATTCTAGTCTCCACTGGGATGTAATGTACCACCAGGCGCCCTCAAATACACCATTGGTGTGTTTCTGGGTTGGTGAGGATCTCGGAATGATAGGATGATATTGCCTTCATAATTTGCTTTGCAGATCTGCAGTAGATGGCCATCCCACTAGGGGTACCTAGTCTGTGATTTCTCAGTATATGGATCAGACCTGTAACCTGTATTTGCATAAACATGGAGGATGATACTATATAATGTAAGCCCAAATCTTTCGACCCTGGGAGGAAGAGCAGAAGGCTTAACTCCGGTCTAATGGCCCTTTTGAGGTGCCTAATTATCTCTAGCTAATGAGTTTACTGCAACTGCAATATCGGGACGCATGCAGTTAGCCAGGAGTGCCTGTATGCACTTAGATAAGGGACTTTAGGACCAATTATATCCTCCCACTTTTTCAGCGATCGGAAGGGGTCTTTTTGTACATCCATAGAGTATACTACCATATGTGTACTTTGGATGACAATGGTCCTTTTAATTTCTCCAACGCACTTCTGGGCATATGTAACAAGATTCTATGAGCCATGACTTATATATGCCTAGGTCTTTCATTTCATGTTTAATAGTCAGGCTTGAGCAGATGTTTCGGTTTTCTCTTCAGGAGATCCGATGAGATTTTAGTTGTTTACAACTATGATCTCAAATCCTATTCTTTGCTTAGATGCAAAGACAACCCTCAATAGGAATCATTGATTTGTCAAGTGATTCTCTTGGTTGTACATTATTTATTATTCTTATTGTTTTTCTTCAATAGAATAGACGTCCCAAAGTTTATTCAGGCATTTAAGGAAATGTGGAATTTATCTTTACCAAGATATCCACAAAGGTATGCCATCACAACATCCAATAACAACATATCCAAAATTTCCTTTGCCAAATCGTAAGGTATTCACATCTGATAACTTTAGGGAGACTGGTGCATCATTTATGAGTCATGCTTATTTTAATTTATTCGATCCCTACTTTCAGCGAAATTTTCCTTGGGTTATAGGTTGTACCTTATAGTATACGATTTTGTATTTATTTTTTCTTATGTATGCAATACTCATTTTAACCATAGGTTTGACACCTTTTGCTGTCTGGACTTCAGGTCCGAACATTTCACGTTTCATAAGTGAGTCCAGCTCATCTTTTATTGCCTCGTTCCATATTTGGCCAATCTACGTTTGCATTCTAGCAACGGAGTATGGAATGATAATTTATAAATATCATCGCTTTTGCGATGTATATGGCAATATGATACGTGAATATGTTGTCGACAATTTATGTTCTATCTGTCCAACACCTCCCCAGTACACACAACATTTACTTTCAATTTCAGTTTTTTTCGGGAGTTCCTCTGTAGTGGATTCCGGGAAGGGTGAGGGTGTGAACATGAGCTCATTGTCCTGTGGTAGTATTGTCTTAAGGTCTCCAGGAGTTTCTGTCCTTGGAGCCTGGTGGTCTGCCTCTTTTCTGTTGAGGATCAACCACTTCTGCTGCTGGTGGATTGCATCCATTCTCAGGAATGTCAATTCTAGCTAGAGTTTTTGCAGCAGGGATGTGTGATCTGACAATCTTCCGGTTGTCAGTAAATGAGTTCGGTAAGTGGTGAACATTGTTCTGTAGAGGATCTTCAGGTTCGCATCTTCACATTTGTTTTGTTACCGAATCATAGTGGCTCAAGCTCTTTGTATCCCACGTTATAATTTGCTTCGTGCCAGATTTTCCAGTATCTGGGCCTATTTTAGGGAAACTCGTCTCATCGAGATCACAGTCTTGAAGATGTGCCTTAAATGCGTCCCCTGTTTGGGGTTCTAGGTATCTTATTAGTGAGGGTAAGTCAAGCCCTACATGGATACCTAGGAGATGTTGAGGACCGTTTTGGTCCTCTGTGGTGGTGCAATGGGGATTTAAATTGCACGACCGAAGATTCTCAGATGAGAAATGTTAGGTGGCATTCCATATGCAAGTTGCATTGGAGACTCTGACCTCCAGAGGGTCTTTTATTTACGATGCAGCATGCAGAATTTGCATGTCCCCATGCATCCATCGACAATCGGGATTTAATGGGCGTTCAATCCAGTGGAGTCTACTTATCAGTGACTCTGCCGACATATTTTGGGTATGAACATGCGACACTGTATGTACATTTTCTATTCCCATTGCTTGGCAGTACTCTTGAAATGACCAGGAGGTATATTTCCCAACATTAACCGGACTTATTTTCTATATTTGATTGTCTGGAAAATGTGCCCACAACATTTGTATTTTTGTGCCAATAGCCTTGGAAAAGCTAAGTTGCTGGTCTGTAGTAGACACACATACAAATATTCTGAGGATGCATTTATCAGTACAATGAAGTACCAAAATAGCCCACTATAGGGGTGGAATTTGTCCACATCTATCTCCTTATATTCTTTTTGAGGAATCATGGAGATTTGTTTTCAAATTTTTGTAGAGATGGCCTTGTAATTAGTTTTCCCTTATAGTAAGGAATGCGAGGGAATTCTCCCTTCTGAAGAATCTTCTAGTTCTTCAAGTCATGCCCATAGGATAAGATGCGGTGCATCATCACCGATCCAGGATGGCCAAGTCTATCATGTCAGAGTAAAAACTTGGCTGATGTCGGGCACTTCAGGTGCTCCGTTTAAATCCGCTTCATCTCTCCGAATCTTTGTATGGTAGAGGCTTGTAAGGCTCTCAAAACGTTCAAGTATAGATTTTACTCCTTTTTCTTGAGACGTTACATACAATAATTTGTTTTTCATTTACATTTGCTGTTTCCAAATGGAATCCGTTAAAACAGATGTCCTTGAAACTTAGAAAGTTTCTTTTGGAATTCGAAGAGATTCGTGCATCCTTTATTTTTGTTTCTGTGTTATTTGAGGGCAACAGTGTGTGTTCCCTGGATCTTTAATATGGCCATGATGTTGGGCTTTGTATTGAAAGATCGTATGTGTTTATTATCTACTAATCAGTTATGAGAGTAGTTCATCTATTAAAAGATGAATCATATAGGCACATGTATTTTCAGATAAACATTTTCATTCAAAACAATTTACGTAATTCAAATGCTCTCATTACATGAAATGTTCTAAACAATTTGCTAAGATAAAAATAGAAGGCTAATCAAGCATGTCATCATGTTCGAAGTGGTCAGCTGTAAACTTAACTGGAGCATCAGAGGTCATCAGGTTTGTTTCAGCTTTATATTTCTTATTTTCTTTATACAAATCCTGGAGATGCTGCGAAGTTCAGCACACTCTGGACCAGTGGCCTTTCATGCCATAGCTATGGCACCGGTCTTCCCATTTCCTCTTGGGTGGGGGTGCATCTTTTCTATTGTTGTCATTTCTGCGCCAGGTGAACTTCGGCTTACTTTCATTTCTTCGCTGCTGGACTTGGCCACTAGCCCTTTTGTTCTGTTCCCCCTTTCTGTGGTCTTTCTTTTCGTTTATTATCTCTCTTCTTTCGAGAAGAAGAGGCATTATGAGCTTCTGGGAGGGGGCAGTGCTAGGGGGCGCATGTTGTGGTGGCGAGGAGAAGCTCTCTGTTTTGTTCAGCCATGAGTAAATATGACAGCAGCTCAGGATACTTGGTGAACTTTCGTTCATGGTATTGCTGCATAAGTATCGCATCTTTCTCATGGAAAGACGTGTACGTCTTTTCCAGCATGCGATCTTCTGATACTTTTTCACCACACAACTTCAGGCGTGAGGTGATGCTAAAGAGAGCTGAGTTGTACTCAGCTATGGACTTAAAGTCCTGCAGTCTCATGTTCTCCCACTCATATCGTGCCCTTGGTAATATAACATCGTTCTGATGTTTATACCTATCCTCAAGGGCAGTCCACAGCTCAAATGGATCTTCGACCATAAGGTATTCAGCCTTTAGAGTCTTGTCCACATGGTAGCGAATACAGATAATGGCTTGTGCCTTTTCTATATCGCTTACATTTTCATTATTAGTCACGGCAGAAATGAGGGACTTAGCCCGCAGATGAAACTTCACATCGAGCTGCCAGCTCAGATAGTTTCTTCCTTTTGCATCCAGCACTTCAAAATCGACACTTGCAAATTTAGCCATTTTATCTAGCAGAGCACAAATTTGCATGAATTAAACATTTAAACATAAACATTTTCAGGCAGAGGCAATATCAATATGAAGGGCTAATTGCGTGGATCGGCCAGTCCAACATAAATAAGAGTCCAAAGTCTCATTATAGTCCATATTACACAAATGGAAGCTTAGAAAAGAAATTACAATTTTGGAAACCCCGTGGGTCCCATATAATATCTTCAGCTTCAATTGTGGCCGCCGTCTCCATGGAAAATGGTTTTCGGTCTTAGACATTAACATAATTTCCTCACTACAATTTCCCTCAAAAGTAAAAGAAAAGTGCAGGAAAATAAAATGTGGGACTTAACAGCCAATCCAAAAACCACAATTAGCCATCCATGCAGAAATTTTGTGCTCATTAAACATTTTCATCAGACATTTTCATCACAGGCATCACAGGCATTAATATTCGCAGAGATGGATAAACAATTTAATTACTTAATAATTATTGGACAACTGGGCAACGTCATACACCGTTAGGTTAGCTGACTAACGGCAGAGCGGTCGCAGGATCTTCCTAATTATTAAGTTTTAAAAATATGCACAACCATACACAGTTTATCTGCATAATAAGCCAAAATGATGCAAAACATATATTAATGATTTTACAGAAGAAATCATTTAATGCAAGGGCTGTGCAAGTTGGGTTTATCCAAAAAGATTGGAAAAGAGCCCAACAAATAAACATGTTCTTCGTAAAAGGAAAAAGTTTTCCTTTTTAATTCATCCCCAAATCACCCCAAAATACCCATTTCACCCCATAATTTATCGTGATTTTACATGGATTGTAGGTTCTCCAAAACGCTGTTTTAATCAATTTTTAGCCCAACATGACTTTTGAAGGCTTATTTCTTAGCCCCCCTTTGTTTTTTTTTGAAAAATAGAAATCACATGTGGGCCTGAAGCCCGTAGGGTGGCTGCGGGCTTCAGGCCCGCAATCCTTAAAAAAATCTCTGAATCAGGCTTGCGGGCCTGAGGCCCATAGTTTGCCAACGGGCTTCAGGCCCGCAAGGCTGTTTTTTTTGAATTTGGGCTTTGGGCCCATTAGGTTATGGAGCGGCGGCTAGGCCGTCGCCCATGGATTGCCGCCAGGCGGAGGCCTGGGGGAGGGGGCCGGTATTGGGGCGGAGCCGCCCCCCTTCGGGGGGGGCGGCAGTGCACAGGGGCCGCCACCCTTCAGGGGGGTCGGCGGCAGGCAACCGCCCCCCCCTCAGGGGGTGCTGCGGTGATGAAGAGCCGCCCCCCTTCGGGGGGGTCGGCGGCAAGCGGTTGCCCCCCTGGGGGTGCGGCGACGTCGCAGAGCCGCCCCCCTTCGGGGGGGTCGGCGGCAGGCGGCCGCCCCCCTTGGGGGGGTGCGGCGGTGTCGCAAAGCCGCCCCCTTTGGGGGTACGGCAGCAGGCAGTCGCCCCCCCTTCGGGGGGTACGGCGGCATGCGGTCGCCCCCCTTCAGGGGGTACGACGGTATGCGGAGCCGCGGCCGCCGCCTGCGATGCTAGGGCGACGACGCCCCCTCCTTCGGTGGGGACGGCGTAATGGGTGGGGGGGTTACCGACAGCAAGGCCGCCGGCGGGCTTGGGTAGGGTTCAAGAAAAACCCTAAAAATATGATTTTTGTACGAATAAAATCGTCGATTATCAGCGATAAGAAATTCCCATATCGACCTTGCGAGATCTATGGGTGGATCAATCATACGTATGATAAAAACAGCGTTTTTAGCAGGTTTTACCTCTATATCCGTCCTCCGGATATAGCGACGGTTGAACGAAGCCTACATGTATGACAACGCTCGTTTGAGGAAGCCTTGCACCACGCGCGTAGATCTCCCGTCTCCCTTCGCCTTTGCAACGATCGATATTTATGGAATTTTTTTAGAGGCTCGTGCTGATAACGTGTTATGAATTAACTACTGGGCAAGGAACCTCCAGTTCTTTTTTTATAGGCAGGATAGGAGAGTTACAAGATAAGATACATAGATATGGGCGTATCTCTAAGATACCCACAATCTTAACCAACTCTGGCTCATATCCATTCACAACATCTGTCTCTTTTTTGATTTTTTTTCTTTATTTTTTCTCTCTTTTATTTTACTCTCATTTTTTATGATTATTTCCTTTTTTCACTCTTTTTTGTTTTATTTTTTTATCTAAAACATAACTAGAAGAAAAACAGGACGATGAAGAAGAAAGAAAATTAAACAAGAGTGAGGATTTAGCTCTGATATCAAATATGATGCAGGATTGAAGAGGAAAACTATAATGTGGATTTAGGGAAGAAAAAATTAGGAATTTGATAATCTTTCAAGGATGCGCCACGCATCTTGAAGATCTGATGATCACCGACTCACATGTCAAACGTAAAAAATTTTCACAGTCAACGTAACCAAGTCACTCTCACATTCCAATACAAAAAATTTATTTTTTGGGAAAACATAAAGTTTACATCAAATTTCTCAAATTCAATTCAACTCTTCATTATTAAAAAGATAAATACAAAGCCATATTTATAAGCTAATACAAAAATTAATTTGACCCGCACTCAAACTTCTAAATAGATTCAAGCCTGTTGATTTGGGTGAAAATGTGATTCGCCTCAAAATGACGGCTATCACTTCTTATTTATATCAACCCTCTCTTTTCTTTACACACACACACCCAATAACACACAATACTCCCCCTCAAGATGAGCAAAAGATATTTATCATGCCCATCTTGTTACAAGCATCCTCTACTCCTTTAGAGTTCAACCCCTTTGTAAGGCAATCAGCTAGTTGCTGTCCAGAAGTAATGTAGGAGATCTCCAACTGTTTCTTGTCTAATCTTTCTTTAATGAAGAACCTGTCAATCTCTATGTGCTTCGTTCTATCATGTTGCACTGGGTTGTTGGCAATGTTAATTGCTGACTTGTTATCACACAACAACCGCAATGGTCCTTCTCTCAGCAGGCGTAGCTCTTGTAGAAGTGATCTCAACCAGATCATCTCACAGGTACTAAGCACCATAGCACGATACTCTGCCTCTGCAGTGGAACGAGCCACCAAGTCCTGCTTCTTGCTGCGCCAAGAAACTAAGTTGCCCCCAACAAACACACAGTAGCCCGAGGTCGATCTCCTATCATCCAGGCAACTGGCCCAATCCGCATCACAGTAGCCTGTCACATTCATGTGACCATGACTACCAAATAATATGCCTTTTCCTGGACTATTCTTCAGATACCTCAGTATCCTGAAGACTGCCTCCATATGTCCAGTCCTAGGATCATGCATGTATCTACTTACCACACTGATAGCATAGGCAATGTCAGGTCTGGTATGGCATAAGTAGATAAGTCGTCCAACAAGTCTCTGATACCTTTCTTTGTCTACTGGCTCCCCTGATTGTGAATGCAACCTATGATTCTGATCAATAGGAGTAACCGCTGGACGACACCCCAACATACCAGTCTCAGCCAGTAAATCCAGGGCATACTTCCTCTGTGAGAGAACTATACCCTTCCTGGACCTAGCAATCTCCAGTCCAAGGAAATACCCCAACTGTCCAAGGTCCTTGACCTTAAATTCTCTCGCCAATCTAGCCTTCAAGTGAGAGATTCCCTCTTCATCATCTCCAGTGATAATAATATCATCAACATACACAGCCAGAAGGGTAATCCGCTGTCCTGAATGCCTATAGAATACAGTATGATCACCATTACTCTGCTTGTAGCCCATAGTGATGACTGCACGCCTGAATCTGTCAAACCATGCCCTTGGAGATTGCTTCAGCCCATATAAAGACTTGTCCAGCCTACACACCTTTCCCATCGTCTGTTGTGTGCTAAAGCCAGGTGGAACCTCCATGTATACCTCCTCCTGTAAGTCTCCATGCAAGAAGGCATTTTTTACATCCAACTGATGCAATTTCCATCCAAAATTCACTGCACAGGATACCAGTACTCTCACAGTACTCATCTTTGCCACTGGGGCAAATGTCTCATCCTAATCAATCCCATAAGTCTGACTGTAGCCCTTGGCAACCAGCCTCGCTTTGTACCTGTCCACCTTCCCTTCTGGAGTTTGCTTTATTGTGAATACCCACTTGTAGCCCACAGCTTTCTTCCCTGCTGGAAGTGAGACAAGTCTCCATGTCTTGTTCTTCTCCAGTGCTTCGAGTTCTTCGAGCATTGCTTTCTTCCACTGGGGATGTTGCTTTGCCACTCGCCAATCACTCGGTATAGAGATAGACTGTAAGGATGTAATGATAGCCCTATATGCAGGTGTAAGAGAAGCATAGGAGACATGATTAGCAATATCAGTCTCATATCCATACCGTACAGGAGGCCTGCCGGCATTGATACGAGGCTACCTACGAGATGCAAGTGGAAGATCTAAACTAGAGGAAGGCAAAGAAAGGTTACCATCCGTGTTAGGAGAGGAAGGCAGTAAGGAAGTCGGGACTCGAGCAGGCATGATAGACTGATCAATCTCGACATGTGGCTGTGGAGCTAGTGGTTCTTCAGTGGGGGGGATGTCTTCTTGTTGTTCTCCATCGCCATGACTACCCTTCTGTCTCCTGCTATATTTCTTGCCGTACAACCTGTCTTCCTCCTCTTCCACCAAGGTCCTTTCCTCCTCCCTGCTATCAGGACCAGTACCAGTAGGCCCGACAGGACACAGTATAAGTCCGACCACTACCCTCCTGTCATCAGTCTCCCCCTCTCGACCAACTCCTCCTGTGTTTGGAGAGGCACCAGTATCAAATACTGGTGTAGAATCTGTCAGTCCTCCATAAAAAGGCTCAGTCTCCCTGAACGTCACATCCATACTCACAAACAGCCTTCTTTCTGAGGGACTCCAACACCTGTAGCCCTTCTGATTTGAAGGATACCCAACAAATATGCATTTAATTGCCTGAGCATCCAGCTTCCCCACAGAAGGTCTATGATCCCTCACAAAGCATGTGCATCCAAACACTTTTGGTGAAACTACAAAAGTGTTCTTTCCCATAAGAATCTCACATGGGGACTTCATACCAAGGATCCGCGAAGGCATCCTGTTGATGAGATAGGTGGCTGTCATCACTGCTTCACTCCATAATATCTTAGGTACATTCATGGTGAGCATAAGTGACCTAGTTACCTCCAACAAGTGTCTATTTTTCCTTTCAGTAACTCCGTTCTGTTGAGGCGTGTTGGGACAAGTGGTTTGATGAGTTATCCCACTCTCAGATAGATAAGATGCAAACTCCTTGTTTACATACTCTGTCCCATTATCCGTTCTCAAGACACGGATCTTGGCCTCATACACATTTCTGACACTTCTATGGAAGTCCTGAAAACACTTCAACGCTTCGCTTTTGTTTTTCATCATGTAAAGCCATGTCATCCAAGAATGACAATCTATGAAAGTGATAAACCATCTGAACCCACTTACTGAAGTCACTGGGCTGGGCCCCCAAACATCTGAGTGAATAAGATGAAATCTCTCTACACTCCTCATCCCCACACTAGGATATGATGTCCTAGTGTGTTTCCCAAATTCACATGCATCACACTTCAAATTCATTTTATTCACTCTATTAAAAATCTCAGGATACATTTTATTCAACATATCAAAAGGCAAGTGTCCCAACTGACAATGTAATAAAAGTACCTCCCTTTCCTTCTCTTCACCAATGACAGCCAATGCAGCATCCCCACTAGCTCTGTCAAGATACCACAGTCCATCACGCCTGACGCCAGTCCCAAGCCTCGTCCCAGTCTTCCTTTCCTGCAACACACAATGAGTAGAGTCAAAAGTAATGCTACAGTCGAGATCATCAACAATAGAGCCAACAGATAAAAGGTTGACTGGAAAAGATGGGACGTGAAGGACTGAAGAGAGGCATATGGAGGGAGTGCACTGAATAGTGCCAATCCCTTTAATGGGTTGGGATGTGCCATCAGCTGTCTGAACAGTTTCATGAATGGTATGTGATTTATATGTGGAAAATTGTCTATATGCACCTGACACATGACTAGATGCACCTGAGTCAATAATCCACTCTATATGATCTCTACATGAAAGGGCTAATTGGTTACCTGATCCTGTGTGAGCGAAGTTGGCAAAGTTACCGAATGGCGAAGCAACATCTCTAGTCTGGTCTGCATGACTCTCCGAACTCTCAGTAGTAGACCTGGACTGTCTCCGCTGCTCTAGATCTGACGCCTCAGCTGGCGTAGCCTCAATCATCACTGTCTCCTGTCGTCCATCAGCAGTAGCAAAGTTGGCCCGTGGGCCGCCACGACGTCGTCCACGGCCTCCACGGCCCCAACGACCTCCTCCTCTACCTCCTGTGCCACGTCCTCGTCCACTACCCTTCTGTGGGCAGTTAAAGCTCAGGTGCCCCTTCACCCCACAGGTGTAGCACTCTCGATCCTCGCTCACTGCTGCCACTGCCGGTACAGCCAGTGCAGCCCGAGTGACCTGAGTACCCTCATCCTTCATAACTCTCAGTCTGGTCTCCTCTTGTGCCATTGCAACTATGGCCTCCTTCAGAGATGGGATGGAGGATAAGTGACACATACTCGCCCTCCTGACCTCAAAATCTCCATTCAGGTTCCTCAGAAAATGTGTCACACGCCTACACTCCACCCACTTCCTGTGTATCGCAGCACTCCTAGGATCAGGTAGATCAATAGGGTCATAGTGGTCTAATTCTGACCACAGCCTTTTCAACTCCGCAGAATAGGCTAGAATAGACATCTCCCCCTGCTTCAAGGTGTCGACCTTGCCCTGAACCTCCATCATAAGCATCACATTCCCTGCTCCAGAATACATTTTCTCCACCATACTCCATATCCCTGTAGCACTCTCTATGGCCTCCACCATCCCAGCAATGGGTGGAACCATCGATGTCATCAACCAAGCGGCCACCAGTGAGTTGGTGGTGCTCCAGACTTTCCAATCATCCCCAGTCTTATCCACAGGTTCCTTACATGAACCCAGAACATAGCCTTCTAACCCCTTCGACTTCAGGATGAGAAGCACCCTCCTGGACCAACTGAGGTAATTCTTTGTCCCTTCCAATTTCACATCATTGGGCATCAACTCCAGCTTCTGCACGGGTCGTGAAGGCATCGATCCACTCGAGGATCCCAACTCCTTCGAAGCAAGCAGCTTCGTTATCTCTCCAATGAAGGCCTTCATGTCAGCTGAGGTAAGATTGTCCCCCATCTCTCCAGATCCGTAGATCTCTCCTCTCTCCCTCCTTAGATCCGCAGATCTACTTCTCTTCTTCCTCTTCTAGGTCATACCCTAACCGTAAATCTATGGAGTCCTTTTCATGACTCTACCATAGATCTAGGGTTAGGGTTTTTGGGGTTTTCTTTTGTGGCTAGTTAAGGCTTTGTGGTGGCTAGAAGAGGACGTGGAGGGGGCGAAGGATCACAAGGCGTGGAGCGACGGCAGCGGAAGGGGGGGCTAGGGCTAGCGAAGCGGCGCGCGCAGGCGGCGGCACGCGCAGGCGGCGGCACACGCAGGCGGCGGCACGCGCAGGCGGCGACAGCAGGCAGGCGGCGCGCGCAGGAGGCGGCGTGTGCAGGCGCGCGCAGGCGGCGCAGACGACGCAGGCGGGCGGCGAGTGTAGGTTTTAGGGTTTTTTGTTTTTTTTTGTTTTAGGGTGTAACGACTGCTTTTCATGAATCTGGATTTAATATAATATAATGTATGTTTTGGTGGATTTTCTCCTCATGTGTGGTTTTCGTCTCCGTAGCTTTCAATTTCGATCGATTCGTCGTATTTTCTCGTTTCTTCCTTAGGATCGTCGATTTCGAAGTATGTCACTCGTGACGGACTTCATAACGGTCATATCTAACTATTAGATCAAGCCTAGAAGTCTTAGGAACCGATCCCGGGGCCCCGCGCTCCGTATCGGAACTTTCTGTGCTTATTAGCCGGTGTGAGAAGGGTCACCGACCGACTAGATGACGATCCAGTCGGTCGGCAATCCTTCTTGGACCGACTAGTTAGCTTTCTAAATTTCTCAGGAGTTACTGTTTATCGTTAGTCGGTCTAAGAACGTTGGTTGACCGACTAGGTTGCAAACTAGTCGTTCAGCAATGCTTCTTGAACCGACTAACTCATCATATTATTTTTGTATCAGTTACTGTTTACTCTTAGTCGGTCTAAGAACGTTCATCGACCGACTATATGCTAAACTAGTCGGTCAGTACTTGTTCATGGACCGACTAACTCTAGAATCCTATTTTCGTTCAGGAGTTACTATTTGCACTTAGTCGGTCTGCGTTGGTCGACCGACCGACTAGTTGCCAAACTAGTCGGTCAGTGGTTGCTCTTTGACCGACTAACCAGTGTTAAAACCCTAATTTCTGGGCAGCCGCCAGCCCAACCTATTTATACCCAACCCAAACGTTTTCATCTTCTCCAACACGACCCTAAACCCTAAAATCTTCCCCCTTCAGCCCCCATCTCCCTCCAAGCTTCATTCCTTCATTCCAAGCCCTAAATCCATCACCCAATCGATCCATCCACTCTTTCTACCTCTCATCTTCCCCAAAATCTCACCCTCATCCATCAAAATCCCCAAATCCCCCAAAACCCTAGGTTCCCCAAACTTCTCCATTGGCTTCCAGATCTGGTCCTAGGGTTCCCCGGAGTGTTTCTTCCGCCTCCTCTCGGTAAGAAATCGATCTACCGTTGTTTTCATATCATATTGTAATTTTTATGAAACCCTAATAAAATACTTGTGTTTTGATGATTGTTCCCCATAACAGCGATTCCCCGTAAGCTAGCATCCGCGGAACGAACTTTCGTAACCGTCATCCCCGGTGATAGGCAAGTGAAACTTGCATCTCTTGATTTAGGCCATGTTTTGGGCCATTTGCCATGCTTTAGCGTAAAAGAGACTAAACGGTGAAAGGATAGCCGTTTAGACGCCATTGACCTAGCTTGACAACGAAGCTTGGTCCGTCACCCCCATCATGCTCATATGTCACGTTTACTTTAAATTAACGGTACGCGAATATGTTCATGTCATTGCATTTTTCCTGTCACGCTTAAATTCCATTAACGGTACGCAAATTAATTGTCATGTCATTCCATTTTTAAGTGTTGCTGTGATTGCGTGGCTTTGCTACGATGTTGTGTTCCTGGCTCGTGTTCCAGAAGCGAGCCCTGTAGTTGGAAACCCCAACGCTCGGATACCGGCTAGGTGCACCCCTATGCCAAATACACTTCCTGGCTCGTGTTCCAGAAGCGAGCATAGTGAGTTGGAAATCCCAACGCTCGACACATATGGGTGGGGTAAGAGATAAGCGGACTGAGCCCCGAGTTGGCCTGATCCGCCACTCCGGCCAGCAGGTGGACTCTCTAGTGCACAAGTGATTAATAGTGATAGAGATAAGCGGACTGAGCCACGAGATGGCCAGCAGGTGGACTCTCTATGCACTAAGTGATAAGTGATAAGTGTTATTAATAGTGATAGAGATAAGCGGACTGAGCCACGAGATGGCCAGCAGGTGGACTCTCTATGCACTAAGTGATAAGTGTTAAATGATAAGTGATTAGTGATTTGGTAGCTTTTGCTACATTGTGCGTGCTTGCCTCTCTTTTGAACTGTTGCATCATACTTAACTGCCATGTCATTGCTTAACATTATAAGTGCTAGGTTGCTAGTTACTTTCAGTTTCCTTGCTCAAGTCTTTTAGACTTGCTGACATGTGCCCCTTTCTCTTTTGGGTGACGCATGTTAGACCTTGAGCCCGAGTTGCTTGCTGAGGGTGAGGTGTTTGCGGACGCCGAGCTTGCGCCCGTGTTGGACGAGGAGTACGTGGACACTGGGGACCAGTCCTAGTGTCCTCGTGGTGTTTTACTTTTGTTAGATAGTTGTTTTGTTGTCGGTGCGTAGCACCTTTACTCTGTTATGTCGTTGCTTTTGTTTGCCCTTGTTCTGGGCCCTTAGACTCTTTCTTTTAGCCTGGTGGCTCTTCTGTGTTGTTGAATATTTTGTGGACAAACTTTGGGATTGGTATTTCATATCCGTCTCATATTATTATTGTTGTTGTTGTTTCGATTGCAATTACAGGGACCTGCTTATACTGAATTGACGCTTATCGGGTTTGGGGCTTCGCCGCTCCACTCCCGTGCGGACCTTTTCACGTCTCGCCTCCATTTTAGGGAAGCGGGTCATGACAGGTTTTAGTGGTGGCCCATGCAGGTCATTCTGTAACTGCAATTATCGGAATAACGATAATAATACGAATTGTCCAACAAATAAGTTCGACATCTGAGCCCTAAGCTATGAGTCTAATTGTTTCGTTTTCTGCGTCATTAGATGGCAGGAAGGCGAATCACCCGTGGTGGTGGTAGTGGTGCGCCCCCTCATGACGAGGAGCCTGAGCGGGAGCCCACTAATGGAGAGATGATGCGGATGATGTTGCAGATGATGCAAGTTCAGCAGGGTGTGCTCCTGCAGGTACAGAATGCTCCGGTGACTCGAGCTGCTCGGGTGGTGGAAGCCCCTCGCCCTGAGCCCGGGGCGAAGCAGTTCAGAGAGCTGGGTCCGGCGTATTTTGATGGAACCGAAGGTCCACTAGCTGCTGATGAATGGATGAGGAATATCGAGGACAATTTGAAGATGTCCAAGGTCAACGAAGTTAGTTGGGTTGACTTGGCGAAGCGCCAACTGAAGGATAATGCTCGGAATTGGTGGGATGCGGAAGAGAAGTTGTTGGTGGAGCCGATTGCTTGGGCTACCTTCAAGACCAGATTTGAGGGTGAGTTCTTTCCGAAAGCTGCCAGGGAGGAGATGCTGCAGCGTTTTATCGATCTGAAGCAGGGGAACTCGTCGGTGGACATGTACCACCAGGAGTTCATGAGGCTGAGTCGGTTTGCGCCGAAGATGGTGCAGGACGCTGAGGAAAGAGCTCAGAGGTTCCTGCAGGGACTCGCTTCGGAGCTCCAGAGTTTTGTGACCTCTTCTGACCGGGAATCTTATCAGAAGGTTTTGGTCGCTGCCAAGAGGCAGGAGCTGCTTGTGAACCAGAGGAAGGGGTCTATTGTTGGTGCTGGGAAGAGGCCTGTGGAGCAGGCGAGAGGTGTGGTTAGACCTGGATTCAGGCCGAACCAGCCTGCTCAGTTTAAGAGGCCAGGAGGGCCCGTTCGGAGGACTTGCAATTTCTGTGGCAAGGAGGGCCATATCAAGGAATCATGTAGGAAGTTCTTGGGGCAATGTATTGCCTGTGGAGATCCCGCCCATGTTCTCAGGGAGTGCCCGAGGTTGAGGCAGCCTTGGAAGGCACCTATTGCTGCCCCGCCGTTGCAGCAGAGAGCCCCGGTGCCCGCTGGTCGTGGGGTACCCCTTGTTCCGCAAGGGCATGCCTTTCGGCAGGCGATTCCGCCGAGGAGGCAGGCATTTCTGATGACTGAGGAGGAGGTTTTGGCCATGGATGAGGTCATTGCAGGTAACTTTCGATCTAGATTGTTCCTTCCTTAATTAATTGTTTGTTAAATTATGTGAATGCTTGTGTATGGTGTTGCTAGAGTAAGATTTGATTGATTAGACTGTTTGTTAGGTGTGGTTTTGGTTTGCATGTTCCCTGCCCGAGTCCTCTTTGACTCAGGTGCGTCGATGTGCATTTTGGCCCAGAGCTTCGTGGAGAAGCATTCCTTGTCGATGTCTCCTCTCTCCAAGAGATGGAACATCGTTACAGGGAATGGAGTAGTCTCGGTGCATCGTGGATGCAGACCTTGCTCTGTGGTGGTTTGTGGACATGAGCTTTATGCTGATTTTATTGTCCACAACATCACCAACTACGATGCGGTCTTTGGGATGGATTGGCTTGCGAGCTTCTATGCCACGATCGACTGTCGGAGGAAGAAGGTGGTGTTCGAGATCCCCGGACATCCAGTGTTTGAGTTCAGTCGTGGTAGCAGTTCGCTTGGTCCTGTCAGATTTCGGGCCAGGCCGGTGGAGGCTGTGGCTATGCAGATAGAGCTGGAGTGGCCAGCTGTGGTGCGAGATTTTGGCGACGTCTTCCCCGAGGAGATGTCCGGTTTGCCGCCTGATCGAGCTCTGGAATTTTCTATTGATCTCGTTCCAGGTGCGCAGCCGATTTCGAAGGCGCCGTATCGTATGGCACCTGCAGAGTTGGAAGAGTTGCGGAAGCAGTTGGATGAGATGTTGCAGAAGGGTTATATTAATCCTAGCGTGTCTCCGTGGGGAGCACCGGTGTTGCTGGTAAAGAAGAAGGATGGTTCGCGTCGCATGTGCGTGGACTATCGGGAGTTGAATGCGGTGACCATTAAGAATAAATACCCGTTGCCTCGCATCGATGATATTTTTGATCAGCTTGGAGGTTCGAGAGTGTTTTCTAAATTGGATTTGAGGAGTGGTTACCATCAGTTGAAGGTGAAGAAGGATGATGTTCCGAAGACAGCGTTCAGGACGAAGTATGGACACTATGAGTTTGTGGTTATGCCTTTCGGTGTAACTAACGCGCCCGCAGTTTTCATGAATCTGATGAACCTGATTTTCTACGCCTTTTTGGATAAGTTTGTCGTTATCTTTATTGACGACATTCTGATCTATTCGAAGTCGGAGGAAGAGCATGCATCGCACTTGAGGACGGTATTGGAAATCTTGAGGAAGCATCGTTTGTATGCTAAGTTTTCGAAGTGCGAGTTTTGGCTGGATCGAGTTGCTTTTCTCAGGCATGTGGTGTCTGGAGATGGTATTTCAGTGGATCCCGAGAAGATTCGGGCCATTAGGGAGTGGCCTGTTCCGTCGTCTGCGTCTGAGATTCGGAGTTTTCTCGGACTTGCTGGTTATTATCGGCGATTCATCAAGGACTTTTCTCGTGTTGCTGAGCCGATGACCAGGTTGACGCGGAAGGATGTTGCTTTCGTTTGGTCGGGTGATTGTGAGGGTGCTTTTGGTGTTCTGAAGGAGAGGTTGACGAGTGCCCCTATTCTTGTTGTGCCTGATCGCAGCGGTGGATTTGAGATCTTTTGCGATGCTTCTGGCAAGGGTCTCGGTTGTGTGTTGCATCAGCACGGACATGTTGTGGCGTATGCGTCACGTCAGCTTAAGGTTCATGAGAAGAATTATCCGACGCATGATTTGGAGTTGGCTGCCGTTGTGTTTGCTCTTAAGATTTGGAGGCACTTCTTGCTGAGTGAGAAAGTGAAGATTTTCACCGATCACAAAAGCTTGAAGTACATTTTCACTCAGAAGGAGCTCAACATGCGACAGCGTCGATGGTTGGAGCTTATGGCGGATTATGAGATTGATTTGCAGTATCACCCTGGCAAGGTGAATGTGGTTCCGGATGCTTTGAGTAGGCTGCCAGCGGTGATGATTTTGACCTCGCAGTGGAGATTGCAGCAGGATTTTTGCGAGTCTGGTGTGGAGATTGTTCTTCCTGGGGAGGCTTCTTCGTTGATGTACATGCAGGTACAGTCGACGATCGTGGATCGGATTAAGGCTGGCCAGGCTGAGGATCCAAAGCTGGTGAGGATTCGGGAGATGGTGGAAGCCGGTCTGCGGACTGACTTTTTGATTCATGAGGATGGCTCGCTGAGGTTTGGAGCCAGGTTGTGTGTGCCAGCTGGGGATATCAGAGAGGAATTGATGGTGGAGGCACACAGTTCACCGTATTCTGTGCATCCTGGTGGCACCAAGATGTACCAGGATCTTCGTCTGAATTATTGGTGGCATGGTATGAAGAGGAGCGTGGCTCGGAGTGTAGCCAAGTGCTTGGTATGCCAGCAAGTGAAGGCGGAGCATCAGCGTACGGCCGGGTTGCTACAACCGCTTCCGATTCCGGAGTGGAAGTGGCAACACATCACTATGGATTTCGTGACTGGACTACCTCGGAGTCCGAAGCAGAATGACGCGATTTGGGTGATCGTCGATCGATTGACCAAGTCTGCGCACTTTATTCCGTTCCGAGTGGGACAGTCCACTGAGGCGCTAGCAAGGAGATACATGGAGGTAAATTCTTTTACTCTCCGTTTTATTTCCTTTTCCTAGTTTGGATAGTGATGTAACGTGAATCGTGCAGGAGATTGTGCGACTTCATGGAGTCCCCGTGAGTATCGTGTCTGACAGAGACACGAGGTTCACATCTCAGTTCTGGCAGAGTTTACAGAAGAGCTTGGGTACGCGTCTGAGTTTCAGCACGGCGTACCACCCGCAGACGGATGGCCAGTCCAAGAGGACGATTCAGATTTTGGAAGACATGCTGAGGGCGTGCATGTTGGATTTCAAGGGTTCGTGGGAGGACCATCTACATTTGGTGGAGTTCTCTTACAACAACAGCTTCCAGGTGAGTATTGGCATGGCGCCTTTCGCCGCTCTTTATGGGAGGAAATGTCGATCGCCATTGAGTTGGGATGACGTTGGAGATCGGGAGTTGTTGGGACCTGAGATGATCGTGGAGGCCGTGGATATCGTCAGGAATATTCGGGAGAGGTTGAGAATTGCTCAGGACCGTTTTAAGCATTGGGCGGATGCTAAACGTCGTCCTTTGGAGTTTCAGCCGGGCGACCATGTGTTCTTGAAGATTTCCCCGAATCGTGGTGTGATTCGTTTCGGGAAGCGTGGGAAGTTGAGCCCGCGATACATTGGACCGTTTGACGTTTTGGAGAGGGTTGGCGAGGTAGCTTATCGCTTGGCCTTACCGCCATCTTTGGAAGGAGTTCACAATGTTTTCCATGTGTCGCAGCTTCGTCGATACATTAGCGATCCGTCTCATGCGGTGGATTTTTCGGAGATTACCGTTCGCCCCGATTTGACGTATGACCAGCATCCAGTGCAGATTCTGGACAGGCGTCAGAAATCGCTTCGGAACAAGATCGTCAATCTTGTGAGGGTGATGTGGCGACACGGTTCACCTGGAGAGTCTACTTGGGAGAATGAGGATGAGATGCGAGAGCGTTTCCCACTTTTGTTTCCGGACTCGTGAGTTTTTGGAAATTCCGAGGACGGAATTTTTCTTAAGTTGGGGAGGATGTAACGACTGCTTTTCATGAATCTGGATTTAATATAATATAATGTATGTTTTGGTGGATTTTCTCCTCATGTGTGGTTTTCGTCTCCGTAGCTTTCAATTTCGATCGATTCGTCGTATTTTCTCGTTTCTTCCTTAGGATCGTCGATTTCGAAGTATGTCACTCGTGACGGACTTCATAACGGTCATATCTAACTATTAGATCAAGCCTAGAAGTCTTAGGAACCGATCCCGGGGCCCCGCGCTCCGTATCGGAACTTTCTGTGCTTATTAGCCGGTGTGAGAAGGGCCACCGACCGACTAGATGACGATCCAGTCGGTCGGCAATCCTTCTTGGACCGACTAGTTAGCTTTCTAAATTTCTCAGGAGTTACTGTTTATCGTTAGTCGGTCTAAGAACGTTGGTTGACCGACTAGGTTGCAAACTAGTCGTTCAGCAATGCTTCTTGAACCGACTAACTCATCATATTATTTTTGTATCAGTTACTGTTTACTCTTAGTCGGTCTAAGAACGTTCATCGACCGACTATATGCTAAACTAGTCGGTCAGTACTTGTTCATGGACCGACTAACTCTAGAATCCTATTTTCGTTCAGGAGTTACTATTTGCACTTAGTCGGTCTGCGTTGGTCGACCGACCGACTAGTTGCCAAACTAGTCGGTCAGTGGTTGCTCTTTGACCGACTAACCAGTGTTAAAACCCTAATTTCTGGGCAGCCGCCAGCCCAACCTATTTATACCCAACCCAAACGTTTTCATCTTCTCCAACACGACCCTAAACCCTAAAATCTTCCCCCTTCAGCCCCCATCTCCCTCCAAGCTTCATTCCTTCATTCCAAGCCCTAAATCCATCACCCAATCGATCCATCCACTCTTTCTACCTCTCATCTTCCCCAAAATCTCACCCTCATCCATCAAAATCCCCAAATCCCCCAAAACCCTAGGTTCCCCAAACTTCTCCATTGGCTTCCAGATCTGGTCCTAGGGTTCCCCGGAGTGTTTCTTCCGCCTCCTCTCGGTAAGAAATCGATCTACCGTTGTTTTCATATCATATTGTAATTTTTATGAAACCCTAATAAAATACTTGTGTTTTGATGATTGTTCCCCATAACAGCGATTCCCCGTAAGCTAGCATCCGCGGAACGAACTTTCGTAACCGTCATCCCCGGTGATAGGCAAGTGAAACTTGCATCTCTTGATTTAGGCCATGTTTTGGGCCATTTGCCATGCTTTAGCGTAAAAGAGACTAAACGGTGAAAGGATAGCCGTTTAGACGCCATTGACCTAGCTTGACAACGAAGCTTGGTCCGTCACCCCCATCATGCTCATATGTCACGTTTACTTTAAATTAACGGTACGCGAATATGTTCATGTCATTGCATTTTTCCTGTCACGCTTAAATTCCATTAACGGTACGCAAATTAATTGTCATGTCATTCCATTTTTAAGTGTTGCTGTGATTGCGTGGCTTTGCTACGATGTTGTGTTCCTGGCTCGTGTTCCAGAAGCGAGCCCTGTAGTTGGAAACCCCAACGCTCGGATACCGGCTAGGTGCACCCCTATGCCAAATACACTTCCTGGCTCGTGTTCCAGAAGCGAGCATAGTGAGTTGGAAATCCCAACGCTCGACACATATGGGTGGGGTAAGAGATAAGCGGACTGAGCCCCGAGTTGGCCTGATCCGCCACTCCGGCCAGCAGGTGGACTCTCTAGTGCACAAGTGATTAATAGTGATAGAGATAAGCGGACTGAGCCACGAGATGGCCAGCAGGTGGACTCTCTATGCACTAAGTGATAAGTGATAAGTGTTATTAATAGTGATAGAGATAAGCGGACTGAGCCACGAGATGGCCAGCAGGTGGACTCTCTATGCACTAAGTGATAAGTGTTAAATGATAAGTGATTAGTGATTTGGTAGCTTTTGGTATATTGTGCGTGCTTGCCTCTCTTTTGAACTGTTGCATCATACTTAACTGCCATGTCATTGCTTAACATTATAAGTGCTAGGTTGCTAGTTACTTTCAGTTTCCTTGCTCAAGTCTTTTAGACTTGCTGACATGTGCCCCTTTCTCTTTTGGGTGACGCATGTTAGACCTTGAGCCCGAGTTGCTTGCTGAGGGTGAGGTGTTTGCGGACGCCGAGCTTGCGCCCGTGTTGGACGGGGAGTACGTGGACACTGGGGACCAGTCCTAGTGTCCTCGTGGTGTTTTACTTTTGTTAGACAGTTGTTTTGTTGTCGGTGCGTAGCACCTTTACTCTGTTATGTCGTTGCTTTTGTTTGGCCTTGTTCTGGGCCCTTAGACTCTTTCTTTTAGCCTGGTGGCTCTTCTGTGTTGTTGAATATTTTGTGGACAAACTTTGGGATTGGTATTTCATATCCGTCTCATATTATTATTGTTGTTGTTGTTTCGATTGCAATTACAGGGACCTGCTTATACTGAATTGACGCTTATCGGGTTTGGGGCTTCGCCGCTCCACTCCCGTGCGGACCTTTTCACGTCTCGCCTCCATTTTAGGGAAGCGGGTCGTGACATAGGGCTCTGATACCATGTTGATTTGGGTGAAAATGTGATTCGCCTCAAAATGACGGATATCACTTCTTATTTATATCAACCCTCTCTTTTCTTTACACACACACCCAATAACACACAATAAAGCCAAAACTCCTAAATAAAATAAAAGAGTTGTTTAGAACAGAAAACTCAAAAAGTACTCATTCTTTAGAAAATGGAGCTCTAAAGAGACTCGAATTCCTTCAAATTCCATTAGAAAAGAACACGTTAAAAGGATTCAAACCTCCTTTTTAAAAAATTCTAAAAGGACTCAAATAACTAACTCTAAAAAGACTCAAATAAACTCAAATAATAACATCTAGAAGACTCAAATACTAATTTGAATCCAATTTGAAATTGCATCTAAATCAACTGTCATGATGTTCTCATGAAACTAAATTGAGCAATGGTGGAGGGGGAGAGGGGGAGTCTTAATTTGCGAACTTGACTAGCAACTACGGCCAAAGAATAAAGAAAAGGAACCAGGAAATGAACACATGCCCCCCCAACCCAAAAAGCCCCCCCCCCCCCCCCCCCCCCCCCCCCCCCCCCAAAAAAAAAAAAAAAAAAAAAAATAGAATGAAAAAGAAAGAAAGAAAGAAGGAAGAAGAGGAGTAAGTCAAAGAAGAAAGTACCTAGAAACCCAGTCTATTGCTGCCAAGGAAGACAATTGGCACACAAGCGCAAAATTATTATATATATAGCCTTAGCTGGAAAAGGTGCACCAGGATGAACATGAATCAAAATACAATGCGTTCTCACAGAAGCAGAGATGATTTCCCCTTCTCATGAATAATAGTTGCAACCCAGATACGAATAAAAATATTCTGTATCTACAAAAAGAAATAATCAGATAATTTCAGGCCAAGCCTGTGCAACAACATAATGCAAGAATAACTAGAATGTTACATAAATATAAGGCCATTCTATACCGGCGATCACTCATCAGCCTGTTAACTCAGTGCCAATCTAAAGAGTCTCAAGCAAATGGAACTTATATGATTATTATCAAGGTTGGCAAACCATGTTTAGGAATCGTTGCAAGAGTTTCTATTTTGGCAGTTTTTAGGTTTCAGGTTTCACATTTTTAAAAGTTAAAGAAACAATTAAAGATCTGTCACTTCTCCATCCACCACATATTGCACGCAATTTTGTGTCACATTCTATAACATAGTGTTAGCATTCGGCACATACATTGTGATTGCAAATATATATTATGACAAATAGATTTACTGAAAATATTTTTTATGGTTTTGTTCTATTGCACTGCATTTAATACATTGTGAGCTCCATAGAGTATATAGTAAAAGGGATTAATGGGTATCATACGCCATATGAGATAGGCTCTCATACGCCCTCTCACATAAAGCAACCAAGTACAAGCCCACATGGGCTTGTACTTGGTTGTACTTGGTTGTTTTATGTGAGAGGGCGTATGAGAGCATATCTCATATGGCGTATGATAGCCATTATTCTCATACAATTACGATACACAATACAAAATCCTTACTTTAGGGCATATAAGATGAATACATAGAAGGTATGTCGCAAGTGAGAGTCAACATCTTTATATTAACAAGTCATAGAGGTACTTTAGAGTCCCAGATTCTAATTAACAAGATATGCAGGTTCTACCATTGCATATTATCTAGATATTTGCGACCGTACCTAAAATCTGTTCCTACATAAGTCAGTGCTTATCGAAAAGTCCCCAACAAATATCTTAATGGATACTGGTCTGTAACAAATATGATACTTGATTCATAACACGACTAGGACCTGCCATTTATGGTTTTTAAGGACTTGAGACTAATCTCAGAGGACCGCACATTCTTGAAATAGGTGTGCCTAACATTTTCAGGAGTGATATCAAATGTCGTGTTTATGCTAGAATATTATCAAAGGCGGCTAACTGTTACTTGAAATGTTTTTTAGAAACTATATAATCTAATGATGGATCCATTCTATGTCGGGCAGATGACATAAGGATCAGAATTTGTCACTTAATATCTATCCTCATGGAAGAACCCCCATCCTCTCTCCCCCAAACAAAAAAAACTCTAAGTCCACTACCCAACAATAATGGTGGTTTTAGGTGATTTTAGTGTTGACACCAGTACTGAAACCCAATCAAAGATAGTAAAACCAAATATGACATGGTTAAAACTGACCGATTCTGGCAGAGAATGAAACATTGGCAAGCATTTTTAGCTAGTTTATCTTGATTAGATATCTTGTAGACCAAGAGAAAGTTATAGCTTTAAAAAGATTGAAAAAACAAGTGGCAAAGGAGATCAAGGCATTGGCATATGCCAAGGAAAATTATTCAATAGTTTTTAATAATCATTGTTCCAAGAAATGCACTATAAAACCCAATACGCACCTTCGAGCTGAAAGTAGTTGTTGCTCAGCATCTGCATATTTTCCCTTTTCAATCAAGGAACATGTAGCATTGTAAGCAAGTTAAAAGCTACTAGAAGGTTTAACTTTAAGAGTATCCATCATTCCCTGATCTTCAGCAGACCTACCAGCTGAGATCAAAGCAGCAATGATATTTGTCTTCAACTCTTGGGATTCGATCTTGAATTTTTGAAGTTTGTAATAGCTTTTCATGCAAGCATCCATTTTGTTTAGTCGGTAAAAAAATAGCTCTTCCAACTGCAGAACCATAGATGTTTGTTCATGACCATTTAATAACTCCAGTGATTCATTTAGCTTGTTTTGCCTGTAAAGGCAAAATGCCTAAATAAGACATGGACAAGTAAGATCCCAAGAAAATAATGCTTAAAAATCAAGTATGCTTAGTTAATTCAATAGTCATGAAATGTGAGAGCAGGAAAGTAAGAAATAATGCCTTCAAATAAGCTTAAGAAAAGAGAATTAATGAAGGTTAAATTAAGAGAAAGTCTCAACAGCTACCTTCAGACATAACGTTATCCAGTGTCTATTAAGCATACTCAATAGACACAAAATGATTGAATAATTTCTACTTTTCTCAACCTTTAAAATGACATATTGGTAATAACGTTTGCTTTGGTTTTCCTTAAAAAACTTACCATCCTCCCCGAACATCCTTAAGTTTTTCTAAAGAATTTCGTATGGTTGTTTCCTAGTTGAACAAGATCAATCTGCATGCTCAATTAGTATAGGAACCTAGCCCACAAAATGGCCTTCTAGTTTTTGTATGCCAAGGGGCACTCATGTCCTTGAATGCCTCATGGCTGATGTCAGGTTGATGGCTGAAGCAAAAAAATGGATTCATCATTACTTTCCATTACATTAGAGGCTGCATGGCACAAAATACTCTAGCATTACACGCAAGCATGTGCACATACACACATAATTGCACAAAATCTAGGTTTGAAAGAGATAAATTTCAAGAAAGGTCATTCCCTTTATATTTCCTCATTTGATAATCACTTCCTTGAAAATGAAGACCTGAAAATATAGCAAACACGTGTATTTCAACGATTTATGCATTCTTCCAAACACAGTTGCCTGAGACTTGCATATGGTTCTTTCAAGACATCTTTTCTTCCATTTATCTACATTGTTCTCCAGAGATTCTAAAATGATCAAGTCCACCATTATATATTGCCTTATCAACTAGATCAACTCTCATTTGCCCTATCTATATTTGCGGGTTAAACAACTATCTAATCGCCAACAACTGCAACTGTATTATATTTTGAACGCCCGTCACCTGGTCAACCCCCCCAAAAAAACAAAACCAAAGCCCATAAAAATATAATAATGGCTATCCCTCTATCCACACTTTAAGGTAGATAAAAATCTTTTGTTAGATCATTTGTCGTTAGCTTTTTTCCCTTAATATCAACAGGTAAACTACAGATGATACAAAACAAGGCTTCCATAAAAATGCATATAAAGTCAATTGCCTTCAATAGCATTACAGTGAATGAAGCATTGTCTAGGTAAAATGACAATGGTCGGAGAGACCGACGGCTCCGTTGTAATTACAATGATCAAGGCAACAACATCAACTACATGTGGCCAGTTCCACCACAGTGGAGCGTAAATTTATGGAAAAGATGTGCTTTGAAATTATTAACATGAATTCAGGAAAAATAATAATTCAGATTATTTCATGATATTAACTACTACATCTTTGTATGTTTCATAATCATCGTGGCATACTTATACGCATGTGAAATGAATGGTGATGTTATAATCCTAATTAGTATGTCATTTTATGATCTTAACTTGATAAGATCATAAAATCTATTTTTATTTTTATAATCCATGTTTACACACATCAAATAATCAAAGAAGCAGGTTGAAAGGGGTCTAGGACCTAAACATGCTTTTCTTATATTCCTCAATAGATATATTCACGAATATGAATTGTGATAAGAAAAGAATTAGTAATTAGGGTATAGTAAGGAATAGAATAGAAACTGATATTTGATGGTGGTGGTGTGTTAGGTTTTTCTAGGGTTCTAAGGGATAAAAATAGGATATATATTTTTACTGGAAAGATAGATGGGATTTTTCGGGCTAAAAGAGGGAATTTGAGGGAAAGATGATATTTTCATTGATAATAAAACTAAAATACAAGATAGATGGCCTCTTTCGAAATGAGGACCGCTCTCCCAAGCTCCAATTCGACAGGAAGCCGAACTCTCCCACTAGATCTAAGGGATCTAAACATATTCTCAAGCAATTCTTTACTCAATTTCAATATGAATCCTCTCTCTAATCTATCACTTAATTTATAATAAAACTCCTAATGAGCCGACGTCCCTAAATTACTAAAATAGTCATGGCCTAAGATTTTCAACATAAAATTACAGATATGTCCTTGGACTCCCTAAAATTAGTTCTGCACATGTGCCCACAAATTATAGATCTGGCACTGGATGGCCTCCGCACATCAAGTTTATCATTACTCTGCACCCAAAGAACCACATTATCCTCAAGGTGGTGCATCAAATCCATGAGCCATATTACTCCGAATGCAAGTGCTTGTCCCCTCTTGGATCAAAGCTCGAAATGCTCCATCCCTCTCGTCGTTGCTCTTGAATGGGTCATCGCCTTCCTGTGGGCATCCTTTGGTTTCATCAAAGCCTTGCTTGTCTCCTCAGCTATCATAGGGCCACCCAAAGTCTCCCCGTCCTTCGCCAAGTAAAATAGGCTCCGTCTGCCAACCACTGCCCACATGCCCTCTGGAAAATTTCCATGGGATCGCGGGGGCCTGGAACGGTCTGCCCGTCAGGGGGCCAAGCCTATGCGGCCCGCCAGGAGGCCAGTGGCCACCTCGAGGCCCATCCTTGTGTCACCAATCTCCTCGAGGGCCACCTTGGCTTCCCCCTGGGCCCTCCACCTCGATCGTCTTTTTCCTTGATTTTCGAGAATGATTTTAGGCCCACGGACAGATCGGTTGCTGATTTGTAGAAGATCCTTGTACAAGGTGACATCTTTCTCTTTTTCCTTGGCCAAAAGCGCTGTTTTTAGCACTAGATCTGCACCGTTGGCTTTATATTTTTCAAATTTAGATTCGGGCAGGCTTGGAAATTTTTTTCGAGATTTCATATCTCGTCTCCTCAAAGTGTTGCTTCATCGTGTCTCTCACCTCCTCAGATATCACTTGCAGTCGAACTCCCAAGCATCAACATTTCTCTCGTCATCATTAGGATCTATGCTCTGAAACGAATTTGTCAGGTTTTTTAGAGTTTAAGGGATTAAAATAGGATTTTTTTTTTGGCAAGCTGGGATTTTTATGATAAAAATAGAATTTTTAGGGCTAAATAGGGGATTTGGGGGAAAAGATATTTTTCTTGATAATAAAACTAAGAGTGCTGTTAGTTGCACCGCACAATTTTATGTTTTCATCGCACTTTTATTTACAAATTTGACATTATCTAATTCCATAAACAAAATTACTGTTTACCCACCAGATTTCACCGCACAAAAAATAAAAAAAATACATCAGTCAGTCTTGTCGGCGTTGACCCGCTCCGGGATGGCCGCCTCGGCCTCCGCCGCCACCTTATCCATCTTCTTCCCTTTCTCACAACCTGCTCAGGGATTCAGGGACAGCACCCGTGAGCGTGCTGTTGCTGAGGTTGAGTCTGTGGAGGAATGAATGAGAGATTGTCGAGGTACATGGAGATGGTGCCTTGGAGAGAGAAGCCGCTGAGATCAAGGATGGTGACTCGTTGGCGACGATGGCCACAGCTGATGTCGGTCCAGCCGTAGAACGAGGTGTTGGAGGTCCAGTTGGCAGCGTGAACGCATGTAGAATCGATGACATGATCTTTGAATGTCAATAGCGACTCGAGGTCTGTGTGGAAGTAGTTTGATGTAGACGAAGATGTCTGCAGCAGGAGCTGAACCGATAAGAAGAGAAAGGGAGATAGATTCATTGAAGCCAAATTTTGAGGGTGATGGAGTAGAAATGGGAAATGCAGCAAGATTCGGTTAAAATCCGAGAGCTGTCGATCAAGCGGATTAAGGTATAGAATTATATGACAGTAATTGGGTGGTTGTCTATTGCAACTTGCACAAAATTAGACGCTTATCTTGACCGTGAGAGAGCAATACCAGGGTTGACACAGAAAGCTAGAGCTCCACTTCCCATTTGTTTTTAAGGTCCCATTGAGTGAGTGAAGTAGAAGTGATATCAACAGGCAGGCAAAATTTATTTTAATTATCACCATTTTTCTCATAAATACATCCGTGAAGGTCCCAAATGCCATGTACTTCCTGCGACAGTGCTCGTAGTGGGCACCGTCGAACATCTGCCAGAAGTTCTTCTCCGAAAGCTTGGACACGGAGTACTGTGGCTGGAACCCGTGGTTTTGTATCAGCCAGTCCTCGAGGCGGCAGACGGCCTCGGCCACGTTGAAGACTTCGCCCCTTAGGACGGGTCCCGGGGCGTAGTAGACACAGGCATACATCTGAGCGAGGGTCGTGCCCCCTGCATTAGGTTTTGATCGAACCCCTGGCTAGGGGTACAATACCATCGTCTTGATCGGGTATTTGAAGAGCATGTGGGGACAGAGCCAAATGAGATACACATGCAAAATGTAAAAAATAAATCAGTTGTCAGTATAGCTCAAAAATTTGTACACTTTGGAACAAAATTTACCTCCATCTCAAGGTGCATAAACTCGAGCGCATCGCGAAGGTTGAGGTGACGGAGGCGGCGAGAAGGGAGATGAGGTGGAGGGGAGGGGAGGAGAAAAGAGTGATGGAAAGTGATAGGGTTAAAATTGGAAATAAGAATGGTTTTTAAGAAATCCAAAAACATTAATGCGGTGAATTTATAAGGGAGGTGAATTCATAAAATTATGCGGTGTAACTAACAACACTCTAAAACTAAAATACAAGATAGATGGTTTCTTTTGAGAGGAGAACCGCTCTCCCAAGCTTACATTCAAGAGAAAGCCGAACTCTCCTACTAGATATAAGGGATCTAAACATATTCTCACCCATTTCTTCACTCAATTTAAACATGAATCCTCTCTATAATCTCCCCCTTATTTATAATAAAACTCCTAATGAGCCGCCGTCTCTAAATTACTAAAATACCCGACCTAGGATTTTCAGCCTAAAATTACATATCTGCCCGTAGACCGCCTAAAATTACAGTTTCACCCATGCGCCCAGAAATTATAGATATGCCACTGGTTGACCTCCGCACCCCAAGTCTATCATGGTGGTGGCGCTCACAAACTTCAAGGAGCTTGTTGATGCCATGTTAAAATAGAAAATAGGTCACACTCACAACTACGTCATTGGTGCTTCTTATATGGGTGAAACCATCGATATAATATCCTTATAGACCAACCAGATCTAACACTCAAAAGTCATCTTTCTCTTCCTCTCTCTTTCAAACACAAATCCAACATACTAATTCTAATTCTGGACTTAATTCAATTCCCATTACAATTATTATTCTGGAACAAGATAGATGCCTGAAGGCTCTACAAATTTCTTCAGGTAGTTTCCTTCAAACTGTATGAGCAAACAGTAGATCAGAAAACCATATTGTCTGAATTCACATTGGCAGTAACATTTGGAATGTCAGCGTTAAGATGGCAGCTTATGCAAGAAAGATGTAATGCACCGAAGAGAAATTTATGAGGAATGAGATCAGATGTCCTCGAAAGTTCATAGATTCAAAGATCCAATTTCTCCAACTTGTTTTCTAGGGTTGACACTGCCACAGAGCCTAAATTCGCCTTAATAGGCGTGCTGGACCAGCCTCCATCGGCAAAGCAAGAATGATGATGGAAGATGATTTTTTTATGGGCAAGAAGGAGACAGACAGGCTAGTAATTTGCTTCAGATACTTATTAACCTAACCCAGAGAAGTGCAAACGAATGGAAAATTTGCAAATAACACACATATAAGATGAAGATGAAGAAGAAATATGACGAAAACGAAAGAGATAGAGCACGGTTAGCCAGGTGTTATTTGCATCACCCTGCAAATGAAAAGCTTTGTACATTTGATGTCATGTGTTAATTATAAAATAATGTATGAACGAAACAAAAAAAGAAAGTTCTGTCCTCTTTGACATTTTAAGTCGGAAATATTGCCTAAATTGTTTCCTTTTCTTTTGCATAAATCATTTTATTTTAAGTTTGAAGTGGTGCATAAATTGTTTCCTTTTCTTTTGCATAAATCATTTTATTTAAAGTTTGAAACAAAAAATCTTCATGAATCTGTTCGAAATATACCTCCTCCTTGTGAATTTAAAGAGAAACATCTTATTCATACTGAGTACTTTAATAATCGATAACCATATCAATCAACTTCACTTATGAATGTTTTATCCTAAGTGCACTTACTTATTTACTAGAGCAACCACATCATAGCAAAAGATTAGTCACAGCAAAGCAACATAGCAAAAGATAAGTTACATCAACTTCATATACCAGACACTATAGAAAGTACCAAAATTTTCAGGTGATTATACAGGTGTATATGTTTCATCAAGCTTTCCCTTGCTCAGGCAATCAAACAGGAAAAATATGGATGCAAAAGAGTAAAAGATTCCAGATTCATTCTTCCCTTTATTAACTGAATGCCGTAGAGTAGATTAAAAATCAGGAGTTATAATCGCAGATTTTGGAAAACAACTTGTGATTATGGTTCGTCCTCAGCACGAAATGGCATGGGAAGTGAAAAATATAATATGATAATTTCTAGTTTTTACATCAAAATTACATGGTTTTTCCAACAACTTGCGTTGAAAAATGCTTCTTTGTAATTTTGCAAGTTCACATTTAATATGGTTTTCGAGGTCAAAGGGCTGAGTCACTTTGTATAATTAAATATTAGAATTTGTTCTTCTGCAAAAACAACATATCAGCTAGATAATCATCATCATCTTATTAGAAGTTGTTCTTCTGCAAAAACAATATGGCTGCAAAAGAATCACCAACATCTTAGCCTTCACCCCAAAAATTGGGGTCGTGAAAACAATTCCAGGTCGTGATGTCATATACTCATACTCGTTTTAGACTCGGTAAAATAAAATCAGAACATGATGTCAAATACATGTTTTCATGCATTATGATTTAAAGCTTTCTCATCCGGCAACCAGCATCTTTCTTATCACTTCTTATCACTTGCATCCATATCTTCTTCGATCTACCTCTCTTTCTCTTTTTCTCTTGATCTCGTCTTTGGCATATATGATCAAATCATCACTTGTGATGTTATCTCATCTTATCTACCATAAGGACCACGCATACCCTTTCTCTGATATCCACGATTATTATCTTATCTTATCTAATGTTTCTACATATCCATGGTAATATTTGCATATCTGCCATCCTCATACTTTGTTCATATTTCTTGATAATAAACTGACATTATATACCACATAACAAAACTTGTCTAATCATTATCATGAAAAATGTACTTTTTAGCCGTAACGATATATTTCAATTACACAACACTTTTATTATGGCTCTCCACTTCAACCATACTGTTCTAATTATATGATCAACGTCTTTAATTCAGGCATCCTTGTAAATAACAGATCCAAATTACCTAAAATACTTATCGATATACTTTTCACATACAGCTTCTGCTGGGATCCTGTAACAGCAAATAGAGACACTCGGATGGGGTGAATAGTGTTCAAGAAATCAAATACAAACTTTTAAATTAACTCCTTTAATTTTCTACCTAAGACTCCAATAAGTGTAACATTGGTTAGGTTTTAATCAACAATGATGTAATCTTGCAAGTATGATATAAAGAATAATCGGCAAAATAGTAACAATTGCAAAAATTAACACAAGAGTGGAAGCAACGCAAACAACAAAAGTTATCCTAATTCGATCACCTTTGACACTTGGGATTTTCCACTATCAATCTCTCGACCGAGAGAATTACAACACTTGGGATTTTCCACTTTGAGAATTTCAACTTACAATCATCTCAACTCTTTGAGGATTTCACTACCACGCAACACTTTGTGGATTTCACCTAACAACAAACCAACCAACTCTCAACACTTTGAGAAAGAAAACCTCATTCTCATAACTCAAAAGTGAGAAATACTTACAAAACCTTCTCTTGATGAAGAACAACTTTCATATAGCCTTAACTGAAGCTCTTTGTGTAAAGTGAGTGATACGACCATTTTACTGAGGCCCAAATGCAAGCGGCCCGAGCCCAAACCAGAGACGGGAGGCCTACAAAAGGGATTCGGCCCAACCGACAAGGCCCACGAAAGGACTTGGAGTCGGACCATCCACGACCCGGCGTACGTTCGGTTAGCCCACCCTCACAGGAGATAACCGCTCCCCTAAGAGCGTGGCACCTTAATGACCATTAAGAAGCCCATTAATCGACCTCCACGACACATGCAGTCGCCTTGAAGGAGGCGGATCATGGGGGCGTGAGTGGGGAGCGATCAGGGGACGTGGATTGGGGGCGATCGTGGGCCGAACCCTATAAAAGGATTACGGAGGCAACCAAGAGGAGGATCGAATCCCCGACATCAACAACGGAGGTATTCCACTAAGAGACCTTGCTTTCCCCATTATCTCTCCTCCCATAGCTCGGTCCAAGGATACGCATGCCAGCCTCCTTGCAAGCTGTATCGATCCCACCGAGTATCATTCAGATCCGTTCTGACTTAGGCATTGGAGGGGACTTGGCCGGAACCAATGTCCGGCCCCCCTGACAAGTTTATTCGTCTATTCAGGAAGAAGAGGTCCCGAGGCACCGAGGCCACCCCCCAGCGCAGAACTCACCAAAGCAAGGCCTGCACAACAGCGAGCCCGTTCGCCGCTAGCGAACATCCCAATCAACTAAGTCTAAGTGACCATCAGGGCGCCGAGGCTTACCCTTGGCACTCACCCAGGTACCGAGGCCGAGCGCTCACCCAGGTACCGAGGCTACCCCTCTGCACCTCGCTGCCCGAGGCCCAACACTCCAGACGAAGGATCCGTTCGTCCTCAACCCACCAAGCGAGTCGTTTCCTGTGTTGAAGCAAGGTCTCGTGCAGCCTTCGTTGAGAACATGTACACTCGATGGGACCAAGGGATTCCAACCGATCCCTTGACCACGTTTACTGACCAACCGCTGGTCAATGATCCTGTAGTGAGAAAACACCCGTAAACATCTGGCGCCGTCCATGGGAACGATACAAGCCAACGTCAAACCACTGAAATGGACCAATCTGTAATGGCTTGGGGCGAATGCCCCCCATCCACAAGGACCACCCGAGAACCAACACAGCCACACCACCAAAGGGACAGGTGACTCCCGCTCGGTGACCCAAGAGCAGCTCCGTCTCTTTGCGCAAGAGACCAATGCCCACATCCAGACGTTGGCTACCACGATCCAACAACTCGTCGGCAACCCGTCCATCCTGGATGGGACGATGGGGACCCCCGATCAGGGAGGGGGCCCACCGGCCTTTACGATCGGCCATGGTTGTGGACCATGGGGATGGAGAGACCAACCTGGAACGACGATTCACCCTTTCGAACTTCATCCCAGTGCGATCCCTCACTCCCACCTCGCCTCTGGAGGGGGACAGAGGGGTCCCGAGCAAGGAGGGGACGAATCGGTGACGGCCTAATCTCGGCAACCACGCTTGACTAATCGACGATCGACTGATCATCGAGCCACAGGGGACCGACCTCGTCGAAGCGAAAGTCCCCATCGTGGAAGGCAAACGAGCCGAGAATACCAACGGGAGAGGAGAGGCACCCGCCGACCAACACCCGTCCCCAGCTCGGCTGGGATTAGGGCGAGCCCCCTGTGCGACCCCGTTCGCTCGCCGCAGTAGCTCGACCTCTGTTTGAGCATAGGTGGGTGCCCGGGGGGGGGCGCCAGGGGTGACCGTTGCCCGCTGACCAGGAGGATAACTGAAGCACAGGTGCCCTCAAGGTTCAAGGTGTCGACCTTAGAGAAGTATGATGGCACGGGCGATCCGGAGGACCACGTCATGGACTATGAGGGAGTCATGTCGTTTCAAGGGACCGACGACACCTTACTTTGCAGAGGCTTCTACTCCACCCTCTGGAAATCAGCCCGGAGCTGGTATCACAGCCTCCCCAACCGATCCATCGACAGCTTCGAGGACCTCTCCCAGCAATTCTGTAAACAGTTTATGACCAGACGTCAGGTAAAACCGGACTCAGAACTCCTGTTCAATGTAGTGCAAGGTCCCGGGAAAACCCTAAGGCACTACATGCATCGTTTCAACGTGAAAAGACTGAACGTGGAGAGCTGCCCCGAGTTGGTCGTTAAAACGGCCCTGAAGAAAGGGCTCCGACACAAGGGTCTGAAAAAGTCATCGCAGAATGATCCACCAAATTACCTCGCCGAGGTCATAGCCTGGGCGGAGCGCTACATGCTGATGGAGGAAGCGCTTGCCGCAGAGGACGGGAGTCACCCGGCAGGGACTAAGCGAAGATCCAAGCACGACGAGAGCGAGCGTCGCGGCCCTGACGAACCACGGCAGGAGAAGAGGTCCAAAGGAAAGCAGCGCATGGAGGAGCAACGACCCCCTCAAGCTGAACATCGCCCCGGACGTCGTCCTCGTGCTCGTACAAAAGGAAGGACGTTTCAGCAGGCCACCTCCGAGGATGAAGAGATGCAGGAAGGACGAAGAGAAGTATTGCAAGTATCACAAAGACAATGGCCATCACACCGACGACTGCTGGTATTTAAAGAATGATATAGAGAAGCTGGTCAGCCAGGGCCACTTAAAGAATTTCATCGATGACTCAACCGTCGCCCCCGGGGAGGGGACATCCAAGCAGATGGATAAGGTGAAGAAGGTGAACGTGGTTCAGGCGGCCATGCGCATCATCGAGTGAGCGGATGGGACGATCAACCGCAACCTCGCCTGGGCAAGGCTAGCTTGCCCTCGCCTCCCCCATTTTGTTTTCCTTCAAATTTACACCCGGGTTCAAGGAATGGAAAGAGAACCGTGATAGTACATCTCTGTTTTTTTTCACTTTATCTGGCTTGGCGATCGATTACGGAACATGTGGAAAATCACACACCCCCCGGGATGGGTTTACGACCCGATCGACTATAAGGCTGGGGGCAGCTCCCCCAACGGGCCGATCACCAAGCCTGTCCGTACGGCTGGGGGTAACTCCCCCAGCAGGCGGGTTCTTCGATTGGTCGTTAGCCGGAGGGTAGCTCCCCCTAGACCAACAGACCCGATCGACTGAAGGCTGGAGGCAACTCCCCCAGTGGGCCAATCACCAAGCCCGTCCGTAAAGCTGGGGGCAACTCCCCCAGCAGACGATATCATCGGTTGGTCGTAAGCTGGAGGGTAGCTCCCCCCGCTAACCAACCGACCCGATCGACTGTAAGGCTGGGGGCAGCTCCCCCAGCGGGTCAATCACCAAGCCCATCCGTAAGGCTGGGGGCAACTCCCCCAGCAGGCAGGTTTTTCGGTTGGTCGTAAGCCAAAGGGTAGCTCCCCCGCAGACCAACCGACCCGATCGACTGTAAGGCTGGGGGCAACTCCCCCAGCGGGCTGATCACCAAGCTTGTCTGTAAGGCTAGGGGTAACTTCCCCAGCAGACGGGATCATCGATTGGTCGTAAGCCGGAGGGTAGCTCCTCCCGCTGACCAACCGACTCGATCGACTGTAAGACTGGGGGCATCTCCCCCAGTGGACCAATCACCAACCCCGTCCGTAAGGCTGGAGGGCAACTCCCCCAGCAGATGGGACCATCGGCTGGTCATAAGCCGAGGGGTAGCTTCCCCCGCTGACCAGCCGACCCGATCGACCGTAAGGCTGGGGGCAACTCCCCCAGCGGGCAGATCAACATGGCCACCCATAAGGCTGGGGGAAACTCCCCCAGCAGGTTGGAGCATTGGTTGGGTGTAGGTCTGGGGATAGCTCCCCCAATGGCTCAAACGACCTGATCAGCCGTAGGGCTGGGGGCAACTCCCCCAGCAGGCCGATCCCTCGACCGCCCATATGACTGATGGCAAGCCCCCCTTCCACAAGGCGGTCACCCGATCGGCCTGAGGATCACGGATGAAGGGAAAACCACAGCAAGTTGGCCGAGAACACTCCCAAGGCACAAGCCAATCAGGCCGATCGGCATGGTGTCCCGGAAACCCTCCGCGCGCACGACGAGTGATGGGGGGACATCAAGGGATCACCCCCCTTACCGGATCGAACACTACTGCGGCCCAAAAGACTAAGAGTCTTCCCCCTCCGCAAAACGACTCTGTCAGCGGGAGGCCAGAGATGAAGACAACCGGAAAAATAACAAGAAATGAAGAGGTACAAGGACCTACGAAACACTTTATACATTGCACCTAAAAATTATTCTGTATTACAGGGCAAAGTGGGAGGGAAACAAAAATTGAGAAGCACTGCTTAGGGGGCCGAGGCCCGGGATGATGCGTCCTCTGGAACCTCACCTTGCTCGGAGTGAGGAGGACCTTCAAGGCCTGGCGGAGGTCGGGGAAGCGATTGTCAGGCACGCTTCTCGAACCTCTGAAAGGAGTCTCGGAAGACCCCCACAATCCTGGGGACCAAGAGGTCCTCGCAGGTGTCGAAGGCCTCCCTGAGGGCCTCCGTAATCCGCGGCCTCAGGACCCCCTCATAGCCCCTCTCCACCTCCTCAACGAACCGATGCACCTGACACAGGACCCCCAGATCGTTCCAGAGCTCGCCCCTCTCTCGATGGAAGGATTCTTCCGCCTCCTGGGCCGACCTCTGAGCGTCGGCTAGGGCCCTCTGCAGATCCAGCACCTCGGAGGCAAGTTCGTCAACCCGATGCCGCAGCTGCCGAGCTTCCATACGGGCTGCTTCGGTCGCCACCTCGGCTGCCCTAGCCCTCAAGCGCTCCCACGCCAAAGACTCTTCGAGGTTGGTCGCATGGTCCACACGGCGCTGCACTTCAACAGCCATCACGGTGGCCTGCAAAACAAAGGTGGTGAGCCAGGGGAGACACCAGACAGGATCGGGCACGACGGAGAGACCAACCTGCTGAAGCTGCCATACTAGAGAGCCGGCCAGTCGGTCAGAGGAAACCCTCTTCAGGAAAGAGCGGTCCCTTGAAAGGACGGAGCTCCGCGCCAGCTGGGTGGCCACGGCTCGGTCGACAAAAACCGAATCACCAGGCGCGACATCAGGACCTGCCGGGAGAGTCAACAGGGAGTCCCCGACACCGGCCCAAGATGGCTCGGCTGAGTCGGCGGGGGTGGCCATCAATGCCAGCGGGAGGGTCTCTCCCGAGACAACTGACGCCCTGAGAACCACGGGGGGTGGACCTCCTCGATCGTCTTCTTCCTCTTCTTCCTCTCGTCATGCCCCACGGACTCCGAAGGGGGGCGCTTCCGCTCCCCGCTGCGACCACCCGTGGGCATGCGTGGCGACGGGCCGGCGCCCCCATTGCCACCCTCGGCACTGACGAAGCTCGGGGGGTCGGCAACCGCGGGGGATTCTGCCACTACCTAGGCAAGCGACACTGCTAGAACCGTTGGCTCCAGCCTCCCCACTGCCAGATCGGCTGGGTGCACCTCCTCCTCCATCGCACGGCAAGCGCCCGGCCCGAGGGGTTCCCTCGACCTCTGACAGCCCCCTGGTGGATGAGCTCATCGACATCACGGCTGAATTCTCGACCCGCCATCTCTGTGGAAAGAAAGAAGATCAGTGTCACGCCCCGCTTCCCAAAAATGTGGAGGCGAGACGTGAGAAGGTCCGCTCAGACTTGAAGCTACAAAGCTGCAAGTCCGATAAGCGTCAATCAATTTTAATTGGCAGGTCCTTGCAACGCGAAACGAAACAAAGATAATAATGAGGAAATGAGACAAAAGAGAAATCTCAGAATATCCATAAAATAAGTTTCAACATCACAGAAAAAGCCACCAGGCTGAAAAGAAAAAGAGTCTAAAGGCCCAACATGGCCAACAATAGTACAACGTACAAAGCAAAGGTGCTACACACCGACAACTAACAGAAAACCTAAAACAAAAGGAAGCTCAGCAAAGTCACTAAGAGTGGTCACCGGCGTCCACAAAACTCCCCCTGGGCAGACATGGACATCAGGCTCAGCGACAGCAACTACCACGTACTCAGCTACAGTCTCTGGCTCAGGGTCTAACATGTGACACCCAAAAGAGCAAGGGGCACATGTCAGCAAGTCTACAAGAGACTTGTGCAAGGAAACTGAAAGTGAAAGTAAGCAACCTAGCAGTTATAGCATGAATGCAACGACATGGCAGTTAAAGTATGAGTGCAACAAGTAAAGTAAAGTAAAGTATGAGCATGGCATGGATGTCAAGTTTTACAAGAAACACTCACTAGTACAAGACAAGTAAAGTAAACACGTCGTGCACAGAGATTACGCCTTTTGGCTAGAGTGGCTGCGTGGCCAACTCCTAGCTCAAGTGATCGCTTATCCCTACCCCTCCACGTGTATCGAGCCAGGGCCTTACCCCCGAACGCGTATGCTCGCTTCTGGATCACGAGCCAGGAAGTGTATTTCAATATGGCATATGGGTGCACCTAGCCGGACAAGGAGATCGGGCATTGGTTTTTGACCAACACATGATGGCGTAGGGGTGCACCTAGCCGGACAAGGAAGTACAAGTAGTGTAGCGTGTGCTACGAATGCAACAATTAATTTGGATGACATGTAAGATGCAATGCATGGCAATTAAAAGTGCGTACAGATAAGGAATTTAAACGTGACAGATATCAATGCATGCATGACATGGCAGGGTGACGGATCTAGCTTCGTTGTCAAGCTAGACCCTAAAGTTGCGTCTAGACAGCTATCATTTCACTGTCTAGTCTCTTTTACGCTAAAAACAAGGAAGTGGCCTAAAAACATGGCCCTACACAAGAGTTGGCAAGTTTCACTTGCCTGCAAGTACAACGTCTGAGCACACCGACCAACGAGTCCAAAGTCACAATTATCCTATGTGCACAAGTCCATCGGCCTACATCTGTTTTATTAATCTTGATTAGTGAATTCTAAAACATTTAAAATACTTTTAAAACATTGATTTTAGTCTTGATTAACATGCAATGTGTTGGGGGTCCTAGGGGTGCAAAGCGTTACCTCAACACGACGCGAAAGCAACACTGGCGTCGGGTAGCGACGCCAGGGGTTGGAATAAGAGAACGCGCTCCAAGTCCAGATTCCAATATAGATTCCTCGCTGGAAAGTTCAGAGCAGCAACCGGAGCGACGAATCTAGATTCCAAAGCTAGCATGTGCGACGACGGGCTATGACGTGTCGCAACGTCGTACGCGGCAAATCGTCGGAGAGAAAACACCTAGGTGGGGCCCACAGTAGTCCTAGGGACCAATAGGAGACCCACAATGCCTCTGGAGAACTTGGGGGGCCCACGGTGGCAAGTGGTGCGACGGGTGCGGGGTTGCGACGATTGGCTCTCGGTCAGACACGCTTGGTACGGGGATTTTGCTCGGTCGGTGCGGGGGAACGGGCCTGTGCAGCTGCAGGGGTCGGTCACAATTGCGGGTGCGGGGTGATGTCTTGGTCGGTGCAGGGCGATGTCTCGGTCGGGCGCTGCGGATGTGGGGGTTGCAACGTTGCAACGTGCAGCGATGCGGCCGTGAACGGGCGGCTGCTTCGGTCAGACACGGTGCGGAGCGAGGTGCGGAGCGGGTCTGCGAAGCGGGGCTGTGCGGTGCGGAGCGGGTCGTGCGGAGCGGCCAAGCTCTCGGTCAGACCGAGAGCTCCTCTCGGTCGGAGCGGGAGAACGGAGCGGGGCGTGCAGCAGGGTGCGGACGAAGCTTGGTGCGGGCGGGAGCGTCGGTCAGGGCGGGGATTTGGGGGCGATTCCGTCGGTCGGTGTGGGCTTGGTGCGGCAACGTTGCGACGATTCGTCGCAATGTGAATTTTGGGTTTTGGAAGCGGCTAGGGTTAATTTCTTGCGAAAATAGGTCTTCCTAGAGGTTGTTTATATAGTGTAGATGTGTTGACTTGGTCTAGGGCTAATCCTAATGGGATTAGGAGTTTAAAAATATTTAAAATTCAAATCTCACCCTCTCCAACTCACCCAAGGCTTGGGTGCGGCCCAAATGAGCTGAGATTTGGCTCAAAAATATTTTGAAGTATTTAAAACGTAATAAAATTTTGTTTGGCCGAAAATAATTTAAAACGTAGCTATTAAAAATATTTTAAACCTTGCTAAAAATATAAAAGTGGTCAAATAAGCTCCAAAAATTATAAAATAAATATCGGGATGATCATGATGACGAAAGGAAGCTAACTAAGAGACGGATCTCAATTTTGACGTCGGACGACGAAACTAAAAATAGAAACGTCTCCCGTCAAAAGTGAAAATCGCAACGTCTCATCGAATAAGATTAAATTGTGGGAAAACGACTCGAGAATCGTCGTTTCAAATTAGTGTCACTATTTAATACTCTCAGAGACGTTCACAACGGCATATCACACTAAAGTGTTCACAAAGCAACAAAGTCTAAAACAAACACGTGCACGGTCAACAGCACGTGCACGAAGAAGATACGATCGGAAAGCGACTGTTACATCCTCCCCACCTTAGAATAAAGTCCGTCCTCGGACTTTCTAACTATAAATATAACTCTAACTAGACTAGCTGCTATCACAATCACATCACACCATAATTCACTCAGGTATATTACAAGTGCTTATATATGCACTAGGTAGTCAACCAATAACTCTGCTATCCTATATATATTCACGCACATATTTCAATCATATGTATGCATCCCTAATATAACTACTACTTACCTAGCACAAACGATAGTTCAGATACTCACCTAAGATTAGTCTTATACCAGCAAATACAATCATTGCTCTACGTATAGATAACTACCTATGCACAACCAACATGGGTATACTACTCTCTAATACTTCCTAGTGTACATTCCATTTCACACATCAACACATGTGATCACACCATACCATTATTAAATCAAGTTTCACTATATCTAATATACATTCACCACTACTATAGTTTCACAATATATAGTCATTCAAATGCATGCAAATAGTTCACCATATATTCACATCACATACGGTCCTATAACTGTATTTACGACACGCCACATATACCATAGTCGCCAATACCTATAACTAAGTGTTGAATATTGGACTCCCCGGATTTGGTTTTGGATGATGAGCAAACATAAATAATTCATGAACTAACAATTTGTGAGCGCAGTATTGGAGATCGTCACCAATTTCACGTGAACATTCAAAGCGACATCTCAACACTTTCCAAAGCTCATTTTCATGCCTAAAGCTTCGTTGAAGCTCTTGCGACGCTTTGGAAAATATGAAGATTCAATCGAAGCTATCGAAGACCGTTTATTAAGGTTTTATTTATAGTCTTTTAGCTTCGATATATAGAATGTTAAGCCTTGAGTATATCTTACGTCTATATCTTCATTACGCTCATTTCGTAGCTCTAGGATCCTTGCACAAGTTCATTCTAACTTCCTCAAAGCGTCGCGCTTCGATTCGGACTTTGTTGTGCATGTTAGTTGGTACAAGAACAAGTACTGACCGACTAGATGGTGATCAAGTCGGTCGGCAACTGTTCTTGGACCGACTAGTTTGATTCCTTAAATTCTTGGACTTTACTGTTTACAGTTAGTCGGTCTACGTTGACTCACCGACCGACTAGTTTGTGAACTAGTCGGTCAGTGATGCTTCTTTGACCGACTAGTTGAGACTTACTGTTCACTCTAAAATTCTCCTAAGCTATTGTTTACCGTTAGTCGGTCTAAGAACGTTTGATGACCGACTAGTTGACAATCTAGTCGGTCAACTTTTGTTCTTGGACCGACTAAGTCAACTTGCCTTCAGACTATGTTGTTTTGCCTCTTAGTCGGTCTACGTTCATTGGATGACCGACTAGTTGTGAAACTAGTCGGTCAGACAGTGTTCTTGGACCGACTAGATTTCTAGGTCTGAAATTCTATCTCTTCTCAGATCTGCTCTTAGTCGGTCCATGCTTTGTGACTGACCGACTAGTTGATGAACTAGTCGGTCAGTGAGTGTTCTTTGACCGACTAATTATCACAGATTTCTTTCCGTTGGAGATTGACCTAACTTGTTTTTATGGGACCCTATAAATACAAACCTAGGTCATTTCTATCTTCAATAGAGCTGCCATTAAGAGATTCATTGAGTTCTAAAGAGATAGCTATTCTCCCTCAAATCTAAAGCTCTCTTCCTCACAAGAAACCCATTCTCTCTCATTTCTAGATCTAGAGAGAAGCTTGTTCTTGGTGAGCTCTTCAAGCTATTGCTTGATTCAAGTTTCCAAATCTTCCCTAGGCACCCATTGCTGCTCATTTCCTTGGTGCTAGGGTTTGGTAACTTCATCTTCCTCAAATCCTTCATTCCACCTATTGGGTAAGAAAAACTCAAGGTATAGGATTTTGTGGTAAGCTTGTTTATTTCATATTAAACTCTTTAATATTGCTTTGTGATTCTCTCGGTTGTGAGAGAAGGTTGTGATCCCGGGTTGTGGGATTCACGTTTGCTATTGCATGTATGATTTGATCTTGTGAAGGTTTTTCACAAGATATTCATAGTGGAAATCTTGAGTTAGGGTTTCTAACTCAAGTATCCGGAAGGGATCCGGGTGGTTGGGACGTAGGATCACCGGGAACAAGTCGGGGAGACTTGGGTGGATCCGAACCCATTAACATCGTTTGTTAGCATTGTTAATTTCTTTGTTGTCATTCAATTTAAGCTTCCGCAAATTGATTTGGTAGTTGTGTGCAATTTAATTTGGAATTACACGCCTTATTATTTTAAAGTACTATTCACCCCCCCTCTAGTACTTGTGCAGTAGCTGGTAGGGCATTACATTTGGTATCGGAGCCAGATACTCAGCTATGTCTGCCAACGACAACAAGACCGTGCCTCCACCTTCCAACTACGACACCTTCAGGAACCGTGAAGGAGCGTCATCGGTGATGGAAGGACATTCCTCTACAAGGCCTCCATTCTTCAACGGTACCAACTACGGGTACTGGAAATGTCGGATGGAAACCTTCCTCCGAAGTGCATCTTTATGGAGGACTACAATGAAGGAGTACATCGAGCCCGAAGAAGAAGATTTTGAGAAATGGACTACCGCGGAGGTCGCCGCGGAGGTAAGCAATGCCAAGGCAATGAACGCCTTGCAATGCGCATTGGAGCCCGAGGACTTCAATAAGATATGCACATGTAAGAGTGCATATCAAATTTGGAACTCTCTCCTCATACTACATGAAGGGACGAGTCGGGTAAGAGACTCTAAACTCGTTGTCGTAACCAAAGATTACGAAATGTTTCATATGCAACAGGGCGAGAAGATGAAAGAATATTACGCTCGCTTCGTTGACATAATAAACGAGTTAGAGGCCCTCGGTAAGATCTACACTCAAAAGGAGAAGTGCTTAAAGCTTATTGAAGGACTTCCCTCTTCTTGGGAAAAACGTACCTTCGCCATCGAGGAAGGTAATGACATGAACAAATATACCGTAGTTCAACTAATGGGTACTTTGATGTCATACGAGGTACGCAAAGATAGCAAGGTGAAGCTACAAGAAAAGATGAAGTCATATTTGAACCTAGATGCGCCTAAGAAAAAGGCGATTGCATTCAAGGCGACTTCATCCACATCTTCCGATGATGAAGACTCGGAAAACGAGTTGGACTTGGAGTCCATGGCACTCATGGCCAAGAAGTTCAACCGTTTCTTCCGGAAAGGTAACTTCAAGACCAAAGGTAAATTTGGTTCTTCTAACGCCTCTTCCTCTCCTTTGTGTTTCAAGTGCAATAAGCCAGGACACATAAAAGCGGAGTGTCCTCTCAACAAACAAAAGGAGAAGTGGAAGGCGCCAAAATTCGATAAGTCCAAGAAATACAAAAAGGGGTACAAGAAAGGACTTGTCGGAGCAACATTCACCGACTCCGAGGATTCCTCAAGCGGAGAGTCGGATGATGAGAAAGTGGAGCAAGCACATATGTGCTTCATGGCAAGAGAGGAGAACGATCAAGGATCCTCCTCTTCCGATGATAGTAATGATGAAAGCGATGAGGTAACGATGGATGATCTTAGAAATGCTAACTCTCAACTTTGGTCAAAATACACTAAGTTAGTAAATAGATATACTAAGGTAAAAGATGACCTAGCTAGCATTCAAACATCGCCTAAGAATATCATCACCAACAACGACACCGTTGTTGAAGAGTTAAGAAATGAGATTGTGAATCTCAAATCTAAACTTGAACATGTTAGCATTGAGGATGCGGAAGAACATGAGATAGCGGATTTAACTTCTCAAAACTCGACTTTGAGTATTGAGAACGAGAATCTTAAATCTCGTGTTTATGTGCTCACATCGCAAATATCTGCTTTGGATACTTCTATGCGTTCTCTCAAAGAGAATTATGAGAACACATTAGGCCGAATCAATAGATTCAATAAAGGTAAGGACCATTTGGATAAAATCCTAAGTGACTTACTTCCGGCCAATCACCACATTGGTTTGGGGTATACGATGGGATGTCCATCCAAAGCGGCCACTACCTTTGTTAGGCCAACTTCCGGTGACTCTACGAGTGGTAGCAAACACTCTATTGGTAGTTCATCTACTAATGGTGCTTCCACCTCGTCCACACCCTCTTTTGGAAAGAAACCCACTTCGGGTGGACCTCCAAAGAAGGGGCATGCCTACATGTACACCAATAACATGCCACGTAGGAACACACGTCCTACTCCACCATCTCACACATATGATGATTTTTATGCAACACATTCTCGGGCACGTGCACACCATGTGAGACACCCTCACGCACGTGTTCCCACACATGCACATGTACACCCACCTCATCATATGAATAATTCTCGTCGTGCACCATTCCATCATGTCCCGTATGCCTATCCACAACATGCATCACGTAGAAATCAACGTAGCATGCATGCACCCAATAGGATGATGGCTCCCAAAATATTCACTATTTGGAGCCCAAAGGACACAAGCATGGACGAAAAACAAATGTACATGAATGCTTATTTTTCGGATGTTGTGCATAGTAAGAATTATGTGGGGAAGTCTAAGTCCACTTGGACTTGGCTTCCAAAGGTCTAATCCCTTGGACCCAATGACCTTGGGTACCATGATATGAAAGTGTCTATCTTTATGTACTCAAGGAAAAGAAAAAGAAAAGGAGCATCAAATTTAAATTTAGCTCCAAAGGGAATTGGATACTCGATAGCGGGTGCTCCAAACACATGACGGGTGACGCTCGTTTGCTCTCCGGAGTGGTTCCCATTGCGAATGGAAACCGCGTCGTATTTGGAGGCAACGAGAGCGGAACCATCATAGGTGTTGGTAAAGTCGGTAACCCTTCTAAACCCCTAATTAGTGATGTTTATCTTGTTAGTGGTTTAAATCATAATCTTATTTCAATAAGCCAACTCTGTGACAAAGGTTACAAAGTTAGCTTTGCGAAAGGATTGTGTCATATTTTAAGAAAGGATAATGAAAAATTATTATTTTCCGGAACTCGTCGTAAAGACATTTATATTTTGGATCTTCCTAAGTCATATGAACAATGTCTCGTTGCCAACACAAGTGAACAACACTTATGGCATCGACGCTTTGGACATGTGAACTTTGGAACACTATATAAGCTTTCAAAATTGAATTCTATTAAAGGTTTTCCGAAGCTTGTTTTTGAAAAGAAAAGTTTTTGTGATTGTTGTCAACGCGGCAAGCTTCCTAAATCTTCATTTAAACCTAAGAAAAGCATCTCTACTAAACGGCCACTAGAGCTATTACATCTAGATTTATTTGGGCCAACTAGAGTAGCTTCCTTAGGAAATGCAAGGTATGGACTTGTCATCGTAGATGACTATTCAAGATTTACTTGGGTATTTTCATTGTGTAATAAAAATGAAGCTTTTGAAAACTTCACAATTTTTGTTAAGAAAGTACAAAATCTCTTAGGAACCACCATTGTCACTATTCGTAGTGATCATGGAGGTGAATTTGAGAATGAGTCTTTTGAGACATTTTGTGATGAAGTTGGTATTACTCACACCTTCTCTTTCCCTCGTGCACCTCCTCAAAATGGTGTAGTTGAGAGAAAGAATAGGACGCTAGTGGAGTGTGCTCGCACTATGCTTGATGATAGCCAACTTGGCCATCAATTTTGGGCGGAAGCGGTACACACCGCTTGCTATGTGTTTAATAGAATACTTTTGAGGCCCGGCACTAAACAAACTTGTTATGAATTGTTGTTTGGTAGGTTGCCTCAAGTTAAACATTTTCGTGTTTTTGGTTCGAAATGTTTTATTAAGAACACATATGGTAGTTTGGACAAATTCGATCCGAGATCCGATGAGGGGATTTTTGTTGGATATTCTACGCATAGCAAAGCCTACCGGATATTCAACAAACGAACCTCAACGATCGAGGAATCGCTTCATGTCTCATTTAATGAAGGATTTGTTCCAACTAGAATTTCAAATGATAATGATTCTATGGATGTTTTATGTGATTCGTTTGATAATTCTAAGTCTAATGATTCTATTGATTCTATTGAGACTAACCCAACTAATGAAGTTGTTGAGAATGTTCCAAGTGATCAAGGTATTCCCAAACGGCTTCATTCGGTTCGTGACCATCCCCATGAGCAAGTCATTGGCAATATCTATGATAGTGTCAAGACGAGATCGCAAGTTCACCACTTCGCAAATTGTGCCTTTGCCTCATCGATAGAGCCAAAGAATATTAATGAAGCATGCGAAGATAGCGCTTGGATCTTAGCCATGGAGGAGGAGCTCATTCAATTCGAGAGGAATGAAGTTTGGGAGCTTGTTCCATTACCATCGAAGAACCACACCGTCATAGGGACAAAGTGGATCTTCAAGAACAAAACCGACGAAAACCAAGTCGTCGTCCGGAACAAAGCTCGGTTAGTAGCTCAAGGCTATCGTCAAGAGGAAGGTATCGATTTCGAAGAATCTTTCGCTCCGGTAGCTAGATTAGAATCAATTAGATTACTTTTGTCTTTTGCATGCCATAAGAATTTTAAATTATTTCAAATGGATATTAAAAGTGCATTTTTAAACGGAGATGTCGTTGAGGAAGTTTACGTTTCTCAACCTCCGGGCTTCGTAAATGAAAAATTTCCAAATCACGTTTTTAAACTAAAGAAAGCTCTTTATGGTTTGAGACAAGCTCCTCGAGCTTGGTATGATCGCCTAAAGAATTTTCTTTTGGATTTGAATTTTAAAATGGGCGAAGCCGATTCAACACTTTTTATTAAGCATGCGAATAATGATATTTTATTAGTTCAAATTTATGTTGATGATATCATTTTCGGTGCTACTAACTTCGCTCTTTGCGAAGAGTTTTCTAATGTGATGAAGGAACAATTTGAGATGAGCTACATGGGCGAACTCAAATATTTCTTAGGTCTCCAAATTCACCAAATGAACGATGCAATCTTCATCCACCAAACGAAGTACACGGTGGAGTTGCTAAAGCGATTTGGAATGGAGAATGCCTCCGGGAAAAAGACTCCAATGAGCACGACTACGCATCTTGACAAGGATACGGGCGGTAAGGATGTAGACATTCGTCTATATCGAGGTATGATAGGTAGTTTGCTTTATCTTACCGCAAGTAGGCCCGATATTATGTTTGCCGTATGTATATGTGCTCGTTATCAGTCTCAACCTAAGGAGTCTCACTTAGTAGCGGTAAAGCGTATTTTTCGCTATCTAAGTTACACATTAGATTTTGGATTACTTTATCCGAGATCTAGCACATATGAGTTAGTCTCATATAGTGACGCTGATTATGCGGGATGCAAATCCGACAGGAAAAGTACTAGTGGCACTTGCCATTTTCTAGGAAATTCTCTTGTCTCTTGGTTTTCCAAGAAGCAAAATTCGGTATCACTTTCAACCACCGAGGCGGAATATATTGCCGCCGGTGCCGCTTGTGCCCAGGTTCTTTGGATGAGACACACATTGAAGGATTTTGGTATTCATTGTGATACTAGCCCTATCATGGTGGATAACCAAAGTGCTATTTGTCTTTCAAAGAATCCGGTGCACCATTCCCGATCGAAACACATAGATGTCCGACACCATTTCTTAGATGATCATGTTGCTAAAAAGGACATCATTTTAGTGTACGTTGAAACCCAAAAGCAAATCACCGATATTTTCACGAAACCCCTAAAGGAGGACTCCTTTGTGCGGTTGCGTCGAGAATTGGGGATTATGGGTGAATCCGAGATATAGGATTCATATTTCAATTCAATCATCTTGCATGCTAATATATTTCGCGATATTTCATTCATGCTAGATTAATTGAATTTTTGGGAATTTGATGTGATTTATTCGAATTTATTGCTCGAATTCGTATTTCAATGTCGTATTTAAGATTTCGACGTTTTATGGGGTAATTTAGATGACTAATGAGTGAGTTAGGATGTTTCATCCAAGTGGTTTGTGAAGAGAAATCAAATTTCAGTTTTTGGACTCTTCTAGTCGGTTTCAGTTCACTTGTCAACCGACTAGATGCTCATCTAGTCGGTCAGCACATGAACTCAGACCGACTAGATCAAGCAAATATCCATCTCCTATCTTTTTCTTTCGTTAGTCGGTCATAGTACACTTTCCGACCGACTAGATTGAAAACTAGTCGGTCAGTAAGTATACTGCGACCGACTAAATCCAGCCCTAAAAATCACTCTGAGCTACTGTTTCGACTTAGTCGGTTCAAGCTCATTGACCGACCGACTAGATCGTAATCTAGTCGGTCAGTACTTGAACTGTGACCGACTAAGTGGGTTAGGGCAGTTGAGTCTTTTCGTCTTCCAACCGACTTATACTCATTTTTTATCCGACTAATTTCATTTTTAGTCGGTTATCCTCTCAGCTCTAACTCGAAAACCCCAAACCCCCTCTCGAAACCCTTCGTCTTCCGGCCGTTTCTCCATCGATCGCCGCCGTCAGCCGCCGTCGACTCCACCCCCTAGGTATCTCCCTCCCTCTCCTAGGTCGATTTCCTATTCTAGGGTTGTCTCTCCTTGTTTTCAAGCTCTAGATCCTAGGTTTTCAATTTCTAACCTAGGGTTTGTGATTTTCGAATTTTCTTGATCTCTAGGGTTGTTAGCTTGTGATCTCTAGGTTGTTAGTGACCTAGTCTTCGATTGCTTGTGCTCGTAGTGCTATGGCTAAGACTCGTATTCCGATCGCCTCTTCCGGGGCTTCTCCTATGACCGTAGGGCCTTCCGACCCTAGGAATCCCCCGAAGTCTAAGCGTCGTGCCAAGTCTACCCAAGGCTCTCCATCTTCGCCTCCTCCTAAGAAGCCTAGGACTGCCATAGTTAAACCCCGTAAATCCAAGACCAAAAAGCCTATTCTTCACACTCCGGCAACTCCTCCCGATTCCGATACTAATTTTATTCCAGAGGATGAGCCTACTAGGGAACCTACCCCACCTCCGAAGACCCGTAAGGCCAAGGGTAAAGCTCCTATGCCAGTTGGCGGTGTAGACATATCGTTGTGCCGCGATGACCCTCAGTGTCTCGTCGCGTACAACCGTATAGAACACTGTCCACTGTTGTTGGAGCATTACGTTCAGTTCTCTGATTTTCTCGGCCTTGCTGATCTTCTATCTTATAGTGGCCTTCTAGACTATCTCCGATACGACCCCAAGGCCAATCCCAAACCGTACCCTCGCCTCGTGAAATTGTTCTATGCCAACCGTATTCGAGGCCAGTACGACGCCAGTCACTCCATTGAGACGACTGTCTTGGGAACTCCTATAGTTCTCACGGCAGAAATCTTGGGGGAGATCCTTGGTTGTGCGTCGTGTGGTCTCCTCCCTTCGGACATTTCAGTAGACGACATTTCTTCCTTGGATCAGTCTATTCTTTCTGAGATTTTCCAGGTTATCCCCTCTGCATTCATTGGTGTTCCATCGAAATCCTTTAAGCCGAATGCGTGGGTTCTTAACCTGATTTTGAAGTCGTGTCTCCTCCCTAAGTATGGATCCTCTTCACTCCCCTCTCAGCCGTTTTTGAAGCTCATATACGCTCTTTTCTTGGGGTGCGAGATAAATTGGGCTCGCGTGATACTCGATAAGATGGATTCTTTCGAGTGTATACGCAAGACCAATAAGTCTGCGCACATTCCATACCCCTGCTTGTTGACCCTCGTATTCCGTCATTTTCGAGTTCCCCTCCCTCCTGACGATGAGCGTCCTTTGGGTACGCCTCTGAACGCGACGGCCGTGAAGAAATCTCTAGCGGCTCTTCGTCACGTGCAGAGGTCTACCGCATCTGCTTCTCAGTCTACTCCGTCAGCTGCTGCAGCCTCGTCTTCCCCTGCTACTTTGGACGATGTCGTACGCCTACTTCGTCAGCACGACTCCCGTTTGGCTCGTACTGAGGAGGTAGTCTGCCGTATGGCTCGTATGATGGGGATTGATCTTCCTCCTTCGGTGTCTGAGGCCGAGGAGATGGACGATGAGGAGCTTGACGAGCTTGCTACTTCTTTTACCCATGGCGATGAGGCCACTGCTGCTGCTGTTGCTGGTGCTACCACTTCTGCTCCTGGAGTTGGCACCACTTCCGGTGTTCCAGAGCCTTCTGCTTCAGCACTTCTGTCTTCTGAGCCTGCTGTAGACCCTGTTGCTGAGCCTGCTGATATTCCTGCTGACACATCTGCTGTCGAGACCCATGCTGCTGTAGAGCATGTTCCTGAGATCTCGACTCCTGCCCCGACGATTCCATCTGTTGAGACACCTCTACTCCCTGCAGATCCTGAGTCCACTCCGTCGACTGGACCCACGGACGCTGCAGATCCAGCCTCCTCCTCGTGATCGTTGTTCCGAGGACTCTCCATATACGCTTTGGATGATATATCTTAGCGAGAGTATTTTGGGTTAGGATAGAGTATGAGGGTTGTGATGTTTTGATGTATTTTGGATGGTGTCGTTGTTGTAGTATTTATTTTGATGAGGATGATGATGATGATGATGTATTTCTTCTTGATGGGTATGTTGTATTTTGATGTATTGATATCTTCTTGGATGTACTCTTGATGTTATCATTTATATATATACATTGTCGTTGTCTTTATCTTAATTCGTCGTGCACATTTTAATATTCGTTGAATGTATATGAAAAATGAATTCGTCGCTCGTAGCATGCAAACTTGGTTAAATAGATTATATTTCTATATTCATATAGAATTGTTTTCAATGCACAAAATTAACCAAGAAATATTGAATATTGGAGAGTATGTTTCATTATTCAATAAATGAAAAAAATACCAAATATTATTTTTGATGATTTTGATTATCGTTGATTTTTTTTGATAATGGAAAATTTGGCACACCTTGTTTTGATTTCCACAATTTTTCCCTTGGTGTCAAGTTGGTCCATTGCCTTTGTCTACGACTCCCGATGTTGGATTTTACATTTCCTAATTGTTGTCGTTGTATGCCCCCCATTTTTGGGATAATGCCAAAGGGGGAGAGATAATGATAATAAAATAGCGCAAATGAAAATTTAACTCAATTTCCAAGAATCTAGTTTGATATGTTAGATTCAGGGGGAGTTAAGATACATATAAGGATTTTCAAAATCCGATATTTCAAAAATCAATTCATTTTATTTATCTTACTCGTCTGCTTGATGCAATTTATTTATATTCATTTTGGAATTAACGTGTCATCAATGCAGGGGGAGTAAGTATTTTACATTTGAATTATTATCTTTGATTATTATTTATGTTGGTTTGTCATCACCAAAAAGGGGGAGAATGTTGAATATTGGACTCCCCGGATTTGGTTTTGGATGATGAGCAAACATAAATAATTCATGAACTAACAATTTGTGAGCGCAGTATTGGAGATCGTCGCCAATTTCACGTGAACATTCAAAGCGACATCTCAACACTTTCCAAAGCTCATTTTCATGCCTAAAGCTTCGTTGAAGCTCTTGCGACGCTTTGGAAAATATGAAGATTCAATTGAAGCTATCGAAGACCGTTTATTAAGGTTTTATTTATAGTCTTTTAGCTTCGATATATAGAATGTTAAGCCTTGAGTATATCTTACGTCTATATCTTCATTACGCTCATTTCGTAGCTCTAGGATCCTTGCACAAGTTCATTCTAACTTCCTCGAAGCGTCGCGCTTCGATTCGGACTTTGTTGTGCATGTTAGTTGGTACAAGAACAAGTACTGACCGACTAGATGGTGATCAAGTCGGTCGGCAACTGTTCTTGGACCGACTAGTTTGATTCCTTAAATTCTTGGACTTTACTGTTTACAGTTAGTCGGTCTACGTTGACTCACCGACCGACTAGTTTGTGAACTAGTCGGTCAGTGATGCTTCTTTGACCGACTAGTTGAGACTTACTGTTCACTCTAAAATTCTCCTAAGCTACTGTTTACCGTTAGTCGGTCTAAGAACGTTTGATGACCGACTAGTTGACAATCTAGTCGGTCAACTTTTGTTCTTGGACCGACTAAGTCAACTTGCCTTCAGACTATGTTGTTTTGCCTCTTAGTCGGTCTACGTTCATTGGATGACCGACTAGTTGTGAAACTAGTCGGTCAGACAGTGTTCTTGGACCGACTAGATTTCTAGGTCTGAAATTCTATCTCTTCTCAGATCTGCTCTTAGTCGGTCCATGCTTTGTGACTGACCGACTAGTTGATGAACTAGTCGGTCAGTGAGTGTTCTTTGACCGACTAATTATCACAGATTTCTTTCCGTTGGAGATTGACCTAACTTGTTTTTATGGGACCCTATAAATACGAACCTAGGTCATTTCTATCTTCAATAGAGCTGCCATTAAGAGATTCATTGAGTTCTAAAGAGATAGATATTCTCCCTCAAATCTAAAGCTCTCTTCCTCACAAGAAACCCATTCTCTCTCATTTCTAGATCTAGAGAGAAGCTTGTTCTTGGTGAGCTCTTCAAGGTATTGCTTGATTCAAGTTTCCAAATCTTCCCTAGGCACCCATTGCTGCTCATTTCCTTGGTGCTAGGGTTTGGTAACTTCATCTTCCTCAAATCCTTCATTCCACCTATTGGGTAAGAAAAACTCAAGGTATAGGATTTTGTGGTAAGCTTGTTTATTTCATATTAAACTCTTTAATATTGCTTTGTGATTCTCTCGGTTGTGAGAGAAGGTTGTGATCCCGGGTTGTGGGATTCACGTTTGCTATTGCATGTATGATTTGATCTTGTGAAGGTTTTTCACAAGATATTCATAGTGGAAATCTTGAGTTAGGGTTTCTAACTCAAGTATCCGGAAGGGATCCGGGTGGTTGGGACGTAGGATCACCGGGAACAAGTCGGGGAGACTTGGGTGGATCCGAACCCATTAACATCGTTTGTTAGCATTGTTAATTTCTTTGTTGTCATTCAATTTAAGCTTCCGCAAATTGATTTGGTAGTTGTGTGCAATTTAATTTGGAATTATACGCCTTATTATTTTAAAGTACTATTCACCCCCCCTCTAGTACTTGTGCAGTAGCTGGTAGGGCATTACACTAAGCACATACTTACCCGTGCATGGTGCACACCCACGCACGCTAACATTTCATTCACGTATACCAATCGTATCATTATATAACTAGCACATCTACACACCTAGTTTAGCTAGCACACATACGTTCACACGGGCAAGTCCTTAGTAATTAACTATACCACAAGACCAACACCAATAACTATATACTGGTGTAGCGACCCACAATCATGTGTGTAACACAACCAGGCACAAACACTCCTATCACTATACATACATCAAACCTCGCTATATTCAAACTACAGACATACATATCAATATACTTAGAGTATACCCACTCAAGCTTGAGTGAGACTCAATACACATGTCAGATTATTCTATATACGTAACACGGCATTCATACATATACCAATACCACTCCAATATTTATACGTCTAACAATACAACCATATACATACCGTAAGTCAATCACACTTAATATTTATTCAGGTAATACTCACATAGTTCAATCACTCTATATACCATAATAATAATACAGACATCAGCACACGTATAATTATAATACACTCCTTAATACATACGCATTCATCGTATAGTCACACATATGTAACATACATATTCACACCATAGCCTACTACCTATAATTAGTATACTAACACATCTACACACACATAATTAAGATGTGCAATAGTCGTGTATACCTCACGGTATGCACGCATACAACATCCCGTAAAGGCAAGCAATACCAATCAAAACTATAATCCTACTATCATATTTATATCACCTATGTACATCTGCAGCAAATACATAACTACTTACATTTAAGCACAATACATATCTACGTACAAGCACATACTCGCACGTACTAACATATATGTCATACAATAGGCCTACTCACTTAACTATACATACACCTATTTTTATCACGCTTAACATACACGTAGCTCTACCAATCATTTTATTTCAACCAATATAAGTATCTCTAACTACATACACCCCATTAGATATTCCAACACTATTCATATGTACTCAGACGTTCCTAGAGTGGTATAGCTATCCTCACACATATCTATAAATACTAACACACGACCATCTTCATAACATCACGAATAACTCCGAGTATATATATATTTCACACAATAGGCAAACATTATTACACTATGGGAAAGTACACTCATTCCAGCCCACATACACAACTTAGGTACATGTACCACGACAACATCACAAAGGTCCAAGGCTTGCTTAACAAATTTGGGTTGACACAGTCATTGACGAGCACTAAAGCCTAAGCACTAGAGGGAGATCGAGGTCGAAAGCGTGACGAGGGAAGGATCGATAAGCACGAGTTCAGATAGGACGAATACAAGGAGACAGCTTGGTTAGGTGAAACAGTGATTCACTGGTGAATGTTTAGGTAGAGGAAAGGGAGATGTAGTGATACTTATATAGGATTGAGAAATGAAATAGTATGACATAAGCTAAAATACACGAAATTTGAAAATTGTTGTACTTCAAAAGTTGAAGTCCTCGTCTGTATAAAATATTTGGAGATCGATAAAACGAGTTGTTCAAAATAAGTTTGAGTCGAATATTCATAATAAGAGAAAATGATTTAGTGGCTTATACAAAATCATAATAAAAAGAGTAAATCATTTACACGAATATTAAAGACGTAGTTTAGAAAATATTATATGGCAGTGATTTAATATAAAGCTGGCAAAAGCTTAAAGAATGAAATTAAATTTAACTGAAGAATTTAAACTTATGTTAAATGCTTTCAAAGTCTTTAGGCCAGGAAAAAAATTTAAAATAATCAATATTGGAACTACTTTTAGAGGATCCAGGATGTGCCAAAAATAAAACTGGTTTACACAGAGCTCTTAGCATACGAGCACAACGAGCCTGGTACGGATATAAAAATAATTGAAATTCAATTTAGTTTAGAAATTATTCTAAAAGTATGTATGGTGAGTGGAAAGATAATAATAATAACTTAGTAGTAGAATTATCAAAATTGATAGTAAAGCTTTAAAATCAAATCATGGAGGGTCTAAATCAGGAAGTGGTTATGAAATAGTAATTTTACAGAAATCTGAAATAGAGAAAACGATGAGCATAAAATCGACTTGCTGAAAGCTGAAGTTCCATGTGACTTGAAAAGTATATTTAAAGGTAGCGCGATGTGTCGTTTGAATGGCATAAATAAGAAAGGAAATTATAAATCGAATTGGAAAAATAAAAATACGGTTCAGAATAAAATTAATATATGAAAGGAAAATGCATTTTCATAGGTACAAAAGTGTAGGTTGGGAAAACACCATAAGCTAGTATTCAAAATTTCGACAAAAGTTTTAAGAATTCAAGTCAACGAAGGAGTATGAAGTATAAATATATGCATTAAAATTTTGAACAAATTTATACTTAGGGAAAGAGGAAATCGAAAAAAATACTTTCAGAAGATTCAAGACTTGTAACGGAGAGATTCGACAATTGACGACGATCGTCATGAGGCGATCTCGTGAATCGAGGCAAGGAAAATGGTAGGATGGTCCGACATACATATGCCTAGGATATGAACCAGGAAAATCTACGAGGAAAACTCCTACAGTCGACCAACCAAGGATTAAGAAACTAAGCGCTAAGACTTTTTAAGGGGCTAGACAGTAATGCAATGAGTTCAGCTTGGTCCGAAATCGATGAACCCAAACGAACGACTAAAGGAATTCTAGAAGTCTACTATGGTCAGAGTTAGACAAGAACCACCAAGGTAACTCTTACGAAGATTAAATCAATTACTAGTAGGGAGTCTAACTAACAATCAGGCTTCTATCTATCAAACACAGACGTCTAACTAAGTCTTCTTACCACCTAGTGACATAGGAAAATGACTAGACTCAAGGCTTATGACTCTGATGTTGCAACTTATTTAATGGACATTCCGTTATTATCGTTGTTCCGTTAATTCGCAATTGCAAGACGGGACCTGCATGGGCCACCAACAAAACCTGTCACGCCCCGCTTCCCAAAAATGTGGAGGCGAGACGTGAGAAGGTCCGCTCAGACTTGAAGCTACAAAGCTGCAAGTCCGATAAGCGTCAATCAATTTTAATTGGCAGGTGCTTGCAACGCGAAACGAAACAAAGATAATAATGAGGAAATGAGACAAAAGAGAAATCTCAGAATATCCATAAAATAAGTTTCAACATCACAGAAAAAGCCACCAGGCTGAAAAGAAAAAGAGTTTAAAGGCCCAACATGGCCAACAATAGTACAACGTACAAAGCAAAGGTGCTACGCACCGACAACTAACAGAAAACCTAAAACAAAAGGAAGCTCAGCAAAGTCACTAAGAGTGGTCACCGGCGTCCACAAAACTCCCCCTGGGCAGACATGGACATCAGGCTCAACGACAGCAACTACCAAATACTCAGCTACAGTCTCTGGCTCAGGGTTTAACATGTGACACCCAAAAGAGCAAGGGGCACATGTCAGCAAGTCTACAAGAGACTTGTGCAAGAAAACTGAAAGTGAAAGTAAGCAACCTAGCAGTTATAGCATGAATGCAATGACATGACAGTTAAAGTATGAGTGCAACAAGTAAAGTAAAGTAAAGTATGAGCATGGCATGGATGTCAAGTTTTACAAGAAACACTCACTAGTACAAGACAAGTAAAGTAAACACGTCGTGCACAGAGATTACGCCTTTTAGCTAGAGTGGCTGCGTGGCCAACTCCTAGCTCAAGTGATTGCTTATCCCTACCCCTCCACGTGTATCGAGACAGGGCCTTACCCCCGAACGCGTATGCTCGCTTCTGGATCACGAGCCAGGAAGTTTATTTCAATATGGCATAGGGGTGCACCTAGCCGGACAAGTAGATCGGGCATTGGTTTTTGACCAACACATGAGGCCCGCTTCTGAATCACGAGTCCAGAAAGTATTGTTCATGATGGCGTAGGGGTGCACCTAGCCGGACAAGGAAGTACAAGTAGTGTAGCGTGTGCTACGAATGCAACAATTAATTTGGATGACATGTAAGATGCAATGCATGGCAGTTAAAAGTGTGTACAGATAAGTAATTTAAACGTGACAGATATCAATGCATGCATGACATGGCGGGGTGACGGATCTAGCTTCGTTGTCAAGCTAGGCCCTAAAGTTGCGTCTAGACAGCTATCATTTCACTGTCTAGTCTTTTTTACGCTAAAAACAAGGAAGTGGCCAAAAAACATGGTCCTACACAAGAGTTGGCAAGTTTCACTTGCCTGCAAGTACAACGTCTGAGCACACCGACCAACGAGTCCAAAGTCACAATTATCCTACGTGCACAAGTCCACCGGCCTACATCCGTTTTATTAATCTTGATTAGTGAATTCTAAAACATTTAAAATACTTTAAAAACATTGATTTTAGTCTTGATTAACAGGCAATGGGTTGGGGGTCCTAGGGGTGCAAAGCGTTACCTCAACACGACGCGAAAGCAACACTGGCGTCGGGTAGCGACGCCAGGGGTTGGAATAAGAGAACGTGCTCCAAGTCCAGATTCCAATATAGATTCCTCGCTGGAAAGTTCAGAGCAGCAACCGGAGCGACGAATCCAGATTCCAAAGCTAGCACGTGCGACGATGGGCTACGACGTGTCGCAACGTCGTACGCGGCAAATCATCGGAGAGAAAACACCTAGGTGGGGCCCACAATAGTCCTAGGGACCAATAGGGGACCCACAATACCTCTGGAGAACTTGGGGGGCCCACGGTGGCAAGTGGTGCGACAGGTGCGGGGTTGCGACGATTGGCTCTCGGTCAGACACGCTTGGTGCGGGGGTTTTGCTCGGTCGATGCGGGGGAACGGGCATGTGCAGCTGCGGGGGTCGGTCGCAATGGCGGGTGTGGGGTGATGTCTCGGTCGGTGCAAGACGATGTCTCGGTCGGGCGCTGCGGATGCGGGGGTTGCAACGTTGCAACGTTGCAACGTGCAGCGATGCGGCCGTGAGCGGGCGGCTGCTTCGGTCAGACACGGTGCGGAGCGGGGTGTGGAGAGGGTCTGCGAAGCGGGGCTGTGCGGTGCAGAGCGGGTCGTGCGGAGCGGCCAAGCTCTCGGTTAGACCTAGAGCTCCTCTCGGTCGGAGCGGGAGAACGGAGCGGGGCGTGCAGCGGGGTGCGGACGAAGCTTGGTGCGGGCAGGAGCGTCGGTCAGGGCCCTTGTTAGTAAAAACACGAATTTTTATATTTTTACGTTTAAAATCCGTCTAAAATGGTTTCCGTATTAAATGGCCGTCCATTTGAATTATTCGGAAAAATACGCGCTTTTTTAGGGGTTGACGAACAAAACACAGTTTATTCCCGTGTTGCGCATTTTATGTGTTTTAAACGCGTTTTAGGGGCACTTTTAAATGATTTTGAACTATGATTTCTTGATCATACTTTGGTTTAGGGCATGCTACATGGAATATAATAGTATGATCATGTCATTTTGGTTAAAACTATGAATATAATTTATTTAAATCATGACTATAGAACTTATGTTACTCTTATTTTATATTGATATTGTTGATTTTTAAGTTCATTTGGATGAATGATATCTTGACAGTATTCTTATTTTTAGTCGCATTTTTTTATCTGGGTTAACGAATTAAACATGATTTAACCCGTTTACATTTTAGTCCTGTATTGCGCATATTTGACCGAATTTTTGACCGAACGCATTTTGAAAATTGATCGAATTAAACACGTTTTATTCGCGTTCCGAATATTTTCCGTATTACGTATTGCTAACAAGGGTCAGGGCGGGGATTTGGGGGCGGTTCCGTCGGTCGGTGCGGGCTTGGTGCGGCAACGTTGTGACGATTCGTCGCAACGTGAATTTTGGGTTTTGGAAGCGGCTAGGGTTAATTTCTTGCGAAAATAGGTCTTCTTAGAGGTTGTTTATATAGTGTAGATGGGTTGACTTGGTCTAGGGCTAATCCTAATGAGATTAGGATTTTAAAAATATTTAAAATTCAAATCTCACCCTCTCCAACTCACCCAAGGCCTGGGTGCGGCCCAAATGAGCTGAGATTTGGCTCAAAAATATTTTGAAGTATTTAAAACGTAATAAAATTTTGTTTGGCCGAAAATAATTTAAAACGTAGCTATTAAAAATATTTTAAACCTTGCTAAAAATATAAAAGTGGTCAAATAAACTCCAAAAATTATAAAATAAATATTGGGGTGATCATGATGACGAAAGGAAGCTAACTAAGAAGATGGATCTCAATTTAGACGTCGGACGACAAAACTAAAAATAGAAACGTCTCACGTCAAAAGTGAAAATCGCAACGTCTCATTGAATAAGATTAAATTGTGGGAAAATGACTCGAGAAACATCGTTTCAAATTAGTGCCACTATTTAATACTCTCAGAGACGTTCACAACGGCATATCACACTAAAGTGTTCACAAAGCAACAAAGTCTAAAACAAACACGTGCACGGTCAACAGCACGTGCACGAAGAAGATACGATCGGAAAGCGAACGTTACAATCAGGGTAAGCAAAAGGCGTAGCAGAAAGAAAATAGGACGCCTACCGAGGGTCCACATGACGGTCTTAAGGAGCAGATCGTCCAGCAGAGGCCAGATCGACCTCTCCTCTAAGGGTAGAACGACAAAAGCTGGATGGCAGCCTGATCGGCCTCGGAGAGGGTCAACGTCAAGTCATATTGACATAGCCCTCCCTAACCTGTGAGGATTTCGGCATCTGTGGGAAAAACGAAGAAAACGAAGCTCGAGCTCCAGTCCCCCACCCAGCGGGACAGGCCGAGCAAACACTCCCTCCCCGCTTGGGCCCGGATGTGCTGCCACGACCCCCGGTCGACCGTCTGAACCCAAAAATAGTGGAAGAAAAGGGGAAGGGACGGCTCCAAGCCATGGATGCTGCAGATCATGATGAACCCGACCACCACCATGATGGAGTACGGGGTCAGCTGGCATAGGGCCACCATCAAGAACTCCATGACCTGGATGATGAAAGGGTGAAGGGGGAAGCAGAGTCCTAGGCAAAACATCTCGACATAGACGACGACCTCCCTGCTCTGCAGAAAGCAAATTCTTTCGTCGATGAAAGGGATCTAGACGTCATACGGGTGGCACAGATACTTCTCCAGGATCTCCGTGACCTTTGAGAAGGGGACCATGGACAATGACCCAAGGATCACTTGGGGAACGTCGAACCTCTCGGCAGCCCAAACCACATCACCACCAACCGGGTCCACAAAGAGCAAACCCTTTCCCTTGTCCATAATGGGACGAGTCGCCGAGGGGACACATGGCCTCGGTGACGGGGGATCGCCTGAATCGGGCACTGGGGGAACTCCGGGGCCCGACGCAGAACCACCTATTCTAGGTGTTGCCAAAGGGCCCAGAGAACGAAGCAGAGAAGGAAGAGGGAGAATTACCTTAGAGGGAATCCGAAGGAAGGTAGACGATGGAGGAGTCGAAGAAGCTTGTGAGAACAGAATTGGATCGAAGGGCGCGAAAGAATCAAACGCGAAGGGGCAGCATCCTTATATGAGAGACAATCCTAGAATCAGGACCGTCTGAAGGGGAACCAGTGGCAGCATCTGGAGGCCGACGGCGCTTCGAATTCCGCACCTGGAGAAGTTCAAATGGGCTGCGTCATGATGGCCTCCATTTAATGGTCTGGTCTCGACTGACGCACCTGTCAAAGTCCATGAGTCACATCGCCCGGACCGAGCCGGTAGAATCCGAATGGCACGAGTGATGGGGGCAATAGATACGACCATTTTAGAAAGGCCCAAAAGCAAGCGGCCCGAGCCCAAATCGGAGACGGGAGGCCCACAAAAGGGATTCGGCCCAACCGACAAGGCCCACGAAAGGACTTGGAGTCGAACCAGCCACGACCCGGCGTACATTCGATTAGCCCACGCTCACAGGAGATAACTGATCCCCTAAGAGTGTGGCACCTTAATGACCATTAAGGAGCCCATTAATCGAACCCCACGACGCACGCAGGCGCCTTGAAGGAGGCGGATCGTGGGGGCGTGAGTGGGAAGCGATCAAGGGACGTGGATTGGGGGCGATCGTGGGCCGAACGCTATAAAGGGACTACGGAGGCAACCGAGAGGAGGATCGAATCACCGACATCAACAACGGAGGTATTCCACTAAGAGACCTTGCTTTTCCCATTATCTCCTCTCCTATAGCTCGGTCCGAGGATACGCATGCCAGCCTCTTTGTGAGCCGTACCGATCCTGCCGAGTATCATTCAGATCCGTTCTGACTTAGGCATCGGAGGGTACTTGGCCGGAACCAAGGTCCGGCCCCCCTGACGAGTTTATTCGTCTATTCAGGAAGAAGAGGTCCCGAGGCACCGAGGCCACCCCCAGCGCGGAACTCACCAAAGCAAGGCCCGCACAACAGCGAGTCCGTTCACCGCTAGAGAACATCCATATCAACTAAGTCCAAGTGACCATCAGGGCACCAGGCTTCCCTTCGTCACTTGACCGACCGAGGCCGAGTGCTCACCCAGGTGCCGAGGCTACACCTCCGCACCCTGCTGCCCGAGGCCCAACGTTCCGGACGAAGGATCCATTCGTCCTCGACCCACCAAGCGAGCCATTTCCTGCGCCAAAGCGGGGTCTCGCGTAGCCTTCGTTGAGAGCACGTACGCTCGGTGGGACCAAGGGATTCCAACTGATCCCTTGACCACGTAGACTGCCCAACCGCCGGTCAACGATCATGTGGTGAGAAAACACCCGTAAACAGTGAGGCTCGATAAGAATTTGATCTCAAGTAGAATGAGAATACAAGAAGTGGATATCAAAAGAAATTTGACAAAAGATTGAAACAAAACTTTTTGAAACAAATGCTAAAGAGAGGTTTTTAGCTTGAGGACTTCTAGCACTAGAATGATCAAATCTTAGTTTTTCTTTTTTTTAATTTCAAGCAAAAACCCTCAGAAAACTCTCCATTTCATAGGCCAATAAAGTGGTTAAACGGAATCCCAAAACTGTCCTCAAAACATTCACAAAAAGCTAGTTGCGAAAAACCCGTTCTAGCATAACGGTTAGTTACTAGTCAACTAGAGTGACTAGAGTTATGTAATTATTCGACTAATGGGTTAGCTAGACAAATAATTCCAGAACCTAGTCGACTAGCCACATAATCAAAACCATACAGAATTTGACAGCTATTGGCCATGTAGTTAATCGACTAGAGCTCATCGGCTAATCAACTAGACCATGGGTTAGTCAAATAGCCTTTGAACTCTATTCGACTAGTTTTGATACTCAATTAGCCATCAGTTTTTAGATTTGCCTAGTCGACTGGGTATCTATACCGGTCATCAGCCTAAAAATCATATTTTTGACCTTTAAAACTTAGAAACTCATTTCAAAACATTTTAAAACATTTTATAATAATTCCTAATAGTGTGTGAGCTTCGATCAGACTTTAACATGAATATAAAATAATTACAAAATGCATTCACATATCTTTGAAGCTTGAGGTAGTCCATTGATATCCATCTCCTTATATTTGATTCGTCGAACTTCATAGTTTCTTGATTGAACTTCATAGTGTCTTTAACTCACAACTCATTAGCATATAAAATTATTTGATCGTCATCAAAACATACCTAGATGTGACTCAATAATCAATAGCTTCATCATGTTATGATCTTTATATCCCACTTTACTAAACACATATTTCATATACATAGTCTTGTTCCTACTAAGTTTGCACATCAAGAATCTAATGTTTACATCTAAAGTTCTAACTTTACATTTAAATCACTGTTGGTCTCATCTTTCAAAACCATATCAGCTGCAGATAACATACATCAAAATACATCATCTTGAATATAGCCAACAAAAGAACTTAGAGATGAGCTTTGATGTAACCCAATAATGGTCGGATTACTACTTGTTGATCCTTTATAAATATTTACATTAATAATTGATCCTTGATACATGGCTTATATTAGAATAATATATTTTAAATATACCATATCCTTCATTAAGTCCCATATCTCTTTAAGAACTCTATTGTATGCTTTCTCCAAGTCCATAAAGAACATATGCAAATCTCTCTTTCTTGCTCTATATTGCCCCATAAGCTACTTGAGGATATGGTTTGCATTTGTTGTTAAACATCCTGATATAAAACTAAATTGATTTTGTAACATGATGACATTGTTTCTCAACCTAAACTCGATCACGCTTTCGTGTAACTTAATGATATGATACATTAACTTGATTCCACGATAATTAGAGCGATTTTATAAATCACTTCATTTATGTATAAAAGTACCAAAGTGATACTTCTCCACTTCTTTGGTATTCTACTTGATTCTAAATTTTGTTGGACAGCTTTACTAACCATATAACAATCACAACTCCTGTATATTTTCACACCTCAATAAAAATCTCATCCAGTCCATATGTTTTTTTAGTTTCATTCGCTTTAAATCTTAGCGTGCCTTCTATAGTCCTTTTTCACATAGAAATATGATTAAGCTCTTCTGAAGGAACCTCGTTATCTCTTATTCTATGTATAACTTCTATTAAAAAGTTTATCAAAATACTCTCTTTACCTACATCAAATCTTCACACCTTTGATCAAAAAAATTTGTTTTCATATTGAATGCACTTAATTGCACATAGATTCCATTTTTTTTCCTCATTTGCACTAGCCAATAAATGTTCTTCTCGCACTCTGTTATATCTAACTTCTTATAAGCATCAATATACACTTTATGATACCTCTTGGATAACTCTTTGAGCCTTCTTCATAGCTAAATTATATCTTTTCAAGGCATCATCATCTCTACATCTTCTAATATTTCTATATATGTCACGTTTAGCTCTAATAAAAACTTTCACTTTCTCACTTTACCAAGATAAATCCTTACTTGATGATGTAATACCTTTAGGTACACCAAGTTCTTTTGTAGCTATCGTTCTAATGCAGTTAGCTGTATTCATATACATAGCACTTGTGTCACTCTTGACCTCTCAATTAACATCTTTGAGAACTATTGTTTTAAAACTCTCGTGTATATTATCATTTGATGTTCAGCATTTAATCCTAGGATGTGTCTTATCCTTGTATCTTTATGCCACCTCGTAAGATGTACATTTGGAATCAAAATTCTATGTTGACCATTTACACTCCCTTTTGACATTATCTTACAACCTTTTCAATATATTTAAATATCTTTGTATTCAAAATATATATATAATCGGTATTCGTTCCACTTTTAAAGTTTATGAAATATGAATTTCTTTTGTAACCATATGTGTTAGCTAACATTAAGTTATAAGCAAATGAGAAGTTCAAAGTAGAGTCGCATACTGCATTTCCTTCCCCAAAATCAAAGACTCCATGAACACACTCATTTGAGCTTTCATAACCATTATGATCCTCTTAATTAAAAGATTTTCTCCTAGTATCATTTGCATCATATCCTTTCATCCAAAATTTTCATTTATTTGTACCATTATAATCCTATTTGTGGTGCATACGCACTAAAATATTCATCACATCCTCTCTAACGTCAATTTAACATGCATATCTGGTCATTTTTTCTACTTACATCCACTATATTACTTTGCAATTCTTTATCAGTTGTTATTACAACCTCATTTCGATTTATCTTCTTTCAGACATACCAAAGCTTATGGTCATATGCAAATACTCTAGTCTTCTCATCTACTCACTTAGTCTCTTGAATGTAGAAAATATTAATACTTCTTATAAATATGACATTAAGAAGTTCTCTTAACTTCACATTTAGAGATCATATATTCCAATATGCCAATCTTATACTTTGATTGTGGAGTAACTTCTTTGCACGCACTCGTCCACTAGGAAGCAAAAAGTCTTACTTATTTAACATCACATTCGAGCGATGATATGGTGTGATGCTTCTGGGTCGTGACCTACTAATCCTGGCATACTTACCAATGCACCCAGACTACGGTACAATGCACCGCTAATGAAAGGAGGCTCCAACGAAATTTCTATATACGTCTATATTTATAAGAGTGTTGACAAAATAGTGTGCTGGCTATCACAGGCCTGCCACATAATATAACTGCTAAAGAGTACTAATTGAAAATTAATTAAAAAAATTCACCTTGTAGAAGCTGAGATTGATTGGTAGGTCTTCGAACTTTTGAATCGCATCTAGAGCCTTACCGATCGCATCGGACTTTATCAACGCCACCACCATACATTTAATGGCATCCTCATCTCCAGGAGTAATCTCGAGAACTGAAAAAACAAAAACAAAAATTCACATACATTTAAAATTCGGTTTTTCCTTTCAGCAACACCATTCTACTGTGGTATGTAAGGTGCTGTAACTTGATGAATTATTCCGCTAGTTTTGAAATACAATGGATTATAGTATTCCCCCCCCATCCAATCTAAGACATTTAATGAATGTCTCACAATAAAATTCAACTTCAGATTTAAAGACTTTAAATTTGTCAAGAACTTCATCCTTTGATCGTCATAAATACACTTGACAAAATCTGGGATAATCATCAATAAAAGTTGCAAAATACCGATTTCCATCTAAAGTTAAAGAATCACTCATGTCACATGAATCGCTATGGATTAAGTCTAGTAACTGTGATTCTTGTGCAATAGAAGGAAAAGGCAACCTCGTAATCTTAATTTACATACATGTTTTGCAACTTACAGTTTGCTTATCAAAACAAGGAATCAAGGACAAATGTGCCATGTCTTTTAATTTTCTAAAGTTAACCTGTCCTAAACGATTATGCCATAAAACAGAATCATTTAAAACATCCAAGACATAAGCAGAAACATCCATATTATTATTGATAGTGTTTAACTTGAACATACCGGCATGGGCATACCTATTGCCTACAAACATACCACCCTTAGACAGTACATAGTTTCCAGCCTTATACACTTGTTTGAATCCATATTGGTTCAAGATATTACCAGACATCAGATTCTTGCTCAAATCAGGAGCATGATACACATCATTTAAAGTAAGACACTTTCCAGAAGTAAACTTTAGCATAACACTTCCTTTTCCAAAGACATTAACCGTGGACTTATTTCCCATGTAGAGAAAAGTTGGTTCTTCCACTGCTTCATAGGTCTTGAAATTCGCCTTATCTTTGCATACATGTCTTGTTGCCCCAGAATCAACCCACCAGTCATTGTCCTCTTGAATCATGTTGATTTCAGATATCATAGCAGTGAAGTTTTCATTGCCATCAGCCGCTTTACTTTGATAATGATTCTGACCAGCCCTTGAACTACTAGAACCACCTTTCTTCTTTGGGCAATCTCGTTTCATGTGAGGACCACCACAAATCCAACAAGCAATTTTCCTTTGATTATTATTGTGATTTGGAATGAAATTGCCTTTTCTCTTTTTGTCTTTGCCCGGAAACTTAGCCTTACCTTTGCCTTTACTAGATTGGCCTTCATCCACCACATGGACCACTCAGTCCATGCTTTCTTCCTGTTTGCGGAATTCCTCTTATACACGAAGAGAGTTGGCCAATTCCTCCAGAGACATATCCTCTTTCTTATGTTTAAGGCTATGTTTAAATTCTTTCCATCCTAAGGGCAGTTTATCAATGATAGTTGAAACAACAATAGTTTCATCCATGTTCATTTTATGTTGTTTAAAATTACCAAGTATGCGTTCAACTTCATTGAATTGTTCCATCACCGATCTTGTATCGGACATGGCATAACTATTAAATTGCGAAACAAGGAATTTCTTACTTGTAGCATCTTCACGCATATACCTTGCCTCCAATTGATCCCATAAGTACTTTGCAGACTCAATAGTTTGATATGTATCAAACAGCCCGTCCGACATACCATTGAGAATGTGACCACGGCACACATACTCATCATTTTCCCACTTGGCTCTAGCACGAGTTTCTTCAAGTGTTTCATCTTCCTTTCTTGAGGTTATGGTGTAGTCAGAACGTACACAACTTTCAGAGTGGTCAACAGAAAGTGCATCTTCTTATGCCACCTTCGAAAATTGCCACCTTTAAACTTGTCAAGTTTCATAAAATTCGCTGTCATCTCTCGAACATTTGCCATAATAGTCTTAAGAATGTTGAAACTGAGAGATTACAGAGAACAACAATGAGATTAAATTGTTGAAAATGAGAGATTACAGAGAACAACAATGAAACTGACCGATTCTTCAAGCACGCCAAAGCGTTGCCCTTAAGACTATTTCGCCCCTAAACAAGTGATCCGAGGAGGATCGAACGTCTCAGGGATATATACTCAGAATCTATCTTTTGTGATTGCACTTAACCAACAAAAGATCTTATTGTATCAGTGTGTTTATTTCGGAAGAACCACCATATATTTATAGATGGATGGTAACTGTTGGATGAACCATTACAACTGCAATAGTAACTGTTGGACGGTTATAATAACTGTAAACATCAATTACGAAAAAGATTAAATTGATGAATCTGAAACAGTCTCGAACGCGCGCACGTGCAAAGTGCTAAGTGCTAAGTCTTTGATTATATAAATATGTATATCCCAACAATAGCCCACTATCATCTCAATGGTCCACTAGTATTAGTTGGCCCAAACATCAATTTAATATCCAAAATAACTCTCTACTTATAAAGTAGAACAATTCTTCTTGTCCTTCCAATGTGGGATATAACCTCCAACACATTACTTAGGAAAAACTCCAACAATAAGCAATATGAATCTTGAAGCATTCATATGTCTATTTTACAAATGATGGATGGATAAGGGGATGTGTTATGAATGGGCCTTGACCCTTGGTATCCACTATCTTGTAACGTTTTAATCATGTTAATATAAGAGCTGTGGCCTCCAACATAGGCTATGTTCTTCTCAACTCTCAACAGTTTCTTCATATATATCTTCAAAAGAAAGGTATATTCATATTTACTCTCTTGTTTAACACGTATATGTATCTTATTGTGCATTATTAATCATGCACATATATTTTGGAAATGTATTGATTCCCACACATTTGTGTTCAGAATAGGAGCAGACCATGATCTAGAGATCTCAATTCACTGCTCAATCTGTCAGCCATCAGCTGTACAGAATGCATTCCAAGGTTTTTTCTGTCGCCTAGCTCCAAGGTTTTTTTTGGTGCCAGGCGCAACTGGTCTCTAGCTAGCATTGCTTAATATACAATTAGATCATCTTGATCTGAAACAAATCAGACTGTCGATCGAGTTTCTTCCTTAAGTTGAACGGTCGATCGTGCATCCACATCAGCACGATGCGCATGTGGGGTGATGCCCCTGTTGCAGGCTGATCCTTAGAATCATCCATGGGGCCTCCTTTCTTCCATAGGCCACATTGGTAATGCGGTGAAGAGATTCCTTAATTGCAATTAATAATTACGAAACTCTATTATCCCATCGTAATTAAAACTAATGCAGCTCCTCCAAAATGTCAACTCCTCCCATCTATAATATAAATACCCTTCCAATCCCTCACATATTCATTCATCCAATCATCTCAACAAATAACCATACTTAGAACAGTATAGCTCATAGTATTCAATGGATATCAGTATGGATCCGCATGCAAAAGACTTGGCACCAGATCCGGATGCGGCCAAGTTCTCCCTCCCCATTGACTCCGAGCACAAGGCCAAAGTCCTCAAGCTCATCTCCCTGGCCAACCCCCACATGCTCACCTTCCATCTCTCATGGGCCTCCTTCTTCACTTGCTTCGTCTCCACCTTCGCTGTCGCCCCCATGATGACAACCTCGGCCTCACCAAGGCCGACATCGACAACGTCGGCGTCGCTTCCGTCTCTGGCAGCATCTTCTCCCGTCTGGTGATGGGCGTGGCATGTGCCTTGCTCGGCCCTTGTTGTAGGGATCTGGGTCACCTTTTGGGTAATACCAACCCTCTTGGAAATTCCAAGATCGTTAGGACAACGAACAAGACAGAATGGCCTTTCGCTAAAATACGCAACCAAGTAAAATAAAACGCAATTACCACAAAAGAGCAACACACCTTGCACACCGGAGATTTATATTGGTTCCACCCAAATATTGGTGTATGTCCAGTTTGGAGAGATCACTACTGCTTCAGTAATTTTTGGATTACAGCCTATGGCATTTGGTTGAAGGGAACCAACAAAACCCACTATGTAACGGAGAAAGAAATTGGAGAAGACCTCACAACCCAAGCCCCAAACAACCCCTAGTTTGCCTCCTGATTATACTACAGGGAGCCACGAACCTTACAATACTCAGCACTCTAAACACCCGATAAAGAACTCTCTAATTGCTTTAGAGATGCTTCTGGAATTGCTCTGGCTTAATGGAACTCTATGCGGAACACCCACATTTATAGGAAGGGAAGGCGTTGATAAAACGTGTTCCGAACACTGTTCGGAATGAAGCATCCTTCCGTGTCAAAATTTTGTTGCTTCATATCAAACAAAATTTGGTGAGCTTTCATTATCAAACCTAACACATCACATGTGGGCACATGGGGTGTTTTGTATCACAAAGTTTCAACACTCCACCTTGATACAAACACACCACATATGGTTTTAAGATTAGGGTGCAGCAATAGAGGTTGTTGTAAGGGAGAGTCGGCTAGGAGAAAACGCTATGGGCATGCGTGTGCAAGAGGGGATGACATAAGATCCCTAGAATCTAGGAAAATGATATTTGCAACCAACTAGGAATAGAAATATGAAGGGAATTCTGGGACCCTTAGGGCACAAAACTTCTATGCCCGTCCTAAGTCGGACGGAACATAGACAGAAAAGCAACGGAAAAATTACATGTTAATCTAATTAACATGTAACCCTAAGGTCCAAGACCCTAAACCAAGATCTATGCCGACTTGGGATGGGTCTGACCATCCTAAGAAGGATCTAGGCTACTGCGATTAAATTAAACTAATGCTTAATTAAACACATACCCGGAATCTCAGCCCTGGAGCAGGCGAGATGTTCTGCACCGTCTTCCGAGCTGCTCCCGTCCCACACCGAGCCGCTCCTTGAACCGCTCCCCGAACCGCTCCTCGAACCGCTCCGCATCCCGAGGCGAGCAATCCTCGTGCCGCCGAGCCAACCACGCGCTGAAGAAAGTTTCATGCAAGTGAAACCTATGCCTAGATATCGGATCCGAATCCGAACTCCTTTGCGGCTTTTCTAGAGCCCTCAGGAGCAAGGCAGAAATTTATAGGGAGAGGAGAAATATTAATTTAAGCTTAGATCCGGGCGCGCTCCAACATTTACGAGAGCCGCTCAGATCTAGAGCTTGGGACGAGTTTTGAGGAAGAGAGCAGACCCCTATTTATATAGGCGGCTGACTACTCCCCTTCACTCAAAATCCGATGTGGGACTATTAATTTGAGTTAATTAAAATCAAGTTAGTTTGCACTTCACAAAGTGCAAACTTCCGTGAATTTTAACTCCCTCACCACCATTCGTTAATCGGAGTTCGGTTGGCCCTCCAATTGATCACCCAAAGATCAGCCCAAGGCTAGTTTTTCGCAAAAAATGAGTCGTCAGAAATTTTGCACAATCAGGGTTCAAACCCCTAGAACTGGGGCCCACAGGTGGGCCCCACAGCTTACTGTACGCGCAGGCCAGAATCCTGCCTGGGCTCGCCCAGGCGGCCTGGGCTAAGCCCAGGTCCCGCCTGGGCTAAGCCCAGCCGCGCCTGGGCTTTGCCCAGGCGCTGGGTAAGCCCAGGCCAGCGCATGGGCTTGCCCAGTGCCTGGGCTTGCCCAGTGCCTGGGCTTGCCCAGGCCTTGGGCAAAAAAACTAGTATTATTTCTTTTCGGGCCTTTTTGAGCATACCTTGGGCATCTGGTGTCCGATTTGGACGCCGTTCGAACCTGGGCGTAGACCGGGACATTCCCGTCTTACCCGTGAACTTTTCCTTGCGTTTAAATCATTAAATATTGTTTTAAATAATTTAAAACACATTTAATCTCTTTTGCATCATATGCAATTTAGTCCCTATCTAGGCTTAAATTATCATTTGCATCAAATACAAATGATCCGAGGGCATATTCCTCTACATCTCCCACTTGCACTCAGGATCATTTATCCCGAATGCTGGAGACTATTGCAAACATCTTTTGCAATATTTTATCCCTTGCATCAAATGCAAATTATTCTCCCTAACTGATTTCTACCTATTACTAGACGAAGATCGCACTCTGTGTGAGACCCTACAGCCTGACCCTTACAACAGGTTGGGCTCGAAGCCCTATACGGCAGTGACTACGAGCAGTGGTTGTCGTCCCTGTTTCAGGAATCATCATTATGTGGTTGACTCATTGACATGAGTATTGTCAGGACCACCATGACTGTTTCCGTGATGAATTCCGCAGTTATAGTCTTTTTGTCTAAACTATGTCATGTAAGATCAAGTCTAGGGTACGGTCAAACTGTCAACCCCAATAACTTAACTCCGGTTAGTTTCTATCGATCTTTTAGTCAAAAATGTTGGACTTCTTCCAACATACTCTGGCCAGAGTTTTTACTAAAGACCGAACTAACCCAACGACACTAACTCCCATTGACCGGGAGAGAGGAATCCTCTCTTGGTCATTACTCTCCTCATATGCTTCAAGTGTCACCCAATCAAAGACCTTTCGACAGGCCTTGCCTCGAAGCTAGGTCATTTGATCTAAGTGGCACCGTTCACGCACAGGTTCGTCCAAATGACCTTAAGTCAAAAGACCAACTAGCCTATCATCACTCAGAGTCATCATTGACAGATTGGTCAATATAACCATATGATAACTCTTGTGGATCGTTCAGTGAACTCATTCTCTAATGAGCACCTGTGTCTCGTCTACGACTTCGCCAAGTCAAGCGATCATGAGATCATCGCCACCGCTAAACGGTGAAGACTAAGACACAATGGTCTATCCGATGTTTCGATATCCTTGTCTCGAAACATCTACGACCACGAACCCTTTTAGACTTATGCTACAGACGGTCAAACAATTCTCCATGATCGAGATACTCATCTCGATACATGTTTGACCTTGCATAAAGTCTCAGGACTTAACCTAAGTTAATATCTAATGTTAACTATATTATAACATAACTTTAGATAAATTATTGTCAAACAGCTTACTGTTATTTTGAACAAGATGTTTGTGTTATTCACACACAGAGATAGATTGCCTCGAAGGCATCTTCTCTCAACATCTCCCACTTGCACTCAGGCCCATTTATCTCGGTATCTTATACCGTTTTTACACATAAGTTTTCACGACTTCATGTGGTAGAGTCTTCGTGAGTGGATCTGCTAAAACCGTCTACATTATAGACTTAAGGGGTTTCTATGTTCATGTTAGACCAACCATTTGAATCTCATTCAAATAATTCACTTGGTCTTACGGAATCTATAATATTTTATTTACTTGGATCTTATCCAGTTCATCGTACCTTACGATAATAATTTAAATTTGTTAATGGTCATTTCAAATGGCTCATATCTGTTTCTGATAAAGTATCAAACTTTTGATTACTTTGTCAAACGATATGTTCCATCTCTTTGATGCCTTGCATGTAATTTACACGCTCCCACTGACCTTGAAAACTCTCTGGCTAATTCATATAAGTTGGTCCGTCTAAATCATATTTAGAAAAACGAACTTATAAGTGAATGCTCCAATTTTCATGGTCAAACTGAGCGTTTACATCGAGTTTGGTCCGAGTAGATCTGTACACATCTGCTGGCGAGACGGTTTCAACTAATCCGTTTTAAAGAAATTAGGATGAAAACCGTTCTCGACCAACATGATTGTACTTCACTATTTTCTTTATGCATCTAATCTTTCAACTTAAAGCTTTACTTGTAGGAAGCAAGGAATCATTTTCCTTGGGTACGTAAACTAAATTCCAAAATTTATTTACGCACACGGACCAATTCTGATTGCATCAAGTTATAAATCGGAGATACTACTCCGAATTATCATCCCGGAAGTTGACTAAGTCATCATCAGTTATGATGTCTAACTCGACTCTTCGTCTCACTAAATTCGAGTAATTATACAACTTCCTAATGATTGATTTAGTGAATATCTTATTGATAATGTCCTCATAGAACATTATCAAAACCTAGGCATTACTATCTGGGACTTAACCCAGAGGGAGGACTTAACTCAGAGTCACTTGTTATGGATCGCACCGAGTCTAACTAAGTGTGATTCATACCTTTTAACACACTGATGTGTTAACAGACTTGACCTGAGAGAAAATCACATTTTCTTTTAATTACGCAAGATTTTATGTAGCTAAGTATTTAACCATTCGTTCTAATCGAATCAGTTTAAATACTTTTGTCTTTTCGTTCTTTATTTTTTCAGACTTATGTTTCATCAAGAACACGTGTCTTAATAAAATATACGAATAACTTATTTTGGTTGATCTAGACTCGGGTACATCAGTATGTACCAGACTGAGTTCGACAACTCATTCTCCCACTGTCTTACAGATGGGTTTCGGCCAATTTTATCTAAGAGGATAAGACTCACAAGTGTCCGTAGACTTCATAATACGAGAGGTCAGACCCCTCTTTATGTGACTTGTGAAGCTTAGTCTCTCGATACGGCCTAGTCTATTTTGCCATATAAGTTTGCTACTATATTGTGTATTTATATATTAACATTTAATATATTATAGTTATTACAAATTACTAACACAAAACATTGCTTTGGAAGCAAGGTGACGACATTCGTCAAATTGTGTTAGACGTCTTTTGTATAACAATAATTATGAAATCGTGACATCAAAATATGTCACATTTTCATATCCTCTTACTTATGCCTTTATTAATGATAAATTAAACTAACTTTCTCAATTGACTTTTTCGGAATGCCTTCTTCCTTTTCTAAATCACATTTAGATATTTAAATAGCCCAACATAAATAAATAGCTACACAAGCGTCTCATGTATCCAAACGCCTGAGAGTTACAATCTTGAGTGGAGCTCAAGAAGTTGCTTGTCTCAAGATCCGGTTGGGATACATAGCCTTGCATCGCTCATGCACTCATATTCGACTCAAACAATTTGATCGAATTCTTGAACTTTGCGGATCAAAATTGTTTGTCCATACAACCTTGAGGGTAGCTCGACAAGTTGTAGGGAGAAACATACTTCGAATATCCTATATGTTCAAGCTGCCTCATATAGAGACGAGTGACATGTAGCCTGAATTTATTTGTTGGACCCAGAACTTAATGAAATCATATTTCTTAAGTCTGTTCTTTAGAAGGTCATTTAAATGTCAACGAGAATATAGTTTTAATTCTATCAATTAGAATTTAACTTGATATTCAATTAATCAACCTATTTGACCAATTAACTAATTCCATTAAAAATTATATTTTGATTCCTTCGGTAAACATAGTCTTGCCCTAGTTTAGCATATGTTCAATATTAAATATAGGTAGATTGGCATTCATCTATCTATATCCTCCCACTATTTTTACGATCGTTTCAAAGCTTAATAACGAACGATTTAAGCGAATTAAAATATTTAAAAATTAGTGAAAGAGGGATCCAATCATCCTGAACCTCACAACCTTGAGGAGACTCAACAAGTTGATTGGTAGACTAACTCTTAGTCAATCACATCACATGTGACTCCCTATCGTTTTTTACCCACAGTCACTTATGATCTTGAGGAGACTCAACAAATCATAATGACTGGTCTAGTCAGACCCTTGATTTTGTGTCCAGATTTGACTTAGATCGATGCTCGAGGAGACCCGACGTATCGATTTGGGTCAAGTCTAGACTACATCACATGTATGTTGGAGTTTGTTCCTTAAAGATAAACATGTCATAGCTTGAGGAGACTCAACAACTATAATTGTCTTCTTTGAGTTACCAAGCTCCAAAATCAAGGAGGGATACGGATTAATCTTTAATAAGATTTATAACGCATTGACTAGATATAGTCCAGGGTGTCATACAATCATGATTCGCGACATTGCGGTCCAGCGGAACACAGCCAGGGAATTGACTAGGCCAGTATCACTGCCCCTTGGACTAGCAAGGGTTGATCCAGAACTCTTAGCCAAGCACATTGACTGGATCATGGTCCATTGAATGAAGCTTGTCACTTTTATATGTGTGCCATAGACTAAACAGCTTTTATTAACAACTAATTAATCCTATCAACTAGTTGCATCCTTAAATTCAAAATTTTAGGATTTGTTTAATAACTTTTATTAAGTCCTTATCAACTATAAGGTTCACGTGCTATCCTAATCGTTATTAGGATTTCAATAAATTTTATTAACAACGCTAAAAGCGAAGTCCTTTAATGAAAATTAATAATAACAATTAGAATTAAGAAACATTAAAGGGACTACCCTAATCAGGAATTAGGTCTTGAAGTGTTGTTAATATTTTATTAAAACATAGCATGTCATTAAAATTCAATTGATAAATTTTAATCATTTTTAATGGCTAACCTAAAGGGTTGTCTTGTGTTATCAAATAAGGGACAAGAAGAACTAGCCATTAAAATAAAGCTACACTAATTTATCGCATAAAGATAGTGCACAACTATTTAACAATTAAATAGATTAAGTTTATCGCATAAACAATTTTAGCATGCATACATAAATTTAACATTTAAATTTAAAATATGATTTTAAAATATTTTATTTTTATCTCATAAAAACTTGTTTTTAAAATCATAAATTTGCATGCTACTTTAAAAAATTTATCGCATAAAAATTTTAACCTTTAAAATCAATTTTAAAATATCTCATAAAATTAAAACATCATTTTAAAAAACTTTCATGCTTAAAAATTTATCATATAAAATTTTAGGCACTTTAAACTTATCACATAAATTTTAAAAGATTTAAATTTAGTTTAAAAAATTATCACATAAATTTTAAAACGTCATTTAAACATTTCCATGTTCAAAATTTATCAAATAGAATATTTGAACATCTAAAACATTTTTGAAAATTATCTCATAACTTTAAAAACATTTTTAAAAGCATTTAAAAGCATTTCATAGTTTAATAGAAATCGCAGGCTAGATCGTTACGCAGACCTAAGCTCTGATACCATTGAAGGGAATTCCGGGACCCTTAGGGCACAAAACTTCTATGCACGTCCTAAGTCGGACGGAACATAGACAGAAAAACAGCGGAAAAATTACATGTTAATCTAATTAACATGTAACCCTAAGGTCCAAGACCCTAAACCAAGATCTATGCCGACTTGGGATGGGTCTGACCATCCTAAGAAGGATCTAGCCTACTGCGATTAAATTAAACTAATGCTTAATTAAACACATACCCGGAATCTCAGCCCTGAAGCAGGCGAGATGTTCCGCACCGTCTTCCGAGCTGCTCCCGTCCCACGGCGAGCCGCTCCTGAACCGCTCCCCGAACCGCTCCTCGAACCGCTCCGCATCCCGAGACGAACAATCCTCGTGCCACCGAGCCAACCACGCGCTGAAGAAAGTTTCACGCGAGTGAAACCTCCGCCTAGATATCGGATCCGAATCCGAACTCCTTTGCGGCTTTGCTAGAGCCCTCAGGAGCAAGGCAGAAATTTATAGGGAGAGGAGAAATATTAATTTAAGCTTAGATCCGAGCGTGCTCCAACATTTACGAGAGCCGCTCAGATCTAGAGCTTGGGACGAGTTTTGAGGAAGAGAGCAGACCCCTATTTATATAGGCGGCTGACTGCTCCCCTTCACTCAAAATCCGATGTGGGACTATTAATTTGAGTTAATTAAAATCAAGTTAGTTTGCACTTCACAAAGTGCAAACTTCCATGAATTTTAACTCCCTCACCGTTGAACTTCAGGATTGATACAACCTATCAATTCGAAGGGTGTTCAACGGTGAACGCATAGGAAAAAAACCGTTCGTTAATCGGAGTTCGTTTGACCCTCTAATTGATCACCCAAAGATCAGCCCAAGGCTAGTTTTTCGCAAAACTTGAGCCGTCAGAAATTCTGCACAATCAGGGTTCAAAACCCTAGAACTGGGGCCCACAGGTGGGCCCCACAGCTTACTGTACGCGCAGGCCAGAACCCTGCCTGGGCAGAAGCCCAGGTCCCGTCTGGGCTCGCCCAGGCGGCCTGGGCTAAGCCCAGGTCCCGCCTGGGCTAAGCCCAGGTCCCGCCTGGGCTAAGCCCAGGCGCGCATGGGCTTTGCCCAGGCGCTGGGCAAGCCCAGGCCAGCGCCTGGGCTTGCCCAGGCCTTGGGCAAAAAAACTAGTATTATTTCTTTTCGGGCCTTTTTGAGCATACCTTGGGCATCTGGTGTCCGATTTGGACGCCGTTCGAACCTGGGCGTAGACCGGGACATTCCCGTCTTACCCGTGAACTTTTCCTTGCATTTAAATCATTAAATATTGTTTTAAATAATTTAAAACACATTTAATCTCTTTTGCATCATATGCAATTTAGTCCCTATCTAGGCTTAAATTATCATTTGCATCAAATACAAATGATCCGAGGGCATATTCCTCTACAAAATATTGGTAGAAGCAAATCCTTGATATGATCTTCTAATTGATTTGATCCAATCCCTCTTGAATTCAAATTAGCCTCCATCTCTCTCCATATTGACCCAGTCCTCTTTGATAGGTGTATAGCACTTTGACCAAGTCCATTTGCTATGTGTATAGCATTTTGACCAAGCCCATTTGCTATATGAATAGCAATTCCTCCAACAATTGAATTAATCATAACTTTGAAGAATTACGTCCTTGCCATCACTGAAACACACTTAGCACACACGTTAAATAGCAACCCACGTTTGTCATCATCAAACTAAAGATTCTAGATCGTTGCTTCTAACACCCCCCACCCAGAAGCGGCTAACCCCTGGCCAGACGGGTAACGGTGGCCCCGATACCTCGTTGGTTTAAGCTTTCTCAACTTGAACTATATGATGGAGCAGGCGATCCCCTCAAGCATGTGCAGCGATACAGAGTGTCCATGGAGATCCAAGGCACGGATGATCCACTCCTATACCGAGACTTCCATATGACTCTGAAGAAGTCGGAACTATAGTGGTACAATGGCCTACCCACCCGCTCCATCGAATTCTTTGGCGACCATCCCACAGGTTCTGCCAGCAGTTCAAGGCAGGACACAGAAGGAAGAAGCCAGCAGACTATTCTCGATAGTCCAGAAAGTGGGGGAAACAATCAAAAAGTTCTTGCATCATTTCCAGAAAGAAAGGCTAGCGTGGAGAGCTGTGGAGATGAGCTCGCCATGGCAGCCTTCAAAAAGAGGCTGACCAATCGGAGCATGCATAAGTCACTCCTCCAAGATCTGCCCGCTGATCTGGATGCACTCTTCGCCCAGGCAGAGGGGTGCATGCTAAGTGAGGATGCTCTGTGAGTGAAGAAGGTGGTCTCCCCAATCGAGACATCCTGCAACGAGCAGCGGCCTGATGGCCGATCAAGGTTGGAAGACCGCCCTGGAGGGCACGACCAGCCAGGCAACCAGAGGCGCGACCAAGGAGGCCACTGACCTCAGGATCGTCACGGACCAGTGCGAGGGTTCGCCATACCTAGAGAGCCCCTGTCGGGGGTGAGCATACCCGAAGGGCGACAACAGGCCCAGTACATGCAGCTCAACACCCCCATGGTTGAAGTATTGGCCACAGCAATGAGAGCTGGACTTCTCCAAGACCCGCCTCGAGAGAGGAGGACGGGCCCAACCATGAGGAATTTGCAGAAATACTGTCGGTATCACCATGATCATGGTTATGATACCAACGAGTGTTTTACTCTGAAGAGGGATATTGAATGGCTGATCCAGGTGGGCCATCTCCAAGGCTTCATTGAAGGAAGGAGACAGGCTCGCGATGAGAGAGTGCACCTGGGAGCGCAACGGTCAAACCAGCCCCAGAACACCGAGCAAGACGCCCCTCGCCAGCCTAGATCGGTCATACGCATAGATGTGATATGCGGTGGGCCATCCTCGGGTGGCACGTCATCATCTGCCAGAAAGGCGTACGCTCGACAAGTGATGACGATGGGCATGGGTGAAGAAGCAAAGCGGAGGAGAGTAGCTCGACACACCATCTCTTTCTCGGACGACGACCTGGAAGGGGTCGAACTACCACATGATGACGCCAACGTCATAGAAGCCCAGATTGGAACGGCCATAGTCAGCTGTCTCTTGATCGACACCGGAAGCTCATGCAACATTCTTTTTATGCCGACGATCGAGAAGATGGGGCTGAGGCATGCAGATCTGAGGCCATGCTCGGGTCCGATTGTCGGCTTCATCGGCCACTCGGTTCCCATCGTCGGAGACATCACCTTGCCAATGTCTTTGGGGTAAGAGCCAAATCGTCACTCAGATGACACAATTTGTTGTCGTCAACATGGCCTCGGCGTACAACGGCATCATCGGGCGGTCATACATGACCGCCATCGAAGCTCTTACCTCACTCATGTACCAAATGATCAAGTTCCAGACTCCGCATCGGGGCAGACAAGCACGATGGAGCCAAAAGACTTTCTCGGAGCTGCTATGTCGGCTCCACCAAACACAAAGCGCCCGAGCAAGCCCAGTTGGTAGAACTTGGCAACAATCAGGAGGACGTCGACGATCAACCATGGAAGGTGGCAAGCTAGCCCGCTACAGGAACTTTGAGAATTTACATAAATATTGCCAATAGTTTTGTAAATATAACTATCGTCTTACATGCATATTCTCAAATATTTCCATCTCCGGTTGGAAATTTCAGCTCTCCTCAAATATTCTTAAACTCCGGGGCAGGCTGACGAGCTTTGCCCTCGATAGATCGCCCGGTGGGTTAAGGAACGAGCTACGGCTTGTACCGTCTCCTCCATTAACTTCGGGGCAAGCTTGACATCTTCGCCCTCGATAGGGTCGTCGGGTGGGACAAGAAACGAGCAACAGCTCGCACCCTCCCCTCTCTCAACTTCGGGACATGCTGACGAGCTTCGCCCTTGATAGGTTCATCCGGTGGGTTAAGGAACGAGCTACGGCTTGCACCCTCCCCACCATCAACTCCGGGGCAAGCTTGATAGCTTCGCCCTCAATAGGGTTATCAAGTGGAACAAGGAACAAGCAACGACTTGCACCCTTCCCTCCCTCAACTTCGAGGCAGGTTGACGAGCTTTGCATTCGATAGGATCACCCGGTGGGTTAAGGACTGAGCTACGGCTCGCACCCTCTCCACAATAAACTCCGGGGCAAGCTTGACATCTTCGCCCTTGATAGGGTTGCCGGATGGGACAAGGAACGAGCGACGGCTCGCACCTGACCCTCCCTCAACTCCGGGGCAAGCTTACGAGCTTCTCCCTCGATAGGCGTCGGGTGGATTAAGGACCGAGCCACAGCTTGGATCCTCCCCTCCCTCAACTCTGGGGCAAGCTGACGAGCTTCACCCTCGATATGATCACCCAATGGGTTAAGGAACGATCCATGGCTCGCACCATCCACACCATTAACTCCGAGGCAAGCTTGACAGCTTCGCCCTCGATAGGATTGCCGGGTGGGACAAGGAACGAGCGACGGCTCGCACCCTCCCATCCCTCAACTCTGGGGAACGCTTACGAGCTTCACCCTTGATAGGAACGGGGTGGGTTAAAGACGGAGCCACGGCTCGCACCCTCCCCTCACTCAACTCCAGGGTAGGCTAACGAGCTCCGCTCTCGTTAGGATCGCTTGGTGGGTTAAGGAATGAGCTACGGCTTGCACCCTCTCCACCATCAACTCCGGGACAAGCTTGACAGCTTCGCCCTCGATAGGGTCGCCGGGTGAGACAAGGAACGAGCGACGGCTCGCACCCTCCCCTCCCTCAACTCCGGGGTAGGCTGACGAGCTTCGCCCTCGATAGGATCGCCCAGTGGGTTAAGGAAAGAGCTACGGCTCGCACCCTCCCCTTCATCAACTCTGGGGCAAGCTTAACGACTTCGCCCTCGATAATGTCGTCGGGTGGGACAAGGAACGAGCGACGACTTGCATCCTATCCTCCCTCAACTCTGGGGCAAGCTTACGAGCTTTGCCCTTGATAGACTTCTCAAACTCTGGGGCAAGCTTATGAGCTTTGCCCTCGATAGGTGCCGACTCCACAACATTCTGCTTCTCCTGGGCTTTAGCCACTTCCAAGCAGAAAGTTGGGGGCATACACACTAAGGCAAAGAGTGGCGATAAACAACACCACAAGCACAAAAGATAAACAAGGCGAACCACCTAATGTATATTTCATTAAAGTTGAAGTTTATACATTTACATTGTTTTTCTACAATAGGTCCGACGCATGGCCCAAGACCGGCCCTACAAATACAACCACTCCCCGAAAATTATGCGACATCGCCTCCCCCCGGAGCATCGACCTCATCCTCCTCATCGTCGGAGTCCATAGTTAGCTTGGAGAAGTCGACCTCCAGGGAAGGATACAGCTTCGCCAGCCTCGCTTCCACCCTCCTGAAGCTCGCCTGCATCCCTTTCTCCACGCCTTCTGCGCTCATTGACCTCATCAGGGGGAGGTACTCATCCTCCTGGTATTTGCAGATGGCCCCAACCTTCTCAGACCCCAGATTAATCTTTCTCAGCGTCGCCACCTCCCGCTTCAGGGCGGTGATCTCCATCCCCCTTGCCTCCATTTCCACAAAGTGTTCGTTCAAGGCGGTGACCCTTCGATTCTTCTCCTCTCGAAGCTGCCGCTCCAGCCCCACCACGATCTTCTCCCACCTCTCGGTCTCCATCCTCTGGGTCGCATAAAGCACCTGGAGCTGCTCCAGCTAGTCCTCCCTATCCTGCAGCCTCCTAGCGACATCCTCAAATTGGACCTCCAACGCCCGCAGCTTACCAGTGGTTGCCTCCACATCAGCCTTCCTCTTCCCGTGGTTTGCCTTGAGCATATTCACGATGGTATGGCACTGCAAGGACATCATTACCACGATTTCCTGTAGGAGAAACAGGAAAATAAGTACCTATGGAAGAAAGAACACCGGCAACATGGAGAAGGGAGAGCGAAAAACCTGCATACTATGCCAGATCGCCGTATCACAGAGGTGTTCCGGACCAACCTCGGCGAGGGACGCCCGATCCCTCGGCAACAGGCTGTTCTCTGCCAGGCGAGCTACGACGTCGGCTTCATCAAATACAGACTCCATGTTGCCCACCGGGTAGCTCGTCGTGAAGAGTTCCTTCTTCAGGGTGGCATGGACTTCAACCTTTGTCACCTTGAAGTGGGCGAGCATAGGCTCATAGCTCGGATGCCTAGGTGCCCTTGCTCCCAAGGAGGACATCCATATGGCCAGTGCCCAATCGAAACCCTGCCGGTTTGTGCCTCCGGGGGGCCCTGGGTCATCGAGCTCCAGGTCGTCACCTCCCTCTCACTAGCGCCAGGGTCGAAGAAGCCGCCCCACACTGCCTCACTGATGGTAGGGGTATGGACGGTTGCTGTAGGCGTCTCCCTCGCCCTCTTTTCGCGCTCGTCCCTCTCGCTCCTAATGACAACCCTGTGGCCCCTCTTCTACCCCGGCTTCCTCGCCGAGTCCTTTGTCACCACCTTTTTGCCATTCTCCTGGGCAGAAGGCTTCTTTGTCGTCGGCTCTGAGGTCGCCAGCTCCCTAGCCCTCCTCATCAGCTCTTCCCGCAAAAGGATCATGGCCGCACCTGCTAAGAGAACAAAGATCATGGTGAGAATATAGGGAGAGGGTCACCAAGATTGCAATAACTTCGGGAAAGAAAGATTGGGCGAACTGGTCAAATTCGCATACTTCCGGATCGCTTTAGAGATCTCCTCCAAGACCTTGGAGTTCTCCAGGTCCTGCCCCGCCAAGGCTACCCCCTTATTCACTGAGGGATTCATCGCCCCTCAGTTCAACCTCAACACCGAGTCCGTCGGCATCAAGACAAAGACACGCCTTTCCCTCCATTCTCTCCACTCGCTCAGTACCTCAAGGATGAGAGGCCGACCCTTCCTCGTAAGAACATAGTGATACATCCCCTTCTTCCTCGCCTTAAAGTAATGCTGGAAGAGAGATACACTCGGACTTATCCCGTTGATAGTGCAGAGGACAATGAAGCCAACCATTGAGCCGATGGAGTCCGACGTTAGTTGAAAGAGAGGAAGCTCGAGGAAGTTCAGCAACTGGAGGAGGTGGGGGTTGAGTGGAAACCACATGCCGAATTCGAAGGCTGAGTAGTAGACTCCAACTTCGTTGTCTCTTTATGAGCAAACTCTATCATGGGGCTCGGGGAGGTGAACTGTGCAAGGTGGTCGAATGTAGTTGGAATGGATCTCGGGGAGATTGATGGTGTTTGTTTTACACTGGATAGTCCTGATCTCCATCGGAACCATACCCCTGACTCTGCCAGAGCCTGATCCGAGCCCTCGCTCTCCCCACCCGGCTCTCCAGAGCACTCCTCTGCATTTGGATCAAAAGCTGAAGAACCAAAAGCCATTGACAGATCGAGAAGTTACCTAGAAAGGAAGAAGATCACCGGAGCTCTGACGAAGAGATGACCGACGGCGAGAATGTTCGAGAGCAAAGAGAAGACGAGAAACACTTTGAAATTCGAATGCAAAAGTTCTCAGTCGTTCCCCCTCTCCTTGATTTATAATGGGCGTTGGCCGATCTCTACCATTGAAGGTGCACCACGTGGCAAGATCTGAAGCAGAAGCGTTGCCTTAGCTTCTCCCCAGAGCCGTATACGGCACGTGTCAAGTTCTGAGTGGCGAAGGTGCTTCGATATCCCCCCGCTACCGAATCGTCATGATGACTTCAGAGATTCAGCAGTCGACTCGCATTTAATGATATAGCTGTCATCCAATGGAGTGAAGTGCATCATCCGAGCTGATCCGGACTTCTCGTGTCGAACTCGAATAACGGGGGCAATTGTTACGACCTCAAGATCGGCCCGGTCGGTCTTGGCCCGCTGGTTCAAAGGCCGAGTCTTGGCCCGTCGAATCTTCACAATGAAGCCTAGTTCGACGAAGCATAGAGAAGCTTGTCAAGGTTCAAGAAAGCTCACCAAGCGGAACAACAAGCTCACCATCAGAATCAGAAGAGTCCTCCAGCAGATTGCACAAGCTATGCTAGCTTGCCCCAGAGCATTCGCCCAGACACCGCTTACCTACGAGTTTGCCCAAGGAGGAAGACGACACACCACTTACACCACTGCCAGTTTCACTACAGACAAAGTCTGACAAAAGCACACATGGCTGCCTCGCCGCCTGACTGCCTGCCAAAAGTATGCCTACCCGTTTCGCTGCCAGACAGCCTGATAAAAGTGCCATCTGACATTTACAGCTCTTACCGCCTGACAAAAGCGCGCCTGACATGTTCGGACCTGACATCAACGGTAGGATCCCTGACACCTTGGCCTGCCAGCTCAGCAAAAGCAACCGACTCCAGCAGCCTACAAATACCCCCTCACATCCAAGCAAGAAGGAGGTTAATTAATTGAATCTGTAAGAAACTCCTAACACATCTATTCACATTCAAGTTCGAATATCCTCCACATATTCGTGCCTTCCATATTAATCAGCCACGTAAGCGTCGATTTGCCTATAAGATCTTCCTTCGTGTCGGACACTCTCTCATCAGTCATCAACTGACTTTAGCATCGGAGGGGCTGCAGGCTAACAGCTGGCCCAGCCTTTCTGACGAGTTGCTCCTCTTGCAGGTAGTTTGCCACAGCCATTAGCGGATGAGCGGTCTGTGACGACCTTCGCCAATTGACGTGCAACCTTCTCCAATAAGCAGGCGATCTATTCCTTCTGACAGGTGACTTCGAGATCCTCATCTACAAACCGCCCTCGGACCGTAATTAGCCTCATCATCCCCCTAAACTTGTAACCATCGTGCCCTTGGTTCCCCACATTAATACAAATTCATTATTAGCGGATTCTATCCCGCAACAGATGCAAAGGGGGAGATTATGAAGAACTATGATCCAAACGGCCGCGTCAATTCGACGTGGCCACGTATGTCACAGCACAAGAAGCAGAGCATAGCTCCACATGGTCGCGTCATCATGCCCCAGAACCCATTTCCACGCGACTGCGAAAAGGATTTCCAAATGGCTGTGTCGCTGGGGAGTTAACCCGAAGATTTGCAATCGACACGACCCGAGTGACAACAGACGATGTGGCCGCGTAATTTAAAAGAGCCAAAGACTAAACGGTCGACCGTTTAGATGCTGATGCAGGCATGAAGCTTAATTCAACGCGGCCGCGTCTTTATACGCACCGCGTCGCTGTAACCCCGCTGATTCAGAGTGAATATTGCATATTTAACTCCCCATGTAGCCCTATTCTGTACTCATATGATGCTTAATTGTTCTCTAATACATTCATATTTTTAATATCATCATTTATTGGAGAAATTACTTTATTTGTGCACAAAACATGAATTTTATTGAGTATTTCTGCATTTTTATATTTTTCATGGCTTGGTCTCGATCTCACGATTCCAATGACTATTTATTTGTATTTTTCTGAGATCTGTGCTAATTACTATGAATTTTTGAATGCAGAATACCAATTTAATGGGGAAATACGCAAGTAAATACGAAAATACGGTCGGCCACCACTCAATCGCCGTCATGTGGCGCGATCACCGACATTCCCGCCTTCATCCTACGGTCGCAGCACGGCGCAATCGCGATTAACTGTCGACCGTTAGATCAAGATCGAACGGCCGACGTTCTGTTTCATCACGCAGCGGAGCGCTTCGAAAATGGGGCGACGTGGCCAGCTCCTGAGCGCACGATCGAGATCCGACGGCTCACTTTGACCCTGCAATTTGAACTCGAAGCGCAGCTCAGAAGCGACGACGTGGAGCTTTTCGATCCGTTGGATTCCGATCCAACGGTCCGTAAGCGATCAACTTCAGCGAGGCGGCGCGAATCCAAGGGACATGTGGCAGCACTCTAAGGCACCGCCCATTCGATCCGACGGTCCCAGTCAGCTCTGAGATGTATTCGGATTCAAGTGAAGCAAACGGGCGCAACGCGGGCAAGATCCAATAAGTGGGACACGTGTCAGAGGGAGAAGAGATCCCGCGGGATCCAACGGTGGTTATTGGAGGCGGCTATTGGATCGGGTTTTGAGCGCTATTGGGTGCGGTTTTTGAACCCGTTAAGCCCCCAAACCAGCAATGCTAATATATAAGCGTATTCTAGGGTTTTTGTGGGTATTCTGGCGTATTTTGGGACTTTTGAAGGGGCTGCTGCGCGTATTTCTCCATGGAAAAATTCTGAAAAATCCCAGAGGCTATTCTTATTATTTCCAGGGAGTTTTGGGTTCTATCTTGGAGATTTGGTGACAAATTCTTGAACTTATACCCCGTATTTGGTGTTTTTTCATTGTATTTGGCTATTGGAACGATGTATTTGGCTATGAAACTTGCTTGTTTTTGCACCATGCGTGGCTAATCTCCTTGTGCTATGGTTGTGATGTACTTAGGAGTATGTAGTCGCTAAATTTCATGTCGTTAGCCCTATTATCATGACAAAATTGCTAGTAATGTTGATTTCTACAACGTATTTGATGGGTATTTCTCTATTGACGATATCTTTGATGTGCCCTATGGCTAGGCCCTGACAAGGCTAGCCAATTCATGTTCACTAATCTGAACTTATCGCTGCGTTTATAGTTTAATGAAATCAACATTGCTAGTGATACGTTTAAGGCTATTTTGACTAGTTTTATCGTTCTATCTTCCGACGTCTTCACGCCTTGACCGGGTGAAGCGTTGAGTTATATAAAAGACATGATATTCAGCGATTATAAACTCCTAATGAAATCACAACCGTAGCACATCCACCTCATATGTGTTGGTGTTGACGTAGTTAGGGTGTCGCATTCGTTGGTTTCTATATCTTTTCGCCCTATTTTAATTGTATAATTGCATGTCTCGTCAATTTCTAGTTATATTTTGTTTGGGTGTGTTATACGGAGACGTGTGCATGCTTGAGACGAATCTAATCTTTGCGTACTTATTCGTGATGCGTGTTTATTTTTCTTATGAAGTTGACGTTGCACGTGATTAATCCTTTGGCATGTTTTTATATACTTGATCGACATACTTTCCGACGTTCTCGTGCCCTGACCGGACGAAACGTTGAGTTATAGAAAAGGTATTGATAATCATTGATTGCACACGCCCTAACGAAATCAAACCCAACACATACTCTCCATACTTGTACCCCTAACGAAGTCACCGTAAATATCGCAGGATTTTCATTTCTTATTCCAAACTCTTGATACTCTTGATTATACTTGATAGGTGGTTGGTTATCGTCGTATCATTACTCTTTACAGATTGACGTTTGTAGTTTTGCAGGTCAGTTGTCCCGCGGATTCGATACCTGGACTCACCAGGATATTACTTGCACGATCTCCTGCTCTTGGGAGTAGTTCTCACATCATTTGAGACGAGGCACCCGCCGCACCCAATTTACGCAAAGGAACGACGTGACCGCGTCGTTTTCAACGCAATCGCATCGATCAGGACTCCTGAAGCACCTGGATACCGATCTAAGAGCAGATAGGATGCTTTTTGGTCTTTAGTGCGATTGTATATAAACTCTTCTTCCTCCTTTAGTGAACACATCTTCTCTTTAGCTGTTTTCTAGGTTCCCAAGGGTTTTGTAAGGATTTTTATTGCTTTTAATTCCAATTCTTTTTATTGTATTAGCTAGTTATTCTTGGTATAGTTTAGATTTGCTTAATAGAAGTTTTCTTTATTTTTACCCATTGTGTTGTGTGCTATCTATTGTGTTTATTCTTGTGAATCAATGGCTTTTATTTCTTACTTACTGATAGAAATCATGTTTAGTGCAATGAATAGTGAGTAGTTTTCTTCTAGGGTAATGAATTGAATCCTATTGGATTAGGGCCAAGGGTTGGATGAACCTTTGATTAATTGCTGGGCTAATTGAGGAGTTGGGGTATATTGGGATGCCAATTATCGACGTAGATTCGACCCCCTCCCTTTTGGGCGAACATATTGGCCACCAGCGAAAGTCGGGACTGTTGGATCTGGATCTAAGCCTAGAGGGAGGGTGAATAGGCTAATAAAAACTCACGAGATAACACGTGCAATTGTTCAGCACATATAGTTAGACATAAAGTAAATAAAAGCAATCACAGAGTGCACGAGCGATATACCCTGGTTTGGTCATGCCAACGACATACTCCAGCTCCAAAGTAATTACTAGCATTAATAATGTCAAGGTTACAACTATAAAGAGCTACGAGCACCCACTCTACGCTCACCAAGTTCGTACCGCACTCACCAAAGTTCCAAACACTAATAACCTAGTAAAAGCTCTCTCTTGACTAGTCCCAACTATTCAAGTCACCTAAATAAGAATATAAGTGTTCTAGAAAGATCAATACATCAATTTCACAAATATAAAATAATAAGGAGTTTAGAATCGCTCAGTTTGTGATGATGTCAGTGTCTCTGTTGTTCAACGCTTGGCCAGATCTGATCTGACAAGATGTAGTCGTCTATCTCAGTCTGAAGTCCTACCAATCAGCAGCTCAATGTCACGACCTCCCTGAGATTGTGGCCTTCAAGTGGTTGCGACTCACTACAATGTTGCTGTAATGGAGGATTGATGGAGTTCTCCAAGTGTTGCGGCAATGGTGGATTGATGGAGCTCTCCAAGTGTTGCGGCAATTAAGGATTGGTGGAGCTCTCCAAGTATTGCGACAATGGATGACGATCGCTTATTTTCTTGCGAAAATGGAGTTTGGAGGTGATGATACTTGCGGCAATGGCGATGGAGCTCTCTAGGCAGCTTGCGACAATGGAGAAGATGGAGGACCTCTTGATGTAGCGGCAATGGAGCTTTCGACAAGGGGAAGTTTGCTAGAGTTTTGGTTGTGTTGGCCGCAATTTTTCCTTTGTTGTAGCCGCATGAAACACTCTTGGAAATGGGGGGTTTTTTAAGATGTTGTGGAGAGAAAAGTTGGCTCAAAGGGAATCCCATAATTGTAGGAGATTGGAGATTGAATTCAACTTGGAATAGGATTTGGAATATCTCTTTCAATCACAATAGGATTTGGAATTTGTATTGGATTGGAATTAGATCTCATTTAATCATAAATTGATTTACATGAGATTTGAATTGCATGACAATTGGTAATAGGATTTGCAATGGGATTTGGTTCAATCACTTTTGATATGAATGGGATCCCTCCTTATCTCTACATCTTTGACCAAGTCTTCATATGTATAGCAATTTTCTCCATCACTTTGACTAAGTCTACCTTTGCAAATGAATTGCAATTTTGACCAAGTCTTCTTTTGACCAAGTTTTCTCCATTACTTTGACTAAGTCCCCTTTGAGTATTTACGAGCTTGCCACTCCTGAAAACACTTAGCACACACATCAAAACGTTCGCACATGTTTGTTATCATCAAACATGAAGTCATCAATCGTTGTATCTAACTACACGTTGTATCCAACAATCTCCCCCTTTTGATGATGACAAACCATGTATAAGATTTGAGCAATACGCATCCAAATAATGTCGTTGTGGTGTGTGTGTGTGAAGTTGATGATGGAGGAGATAATACAAATATAATGATGTACAATAATGTTTAACATATGTGCATGCTCCCCCTATTTTCATGCTCCCCTTTGAACATATATTCATTAAGCACATTGTTCAGCTCTAATCAATAAGCACATTAGTCATTAAGCATTACACTAAATTAAGCATTACATCACATCTTTCTTCCCCAAATTATTCTCCCCCTTTTATTATCCTCAAAAGTGTACGCACGAAGTCAATGTCATATCACATTCAAAAAGAGAGTATTATAAACTATAGCAAACACTTGCATGTAGTCATCGTTAAAATAAACAAGCCAAATCCAATGATAATTATGACAAAGACTTCTACACCATCGTGTAAGTATGATGATTAAACATTGAAGCACATAAGGAGAACTTTCAAGAAATTCAACCAAAACCAATCCACTTTTTTATGTAACATGATATCATTTAGGATTGATTTTCCCCACTCATTGAAAATGAGTTCAAGTTACCACAACCAAAACATAGCCTATGAGGACGCTTAGATGTAGGGTGGCATTGCTTGACAAGTATAACACCAACGCTAAAGTTTGCTCTTAAATCTTTTGTTGGATACTCGTGGGTAGTGTCGTTGCCATGGATCGTATCCATTTTTCATACGAAGCTCTTTTCATTTCCATACACACGCACAAAAAAATTCAATTCAATTCTTTTGAGTTCTATTTTTTATCCAATGCAAGACACATCATATCCAGTAGATTTTCAATTAATTTATCCTCCTACATTCACTATTCGATATTTCATAAAAGATGTCTCCAAATATACAACAATATTTAATACTTGTGGAAGTGGCAATGTAGATATAGAAATCAAATTATTCAAATCATTGAACATGTCTTGGTTATTTAGAAAATCAAACATGCACATGTAGTTATAACAATAATACATCAATTTCTACATGGATATGAATATCATTCATTAATACCACTTTAATGATTCAAAAGAAAGTTACACATTAAGCACCATTTTTATGGCTTTGTGTATCTTTCATTTTTTTGTTTTTATAAAGAACTAAAGTAGCAAGTAAACAAACTAGCACACAAACCAAAAAAATCAAGCACGTAGGAAATCTCACACTAGTGTTTATCAATAATTCCCAATTCAAGACAAAGACGACAAAACCGATCTTCAGCTAAATGTTTGGTGAAAATGTCTGCAAGTTGTGATTCCGTGGGAACAAACTCTATAGACACATCCTCTTTAGGGAGATGATCTCTAAGAAAGTGATGTATTATGTAACGCCCCGCTTCCCGAGATACCCGCTGAGTACGAATCCGTATCAGATATTCCCAAAGAGGCGGGTGCTACGGAAGAGAAATACAAGATTTCAAAGCTCAAGCAGGCTCACTGCGCACTGCTGGGATAGTACATGTAGCATTCCAACAAAACAGAAACACAAGAGGACCAACAACACCAAAACAGATATAACGAACCACTGATACCTATAAAGTGACAACTATCCAAGCACAACATCCCTTATACAACCCTCATATACAACATAGAACATAGAAGTCAAATCTCATATACAACATGAACCCATATCTCAACATTGGTACAAGCACCCACACCCAAAATCACTCACACACTCACACAAACCCGAAACGCCAACCAGCTGGGCTAATAAGGCTCCAACTCCAACTCCAAGGTTCTACAACTATCAACTACCTGAAAAATATCAACGGGGACACGTCACAGCGTGACCCAGTAGGAAAACCCAAACCCAACTCACAAGGAGAAAAAGTATGCAAGGCACTAATGCTACAACTAGAAATAACTCATGGCACATTATGACACAAGTCACTGGAAAAAGTTAATGGTAACATTAACAGGACACATACCTGCATCAAAGGATAACCTGCAAAACAAAGTGAATGCTACAAATAGAGAAGTGGCAATAACTTATCAAGTACAAGAACGCAACAATACTCGATCCCCTTATATCTTGCTTACACCATGAGTCCCTTCCATAACCATTATTAACATGTAGCCTTACATATGCAAAAATACTTACCAATTCTACCCAAACATTAGATTTTTACATGGGCTAGGGAAATTTGCATTAAGTTGATCGACATACATAATAGGTTCAATCATTTTCTTTTAGGTTGAAGGTTGTCAAACCTTCTTACTAATTTTCTTTTATCTATTTTTCAAATGGGTTTTCTTTTAAACACGAAATTATTTTCGAAAATTTCGGCAGAGTTTCTCTTGTATTTTCCAAACTTTTCCAAGTATAACATAAATAATATTAAAAGATAAATCTGCCATATCCATAAAAACAAATATCATGCTCAAGAAAACGTAGGAGAAGCCTCATACAGAATAATAGGACTAGCATGCACCACAATTAAGTACTAGCATAACCGAAGAAGGATAGCACATTAAAATCCCAAGATTAAAGAAAACAGCATGCTTGCAAAGTTTTAACGCAATATGCAAACTCTAGACCATTTAGTACCCTTAGAGCATCCTCTAACAAATTTGGCCAAGCTTTAGTCAATTAACATATCACCCTAGTGAATTTAGTGGCTAGATGAAAACTCCTCCTAAGGCTACAACTTATATAACATGCAACCTTGAAACCCTATAACTAATTATGCTTTCTCAACAAATATGGCTACTAGTAACTTAACGATCCAATTTACTTAGGGAAGAATGAGCCCTAGTTAAGGGAGGTATGAATAATGTTATCTTGGGCTTAAGTTAAAACATTAATCATAACATCAACAATAGCACCAATAAGAACACACTAACAACACCCACGCCATCACACCAACAACACCACCCTAAACATTAACACAATAATAACCAACACCAATATCTTTAACTCACCTTTACATACCCCATTAACTCACCTTTACACAAAAGGGCCGCCGCCCCGAAAATCCGGGGCATCACGGAGACAGGCGCGCCTTGCAGTGCTCCCCGAACCGGCCGGGGCGGACCACCGCAGCCGGCCGAGGCGGACCACCGCAGCCGGCCGACTCTTAGTCCGACGCTAACGACAAACAACCTAAGGATAAGGACACCTGACACATACGTCACCCGACCATCCGACAAAGCACCCCCTGACGAAAGAGCCGCCTGACATAGCGCTTTCGCTTTCGGCTCTGACATCCGACAAAGCACCCCCTGACGGAAGAGCCGCCTGACATAGCGCTTTTGCTTTCGGCTCTTACATCCCGACAAAAGCACCCCTGGGCCGTTGCGTCGCCTGACAAAGGCAGGTCAGGAACTCCTATTCCCGGCGTCCTTGTCCGAAGCCTCCGCTGACACCCGAGCCAGCTCAGCACGCCTAGTCATCACCCGTCAGGTATAAATACCCCTTCTCCTCTTACGGAGAAGGGTTGGTTGCTGCAGAATTCTCTCTCATTTTAACTATTCACACACGAGTGCAAAGGTCTTCCATATCTTTGTCCTCCCACCTATAGCTCGCCACGCGCGGTCGACACACCGTTAGTCCGACCGGCGTGACCAGCCCCCCATTTTAAGCCCTATCACTGACTTAGGCATCGGAGGGGCTAAGGGTTGAACCCCCAACCCAGCCCTTCTGACGAGTTGTTCGTGTTGCAGGAGAGCTCGCCTATCAACACCAGTCGGCGTCACCCCCCTGCCGTTCAACCTTATCCAGCCGCATCCGGCGAGATTCAGCCCCGCGACCGTCACTGGCGTCGAGATCGACTTCTTTACCCCACTAATCGCTTGTCAAATAGCCTACCTAAACCCCCTTCTCCACATAACCACCGTGCCCTTGGTTCCCATTAATACAAATTCATTGTACGCGAGTTCCACCTCGTAACAATTGGCGCCGTCTGTGGGAAAGAAGGGTCACACCCATGTTAGATTCCATACCGATCTCGCGGAACCCGGACCACGGCAAAGATCCCGTGGGACAGGAACCGCTCTCCCTACAAATCACCCCGGCGTCCGACCCCCTTCTGGGGATGGGCTCCGAGATCGAACACACTTCAGTCCCCGCCGTCCTGAAGAGCTTCGAGGCCGTTGCTCAGGCCAGGGGAGGCTGTCAGACGGCTGGAACGGAACCTCCGCATGGCCCCTCAGAGCCCCTGAACGTGAGGCGAAACCTCCACCCTCGGTTCGAGGAGGAGGGCTCGCTGAGGAGATCGCGGCCCAGCAAAGGCTCCTGGAAGAGGAGGTAGAAGTCGCGCAGCGGTGGAGGCGCCTGGGGGAGGCGGCCGCCGCGCAGAGGCGTCTGGACGAGGCGGCCGAGACCACCCGGAAGGCTTACCAGGAAGAGGAGGCCGCCCGCCGCCAGCTTCGCTTCATCATCGCGGAGCGCGAGAGGCTGAGGATGGAGAACAGGAGCAACCGAGAACTCCTGGACGAGGCGACGACGGCCCGGCGGCCTGGGAACGGGCGGGACCCGTTGCTGAACAGGTCCCCGCCTGGAGGGGGCGGCCCCCATCACCAACACCACCCCTCCGATACCCTGCGCGAGGAAGCCGTTTGTCGGCAACTACGCTTCCTCACCACCGAGCGTGAAGGACTCCTTCGGGAGAATCAAGAACGGATGGAGGCCCGAGGAGAGCTGGCCAGGAGGCGTGGGAGCTGGGAGGACCGTAGCCCGCAACCCGTCGAATCCTCGGCCCAAGGAAGGAGCCCCGCCTGGAGACCGTCGGGCTACTCCCCGGGGACGGAGGACCGTCGGCGGCCGAGGCGCGACCGAAGCCCGACCCCCGAGTGGCGGAGGGGGGATGCGCCGGATCGCCCGACCTACCCGGAGGAGGCCACGCCACTCGCCCGGTGGATCACTTCCGCCCCCAGGCCCGTAAGGTTCAAACCCCCTCACTTGGCCACATACAATGGGAGGGGCGACCCCCTCACGCACATGCAACAATACCGGGGGGCGATGGAAGCCCAGGACGTGGATGAGGCGTTCCTTTGCCGACATTTCTCCCAAAGCCTGAGGGACACCGCGCTGGACTGGTACTTTGCCTTGCCCGCGAGGTCCGTAGTGAGCTTTGGCGAACTATCCCATAAGTTCTGCCAAGAGTTCCGGGCCGGGCGAACAAAAAAGAAGCCCTTAGACTATCTCAGCACGATAGTCCAAAGGGAGGGGGAGGGAACGGGAAGATACCTCCGCCGCTTTCAGGAGGAGAGACGGGCGGTGGTGACATGCGGCGACGAGGTGCTTATGCTGGCCTTCAAGACGGGGCTGTGGACTCGGAGCCTCCACAAATCCCTGCTCCGGGATCCACCGACCGACTATGAAGCGTTGGTAGCAATGGCGGAGAGGCACGCGTTGGCGGAGGAGACTTTGGGTGCGAAGGTTGTATTCCCCCAGGCGAAACCACCCGCAGATGGGCCCCGGCCGCACCCTCGGCCGAGGCAGGAGGAAAGGGGGCGAGGCCGCGATCAGATGGCCCTACCGCGGCGGGAGCCACCCGAGCCCCGCCCGCTAGATCGCCTTGGCCCGGCTCGCGAGTTCACTCCTGCACGGAGGCCCCCCGGAGTCATCCCAAGACCAGAAGACCCCCCGCCGGTGCATTACACGCGACTCAATGCCCCCATGATGGAGGTGCTGGCCGCGGCGACGAGGGCCGGGTTACTGCCGGAGCCTCCCCGGGAGATGAGGACGGACCCGGCGAGGCGGGACCCCCGGAGATACTGCCGATATCACCGGGACCACGGTCACGACACCGACCGTTGTTACTCCCTTAAGAGAGAAATCGAGCGGCTAATCCAAGCGGGTCACCTGGGGAACTTTGTCGCGGGAAGGCGGGTGGCGGCAGAAGAGAGAGCCCCCCCGGAGGAAGGGGGACGGGAACCCCCGGCGAACCGCGATAAGGAGGAGCCACGCCCCCCAAGGGTGGTCATGCGTATTGAGATGATAACTGGAGGCCCTTCCTCGGCGGGGCGGGCGCCCGCCATCCTGGAGGCCGGGGCCCGACAGGTGATGACGGCAGCCGCCGGCCACCGACCGAAGCGAAGAAGGACACACCGACCCCCCATCACCTTTACCGAGGAAGACTGGCAGGAGACGCGGAGCCAAAACAACGACGCTCTCGTCATCGAGGCTCGGGTCGGGGCGGTTGACGTCGGCCGGCTCCTGATTGACACCGGAAGCTCCTGCGACATCCTGTTCCTGTCAACGGTCGAAAGGATGGGGTGGGGGCGCGCAGACCTAGAGCCCTGCATGGGCCCTGTGGCCAGCTTCACCGGCCATGAGATCCCTACCGAAGGAACGATCACCTTGCCCATGACACTGGGGGAGGAGCCGAGGATCGTCACCAAGGAAACGCTTTTCGTCATCGTCGACATCGCGTCGGTGTATAACGGAATCATTGGACGCCCATATATGACGGCCATCGAGGCGCTCCCCAGCCTGCAACATCAGACGATGAAGTTCCGGACCCCGCGGGGGGTGGGACAGGTGCGGGGAGGTCGAGGGGTGCCCCAAGACCACAACCGTGTGCCGTCCCCGCCTGGGGGCCCCAGGCGGACACTGACGCCACTCGTCCCCGACGAAAGGGAGGACTTCTGCGACCAGCGGCCGACCCCGGCCGAGGAAGTAGAGGAGGTCCCAATAACCTCGGACGAGGGGAGAGCCGTCTCCATCGGGACGAAACTCCCCTCCGCCTTGAGGGCGGCCCTCGTCACCCTGCTCCGGGAGAACGCGGACATATTCGCATGGTCACCAGCCGACAGGCCCAGAGTGGACCCGGCGGTAATCTCCCACAGGTTGAATGCGGACCCAGAGGCCCGGCCTGTTCGACAGAAGAAGAGGAGTGCGGGGGGCGAAAAGAAGAGGGCAGCCGAGGAAGAAGTAGAGCGGCTCCTCGAAGCCAAGTTTGTTCGGCCGGTGGACTACCCCGACTGGCTCGCCAACGTCGTTCTAGTGAAGAAGCCCAGCGGGAAGTGGCGCATGTGCGTTGACTTCACTGACCTCAACAAGGCTTGCCCGAAGGACAGCTTCCCTTTGCCCAGGATCGACCACTTGGTGGACCAGGCGTCTGGTTATGAGTTGTTGAGCTTTATGGACGCCTTCTCAGGGTACAACCAAATACCGATGGCGGAGGAGGATGAGGAAAAGACGTCCTTCGTCACTGATAAAGGCACCTTCTGTTACACCAAGATGCCCTTTGGGCTGAAGAACGCCGGGGCGACTTATCAACGAATGGTTGACCGGATTTTCGGCCCTCAGGTAGGGCGAAATTTGGAGGTCTACATCGACGACATGCTGGTGAAGAGTGGAAGGGCCCTCGACCACCTCAACGACTTGCAGGAGACCTTCCAGAGGGTCCGCCGATACAACCTGAGACTAAACCCCGCGAAATGCATCTTTGGCGTGCAATCGGGAAAATTCCTGGGCTTCATGATAACGAAGCGGGGGATCGAGGCGAACCCCGACAAGGTGACGGCCCTCACCGGTATGACGGAGCCCCGGACGATCCGGGACTTGCAGCGACTGAACGGCCGGATTGCTGCTCTGGGACGATTCCTGTCGAAATCGGCGGAGAAGTCGCTCCCCTTCTTCAGGGTCTTACGCACGGCCTTTGGCGAAGCTAAAGACAAGAGGAAGGTGATCACGTGGGACGACGACTGCACGCGGGCGTTCGCGGAGCTGAAAGCATACCTACAAGGCCCACCGCTCCTCGCACGACCGGAGGAAGGTGAACCCCTGGGGTTGTACCTGGCGACCACCGAGGAGGCTGTTAGCTCCGTCCTAATCAAGGAGGAAGGAGGGGTGCAACGCCCTGTTTACTATGCCAGTCGGATCCTCCGGGATGCGGAGACTCGTTACAGCCCCATCGAAAAAGCCGCCTACTGCCTAATCACCACCGCTCGAAAGCTCCGACCCTATTTCCAGGCCCACCCCATAACCGTCCACACCAGCATGCCCCTCGAAAAGAACCTGAAAAGACTGGAACGGTCAGGGAGGATGCTCAACTGGAGCGTCGAGCTTAGCGAATTCGACATAACGTACAAAGCCCGGACGGCGATCAAGGGTCAGGCACTGGCCGACTTCGTGGTGGAATGCACCATGGAAATCCCGCCGGGAGACCAGATAGAGCAATCGTCGGCGCCCACGTCCCCCCAGGGGATCGAGGCGGGCGAACCCTCAGCGCCCTCCCTGACGACGGCAGGCGAATTATGGACCATCCACGTCGACGGCTTCGCGACGGGCTCCGGAACAGGAGCGGGAATCGTCATTCAGACTCCAGACGGATGTTCGTTGGAATACGCCCTACGCTTCGACTTCCCGGCCACCAACAATGTCGCGGAGTATGAAGCCGCGGTTAACGGGTTAAAGCTCGCCAGGGCGGTCGGGGCGATGAACGTGTTGCTCCTGAGTGACTCCCGTCTCGTCATCCAACAGATCCTGGGGGGCTTCGAGGCCCGAGAGGAAACCATGAAGCGGTACCTGAATCGCATCCAGATCGAACTCCGCAAGTTCAAGAAAGCGGACGTGCAACACCTGCCTCACTCCAACAACCTCCGGGCAGATGCCCTGTCTAAGCTGGCTTCCTCCTCAGCGGTCGAGATCGGGAAGGCAATCTACGTCGAAAGCCTGTCGACACCCTCCATCAATGAAGGGGAACTGATGTGCACGGGCACGATGACGTCCTGGATGACCCCCATTGTGAAGTATTTAGAGACAGGTGAACTACCCGAGGAGCGGTTGCTGGCTAAGCAGGTGGAGAGACGGGCTCTGACGTTCGTGCTCCTCGACGGAGTGCTGTACCGCCGCCGCCGCGCCAATTTCGACGTCCTGCCCTACCTGAAGTGCTTGGGACCGGAACAGGCCGAGCAGGTCATCCGCGAGGTGCACGAAGGCTTCTGCGGAAACCACCACGGCGGGCGCACCATCGCCCACAAGATAATGCGCCAAGGGTACTACTGGCCGACGATGATCCGGGATGCGGTACTATACGTCAAAAGGTGCGAGGCGTGCCAGAAATTCTGCCGACGGACGACTGCACCTCCGGCCAACCTGATGCCCATCTTGAGCCCGGTCCCCTTCGCCAAGTGGGGACTCGACATCCTGGGGCCCTTCCCAAAGGCCTCCGGGGGAAGGAAGTATCTAGTCGTCGCCGTGGACTATTTCACAAAATGGGTCAAAGCAGAGCCGCTGGCGCGGATCACGTGGACGGACATGAAGGGCTTCATCTGGCAATCCGTCATATGCCGCTTCGGGATTCCCCGTTCCATAGTCACGGATAACGGAAAGCAGTTCGACTGCGAGGGCTTCCGCGACTTCTGCTCGGGCTGGGGGATTAAACTCCAATTCGCATCAGTCGCCCACCCACAGTGCAACGGAATGGCGGAGGCCGCGAATAAATGTATCTTGAACCCGATGAAGAAGAAGGTGGACGCCGCCCTGGGAGCATGGGTCGATGAGCTACCAGGGATCCTATGGTCCTATCGCACCACCCACAAGGCCTCGACCGGAGAAAGTCCCTTCATGCTAGCGTACGGATCGGAGGCGGTTGTACCTGTGGAAATCGGCGAAGAGACGCTCCGGCTAAAACTCTTCGACGAAGAAATCAACGGAGAAGGGCTCGGCCTCAGCCTTGAGCTGATAGACGAGGTCCGGGACAGGGCCCTAACCAGCCTCGTCAAACACAGCCAGAGGATGGCCCGATACTACGACTCCCGGGTGAAACCGCGGACTTTCAGGATCGGCGATTTGGTCCTCCGTGACGCCACCTTCCGCCCCGAGACTACGCAGCGGGGAAAGCTGGCCGCCAAATGGGAGGGGCCCTACACGGTCATTGACATTGTCGGACCGGCCACCTACATCCTTGCCACCCCCGAAGGGAGCGAGCTGGCCCACCCTTGGAACGCGAAACATCTGCTGAAATTCTACCAATAGTTGTGAGTTTCTCTTTTTTCGCACAATATACACATCTACACGTTTTTCCCAACCTGGTTGTTCCTACACAAATTTTGCAGTTCGCTAAAACTCCGAACCTCTGGGGCAGGGCCAACCCTAGCCACCCAAACCAGAGAAGGGCACGGGCCGGGCTACGCGCCCGCTCCCCCCCTCCAGACCTCTGGGGCAGGGCCAACCCTAGCCACCCAAACAAGAGCAGGGCACGGGCCGGGCTACGCGCCCGCTCCCCCCCTCAAGACCTCTGGGGCAGGGCCAACCCTAGCCACCCAAACCAGAGGTGGGCACGGGCCGGGCTACGCGCCCGCTCCCCCCCTCCAGACCTCTGGGGCAGGGCCAACCCTAGCCACCCAAACCAGAGAAGGGCACGGGCCGGGCTACGCGCCCGCTCCCCCCCTCCAGACCTCTGGGGCAGGGCCAACCCTAGTCACCCAAACCAGAGAAGGGCACGGGCCGGGCTACGCGCCCGCTCCCCCCCTCCAGACCTCTGGGGCAGGGCCAACCCTAGCCACCCAAACCAGAGAAGGGCACGGACCGGGCCACGCGCCCGCTCCCCCCCTCCAGACCTCTGGGGCAGGGCCAACCCTAGCCACCCAAACCAGAGAAGGGCACGGGCCGGGCTACGCGCCCGCTCCCCCCCTCCAGACCTCTGGGGCAGGGCCAACCCTAGCCACCCAAACCAGAGCAGGGCACGGGCCGGGCTACGTGCCCGCTCCCCCCCCCCCCCTCAAGACCTCTGGGGCAGGGCCAACCCTAGCCACCCAAACCAGAGGTGGGCACGGGCCGGGCTACGCGCCCGCTCCCCCCCTCCAGACCTCTGGGGTAGGGCCAACCCTAGCCACCCAAACCAGAGAAGGGCACGGGCCGGGCTACGCGCTCGCTCCCCCCCTCCAGACCTCTGGGGCAGGGCCAACCCTAGCCACCCAAACCAGAGAAGGGCACGGGCCGGGCTACGCGCCCGCTCCCCCCCTCCAGACCTCTGGGGCAGGGCCAACCCTAGCCACCCAAACCAGAGAAGGGCACGGGCCGGGCTACGCGCCCGCTCCCCCCCTCCAGACCTCTGGGGCAGGGCCAACCCTAGCCACCCAAACCAGAGCAGGGCACGGGCCGGGCTACGCGCCCGCTCCCCCCCTCAAGACCTCTGGGGCAGGGCCAACCCTAGCCACCCAAACCAGAGGTGGGCACGGGCCGGGCTACGCGCCCGCTCCCCCCCTCCAGACCTCTGGGGCAGGGCCAACCCTAGCCACCCAAACCAGAGAAGGGCACGGGCCGGGCTACGCGCCCGCTCCCCCCCCTCCAGACCTCTGGGGCAGGGCCAACCCTAGCCACCCAAACCAGAGAAGGGCACAGGCCGGGCTACGCGCCCGCTCCCCCCCTCCAGACCTCTGGGGCAGGGCCAACCCTAGCCACCCAAACCAGAGAAGGGCACGGGCCGGGCTACGTGCCCACTCCCCCCCTCCAGACCTCTGGGGCAGGGCCAACCCTAGCCACCCAAACCAGAGAAGGGCACGGGCCGGGCTACGCGCCCGCTCCCCCCCTCCAGACCTCTGGGGCAGGGCCAACCCTAGCCACCCAAACCAGAGAAGGGCACGGGCCGGGCTACGCGCCCGCTCCCCCCCTCAAGACCTCTGGGGCAGGGCCAACCCTAGCCACCCAAACCAGAGGTGGGCACGGGCCGGGCTACGCGCCCGCTCCCCCCCTCCAGACCTCTGGGGCAGGGCCAACCCTAGCCACCCAAACCAGAGAAGGGCACGGGCCGGGCTACGCGCCCGCTCCCCCCCTCCAGACCTCTGGGGCAGGGCCAACCCTAGCCACCCAAACCAGAGAAGGGCACGGGCCGGGCTACGCGCCCGCTCCCCCCCTCCAGACCTCTGGGGCAGGGCCAACCCTAGCCACCCAAACCAGAGCAGGGCACGGGCCGGGCTACGCGCCCGCTCCCCCCCCCCCTCCAGACCTCTGGGGCAGGGCCAACCCTAGCCACCCAAACCAGAGCAGGGCACGGGTCGGGCTACGCGCCCGCTCCCCCCCTCAAGACCTCTGGGGCAGGGCCAACCCTAGCCACCCAAACCAGAGGTGGGCACGGGCCGGGCTACGCGCCCGCTCCCCCCCTCCAGACCTCTGGGGCAGGGCCAACCCTAGCCACCCAAACCAGAGAAGGGCACGGGCCGGGCTACGCGCCCGCTCCCCCCCTCCAGACCTCTTGGGCAGGGCCAACCCTAGCCACCCAAACCAGAGAAGGGCACGGGCCGGGCTACGTGCCCGCTCCCCCCCTCCAGACCTCTGGGGCAGGGCCAACCCTAGCCACCCAAACCAGAGAAGGGCACGGGCCGGGCTACGTGCCCGCTCCCCCCTCCAGACCTCTGGGGCAGGGCCAACCCTAGCCACCCAAACCAGAGAAGGGCACGAGCCGGGCTACGCGCCCGCTCCCCCCCTCCAGACCTCTGGGGCAGGGCCAACCCTAGCCACCCAAACCAGAGAAGGGCACGGGCCGGGCTACGGGCTACGCGCCCGCTCCCCCCCTCTAGACCTCTGGGGCAGGGCCAACCCTAGCCACCCAAACCAGAGCAGGGCACGGGCCGGGCTACGCGCCCGCTCCCCCCCTCAAGACCTCTGGGGCAGGGCCAACCCTAGCCACCCAAACCAGAGGTGGGCACGGGCCGGGCTACGCGCCCGCTCCCCCCCTCCAGACCTCTGGGGCAGGGCCAACCCTAGCCACCCAAACCAGAGAAGGGCACGGGCCGGGCTACGCGCCCGCTCCCCCCCTCCAGACCTCTGGGGCAGGGCCAACCCTAGTCACCCAAACCAGAGAAGGGCACGGGCCGGGCTACGCGCCCGCTCCCCCCCTCCAGACCTCTGGGGCAGGGCCAACCCTAGCCACCCAAACCAGAGAAGGGCACGGACCGGGCCACGCGCCCGCTCCCCCCCTCCAGACCTCTGGGGCAGGGCCAACCCTAGCCACCCAAACCAGAGAAGGGCACGGGCCGGGCTACGCGCCCGCTCCCCCCCTCCAGACCTCTGGGGCAGGGCCAACCCTAGCCACCCAAACCAGAGCAGGGCACGGGCCGGGCTACGTGCCCGCTCCCCCCCCCCCTCAAGACCTCTGGGGCAGGGCCAACCCTAGCCACCCAAACCAGAGGTGGGCACGGGCCGGGCTACGCGCCCGCTCCCCCCTCCAGACCTCTGGGGTAGGGCCAACCCTAGCCACCCAAACCAGAGAAGGGCACGGGCCGGGCTACGCGCTCGCTCCCCCCTCCAGACCTCTGGGGCAGGGCCAACCCTAGCCACCCAAACCAGAGAAGGGCACGGGCCGGGCTACGCGCTCGCTCCCCCCTCCAGACCTCTGGGGCAGGGCCAACCCTAGCCACCCAAACCAGAGAAGGGCACGGGCCGGGCTACGCGCCCGCTCCCCCCCTCCAGACCTCTGGGGCAGGGCCAACCCTAGCCACCCAAACCAGAGAAGGGCACGGGCCGGGCTACGCGCCCGCTCCCCCCCTCCAGACCTCTGGGGCAGGGCCAACCCTAGCCACCCAAACCAGAGCAGGGCACGGGCCGGGCTACGCGCCCGCTCCCCCCCTCAAGACCTCTGGGGCAGGGCCAACCCTAGCCACCCAAACCAGAGGTGGGCACGGGCCGGGCTACGCGCCCGCTCCCCCCCTCCAGACCTCTGGGGCAGGGCCAACCCTAGCCACCCAAACCAGAGAAGGGCACGGGCCGGGCTACGCGCCCGCTCCCCCCCTCCAGACCTCTGGGGCAGGGCCAACCCTAGCCACCCAAACCAGAGAAGGGCACAGGCCGGGCTACGCGCCCGCTCCCCCCCTCCAGACCTCTGGGGCAGGGCCAACCCTAGCCACCCAAACCAGAGAAGGGCACGGGCCGGGCTACGCGCCCGCTCCCCCCCTCCAGACCTCTGGGGCAGGGCCAACCCTAGCCACCCAAACCAGAGAAGGGCACGGGCCGGGCTACGCGCCCGCTCCCCCCCTCAAGACCTCTGGGGCAGGGCCAACCCTAGCCACCCAAACCAGAGGTGGGCACGGGCCGGGCTACGCGCCCGCTCCCCCCCTCCAGACCTCTGGGGCAGGGCCAACCCTAGCCACCCAAACCAGAGAAGGGCACGGGCCGGGCTACGCGCCCGCTCCCCCCCTCCAGACCTCTGGGGCAGGGCCAACCCTAGCCACCCAAACCAGAGAAGGGCACGGGCCGGGCTACGCGCCCGCTCCCCCCCTCCAGACCTCTGGGGCAGGGCCAACCCTAGCCACCCAAACCAGAGCAGGGCACGGGCCGGGCTACGCGCCCGCTCCCCCCCCCCCCCCTCCAGACCTCTGGGGCAGGGCCAACCCTAGCCACCCAAACCAGAGCAGGGCACGGGCCGGGCTACGCGCCCGCTCCCCCCCTCAAGACCTCTGGGGCAGGGCCAACCCTAGCCACCCAAACCAGAGGTGGGCACGGGCCGGGCTACGCGCCCGCTCCCCCCCTCCAGACCTCTGGGGCAGGGCCAACCCTAGCCACCCAAACCAGAGAAGGGCACGGGCCGGGCTACGCGCCCGCTCCCCCCCTCCAGACCTCTGGGGCAGGGCCAACCCTAGCCACCCAAACCAGAGAAGGGCACGGGCCGGGCTACGTGCCCGCTCCCCCCCTCCAGACCTCTGGGGCAGGGCCAACCCTAGCCACCCAAACCAGAGAAGGGCACGGGCCGGGCTACGTGCCCGCTCCCCCCTCCAGACCTCTGGGGCAGGGCCAACCCTAGCCACCCAAACCAGAGAAGGGCACGGGCCGGGCTACGCGCCCGCTCCCCTCCTCCAGACCTCTGGGGCAGGGCCAACCCTAGCCACCCAAACCAGAGAAGGGCACGGGCCGGGCTACGCGCCCGCTCCCCCCCTCCAGACCTCTGGGGCTGGGCCAACCCTAGCCACCCAAACCAGAGAAGGGCACGGGCCGGGCTACGCGCCCGCTCCCCCCCTCCAGACCTCTGGGGCAGGGCCAACCCTAGCCACCCAAACCAGAGAAGGGCACGGGCCGGGCTACGCGCCCGCTCCCCCCTCCAGACCTCTGGGGCAGGGCCAACCCTAGCCACCCAAACCAGAGGTGGGCACGGGCCGGGCTACGCGCCCGCTCCCCCCCTCCAGACCTCTGGAGCAGGGCCAACCCTAGCCACCCAAACCAGAGAAGGGCACGGGCCGGGCTACGCGCCCGCTCCCCCCCTCCAGACCTCTGGGGCAGGGCCAACCCTAGCCACCCAAACCAGAGAAGGGCACGGGCCGGGCTACGTGCCCGCTCCCCCCCTCCAGACCTCTGGGGCAGGGCCAACCCGAGGGGGGCCACGTACCCCTGACTCGGAAAAACAAAAGAAAACAGGGGCACGCGAACCGGGACAAAATTACATCAGTTCCCGAGTCGACGGCCCCGATGGGACTCGGCGAAACGAAAGGACGCTCGCGAAACACGCCACCATTAATGATGCGCTCCAAAAGAGGACACGCAAGAGCCACCTGGCCAAGGCGGTTTCCCACAGGCGCGAATTCGAGGAGCCCATTAATAATGCCAGCTCAGCGCAATAAATAAGGGAGAAACCGTCAACAAGATCTACCTATAAAGAGGCCATCCCCCCCCCCGAAGAGAAAAAATCAACAGACATGAAAAACCGCCACTTGATCCCCCCACCCTCCGGGAAAAGGGCTGAGATACACCGCCCTAACAAAAGAGAGGTCACCGGCCATCAATGGTTCCCGCCGTCCAGAACGGCGGTGCCTAGATCCCCAGCACCACTAACTGGATATTCCGCTTACAAACGGATCGCTATCCGGATATTCCGCTTACACACGGGAAATCCACCTTTCACGCCTCCGTCCCATAAACGGGGACGAGGCGGAGAAATAATGGCATCCGTTCAAAGTAATCTGGGCAGGCGAGAGCCCCCAGCGCTGGCCGGCCAGTACCTCCTCGCCCTCGACCTCCATCCGAGGACCTCGGCAAGGCTGCATCCCCGACAAGCCCAAACGGCGAATCCTGGCATGTCAGCTCGCCGAGGCGCCATCGGGCTCGGGACCCCACCCTCAAACCGAAACAGCGAGGCGTGAGGCAGCGGGGAACGGCCCGATGCTCAAGAACCTCCCCAGGGGGCAAGGCGGGGCAAGCCGGCTTCCCTTCTCAGCGCCTATACCGGACCGAGGAAAACCCTGTCCACGAAAAAAGACAAGGCAGCGGAGGGAAGGCAGCCCGGTCGGCAAGGTACCCCCCACCTATCCCGAGCCAAAGAGACCTCGCAACACTTCAGCCCAGACGGCGGCCCCTCACCTCCGCGCCAAGATCGGCTCAAGACAACTTGCCCACACGGCCCGCGGAAGCCCCAGGACCCGGCGGTCATTAGGCCCGTGCGACCGGGCAAGGACAACTCTAAAGCCCCTCCCCGACTCGGTTCTGACCCGACAACGGGCGACGAACTAAAAACTAATGTACAAGCTGTGGCCCAGCACTCATAAATTCAAACGAAAACATTGTTCTTTAAATATCATAGCATGTGTCTATCCCCCCACGCTAAGCACCGGGCGAGCAACGCGCCGCCCCGCCTAACTGACCTAGGACACCTACGAAATCTGGGACGCACAGTCCCGCTCCCCCTGCTCCCTGAAACCCACCAACAACTTTCCCCATGGCGAAAGGGGTGCACTGGGGCTCGCCTCGCGTAACCGATTCGGCCAGACACCAAATCAGGATAGACCAGTGCGTCCCATCCCGAACCCGTTCGAGGCCGCCCCGAATGCAACACGGGAAGACAACATCCCCCTCCCCCAGACAGGACACGGGGATGTTAGGGGCATAATGGGATAATGGGTAAATTGCGTAGCTCCCGCAAGAAGCCAAGACACGTGACCCGGATCGGACCGGTCGCAAGACAGAAACCCCGAAATATACGCCCTGTCCTGAAATGACAGCGGCCTTGTCCCGTCACAACAGCGCCCCGATGCGACTCAACATAACGAAAGGACGCTGGTTCAACACGCCATCAACAGCAACACGCCCCCCAAGGGGCCAGAGTGCCGGATACCGCCAGGAAAAAGTGATTCCCGAAGCGCGTGATTCCGCAGAGCCCATGAGCGACGCTAATCCACGGCGTTACCTAAGAGAAACTCGTCCGCAACACCTCGCTATAAATACCCCCCTCCAGAGGACAGGGTAAAGGAGGAAGAAAGACGGGATTCCTCTCCCCTCACTCCGGGCATAAAGCGGCCCTAAACGCCCAACCGAGCTACGAAAAAAGCCGATAGCCACCGACGAACTTCACTTCCCCCGACGATGGGCGCCACGGCCCCGCCACCTCTGTCCAGATATTCCCCTTACACGCGGAAGGCCCCGCCCGCCAGCTTGCCTCCTGCTTGTTACTGTATCAAAAGGCAGGTTCAGACGGCCGCCCGCGTGCCGCAACACCCCAGTTAACGCCTTCACCTTCGGCGATCCCGACAGGGTGTTGGGGGGGAAACCCCCCAACTGCTCCCCCAGCGGCACCGCCGCCGCCACCTCGTCCTCGACCTCCCCGGGGTTCCCCCCTCGGTGCGCGGGGCCCCCAGCAAAGCCGAACGACCCTCCAGCACGACAGCGAGGCAGGATGCGAGGAAGCGAGGAAAGGGAAAGGAAGAGGGCCCCCTCCTACAACCGAGGGTCGGCCCCCTAAGCCGAACCGCCACGGAAAGGCACCGCCCTGACGCGGGGATCTGCTCCTCCGACGAAGCGAACAACAAATGTGGACAACCCTCCGTCCCGACCGCCGCTCGGGCCGCACCTTCTCCTGGTGTTGTAAATATCACCTAGATTTCCGATAAAGACTGACTTATAATGTTCCCCCTTCTGAACTCCTCCCCCTAAGCCCCAACGCGCATCCGCTGGAAGGTCTACCGGGCACTGCCCGGCCGAAGTTCCGCAAAAACTGCAAACGCGTCCGATGAACGCCTCTCAACAAGAGCCCTAATATTCTCAAAAAGTCGAGCTCCCCCGAAATCCGACTCAATAATCGCCAACAACGACACCTCGCTAGGGACAGCGCCCCGCTTGGCTCACACTCCGGAAGAAACCACGCGAGCCCACTATAGCGGGACACATCCCGTAGGACCAGCATCCCCCCTAAGCTCTGATCCGAGCCCGGGCCACGTTAAAAGATAGTGTCGCGGTAGCGTTACGCCATCCGAGACGAACCGGGCTTCCGCCTCGCACTCGAATGCCGGGGGCAATTGTTACGACCTAAAGATCGTAGGAGCCCGACTCCCGCCCGGATCCGTTAACATACCCCATTAACTCACCTTTACACAAAAGGGCCGTCGCCCCGAAAATCCGGGGCATCACGGAGACAGGCGCGCCTTGCAGCGCTCCCCGAACCGGCCGGGGCGGACCACCGCAGCCGGCCGAGGCGGACCACCACAGCCGGCCGACTCTTAGTCCGACGCTAATGACAAACAACCTAAGGATAAGGACACCTGACACATACGTCACCCGACCATCCGACAAAGCACCCCCTGACGGAAGAGCCGCCTGACATAGCGCTTTCGCTTTCGGCTCTGACATCCGACAAAGCACCCCCTGACGGAAGAGCCGCCTGACATAGCGCTTTCGCTTTCGGCTCTTACATCCCGACAAAAGCACCCCTGGGCCGTTGCGCCGCCTGACAAAGGCAGGTCAGGAACTCCTATTCCCGGCGTCCTTGTCCGAAGCCTCCGCTGACACCCGAGCCAGCTCAGCACGCCTAGTCATCACCCGTCAGGTATAAATACCCCTTCTCCTCTTACGGAGAAGGGTTGGTTGCTGCAGAATTCTCTCTCATTTTAACTATTCACACACGAGTGCAAAGGTCTTCCATATCTTTGTCCTCCCACCTATAGCTCGCCACGCGCGGTCGACACACCGTTAGTCCGACCGGCGTGACCAGCCCCCCATTTTAAGCCCTATCACTGACTTAGGCATCGGAGGGGCTAAGGGTTGAACCCCCAACCCAGCCCTTCTGACGAGTTGTTCGTGTTGCAGGAGAGCTCGCCTATCAACACCAGTCGGCGTCACCCCCCTGCCGTTCAACCTTGTCCAGCCGCATCCGGCGAGATTCAGCCCCGCGACCGTCACTGGCGTCGAGATCGACTTCTTTACCCCACTAATCGCTTGTCAAATAGCCTACCTAAACCCCCTTCTCCACATAACCACCGTGCCCTTGGTTCCCATTAATACAAATTCATTGTACGCGAGTTCCACCTCGTAACAAATATCACTACCAACAATAACAATAAGCATATCAATATTTGCCAACAACTAACAAGCCACACTTTCCAACATACCATCATTCAAGCACCAAACACATCCATGGCAACATACATTCTTAAAAGTTAACCATCACCTACTCACAACCACAAATCACCCAAAAATGCTACATGATGCCATGATGCATATGATGCTCAAGTAATGTGATGTAATGCAATGCAATGGGGGATCCCATGAGTGAGCCGGCGTGCACGTGCAAAGAATTCTACTCCGTTATCAACGTGGAGCCACCTAATGGATCAAGAGGTGGCCAACAGCGTATTCACCTGCCTCCTACCGCGGCACTTTGTCCATGCCCGTGCACTCCACCTCGTGTCCTAACATGACCATGTCACACATTCCATATTTCACGTGTTTCCAACACCACACCGCCAATTTTCCCATCTCATTTCATTGTTCACACGTTTCACTTTTTATACAAATCATAGTGAATAAATAACCCTCAACATCCCAAAATGAAAGCGATTCTGCTAATCAATGTAATACGATGGGAACAATTTCATTTAGGCAATATAACCAAAAGAGAGCAATTTCATCCTATTTAAGCAACAAGCTTCCAATTGCATCATGAATATAAATCATGGCATCAACACATTGCACAACTCATTTCATTGTAACTTAATTCACATTTTCTTTCTTATACACATGAAATTGATTAACTAGGCCTTCAACATACCAAATGAGATCAATATAACATAATTAATGAAATAATGCCATCGAGACAACATGAATCAGTTTCATGGCATGATATCACTCCACAAAACATATGGAACCATATCCGAATGCACATCGCAATTCAATGTCACAAATTCATACTTTCTATACAAAGAGAATTAACTAAGGAAACTTCCAACACTTCAAAGGAGAGTTATAATTTACTAATGAGGCTTCCAACGTTCAAATTAGCATAACTTCCAACAAAAATAGGGAAACTTCCAACAACAATTAGCAAAATGACAGAAAATTCACTTATCCATTTCTAAAAGAGAGCAATTCTCACAAGCTTCTAACATTTTTAAAAGAGAGCAAGTTTCACAAGTTTACAAAATTTAAGGGGTAATCCTTTCAATTTGCATCATGCATCTTCAATTTCGCACTTTTAATGTGAGAATTTCAAAATCATGGCTTCAAGTACTCAACATCCAATAAGGGTTCCACCTACGGCTTAAATGCACCATGATGCTTAATAGAGATACTAGCCTTAGGTTAGTTTCAAATTAAAATTTCCATCTTGCTTACTAATTCAAAACATAACCATTCCAACATCCCTACATTAACATCTATATCACACTAAAGGGTGCAATTACACATAATGATATCAATTTGTCAAATTGGGGCAACAAATCATACGTATGCATCACCAAACAATTTATTGCATCAAATTACTCTATAATACAAACAAAGTCAAGCTCAATGCCTCATGTCAAGGAATTCCTACAACCCTAAAAATATGATCTTTACTCATCAAAAATGAAATGAAATAAACATGGAAGTTGGGAGTGGACTCCTACCTCTCCCAATTTCATGAAGCTCTCCTTTGCTCCAACATCAAGCTCCAACTCCTATTTCAATTTCATCAACAATTAGGGCTACCATCAATTCATGAATCCCCAATTCAAATTGAAATGTGCAAATCATACTAAATGGGGAATGAATGGCCTACCTTGCTTGGAGAATAAAAATCCCTCCACCAATTGCATGATTCGCCACGAATTTCAGCTTCAATCACCAAGCCCTAATCTCCTCTTTCAATTTTATGACTCCGCCATCAATCCCATCTTCAATCCCAAAGCCCTAAATTTGGAATTCCCCCATGAATCCATCTCCAAGCTCTCAAGAATCCAAACCCTAGCTTTCTCCTCTTCTCTTTCTCTTCTCCATATCCTTTCTTCCTCTCTTCTCTCACCCCCCAAGCAATGATTCGGCCATGGGGAGGGGACAATTTTCGGCCATGTGGAAGGGGGAAAATTTTCGGCCATGGAGTGGTGGGAAATTGGAGAGGATGGTAGAGTATATGGGGGAAATGGGTTAGTGCCTTACTTCTTCTCCTCTTCCTCTTCTTTCTTCTATTCTTTGCTCTTTCCATTGCTCAGACCTGGGCTTCGGCCATGGATGATTTCGGCCATCAGGGAACGGCCAAGGGAGGGGAGTTTGAAAGGGGAATAGAGAAAAAAGAAGAAGAATTAAGGAAAGAGAGAGGAAATGAAAAGAGATCTCTCTTCTTTTTGTTATTCTTTTGTTGCTTCTTCTCCATTTTCGGCCTGGGGGGAAGAAATTTCGGCAGCAACTCATTTTGGGCGAAAGGGGGTCGGCGAGGCATGGGAAAGAAGGAGGGAGCTAGGAAAAAAAGAAAGAAGTAAAAAGGAATGTTGTAGAAAGAAGAAGTGATAGGGTATTTACAAGTTTGCCATCCCCATTCTTAAACAAAAATCTCTCTCCCCTCTTCCCAATAATAATCCAAGCCCACCCCTAAACAACCAAGTCTCTTAACTCAAACCAAACGGCAAAGCCCAACAACCAACTCTTAGGCTACTAAAATTAACTATAAGCCCAAACAATTAACACTGATAATATTCATCAACATCGCCAATAATAAAAAGACTAATACCAAAATCGCAACAACATTCCCAAAAACAACAACCAAACTTCAATAATAATAATATCATTCATGATTAGCTATCCCATCATTACCAATTATCATGACTATACCGTTTTACTTTACACACTCACCAACGACAAACTCCAAGCACGCTAATAAACACTGTTAGCATGCTAACAATAATTGCGATTTACCACCCAACCACATGCATTCACTTATATATCCAACGCATATCATAGTCACCTTATAGCCATACATGCAGGAAATTACTATACACATAACCAAATTACTATATGCACACACGCAAACAGTATTGTTCACATACGTGCATTACATTTTACGTCAATGTGTATAGTACGAGAGTGGTGTACGTGATTACTAGAGAGATCTATGGCACTCTTGCTATCACATCTAAAAGGGACTCTCTTAGGAGCTAGTCTGTAGTCAGATAATGTTTGCATCATTCACAATACTTGGGCACAGCAACTCCCTAAGGCAATATACTATGCTTCAGTGGTGGAAAGTGCAACACTATTTTGCTTACGGCTGGACCATGAAACTAGAGAGTGTCCTAGCATGAAACACGTGACACTAGTACTCTTTCTGTCTGTTAAACTCCTCGCATAATCAGCATCTGAATAACCCAACAAATCAAAATTACCACCAGAAGGATACTAAAGGCCTAAAGTAGGTGTACTAATTAGGTACCTAAAAATCCTTTTAATGGCTTTTAAATGCGACTCTTTTGGGTTGGCTTGAAAGCGTGCACACATGCATACGACAAACATTATGTCTGGCCTAAAAGTAATTACATATAACAAGGAACCAATCATACCTCGATAAAGATTTTGGTCCACGGCGACTCCTTGTTCATCCTTGTCCATTTCCGTAGAGGGACTCATTGGTGTTCCAATTCCTTTACATTTCTCCATCCCGAACTTTTTTAGAAGCTCCTTGATATACTTGGTTTGATATATAAAGATTCTTCTTCCCTTGCTTTACTTGGAACCCCAAAAAATACTTCAACTCTCCCACAAGGCTCATCTCAAATTGATCTTGCATGACTTCCCCAAACTTTTGACATAGAAGATCATTAGTAACACCATAAATAATGTCATCAACAAATATTTGCACAATGAGAAAATCATCAGATTCATGCATCAAAAATAATGTATTGTCTGCATTACCCTTCTTAAAATCATTTTCCAACAAATATGTGCTAAGACGGTGGTACCAAGCTCGTGTAGCTTGCTTAAGACCATACAAAGCTTTTTCTAATTTATAAACATGGTGTGAAAAACTATGACTTTCAGAACATGGGGGTTGTTCAACAAATACATCTTCTTTTAGGTAGCCATTAAGGAAAGCACTTTTTACATCCATTTGTTTCAGTTTGAACCATTTATAACTTGCAAAAACTAGCAAGATTCTAATTGACTCAAACCTAGCAACTGGTGCAAAAGTTTTATCCACATCAATTCCTTTAATTTGATTATAACCTTTAGCTACCAATCTTGCTTTGTTTCTAATAATATTACCAGCTTCATCATGATTATTTTTAAACACTCATTTAGTACCAACTATAGGATGATCCGTGGGTCTTGGTACTAGTTTCCAAACATTATTCCTAACAAATTAGTTCAATTCATCTTGCATGGCCAAAACCCAACTTTCCTCTTCTAAAGCAATTTCTATGTTTTAGGCTCTATTCAGAAATAAAATCACCATAAATATATAGAGTGCAAAAATTTCTAAATGAGGAACGAGTGCGTATACCATCCGTAGACTCACATATAATCAAGTCTGATGGGTGGTTTGGATTGAATCTCAGCTCTCCTCTGGTAACTGCTTCTTCCTGAATTTCTTCCATACCAATTTCCTCTTGTCTTTCAGGTTGTTCCGCGTTGTTCCTTGGATTGCTTTCTTGTCTACATTTTCCTCTTCTTCATTCTCCCTGCAATCCAAAGATCTTATTTCAGACTCATCAAATTTAACATGAATAGATTCAATAGTAGTAAGGGTGCATTTATTATATATCATGTATGCTCTGCTCCTTGTTGAATAGCCCACGAACACTCCCTCATCTGATTTGGATTCAAATGTGCCAAGTTGATCTCCAGTATTTAGTATGTAGCACTTGCATCCAAAAACTCTGAAGTAAGAAATTTTTGGAGTGTTGACATGCCATAGTTCATAAGAAGTTTTATTCATTAAAGGTCTAATCATAACTCTATTGCACACATAACAAGCTGTATTAATGGTCTAAGCCCAAAAAGATATCGGCAAGCTATACTCATTTATCATACTCCTAGCCATCTCTTTTAATGTTCGATTCTTTTTTTCGACCACTCCATTTTGTTGGGGTGTTCTAGGAGAAGAGAATTCATGTAAAATTCCTTTTTCATGACAAAAGTTTTTAAAAATAGCATTTTCAAACTCACCTCCATGATCGCTTCTAATTTTTATAATGGAAGTATTTTTCTCATTAGAAATTTGTATGCAAAAGCTCTGAAAATTTTCAAATGAGTCCGATTTTTTGGCTAGGAAGTAAATCCATATGAACCTAGAATAATCATCAACTAATACTAAACAATACTTTTTACCTTCTAGGCTAGCAATGTTTGTGGGTCCAAATAAATCTATGTGCACTAATTCTAATATGCGTGTGGTGGCAACTTCTTGAATGCTTGAAAATGTAGATCTAGTTTGCTTACCTTTTATGCTTGCCACACACAACTTACCATTCTCATAGGTCTGATGCGGTAGTCCTTTTACCAGATTTCTATTTTCAAGCTTCTTTAGCAATCCCATGCTTGCATGTGCTAATCGTCTGTGCCATAGCGTGGCCTCTTCTTCTCTGACAAGCAAGCATTTATAAATAGTTAGTTCTTCAATCATAATAGTATAAACATTATTCTTTCTATTTGCTGTAATAATAATGTCACCTGTGGAGCTATCAATAACTCTACAAAGTTTTGCATCAAATTATACTTTCATACATTTGTCACATAGCTGACTAATAGAAATGAGGTTGTGTGTAAGATTTTCCACCCATCGAACATCTGTAAGCTGAAAGGTGTCGTTACCTACAACACATTTACCAATTACCTTGCATTTTCTATTGTCTCCTAAAGTATCACTTCCTCCATGCTTTACAAGGGTAAGGAACTTTTCTCTATCACCTGTCATGTGTCTTGAGCAGCCAGAGTCTAAGTACCACTCACACCGTTGTCCCTTAGTCGTGCCATGTAACTACACATAAGAAGAACATGATAAGTGTGACCTAGGAATCCAAATAGGTCCACTAGTGTAAGTCATTGTACCTTTTGGAACCCAAATTTGTTTGAATTTAATATTCTTGTTCATATATTTGCAATTATAATATGCATCACCAACACCACCACACGTATAGTATTTAGCAAAAACACTTCTGCATAAACCAGTTTCTGTTTGAATCTTTTTATTAGTTCTTGGCCTTTCATCAATTTTATTTCCATCGCCCAAACCACGCCTATTATTTCCATGTATCTGATTTCCTAGAATATGTCTAATGATTGCTTTCCAACTCCAAATTTTTTAATGGTTAGCTCAAGATCAGATAATTTAGATTTTAAGAACATGTTTTCATTAACAAGCATGGTACATTTACTGGTAAAAGCCTTTTTGTTCTCTTCCTCATTCTTTCTAAAATTTACCATCTTCTTTTCTAGCTCAAGAACTTTTTCTTTATGCATGTAATTTTCTTTTAAAAACATAGAACAATTAAGGCATTCGGCTTTTTCGTGCATGCCAGATTTTCCCTTTTTCAGCAAGTCAATGGTAGATTTATATGCAACAATTTTAGCTTTCAGTTTATCTATTTATTTAGACATGTCACAATTTTCTTGTTGCAATTCTTAGAATTTTTCCAGTAATCTATAGTTGATTCTAAATCATCAATTTCATTTTTCATTTGTTCATAGATATTTAGAAGTTTAGCTTTAGTACATGTTTTTATCTCATCATGCTCTCCCATCAAGCAGAGGGAGCAGTGGGCAGTCTCCTACTGAGTCTCATCCTCGCTATCCTCATCCCATGTTACTGCCAAAGACTTTCCTTTCTTCTCCGCAGTGTTATTATTTTCTTGTGGGCAATTCCTCATAAAGTGTCCCCGCTTCCTGCATTTAAAATAATGAGTTTTATTGGTAGTATTCTGCTCAGAAGGAGTTTTAGCAGGATTAAGTTGATTAGAGATTAAACATTTTTGACATTTCAGCTCTTCCTTGATTTGACTTGATGTATCTTTTAAACCCTCTTACCATCAGTGCTTGCTCCTCATCAAGTTTGGCATATTCATCTTCCTCAGTTTGGAAGGCCAGTGCTTTTGAAGTCTTGATCTTAACTTTCTCTCTAGTTTCAATGCTCTACAGCTCAAGCTCATAGGACATCAAGGTCCCTATCAGATCTTCCACCCTCATCTTTAATAGATCCTTGGCTTCTTGAATGGCTGTGACTTTGGGACAGAAGGGGGTCGGCAACGCCCTCAAGATCTTCCTTATTTGCTCCGGACTTGAGTATGGCTTTCCAAGAAAGCTAGACTTGTAAATGATGTATCTCGTAAACATCTCCTTGATGGACTCTAATGGAAGCATGTGGAAGCTTTCATATTCTGTGTTGAGCAAAGCAAGTCTGGACTCCTTTACCTGCGATGTACCCTCAAGTATCACTTCAAGAGTCTGCCAAATTTCCAGCACAGTTTGACTTTGAGAGATACGATTAAACTCAGCTTTATCCAAGAAGCAAATAAGTGCATTCATAGCTCTATTATTCAGAGAAAAACTTTTTTATCAACATCATCCCATTTATCTTCTAGCTTTGGAATTTCAGTGTCTTCAATTTTAATAGTGGGGGATTTATATCCGTTTTCAACAATGTTCCACAGATCATGATCAACAGACGCTACATATATTCTCATCCTAGTTTCCAGTAAGCAAAATCAACATCATTAAACTTAGGGGGTCGGTAAATGGATTGACCTTCAGCAAAGGAAGAATCAGATATATTCATAGTCATCTAGCCTAGATCCTCTAACCTGCTCTGATACCAATTGTTGGATCTGGATCTAAGCCTAGAGGGGGGTGAATAGGCTAATAAAAATTCTCAAGATAACACAAGCAATTGTTCAGCACAAATAGTCAGACACAGAGTAAATAAAAGCAATCACAGAGTGCACGAACGATATACCCTGGTTCGGTCGTTCCAACGACATACTCTAGCCCCAAAGCAATTACTAGCATTAATAATGTCAAGGTTACAAATATAAAGAGCTACGAGCATCTACTCTACACTCACCAAGTTCGTACCGCACTCACCAAAGTGCCAAACAGTAATAAGTAAAAGCCCTCTCTTGACTAGCCCCAACTAGTCAAGTCCCCAAAATAAGAATATAAGTGTTCTACAAAGATCAATACATCAATTTCACAAAAATAAAATAATAAGGAGTTTAGAATCGCTCAGTTTGTGATGATGTCGTTGTCTCTGTTGTTCAGTGCTTGGCCAGATCTGATCTGACATGATGTAGTCGTCTTTCTCGGTTTGAAGCCCCCCAGTTAGCAGCTCAATGTCATGACCTCCCTGAGGTTGCGTCCTCCAAGTGGTTGCGGCTCTCTACAATGTTGCTGCAATGGAGGATTGATGGAGCTCTCCAAGTGTTGCGGCAATGGAGGATTGGTGGAGCTCTCCAAGTGTTGCAGCAATGGATGATGATCCCTTCTTTGCTTGTGACAATGGAGTTTGGAGGTGATGATACGTGCGGCAATGGAGGAGGAGATCTCTAGGCAGTTTGCGGCAATGGAGAAGATGGATAACCTCTTGATGTTGCGGTAATGGAGAAGATGGAGGACCTCTTGATGTTGCGGTAATGGAGCTTTCGGCAAGGGGAAGTTTGCTAGGGTTTTGGTTGTGTTGGCCGCAATTTTTCCTTTGTTGTAGCTGCATGAAACACTCTTAGTGATGGGGTTTTTTATAAGATGTTATGGAGAGAAAAGTTAGCTCAAAGGGAATCCCATAATTGTAGGAGATTAGAGATTGAATTCAACTTGGAATATGATCTGGACAATCTCTTTCAATCACAATAGGATTTGAAATAGGATTTGGAATTTGTATTGGATTGGAATTGGATCTCATTTAATCACAAATTGATTTGCATGAGATTTGAATTGCATGGCAATTGGTAATAGGATTTACAATGGATTTGGTTCAATCACTTTTGATATGAATGGTGTTACGACCTAAAGATCGGGGGAGTCCGACTCCCGCCCAGGTCCGTTGACAAACCTCGTTGAATCACCCCTTACGCAAAAGGGTCGCCGCCCCGGAGGACCGAGGCAACAGGAGAATGGGAGCACCTCGCAGCACTTCCCCCTACCGGACGAGGCGTACAACCACAGTCGCTCGGCCCGCCAGGGGCAGGGCGCCTGGGGGGGCGCACCGACAGCGCCGCCCGGGATGCTGACTGAGGCGTGGGCATATCCCTCCTTGCCAGCGATCCACGACCCGCGACCGAAGAGGTACGCGGCCGAGCCGAACAACCCTCGAACAGGTCGACCCGGCGGGTCCCCGCGAACCCCGCCGCCGGGGATAGCATTGCCGGACCTATAGTTCATCACGCACGACAAACAACCTAGCGTAAGGACACGACTGACACTAACACTGCCTGACCACCTGATAAAGCACCCCCTGGCCGCTGAGCCCCCTGACACTTAATGCTTTCGGCCCTGACATCATGACAAAAGTGCCCCCGGCCGTTGCGCCGTCTGACAAAAGCGGGGCAGGCACTCATGTTCCTGACATCCTCATCCAAAGCTTCCGCTGACAGCTGAGCCAGCTCGACACGTCGAGTCGGCATGCCAGGTCAGCCCCACCTAATTATCTCCCATCAGGTATAAATACCCCCTCACCTCTTACGGTGAGGAGGTTGGCAAATTCTCTCTCTCAATCCATTATTCACACACGAGAGCAAAGGTCGTCCATATCTTTGTTCTCCCACTTATATCTCGCCACGTACGGTCGACACACCCTCAGTCCGACCGGCGTGCCTAGCCCCTGATTTAAGTCCTATTACTGACTTAGGCATCAGAGGGGCTAAGGGTTGGACCCCAACCCTGCCCTTCTGACGAGTTGCTCGTGGTGTAGGAAAGCTCGCCCCTTGGTCGACGTCAGCCTTTGGCTCCCGCCACCCGATCTTCTTCCGCCGTGTCCGGTGAGATTTGACTCCGTGGCCACCCCCGGCGGCAAGTCTAGCCTCTTCACCCCACTAATCACTTGTTAAATAGCCCACCTAAATCTCCTTGTCAATATAACCACCGTGCCCTTGGTTCCCCTCAATACAAATTCATTGTACGCGAGTTCCACCCCGCAACAATTGGCGCCGTCTATGGGAACGAAGGGTCACACCCATGTTAGACTCCATGCTGATCACTCGGAACCCTGACCACGGCAAGGATCCCGTGGGTCAGGAGCCGCTCTCTTTACTAATCACCCCGGCGACCGACCCCCCTCCGGGGATAGACGTCGGGACGGTCCAGATCTCGGCCCGCGCGATCCAGAAGAGCTTGGAGGCCGATACTCAGGCGGTGGGAGGCTATGCGGCGGCGGGGGCGGAGCCACCGCCCGGCCCCTCGGAGCCCCCGAACATGAGACGGAATCTTCACCTTCAGTTCGAGGAGGAGGGGGGAGACAGGGGGCTCGCTAAGGAGATTGCGGCCCAGCAGAAGCTCTTGGAAGAGGAAATGGAGGTCGCGCGGCTGTGGAGGCGCCGGGAGGAGGTGGCCGCCGCGCAAAGGCATTTGGACGAAGCGGCCGAGACTGTCCGGCGCGCCTACTAGGACGAAGAAACCGCCCGCCACCAGCTCTGGTTCATTATCGCCGAACGCGAAAGGCTACGGAGGGGGAACGAACGCAACCGGGAAATCCCGGAGATGACGGCGGCGGGCCAGCGGCCCGAGGACAGGCCCGGCCCGTTGTGGGCCAGATCCCCACCGGGTGGAGGAAATCCGCCCCGCCAGTGCCACTCCCCCGATCGCCTGCACGAGGAAGCCGTTTGTCGACAGCTACGCTTCCTCACCGCCGAGCGCGAAAGGCTTCTGCGGGAGAATCAGGAGCGGATGGGGATCCGGGAGGAGGCGGCCGTAGGACGATGGTACCGGGAGAACCGTAGCCCGCAACCCGTCGAATCCTCGACCTGGGGAAGGAGTCCCCCCGGGCGACCGTCATGCTACTCCCCGGGGCGGGAAGACCGCCGACGGCAGAGGCGCGATCGGAGCCAGACCCCCGAATGGCGAAGGGGTGGTGCGCCCGAGCGCCCTACCTACCCGGAGGAGGCCACACCACTGGCACGGTGGATCACGTCCGCCCCAAGGCCAGTAAGGTTCAAACCTCCCCACCTCGCCACCTACAACGGAAGAGGGGACCCCCTCACGCACGTGCAACAATACCGGGGGGAAATGGAGGCGCATGATGTAGATGATGTGTTCCTCTACCGGCATTTCTCGCAAGGACTAAGGGACACGGTGTTGGACTGGTACTTCGGCCTTCCCGCGAGATCCATTGGGAGCTTTGGCGAGCTGTCCCATAAGTTCTGCCAAGAGTTTCGGGCCGGGCGGATGAAGAAGAAGCCCTTGGACTATCTCAGCACGATAGTCCAAGGAGAAGGGGAGACGACGGGTAGATACCTACGCCGATTTCAGGAGGAGAGACGAGCGGTGGTGACCTGCGGCGACGAGGTCCTCATGCTGGCCTTCAAGACGGGATTGCGGACTCGGAGCCTCCACAAATCCCTGCTCCGAGATCCGTCGGCTGACTATGAGGCGCTAGTTGCTATGGCGGAGAGGCATGCATTGGCCGAAGAGACTCTCGGCACAAAGGCCATATTTCCCCCGACGAAGCCGCTCCAAGGCGAGCCCCGATCACACCCTCGGCCAAGACAGGAAGAGGGGCATCGAGGGCGTGACCAGCTGGCCCAACCAAGGCGCGAACCGGCGGGGCGACGCCCGCAGGATCGCCCTGGCCCGGCCAGAGAGTTTGCCCCGGCCCAAGGGCCCACCCGAGTCATCCCGAGACAAGAAGGCCCCCTACGGGCGCATTACACACAGCTCAATGCCACCCTGATAGAGGTGATGGCTGCAGCAACGAGAGCCGGACTGCTGCCGGAACCACCCCGGGAAATGAAGTCGGATCCGGCCCGGAGAGATTTCCAGAAGTATTGCCGATACCACCAGGACCACAGCCATGACACCGATGACTGCTTCACCCTCAAAAGGGAAATCGAGCGGCTGATCCAGGCGGGCCACCTCGGGGGCTTCGTCGGAGGCAGGAGACCAGACAGAGAGGAGGGGAACCACCGGAGGGCACGAAGAGCAGACCCTCCAACGCACGGTGAGCGGGAAGAACCTCTCCCCCCGAAACCGGTCATGCGCATAGACACGATATGTGGCAGGCCGTCCTCCGGAGGAGCGTCGTCATCAAGTAAAAAGGCGTACGCAAGAGAAGTTATGACGGCGGGTTTCGGAGGGGATCCGAGGGGGAGAAGGATAACCTACCCTCCCATTACTTTCAGCGACGAGGATCTAGAGGGAGTAGAGCTGCCCCACGACGACGCCATCGTCATCGAGGCCCAAATAGGGACGGCCATCGACAGCCGCCTCCTGATCGACACAGGGAGCTCTTGCGACATTCTGTTTATGTCCACCCTCGAAAAGATGGGGTTAAGGCCGACGGACCTGAGACCCTGCACCGGACCCCTCGTCGGCTTCACCGGTCACTCGACCCCTATTGTAGGAGTGATCACCTTGCCAATAACTCTCAGAGAAGAACCGCAGGTCGTCACCCGAATGACTCTGTTCGTGGTGGTCAACATTGCGTCGGCATACAACGGGATCATAGGACGACCCTACATGGCGGCCATCGGAGCGCTCCCTAGCCTGCTCCACCAGATGGTCAAGTTCCAAACCCCCCGAGGGGTTGGGTCAGTGCGGGGAAACCAGAAGCTGTCCCGGAGCTGCTACGTGGGATCGACCAAACACAAGGTGTAACGGCCGCTTTCCGGTCGTACAGTTTAGTACGTGTCTCATTATCGTATGTGTATTTCTCGTGTTTGATTTTAATTATTGTTTTCCGTAGTTCGAACTCGCGATTGGACCCCGTACTCACGACCGTCTCGGAGGCGCGATCACCCAGGTACCTTCCTTTTTATTTTTGGACGTCCGGGGTTGTACGTAGTTGTATATCTGATCATTATCATTATTAATATTATTTTAAATCTTCAAATTTCTAACGTTAATTAAATTTAGTTTAAAATGTTTATTTAAAAAAAAAGAGAAACTGTTTGGATTTAAGCAAATCTTTTAAAACAACCAGATCCTAACAAATTATTTACTTAACTTAACTACCCCACTTCTTCTCCCCACGTCACCATGCATGGAAGCCCTCCCCACGTATCACGTCCCCATGATTCCCGCAACTAACCCTTAACGTCTAATTCTCTCTTCATCTTCTTATATTTTATAAACCCAGGGCAACTTCATCTTTCTCCTTTTCAAATAATCAAACCAAGGCCCAGCCCTTCTCAAAATAACCCAAGCACTTGATTCATTTTTCCCCTGGATCCTCACGAGAACAACCCATCACCCATTTTATTTAACCAAAACGAACCTAGCACCCAGCTCCAGTAACCGCCGCTCAGCCCATCACGCCTCCTTCCTCCGCCTCCATCTCTCTCCCCACACCTTGCTTCCTCCTTCCAACCCGCAGTGACCACCGAAGCTCCCATCAACCTTCCCGTGCCCGTCACCTCGCCTCCGACGAGCCCACCTCCGGCGCCAGGCTTCGTGAACGCCAGCGACTTCCGCCCCTCGCCCACGCAAGCCACCAGCGGCTTCCTCTGTTGAACGTCCGACAACCTACCCGCTGTCCTCCCTTCGCCACCGGTCACTCGAAGCTCGCCGTCTCCTCCCCCGCAGGCTCCTTGGCACCGCCGTCGTCCCTCGCTGAAGGTCCCAGCCCCGTTGCCACCTTCCGCTACCCAGGCGCCAGCTGTTTCAGCCTTTCAGGCGACACTCGCAAGCCCAGTCGCCGGTCTCGCCACCGTCTTCCTCCCATCTCTTCGACGCCAAGAACTCGCCACGAAGTCGCCGACACCGCCGAAATCCGGTCCCCTGTCACCGAGGAGCCCTCTGCCTCCGTCCGCCGTCTTCACCTGAGGGCACGAACAACGGCGACGAGTTAGCGAGAACGGTGAGTGTTACGAACGACTACATGTTATATTTCGTTGCTTGTTACGTGCGTACATATATATACGAGCTATGAGCTATTATTATGGTAATGAGTTAAGTATGATTATGTGGGCCTTATCTTATATAAAATTTTACACACAGTAGATATATATTAGACGTAAGTTACAATGCATGCTTGATTCAAAATGAGTGAACAGTACTAATTCACTGTTATGATGACAGTAGGTTGACGTTTATAGGTGTTTACATTTTTTTAAATTACTGTGTTACTTTTTAGCAATTAGCTTGTATTCACATATATCTACATGCTAAAGGTTACGGCTTGACGTATGAACATCATGCTACAGGTTGCTATATTTATGGACATAGTTTTATATATTCGCTTTCATTACAACGTGATGACCAACACTCCTTTAGTTTATAGATATATATTTTAGTTTGTAGATGTGAAACTTCTGCATGATTAGTTCTTAATCTTTATTATAACTCTACTGTAGGCCCATGTATATTAGATCATTATGTTCTGTAACATTATTTAAGGAGGATTTAAAGGCAGTACGAGGTTATTTAAGTTAGGTGTAATGTTAATAACAGTTAGGTTAGTATACCTAAGCTATTGACTGATTAGGTGTATTCTATGGGATGTTAATGTTTATATGATAATAGGTTGGTATGATAGGTTAGCTTTTACCTTCATTCTCAATGACAGTATGTGAACCGTGCCTTTCTTATGTAAACAGTGTAACCTTTTATTCGTTAAAATCCTTTAACTTGATGTTTAACATCTATATCGCAGATAATTTACATATGTCTCATTGCGAACGCGCGTGCACCCAAACGCTTCAGGCAAGTATATTACTTTCTACAAACCTCTTTCAAGGCGCAAGTATTTACCTCTTGCAAGTAAATTATTTTTCTACAAGTTTCAAAGGTTCGAGTATTTATCACTTACTACTTTAAACTGCATTGCTCCGGTCTCGTGGCCAAAATTTCCAAATAATTGCAAATAACACCTTTCAAGTTCGTTACTTAAGTTTTATGATCCTAGTGGTATGGTTGGTTGCTTTTACTTTCATTGCTATTGAATTGAAATATTTGGAATGCTCTCGAACTGTGGAACGTACACCATTGATGAGATGTAATATTTTGGGCCTTTGGGCAAATATGGAACATTGGGCCTTTGGGCAACTACGGACTAATGGGCCTTCGGGCAATATGGATATTGGGCCCGCGGGGCATTTACGGAATGTTTTGCCACTCGGCAAACATTAAATTACAGATTGACTTATGGACACTTGGGTGGGGTAGTCTAGTGTAGTAGAGGCTGGAAAGCTGGATTGCACTCGATTGGTGAACTTGACCGACACATGGCCGGGTCGGTGAGTATAGAGTCACGGGTAGCTCCCGTTGACTTGGGTGTGATGCTGGTCACCTCCCCCTCGGACACTGGGCTTTGTCACTAGATAGTAGATTGATTGATTGATTGATGCACCCTTCTCTTTACCTCGGCTGATGCTACAATGTAAACTGCTAAAATTATTGTCACGATTGACTTTTGCTGTGCACACTACACTTGTCACTACTTTTGCTGTACACACTACACTTGTCACTACTTTTGCTGTGCACACTACACTTGCCATGCTAGTTACTTTACGCACTACACCCGTTACACTTATTGCTGTGCACACCACACTTCGCCTGCTCACTGCTTTGCACATTACACATTGCTTACACTCACATATGCCCTTCTGATGCTATGTTTCAACTTGTTGAAATGATATTGTGCTTCTCATCTCCTTAAGTTTTGAAAACTATATTATCACCTTGCCGAGGGTCATTTATTACTAACGTTTTAAATCTTGCCGAGCGACCCTCGCTGACGTATATTTCCTTGTTTGTGAAATATACGTTAGGTTTTGAGCAGAGTTCACCGAAGAGTTCATTTGGAGATTGAGCAGGAGGGCCAAGAGAGCCAAGAGCACGAGATCCATTACTGAAGACGACGGACACTGCGCAGCTTGCTGAAACTCTCAATAATTGTTGTTGTAATTTCTTTGTAACTGTTGTAATGGCCATGCTAGGCCTTTTAATTTTTGTGTACATGTAATCTGGAAAAGTTAAAGTATAATAATGACATTATTTTGTTGTTCCGAATATTCGCAAGCAAGAACCTGCCAAAGTAGTCATACACAGACGCTTATTGGGTTGGGGCCTCACCGCTCCAGCCCAAGCGGGCCCGCTCACGTCCTCGCTCCCAAGTATAATGGGAAGCGGGGCGTGACACAAGGGCCCAGAGGGAAACCTGATGGTCGACCTGCCCAGGGGTAGGGAGGACTCCTACCATCAAAAGCCGGCTCCTGCTGACGGCACCGCGGAAGAGGACCAGACCGGCCGCGCCCGTCCCAGCCCCCCTTGACGAGGTCGGGCTAATCACTCGGAAGAACGCGGAACGCCAGTCGTGATGTAGCTGGAAACTGTAAGTCATGAATGAAATATCATATTCCCTTTTGCATCTTCGAATTTCACCTTTTCTACATGAAAATTTCATCCCAAAAACGCAAGACTCCAGGGCAGGACCAATCCTCGCCACCCAAATCGGAGAGGGGCACGGGCCGAGCTACGCGCTCGCTCCCCCCCCACTAAAGAAGACCTCCGGGGCAAGCTTACGGAGCTTAGCCACCCAAACCGGAGCGCCATATGTGGGGTAGGCGACGGCCCAATACCCGTCCGACTATAGAGGCTGCGGGGAGGCGACGGCCCAATACCCGCTCTCTCAAAGACTCCAGGGCAGGACCAATCCTTGCCACCCAAACCAGAGAGGGGCACGGGCCGAGCTACGCGCTCGCTCCCCCCCACTAAAGAAGACCTCCGGGGCAAGCTTACGGAGCTTAGCCACCCAAACCGGAGCGCCATATGCGGGGTAGGCGACGGCCCAATACCCATCCGACTATAGAGGCTGCGGGGAGGTGACGGCCCAATACCCGCCCTCTCAAAGACTCCGGGGCAGGACCAATCCTCGCCACCCAAACCGGAGAGGGGCACGGGCCGAGCTACGCGCTCGCTCCACCCCACTAAAGAAGACCTCCGGGGCAAGCTTACGGAGCTTAGCCACCCAAACCGGAGCTCCATATGCGGGGTAGGCGACGGCCCAATACCCGTCCGACTATAGAGGCTGCGGGGAGGCGACGGCCCAATACCCGCCCTCTCAAAGACTCCGGGGCAGGACCAATCCTCGCCACCCAAACCGGAGAGGGGCACGGGTCGAGCTACGCGCTCGCTCCCCCCACTAAAGAAGACCTCCGGGGCAAGCTTACGGAGCTTAGCCACCCAAACCGGAGCGCCATATGCGGGGTAGGTGACTGCCCAATACCCGTCCGACTATAGAGGCTACGGGGAGGCGACGGCCCAATACCCGCCCTCTCAAAGACTCCGGGGCAGGACCAATCCTCGCCACCCAAACCGAAAAGGGGCACGGGCCGAGCTACGTGCTCGCTCCCCCACTAAAGAAGACCTCCGAGGCAAGCTTACGGAGCTTAGCCACCCAAACCAGAGCGCCATATGCGGGGTAGGCGACGGCCCAATACCCGTCCAACTATAGAGACTGTGGGGAGGCGACGGCCCAATACCCGCCCTCTCAAAGACTCCGGGGCAAGACCAATCCTCGCCACCCAAACCGGAGAAGGGCACGGGCCGAGCTACGCGCTCGCTCCCCCCACTAAAGAAGACCTCCGAGGCAAGCTTACGGAGCTTAGCCACCGAAACCAGAGCGCCATATGCGGGGTAGGCGACGGCCCAATACCCATCCGACTATAGAGGCTGCGGGGAGGCGACGGCCCAATACCCGCCCTCTCAAAGATTCCGGGGCAGGACCAATCCTCGCCACCCAAACCGGAGAGGGGCACGGGCCGAGCTACGCGCTCGCTCCCCCCCCCACTAAAGAAGACCTCCTGGGCAAGCTTACGGAGCTTAGCCACCCAAACCGGAGCGCCATATGCGGGGTAGGCGAACACACCGTGAAGCTATATTGGGCCGAGCTACCCACCCTCCCAAAGAGGGCATGCGATCCCGCTTCTCAAACATCGGGAAACAAATCAGGGCTCGAGGATTGAGGCAACCCTCGCACAGAGCCATCACTGATGAGCAATGCCTGACACCTATAAAGCCGACAACCGAAATGACCCGTCAAACCAAAAGGACGCTCGGGGCAAGCGCCACTGATAACAGCACGCCCACCGAAAAACTGGAGCTGATGAGTCACGTCAGGCGCCACCCGACAGGAGCAGTTTCCAATGGACACAACTCCAAGCTGGCCCCAGCTCATCGCGTTAAGGGAAGGGGGGAGGCTAAAGATACACCATTATAAATACCCCCCTCAGCCCCTTCAAAGGGAGGAGACGAAAGAGATAATTTAAGGGAAGGCCAATCCTTTAGCCACACTCTCCCCCAAGAAGATGCGGAAAATGCGAGGAACGCCAACCGCTCTAGTAGACGGTCCCCCCCGACACGATGACCCCCGATAGGTTACTCCTCTTACACGAGGGGCACCCTGCCCGCAGCTCCCCGCCTTCCCTTAGACAACTTAAGGCACTGGAACGGGAGCTCCACTGGCATACCGTGCCCCTCCACGGACGCCTCGCGGGCGCAGGCGCGGCTGGCCGACAACCCGATGAACGGGGCATACCTGCCAAATCACCCCATCGGGCACCCCAGCACCCGCCAAAGTCGCCCAGCCTCAGGGGACTTACCCCCGAGCGCCGGAGCACGCCAATAGGCTATTCCTCTTACATCAGTAGCGCCCCATCTTCCACTCCTCGACTTCTCCTGGACCACATACGCCAGGGAGACGTACGGATCGGCGGCGGACCACGTCCTCCCACACCCGTCACACGCAGCCGACAGGAGTGACAAAGCCCCGCGGGATAGAGCAACCACCAAGGACTCCCTCTCCCCCCAATTCTGGAAACGAGGGTCAAAGCGGCCGCAACCGCCCCCGACATCGACACACCCCTCCCCACCTCCCCCGGGCGTGAACCCTCTGAAGTGACCCTGCACCCCTTCAGGAGCACGACGCCGGAGAGAGACGCGTCAAATGCTGCGAGGACGTCAACCTAACTAGAACGACTCAACATTTCGCCTACGGGCCTGTCCTGTTTATTAAATTTTGATAAAAGCTAATGAAAAGACTACTCCCAGTAGACCACTAGCAGTAACTTAAGCACACTCAGGTACGGGAATAACCCCCGGAAAAAGGGGGACGAGCTCTACGCCACGCACCCAACCACCCCCCGCCACCACGGCACGGGCGGGTGAAAAAGACAATCTAACCAGCTGTAAACTTTCTCGGGCGCACTACCCCAAATAAAGGGAATTAACACAGCTCCACCAACGCCGGGTTAGAGACAGCCGTACCAAAGCGTAACCATGAAAGGGAATTCCCACACACACAAAGTTTGAAGATTCCAAAAAAGTACGGGTATCAACCCCACAAAACTTTACTTTCTTTCTTAACACCTATACAAAACTACTCGGCTACATTCCCCGCGCCAATGACGCATCCGCCAGTCACGACATCCGTCCCGTCCCCTTCGGGGGCATCTCCCCCCACCCTGCCGGTCTCTGCTTCGACGCCCGCCCCTCCCTCGCCGGTCTCTGCCTCAACGCCCTCCTCCCCCTCGCCGTCCCCCTCCTCGTCGTTGCCAGCTGCGAGTTCGCCGAGGTCAAGCTCAACTGGCGGGGACAGGCCCGCCACCCTCTCCTTTATCCGAGCCAAGCAGGCCTCCCACCCCTCCGCCCAGCCTGTCTCAATGCCCCGGGACATCGTAGCTGCGAGGGCGGGAATTGTTGGATATGGAAGACGTTTGTACACCCTTGTAGGGGATGTACGAGGGAATACGGACCTCGAACGTCGCGTACACGAAGTCATGTGCAAAGGGAATCAGTTCCCTTGCGGAGAGGATCTCTGGATGAGTGGGAAAGTCGCATTATATATGCATAAGTGCATGCGACATATGGCTAATAAAGGGGGAATATCTTAAGCTTATGTTGTACCATGCATATGGTACAACTTAAGCTTATAATGTGCCATGTATCATGGTACACCTTAATTAAGTTGTTCCAAAGGAACAACTTACCCTAAAATAACTACCTTGGGGGCTATAAAAAAGACCCAAGGGTAAGCCATTTCTTACACCTTTTTTGCATGAAATTCATGCATGCAACTTCATTCTAGCGAAGCTCTGCAGAAATCCTTTCTCTTCCTCTATCCAAGTTCTTAATCTAAAGTAGAGATTTAGATTGTGGATTTAGTAGCCTTACTCCGTTCGTGAGAAGACTCGATCCGTCGTGGCGAATCCGAAGGCGAAGTTCGTAGACTACCGTGCCGCATACGCAAGCGTAAGTCTAAACTTCATATTATCGATCCTAACTCTGTTTTGGCAGGATCCTACATTGGTATCGGAGCCATATGGGTTCGCCCCGGTCAAACCACCGCCCCGTCGAAACTATGAACGAGTCGTTGTCTTTTTCACGAATGGGTCTCCTACTATTACGGATATAGTAGGAACGCTTCGTGACGGAGAGAACGCAGCGGTTGTTCTTTTCACGTTAGGGTCTCCTATCATTACGGATATGGTAGGAACTCTCCGTGACGGGAAGAACCGACCGTTCACGTAGTATGTTATTTTTCATTTTTGGCACACGGCCATTAGGAAATAACTAATTTCTCGACGAACGGGTGCTTCATCGACGAACGGGTGCTTCATCGAGGAAGATGATGGTAGTTATTTCCATCAGGTAAGAGGAAATTGGTGCATGTGCACCATGGCCAAATGGGCTATGAAGGCTATGCACCCCCCTCCACTTGCGGAGGGGGTTGGCTACGGCCAATAACCACCGGCGACCACCCCATCAAGGGGGAGGAGTATGTGCGGCAACCCCATTCAAAGGGGGTGGCCGGCCATGGCCAAAGGGGCCATGGCCGGCCAATGCCAAATGGCCTTGGCCATGACCGGCCATGGGCCATGGCCGGCCAGGCCAGGCCGGCAGTGGCCGGCCAAGGCCAGGCCGGCAATGGCCGGCCTTGGCCAAGGCCTGCCGGCCTGGCCGGCCCTGGCAGAGGCCATGGACGGCGCCCTGGCCTCGGCCAGGGCCTGGCCGGCCCAGGCAGTGGCCAGGGCCAATGCCCTGGCCTCGGCCAGGGCCTGGCCGGCCTTGGCCGGCCTCGGCCAGGGCAGAGGCCCTGGCCGAGGGGGCCAAGGCCCCTGGCCGGCCAGGGCAGAGGCCCTGGCCGGCCCTTGGCCAAGCCCCGGCCAGGGCAGAGGCCCTGGCCGGGAAGAAGTTGTAGACCAAAAATTGGTCGACCAATTTGGTGTTTTTGGTCGACCAATCCGACAAAAGGTCTGGGTCGATTGCAAACTTGCCAAATGACCCATACGGGGTAACAAAAGGCCTTGGTCAAACTCGAATGTGTCGATTAGTCCATACGGGGCTAACCACAGTGCCGACTAGTTCATACGGGACTAACGTTTTAATTAAGTTTTTCTTTGGGCTCTACTCCTTGAAGACTAGCCATAGTGCTCTACTTCATGCGAGATTAGCCAAGTCATTGTGCTCTACTCTACGGAGATTAGCCAATGTACTTAAGAAATTGTGCTCTACTCCTTGAAGATTAGCCTTAGTGCTCTACTTCATGCGAGATTAGCCATGTCATTGTGCTCTACTCTACGGAGATTAGCCAATGTACTTATGACATTGTGCTCTACTCTACGGAGATTAGCCAATGTATTTTAAATTTTTGAAAAATACGTTTTTCAAAAACGCTTTTCCGCTGCAAAGTACTATAAGAGTACTAACATTTGATAAAGTGAGGGAGAAATATTGAAAGTTACTCTAGATGGTGATTGGAAACATAGTGACCTTTCCGACTCTAGAGTAACATCTTCAATATTTTTCGAAAGTAACTTATCAAATTATGAATATCATTCCAAGTGGGAGTTGATTTTAGAACTATCCATATGGGATATTCTATTATCATTTCAAGTGGGAATTATATTTGAACAATACGTTTTCAAACTCGTTTTTCCGCTGCTAGTACTATAAGAGTACTATTGTTTGATAAGTGATGGGGGAATATTGAAGGTTGTTCTAGATGGTGATTGGAATCAAAGAGACCTTTTCGATTCTAGAACAACATCTTCAATATTTTTCGAAAGTAACTTATCAAATATAATATAATTTCAAGTGGGAGTTATATTTTAAGAATTTTATGCAATGTGTTTTTGATCGAACCTTCGGTTTTTATGTCTTTTGCAGCATTTTAAAAGTAAAATGTCTTCCGCTTCAAAGAATATCGTCGCTGAGTTAAACAAAGGTGAAAAACTCAACGGCGATAATTACAAACTTTGGTCCATTAAGATACAATACGTTCTAGAGGAGCAAGAAGTGCTCGAAACTCTAAAGAACGTTATGATTGAACCGGAGTTGGGCACTACGGCCCAACACCGAAGAGACAAGGAAGCTTTTGATGCTTGGTCTCGGAAGAATAAGATAGCGCGCATTACGTTATTAAGCAGTATGGCTGATGACATAATGCGCATCTTCCGAGAACATGACCTAGTCATGGACATATGGTCCAAGCTAGAGGAGAAGTTCGGTGGCACATCGGTGTCCAAACTTCGCGCCTTAACTATAAAGTTCGATACATATAAGAAACGTCCAGATCATTCCATGGGAAAACATCTGCGACATATGGCGAACCTTATATCAGAGTTAAAGGACGCAGGTCATGTGCTCACGGATGAGCAACAAATCCAAGCAGTCATACGTTCCCTACCAAATGGGTGGGACCAAATGAAGATGCATCTCACTCACAATGAGAGCATCAAGACCTTCAGCGATGTTTCCAAGCACCTCGAATTAGAGGAAGAGCGGCTTGCGGCTGCCAAGCCAAGTGCAGAAGTGCACATGGTTGCTAGTTCCTCACACGGGGAAAGAAACGGAAAAATCGTTCGAAGTTCACTAATGAACGTAATAAGCAACCTGAGTCTACCAAGAAACCCAAACATAAGGGTGGGCACAAGAAATGGCACAAGAAGAAAGACTTGAAGAGGATCAAGTGCTTCAAGTGCAACAAGCTCGGTCACTATGCTCGTTCGTGTACGAGTGGAGGCGACGAGGTAACTTGTAAATATACTAGTTACATATGTGTTTCTAGTTCAATATTTCTTGTGGAATCTAATCCATTTTGGATAATTGATTCAGGTGCCACCGACCACATAGCAAGGGACAGACGGTCCTTCGTGGAGTATCACCGGATACCCCAAGGAACGAAGTGGATCTATGTAGGAAACAACACACGTGTTTAAGTGAAAGGCGTTGGGACTTGCAAGCTAGTCTTGGACAACGGCCGCACTCTCCTACTTCATGATGTCCTCTTCGCTCCAGATATTCGAAGGAATATAATTTCTGTGGTTGTATTAATGGGTCTTGGCTATAGCTGGTTTTTTCATGATTGTAATATGGACTTAAGTTGTAATAATACTCTTATTGGTACTGGGTTTGTATTTAAAGGATTTATTGTAATGAGTACAATGTATGATTCCTCATGTAATGAAAATTTCCTTGTTGCAAATTCTAAGACTTATGAGTCTGATGTGAATTGTTGGCACGCAAGGCTTGGTCATATTGGACCAACGCGTATGGATAGACTTGCCAAACATGGCCTTCTATCCAATGTTTCAAAGGTTGAAATGTCGACCTGCGAACATTGCCTTGTGGGGAAATCTTGTCGCAAGCCGTTTGGAACCGGCACAAGGGCCGAGGTTCCATTACAGCTTATCCATTCGGACATATGTGGTCCGATGAATGTCAAGACAAGACGCGGAAAGTCCTATTTCATCACTTTTATTGATGATTTCACCCGATTCGGACATATCTATTTGATATCCCACAAAAGTGAAGCTTTGGCTTGCTTTAAAAACTATATGAGTTTAGTGGAGAATCAATTAGATCGCAAGATTAAGGTCTTGCGAACCGATAGGGGCGGTGAATATCAATCAATAAGTTTTAAGGAACTTTGTGATGAAAAAGGCATAGTACATCAGGTAACTATGCCTTATACTCCTCAACAAAACGGTGTTGCAGAAAGGAGAAATAGGACTTTAATGGAAATGGTCCGTTCAATGATGGCGCAAGCTAACTTGCCAATCACCTTTTGGGGTGATGCATTATTAACGGCCACTTTCATTTTAAACCGCGTACCCTCGAAATCAGTTAGCTCCACTCCTTATGAGTTGTGGAACCAAAGGTCTCCTGACTTAAACATTTTGAAACCTTGGGGTTGTGCATCCTACGCACATATTTCCTCCCATAAGTATGGCAAACTTGGGCCAAGGGGAAGGCAATGTATCTTTATACGATACGCAGAAAACTCCAAAGGTTATGTTTTTATTAGTCAGGAAGACAATGGTGGGCTAATTGAGTTTGAGTCGAGGGATGTCACTTTCTTGGAAAACGAGTTTCCAAGACAGGGCGAGATAAGTCAGGACTTATCTCTATTTGAGATTTATGATCAAGAAGGATTACCTCATTCGAGTGGGAGAATTCTTGGTGAAAATGAAAATACGTTTCAACCTTCACCAATGGATTATACGAATGACGATTATCCTATTCCATACGGGAATAATGATCCAAGTGGGAGCAATTCTAACGACATTCCAAGTGGGAGTGATATTAGAATTGATCTAAATTCAAGTCAACAAGGACTTGAAGAATCTCAAATACGACGTAGTAGTCGTACAAGGTTGGCTCCTCTAAGATTTGAGGATGAATTTCCGCAAACCTTTATGACTTTACTACAAGAAGATGACGAGCCTGCTACTTTCAAACAGGCCGTATCTTGCCCTGCTAAAGACAAATGGATGGAAGCGATGCAAGAGGAGTTAGAATCCATGAAAGTTAACCAAGTCTGGGACTTGGTTGACTTACCCAGAGGACGTAGAGCTATTGGGAACAAATGGGTTCTCAAGATCAAGCATAAGGCTGATGGCTCTATTGACAGATATAAAGCTCGCCTTGTCGCGAAAGGTTTTACGCAACAGGAAGGGATAGACTACGAAGAGACTTTCTCACCTGTTGTTCGTTTTACCTCAATTCGCCTGATTCTGGCAATGGTAGCTTGCTTAGACCTCGAATTACATCAAATGGATGTAAAGACTGCTTTTCTCAATGGAGAATTGGACGAGGAGATCTATATGGAACAACCAACAGGGTTTGTAAAAGAAGGAAACGAACATAAGGTTTGTAAACTTCTTAAATCCATATATGGTCTTAAACAATCCTCGAGGCAATGGTATATACGATTTCAAGAGGTTGTCTTATCAAATGGATTTTCCATGCTTGATGAAGATAACTGTGTATATATCAAGAGGAATAAGAACAAGTATGTTATTATGTCTCTATATGTAGATGACATTTTAATAGCCGGAAATGACAAGGGCTTTGTGATGGATATCAAGGCTTGGCTTTCATCAGTTTTTGAGATGAAAGACATGGGAGAAGCCACATATATCCTTGGAGTTAAGATTTCAAGAAACCGTTCAAAGAAACTTCTTTCTCTTTCACAGGAGACTTATATAAAGAAGGTTCTAGAACGTTTTAATATGCAGGACTGCAAGTCCATTGATACTCCAATAAGCAAGTGCGACAATTTATGTCTGAAATCATGTCCAAAGAACCAAAAAGAGAAGGAGATTATGGAAAAAGTTCCATATTCCAGTGCAGTTGGTAGTCTAATGTACGCTATGATGTGTACAAGACCGGACATCTGTTTTGCCGTTGGAATGGTAAGTCGTTACCAATCCAACCCAGGGCAAGTACACTGGAAAGCGGTTAAGAGGATAATGCGGTATCTCAAAGGAACTGCAGACTTTGCTTTATGCTATCAAGGAGATGCCTTGAGGCTCGAAGGCTACACTGATGCTGATTGGGCGGGTGATCTCGATGAGCGACGATCGACCTCAGGATATGTTTTTCTACTCGGATCTGGTGCAATATCCTGGAGTAGCAAGAAACAATCCTGCATCGCACTTTCAACCATGGAAGCCGAGTTTGTAGCATTTAGCATGGCAGTTCAAGAGGCTGTTTGGCTTAGGAAGTTCTTAGACAGGCTAATTAATGCAAGTGACTCAGGTGCTGTACCTATACACAGCGACAGTCAAGCATCTATAGCCTATGTCAAAGATCCGAAATTCCATTGTAAGACCAAACACATAGATATCCGCTACAAATTTGCAAAAGACTATGATAAGACCAAGAAGGTAGACATAAGGTACATATCTACGCATGAGATGATAGCGGATCCGCTTACGAAGGCGATCCCCAGAGATGTGTTTACAAACACTTATCATCTCAAGGATTGCGTAAGAGCTGAGTTGTACCAATGTAAATTCCCATGTCTGTAAATGATCAAAATTAATAAAAGAATAAGTTCTTTTTTCAAACATTGCATATGAATTTCTTAAGAAATGTTTGTGTACATTTTTGAAATCTCAGCTGAATTGTGTGTATGTCGGACAGATTAAGGTTGGCTCTCTCACATGAGCAACCGCCTTATCTTATCAGATGGATAAGATAGAGATGAGACTAGTTTAAAGTCAAAATCATTAGACGAATGATTTAGAGTCATGACTTAAACAAGATAGTCGAATGAAAGATCTGTATCATATGGATGCTTACAAAAGATCTGAGATCTGTATCACAAGGATATTTGAAAGAGATCTCATAGGATTTTTTCCTATCTGTCTTATGCAGGATGAGAGTCCGTGAATATTTCACGAGTAGTAAGGGGACTCAAAAAGATAGTCACTGTGGTGTCTGATCTTTTCATCCGTACAACATCATTAAGACATACTCTCCCTGGGAAAGGAGTGATGTTGTAATACGTGTTCATACCACGTATGCATTTCGACCACTGAGTTAGTAGCAATAGTGTTTGCTATTATGTGAGACTCAAAGGCCATATGGGTCTTAACTCTTACCCTCAAGGACTCCAATTGGTTCCTTTAGATTTGACGAAATGATCGCTATCTTAGCGTGTTACTTATGGGCTATGATAATTCGGCTCGGCGGGGCACGTTAGAAAAGCGAGTCTAGTCAAGATCAGAAGGTTCGCAAGAAGAGGAAGATTGATTTCATATTCGCATTTGGACTTTAATGATTCAAAGCTGGCCAGCCAATTGTAATCCAGATGGGATTCAATTGTTGAATATAAAGTATAAGAAATGTGAAGAAATAATCTAGGGTAAAGCATGCGTTGAACTACTCAACTTTGCACCTTCGAGGTCGTTGTGTATATCTAACAAGTGCACAACAACAGACTCTACGCGCATGACGGTCGCACGGTCTATTTCTCGGTATGATAGATGAAAGAACTAAGAGAAAGATGTTCTCTTACAATCCCCTCAAGTGTGAGTGGGAGATGTTGGATATGGAAGACGTTTGTACACCCTTGTAGGGGATGTACGAGGGAATACGGACCTCGAACGTCGCGTACACGAAGTCGTGTGCAAAGGGAATCTGTTCCCTTGCGGAGAGGATCTCTGGATGAGTGGGAAAGTCGCATTATATATGCATAAGTGCATGCGACATATGGCTAATAAAGGGGGAATATCTTAAGCTTATGTTGTACCATGCATATGGTACAACTTAAGCTTATAATGTGCCATGTATCATGGTACACCTTAATTAAGTTGTTCCAAAGGAACAACTTACCCTAAAATAACTACCTTGGGGGCTATAAAAAAGACCCAAGGGTAAGCCATTTCTTACACCTTTTTTGCATGAAATTCATGCATGCAACTTCATTCTAGCGAAGCTCTGCAGAAATCCTTTCTCTTCCTCTATCCAAGTTCTTAATCTAAAGTAGAGATTTAGATTGTGGATTTAGTAGCCTTACTCCGTTCGTGAGAAGACTCGATCCGTCGTGGCGAATCCGAAGGCGAAGTTCCTAGACTACCGTGCCGCATACGCAAGCGTAAGTCTAAACTTCATATTATCGATCCTAACTCTGTTTTGGCAGGATCCTACAGGAATGATAGTCGTGTCCCGGTACGAGTGAAATTCCTCGACCTTCCGGGCCAACTCTTCCTCGGCGGCCTTTGCACGACCAGACAGACCCACCGTAAGCTCTTCCTCCCTCCCAAGGGCCTCCTCCAGCTCTTTCAACCTCTCTCTTGCCCCGGTCGCCTGCAACTCACGATCGGCTAGGACCGCCTTCAGGCGCTCTACCTCCGCCTCGAGCTGACCGCACCGCTCCCTCTCATTGGCCATTCCCTCACCCGCACTCTTGCGAAAGGCAGCAAACTCGACCGCCACTCTAGCTATGGCACCCTCGGCCTTGTGTATGGCCGGCACGTGCCTCATCACTCCAAGCATCAAATTGATGGCCTGCAAAAAAGTATATAGAGAACCTCTTTATGGCGTTCAATAAAACACACTGGCGAACATCACCCGGCTCGCAAAACCTACCTGGACGCCGCACAACACCGCGGTTCTGCACAGCCCCTTGGGCTCCACCGCCTCCAGCGCCACCCTATCGCGAGGCAAGAAAATATTCTCCACCAGCCTCGCCGCCACACCCCCATCCTCGAACACGGACTCATCATCCCGCACCTTGAATGGCGCCCTATAAAGAGCTTCGTCAGGATAACCCTCGACTCCTGTCCTCTTCGCCTTAAAACAGACCAGCGAGGCCTCACAGCTGGGTTCGGTGGCCCTCTCCAGACCAAACAACGGACAGCCGTAGGGCCAACTGTCCCAGCCGGCGGACTCGACCGGACCGCCCGACGTCTCAGCCCTCCCCTGCTGATCGATAACGGCTACCCCTTCCACTTCAGCGGATACTCGGGGGCTAGATGACCATGTCCCGGGGGCCTCCACCCCTCCCCCAGTCGACCCTTCGTCCTCGCCCTCCAGGTCGATGAAGGGGGTTGCGATCCCCTCCCCGGACCCGCCCCCCTACCGACCGGTTTTCCCCTGCCCCGGAGCATCGGGGACAGACGAGTTCGCAGGCAGCTTCCTCCTCTTCGTGGACGCTTGCACCCTCGTCGAACTCCCCACCGCACCTTCCTCTCGCAACCTCTTAGGGACCGTCCTTTTTGACGTTCGCCCCGCCTGCTCCACGGCTAGTTTCATCATCTCCTCAAGGGACAAACTCATCATGCGACTTGCCAAAGAAAGAAAGTTCAGGGTAAGCACTTCAGATGCACTAATACAAAAATCTATTTTACCTTCGGGCCAGATGTTCGACGCTATCATCTCAGCCCGGGCGAGCATCTGGTAATCTCGGCCCTCCGCCAGTATCGCCATTAGAAGCTGGGCAACCATTTTCTCCTCATCACCTAATTCAACGCCCTCCTTCGCCTCGGGATTCAGCTCCGCCCAATCAGATCTCATCAACACATCCTCCGGCACGCTCACAAACACATACTGCTGGCACCACAACTTAATCTTCCCGGGCAACCCCCTAATGAGCGGATGGCTCTTCTTCACGGAGAGATAATAGCAGGACCCCAACCTCTTCACCGTGAAGAAATAGCGAAATAAGGACAGCGAGGGGCGAACCTGGTTGCTCACGCACAGCACAAGGAAACCCACAACAACACTAATGGCATTGGACATCAGGCGATACAAGGGCAGCCCCAGGAAGTTCAACACATCTAGCAAGAACGGATGGGGGGAAAGCGCAACCATTGCTCGAACGAGGACACATACACTCCCACCTCACGGTCGCCCGCGAAACACACCCTCTCTTGCGGCTCCGATTCGCGAACAGAATACAGTGGCCTGACATACATCTCGAAGATCTCCGCGATGGACTTCTTCAGCACCGACTTCACTCCCGCAATCTCGAGGGGCACCTCCCCAGCCTCCGCGGCGGAGCTCCCTTCCCCAACCACCCTCGACCCCTGACCATGAAACGAAGACGTCGAGGAAGACATCTATAAAACGGACCTCTTACCTAATGGGCTCCGACGACTCGGACGGCTTAGCTACTTCGGCGACCGCTCCCACGAGGACGACTCCGGCAAGGATAATGAAATCTCCGACAAACTCCAGCCGCTTGCAAAATCTTCGCCCAACAATCAGCTTTGCTTCGCCCCCCTCCCTGAGATCTTTTTAGCGACTACGCAAAGCATCGTGACCGTCGACTTTACGACACGTGTCATCAATCCGTTCTCTATCCAGCGTCGATCCACGTGGTCTGACGCCTCGCGTAATGGCAGCCGTCACTTCTGCCATGCGTCCGCTTTGAAGTGGTCGGGTCGCTTCGATTCCCGCCCGCCGTCGAATTGCCAGGCTGACGTCTAGTCACGCGACCGCCAACAGGCCCCTTCGATTCCCGCCCAAATCCCGGCGAAATGATTGCCCCCATTTGAAATCACGCCACTCCTAGCTTCTTCTTTCTATGCGCTGCTCGCGCAAAGGATGCTCCGGCCTCCGTAGAGGCGACCGAAACATGAATGCGCCTCTCGTACCAATTACGAGTCCGACCTCAATCGGGACGGCCGAAACTGGAATGCGCTGATTAATCAATGTCGGGTGTCGGTTTCAACGCTCCACAAACGATCATGCAGATGGTGCCACCTCGCCCCGCCTCTGCGATCCACGGGTAGTCACACTTAGTCTCCCAACAAACCTCAGACAAACGAGGTATATCTCAACTTCCCTCTCCCGACGACCCGAATATCCTTGGCAGAGCGAAGTTGTGGGCAGTTACGTCCCTCACAAAACTAATGGTCTATTGGTACAACAAGGAAGAAAGCAGTCTGACACAAGACCAACACTATGCATTTATCCAATTAACAAAGTTATACATTGAACCTTCCGCACACTACAACAAGACGTTGGTTATAACCCTCACACAAGAAGGTACAGGATTCCCCAAACCCACTTCCTCAGCGACGCCGCCTCTCAGCCGACCGAGCCCTCACATCTCTCGCCACCTGACGAACTCCCGCATCCCTCGCCTCTTGTAACATCGGCACCACATGCTCGTCATGGTAGCGGCGAATAGCGGCCTCGATCACTTCGCCTTCAGCTTCCCGCTTTTCCTCCAGGCGACGCATCATAATACCCTTCTCCCTCTTCTCCACCTCAAGGGCCTCCTTTAGGCCGGCTATTTGCCGCCTCTGTAACGCGATCACCTCCGCCTTGCTAGCCAGCTCTTCGGTGTGCGACGACCGGATGTCATCCCTCTCCATCGTCACCTCTTGGAGTTGACGCTCAACTGTTGCTTTTGACGAATCAAAGTATGCGGCCCGCCCCCTTTCCACCTCGCAGGCCCTCCTAACCTTCTCCAGCTCCTCTTCCGTGTCCATCAGCTTCACCCTGACCTCGCCGAGGTTCGCCCTCGCTACCTCAAGAGACGCTCTGGTGGCGGCCACAGGAATGCGACCCCGCAAGGCTGCCAGGTCCGTAACCATCTACAAAAGACCCGAGTTAGCGGGGCACGAATAAAGAAAGCCTAAGGGTGAGGCGAGAGAACCGACTTACCTGTACGAAGTGCCATACAGCAGAGCCGTACAACCGTTCCACCCCCACGCGAGTCAAGGATTCGCAATCGCGCGGTAACACGCAATACTCGGCGAGGCGCGCCGCCACCCTGGCGTCCTCAAAAACCGACTCATCACAGCCTACTCAAAAAGGAAACTTACGGAGACGGTCCTCTGGATACGCCTCGACCTCCTCTCGAGTCCTCTTGAAACGAATAAGGGCGCCCTCACAACTCGGGCTCGACGACCGCCCCATATCCCACGAAGGGATCCCGTATGGCCATTTCTGAACCAAACGCCCCTTGCGAGGCTCGACCACCTCCGATACCCTCGGCGGGACGGAGGGACCGGCCTCCCGCGCGGACGAGCCCGCATGAAGACCTTCGCCGGGCCCATCGGCAGAGATACCTGATTCGGCCACCCTCCGTCCCGGATGCGCCCTCTCCCCACGGGAGACCCCCACCTCCCCGTTCCCGGGTTCCTACCACGCTTGCCACCCCCCTTGCCTTTCTCGCGAGGATCAGTGTCCTCCGAGACGGGGGCTCCGGCCGATCCCGACACCTCCTCTGGCCCTCGCATCACATCCCCACCTACGAAGGAAAAAGAGATCAGGGTAAGCCTAGTTAAAGGTCTACCAAATATCAAAGATACCTAGGGGCCAAAAGTCCTGGGTGAGCCGACTTCTCCGCGTCAAACTCGCTAGCTGACGGTACGCCTCGGGCAGTTCCATCAGAATCTGAGCTCTTGCAAGATCTTCCCCAGTCAGCTCCACCCTTTCATTCACTAGTGGATTCCGCGCCCCCCAGTTCGACATCAACACCACGTCGCTTGGCATCATCACGAAGGCGAACTCCCTCATCCATTCGCCGACATCGTCGGGCACCCCGCGGATGAGTTCTCGTCCTCTCCTAGCGCAAACACAGTGATACATTCCCCTCTTTCGGACTACGAAGAAATGCTGGAACAACGCCAGTGAGGGACTCAAGGAGCAGGCAAGGCACAAAACGACAAACCCCACCAACAAGCCCCAGGAACGGGGCGCTAGGGCAAATATCGACAACTCCAGGAAATTCAATAGATAAAGCAAATACGGATGGATCGGGAAACGGAGCAACAACTCGAATGACCGGACATAGACCCCGACCTCATTATCTCCAGGCGAACACACCGTTTCCTCTGACCCGGGGACCCGAACCTCATAGGGTTGTCGCACGAACCGCATGCGAATCTCCCTGATGTTAATCCTATCCAACCTACATCGGAGGGATCCCATCGCTTTCGGGACAACGGAATGCCATGACCCCCTCTCCCTAGGCCGCCGCACCCCCGCGGCGACGCCCCCTCTCCCACCAACTCCTCCTCCCCCACTTGGCTACCGCCTCCGACCTCAAAATGAGAAGCCATCGGTCGGAAAGAAAAGAAATTAATTATTATTACCTAGCTGATCCGTCAAATCAGGAAGACTTTCGGAAGAAGATGACCGGCAGCGGAAGTCGCAACCTAGCCAGCAAGCGATAGACAGCAGTATTGAACACCGGAGAAGAATCGCAGATGGATGAAAAACTCCCGCCGACCGCCTTCCAAACCTTTTTATTTGTAAAGTGGGCCACCGGGTCATCACGGCCGTCGGTCCTCCGCCATGCGACGCCCATCGGGATGTCCTTGACGCCTCGACTGGCGTGAGTGTCACCTCATCCACGCGTCGCGAACCCAATCGTGGAGACGCTTCGTTTTTTTCTACCCCCTTTCAAATCGTAATAATGACCAGTAGGGCGGGAGTTCCGAAGCTAACGCCGACACCCCCGGGCGTGGGCCAGGGTCCTTGTCGATGGTCCAGAACGTCGGAGATAGTTCGCCCTCCGAGCTGAGCCGGGCTCCCGCCTCAAGCTCGAAGGCCGGGGGCAATTGTTACGACCTAAAGATCGGGGGAGTCCGACTCCCGCCCAGGTCCGCTGACATACCTCGTTGAATCACCCCTTACGTGAAAGGGCCGCCGCCCCGGAGGACCGAGGCAACAGGAGAATGGGCGCACCTCGCAGCACTCCCCCTCCCAGACGAGGCATACAACCGCAGTCGCTCGGCCCGCTAGGGGCAGGGCGCCTGGAGGGCGCACCGACAGCGCCGCCCGGGATGCTGACTGAGGCGTGGGCATATCCCTCCTTGCCAGCGATCCACGACCTGCGACCGAAGAGGTACGCGGCCGGGCCGAACAACCCTCGAACAGGTCGACCCGGCGGGTCCCCGCGAACCCCGCCGCCGGGGATAGCATTGCCGAACCTATAGTTCATCACGCACAACAAACAACCTAACGTAAGGACACGACTGACACTAACGCCACCCGACCACCTGACAAAGCACCCCCTGGCCGCTGAGCCCCCTGACACTTAATGCTTTCGGCCCTGACATCCTGACAAAAGTGCCCCCGGCCGTTGCGCCGTCTGACAAAAGCGGGGCATGCACTCATGTTCCTGACATCCTCGTCCGAAGCTTCCACTGACAGCTGAGCCAGCTCGGCACGTCGAGTCGGCATGCCAGGTCAGCCCCACCTAATCATCTCCCATCAGGTATAAATACCCCCTCACCTCTTACTGTGAGGAGGTTGGCAAATTCTCTCTCTCAATCCATTATTCACACACGAGAGCAAAGGTCGTCCATATCTTTGTTCTCCCACTTATATCTCGCCACGTACGGTCGACACACCCTCAGTCCGACCGGCGTGCCTAGCCCCCGATTTAAGTCCTATTACTGACTTAGGCATCGGAGGGGCTAAGGGTTGGACCCCAACCATGCCCTTCTGATGAGTTGCTCGTGGTGCAGGAAAGCTTGCCCCTTGGTCGACGTCAGCCTTTGGCTCCCGCCACCCGATCTTCTTCTGCCGTGTCCGGTGAGATTTGACTCCGTGGCCACCCCCGGCGGCAAGTCTAGCCTCTTCACCCCACTAATCACTTGTTAAATAGCCCACCTAAATCTCATTGTCAATATAACCACCGTGCCCTTGGTTCCCATCAAAACAAATTCATTGTACGCGAGTTCCACCCCGCAACAAATGGGATCCCTCCTTATCTCTCCATATTTGACCAAGTCTTCATATTTGTAGCAATTTTCTCCATCACTTTGACTAAGTCTCCCTTTGCAAATGAATTGCAATTTTGGCCAAGTCTTCTTTTGACCAAGTTGTCTCCATCACTTTGACTAAATCCCCCTTTGAGTATTTACGAGCTTGCCACTCCTGAAAACACTTAGCACCCACATCAAAACGGTCACACATGTTTGTTATCATCAAATATAAAGCCATCGATCGTTGTATCCAACATGGACCAATCCGGGGTTTCGATCCCTACGAGGATCCATACTATCGGTGTGACAGGCAAGAGTCGTGCACCGATTAGAGCCCTCCTAATATAGGTCCAATCCCCGAATGCTATTGTTGTCGGGTGGAAGATTGAGGACATTCGTCGAGCGTAATGCACCTGACGTATATCGACGTATCGACGAGAGTCGGCATCGGTATAGGTTAGGATATGCCTATTGATGTATCGCAAGAGTGAGTATTATGAGTTAACATAAGGGAATAACCTATCATGCACCACGAGAGTGGGGGTAGGCGAATGCCCTTAGGTTAGACGACCTCTACTGAGTCCCCATGAACCCAACGATCGATCACCTATTAATCCAACCCTAACCCTAGTTCAATGGGTGGATACTCTGAGCCCTAGAGCTTTTTGTTAGGGTTTCTATCATGCATAACTAGTTTATACACAACGGAAAATAGAAACCTACCAAGATCCATGTGTTTCTAATTGATTCGAATAGATTACTAACCTTTGTGATGATCTGAATGTGTTGGACTACAGGTGCTGCTCTACGAACGACCACACTCAATTGGTATCCACCCGTGAACGTCACGAACAGGAATTGCGAGGGTGCTAGCTCCTTTTTCGCAACTAGGGTTTCTCTCGCTCTTTGTTTTTCTCAAAAACGGAGGAGATAATTGAAATCGTAAAAACTGAAAATCCTCTTTCTATATCTTATATAGAATCTCACATTAACCCCTTAACGCATTTCAGTTACACGAAGGGATAATATCTTAACGAGATACAATATTTGTCAGTTAAGATATTTCACCTTATTACGAATTTCAAATCAAATTCGAAATCATGTTTAAACCATATCCTATCCATTACGCTCTTTGTGTGCGACCCAATAGGCTCATATTAAATTGGCAGTGGGCCTAATCTCATTAGAAGCCCACAAGTCATAATTGGTCTCTAGCAAGACATTATGACTACCCAATTAATATGAATGTCGGTAGTCCGATATTAACCTAACCAATAGAATATGTCATAATCCTTTTATCACATGATATCTTATTTGAACATAAGTCATGGGCAGTGTTATACTCATATTGTTCAAACATTTAATTTCTCGTTTTCTAAGTAGACTGATAAAATCAAATGACATTCATTTGAGTACGGACATGCATTTCTCAGTCCTACTTATCGATATGCACATTAGATATCTCTCTCATAGTAGAGGGACAAATTCCATCTTGTTCATTCACTTTCCTCTGCATAATTCACATCATGTTCAATCATAACCTTTATGATTATCTCATTAAAGATAACGTTTAGTTATGTCAAAACATGATGTTCCTTATGTAGGAAACTGTGATGATCTCAGGTCTAAGGATTCTATGACATAACTATTATGAGATCATTTATGACACTAAACCATGTAATGATCTCATAGCGAGTCTATCCCGTACCTTTCTCCAACAAGTACCTATAAGATTGATTTGTATCACCATACATATAATTATCTCATAATTATCAACCAAACTCATACTAGTCTTAATTCTTTATTAAATCTTTAATGATGAACGACTAGGGATGCTTAGAATAACATAAAACATCTATTCAAACATTATTATAAAGAAACATGCAAGCAATATAATAATAACAATAAGAGAAACATTTTATAAATGAAAAAGACATAACATAAAGGTCCAAATATTTGGCCTAGGGCAAAACCACTAACACTTTTACCCCTTGATTTCACGCTCTTTTATTCTTTCTTCGATCACCAATCCTATTGCGTAGCTTTCGAACAAGGGCTCAAAAATCGATACTCAACGAACGCTTCCATGTGTTCGACCCGTAGCGCTACACAAGACACCGTGCACTGCTGTATAAATTTTATCAACGTCTGCGTAAGCGGATATGCGGCATAAATCAAATAGGTCAGCTTCGACTGCCATGCCCATTTAATGTGACTTCACATCACCCGGTCTCAATCAATGATGTTTCCTGAGCACGAATGATAAGGGCCATTGTTAATATATGGGTACGGCCCACGAAGCAAAGGCAAGGTGATGAGGCCCAACCAAAGACTTAAACCTCGGCCCAATAACTTAAGAGCCCGACAATGAAGGATAGTTATTGCTTGGTCAATGAGACAGCTCATCGGATCGTTCGAACCTCGTTGGTTGCATGGGAGTGGTTAATGGAGACTGAGTAAATGGGCAGCCGTTATCAACAATCTCGGAGAAGATCTCGCCATAATTAAAGAAGAGCAGTTATACACTATTGACATACACCCTCAACTATAAATAGATGAAAAGACAACGTAAGAAGGGTTCAGATTCCCAAGGTACGAGAAAACCTAATATCTGAATTACTATTACACTTTTTATATTTCTTCCTCCAAATTTCTTGGGGTGACTAACTCGAGACGAACCTCCGTGGGTCGATCTCAACAGTCTCGAGCCTTCCCTTAAGTTCCCGTTCTAACTTAACCATCGGAGGATTTGGGTCGGAAACCAGATCCGACCCCCCTTGACGTTCCTTTGTGGTACAGGAGATAGATGCACGACCCAACAGGAGGGTCGAACGACCGTCGCATCCAGCCACTGGGTCGAGCAAGCTTCTGTGCTACATCCAACTACCAACCACCATCGACCTTAGTTCTACAACTGAGGGTCTCATCTTTACCGCTGACAAGGATCCACTTCAGCAAGGAGTCCATGTCAGCCCAAATACTGTTGCTGCCAATTTTGTCCTTAACACCTAAATGTCGCATTTGATGCTTAAGACTAAATGTTTGAGTATGTCAATTTTTAAGAGTTTAATTGCTCTCAATTGATTTTTGTTAGGCTTCATGTTTTTGTTGGATCATATAGAGAATGAATAGAACAACTAAAGGGGGGTGAATAATGTTTAAGAAATAAAATACGAACACTAAAATTAATCTCTTTAATATCTATTTAAGATTCCAATGAGTGTTACCTTACATGGGTCTTAATCAACAAAGCAAAAAACTTGCATATATGAAGCATTAGAATAATAAGAACAATTTCAAGTAAAAAATGGCACAAGCGTGAACATAATAAGAGTAATGCTAACACAGATAAATGCTGATTCATACAAGGCTACGTCCAGTTTCAAACTACACTTGGATTTAATCCACTAATCACTATCAAATAAGAGAATATTGCAATTTCCTCTTCAACAAGAGGACTTTTCACCACCTCTACAATTAGAGGATTTACAACAACACCTCTTCAACAAGAGGATTTACAACAACACCTCTTCAACAAGAGAATTTACAACAACACCTCTTCAACAAGAGGATTTCTAATCAAACCAACACCTCAAACTTGTGAGAACTTTTCTCAAACTTATCACCCCTTCAACAAGAGGATTTTATAAACATTTCTTTTGAAAATTGAAGTACACCGTTCCTATAGCCTTAGAATTAAAGCTTGCATGTATAATGTGGCAAAGGAAGAGTTCATTGATCTCAAAGTAAATAAGGATTAAAACCCGATGAGATCAAAGAAGTGTGGCCAAGAGAATTTGGAACGCATTTTAATAACTATTGGCCAAGAGAGTGGTTTGCACAAGAGAGTTTAAAAATGTGTTAAGACTTGATACGAAAGCGTATGATTAAACCACCACACACACCCCTCCCCCCCCCCCCCACACACACACCCACCACACAACCCATACATTTTAAAAAAAATTCTAAGGCAATTCCTATGTGTGTGCGTGCGTGTAGGTTTTAACAATTCTAAAGACAAGAACATAAACATTACATTAACTCAAACAATCTTGGAGCTTTTGATGTAGTTCCTTTGTTCTTCAAATTGTCTTTTGAACTCTTGTACTTCTTTGAGTCTTGGTTGAGCTCCTCTGTCTTCACAATTGAGCTCATTCTCCTTGACTCTTCTTCTTTTTGATTGGACTTCATTTTCTCTAACTTTTGTTGTTTTGAGTGATTTCTCCTTTTTATTGACTTTGTTGACTTCGGCCATCTTGGCTTGAACTCATTATGATTAATCTTGTATACATACGCTCACAAACCTAGTTAATACACCTAATTATTTGCTTATCATCAAAATATATTTCGTGTGACTCAATATCCTAACAGTTTTTAGGCTTAATTGATTTGTTGGAATGAATTGAGATTGTTGGGTTTAATTTATCTTTTTTGGGTTTAATTGCGAGAGGATGAGGTGGATGAAGCGGAGGTGGATGAGGTGTCAAGGAAGATGATAGAGGAGTTGGAAAAGAGAGAAGTTGAGGAATAGAGTGATGAAAGGATGTTAAAAGAAAATGTTATAAGTTTAGCAATTGGTTAAAAAATGTAATGTGCTCGGTAATGTAATACGTTCAGCAAAATATGTAATGCGCGAATAGCATCACCTTGGAAGAATTCGAGGACCCAACCGAAGAGACAAAAACACCCCTCGATGCAACTGGCAGCACCCGGTCATTGTCCAAGGTCACCGGATGGGACGAACCCTAGCATAAATAGCAAATGCGTGATAGAAAAGGCCACCGCGCTTGTCCAACCGATCTATTTCTCGCCCCTCTCTCTTTTTCTCTCTCCTAAAAACAAACGGAGCCCTAACACCCATCTCTTTCTATTTGTCTCCCAGATCTTATCCCATTCCCTATAAAAGACCCCAACTTTTAAATCTCTCCCCCTATAAATCTAATGCATATTCGATTTCCCGCTCAGATCCAACGTTTCTTTTGTCCTTAGACCGCTCTAAAACCTAAGATTTGAAACGGAATCGCTCCGATTTGGTGCTGTTTTGATCGGAATCGGTAGATCTGGCCTTGTTCTCTTCCGATCGCAAGCTGCTTCATTTTTTTATTGATCTGCAGATGAATCGGCTTTTGATCGAAGGAAATAGGCGATCATTTGAAGAGAATGGCCTCTATTAGGGTTAATTTTAAGGGAATATATGGACCATAATTTTTGATTATTTGGGGGAAATTTGAGGGTTTCATTTATCTGGGAGAGTAAAAGGAAGAAAAGGTGCATGGCAGATCAGGTGTTGGAAGGAAGCCAGCCTGTTGATCTTTCAAAGCATCCATCAGGCATCGTTCCAACGCTTCAGTAAGTTACTCTCCCCCATCTCCCTTTGATTTCTGTCTGAAAGGAATGATTTTGGTGTGGAACAGGAAAAGGTGGTCATTTTTTTCATTTTCATTTTGTACGGGAGATATATTGATTAATGTATCTAAAATTTTCCAAATTCTGTCTTGGCCGTTACAGGGACATGGAACCATATAATTGTAGTTGTTTTACAAGGAATGGACTGAATTGATATATCTCTGCATGTGGTGCGACGATTGTGATATCTATTTGTATGCTTTTCCTTTGTATATTTGGGTTAAGAATGTTATTTGAGTGGAAAATTTGTAAACAAAGGTATTTCATGTTTGTCTCCATACTTGATACGACCATTTTGGAGGAGCCCAAAAGCGAGCAGTCCAAGCCCACGCGGGAAGAAGCCTCCCCAAAGGAGTTTGGGCCAACCGCTGAAGACCCTTGTGAGGGCCCGCCAGCGGATCAGCCACGATCGGACGTGTGCCCGGTCAGTCCACGACCGCGGGAGTTAACCGCTCCCCAAAAACACTCCCCCTTAATGACCATTAAGGGACCCCATTAACCCACCTTGATGGCGTATGAAGGTGCCCGGGGAGTGGCAGATCATGGGGGCGGAAGAGGGGGCGTAAACACGGGACGATCGTGGGAGGATCCCTATATAGGGACTCGAGGGGGAACAAAGAAAGTGGCCTGACCTCAGAGACCATTAAACGGAGGCATTCCACTAAAAGACCTTGTTTTTTTCACATTGCCTTCCCTCCCCTAGATCGGTCCGAGGATACGCGTACCGGCCTCCTTGCGAGCCGTACCGGTCTCGCAGAGTATCTTTCAGATCCGGTCTGACTTAGGCATCGGAGGGGACTTGGCCGGAACCAAGGTCCGGCCCCCTGACGAGCTTCTTCGTCTGTCCAGGTCGAGCAGATCCCAAGGAGCCGAGGCTACCCCTCAGCGCGGTGCTCGTCGAAGCAAGGCATGCGCAGCGTTTAGTCCGCTTGCCCTTGGCGAGCCTCGTCATCTACCGAGACTAAGAGACAATCAAGGCGCCGAGGCTACCCCTCTGTGTTTGATTGACCGAGGCCGAGCGCTTATCTAGGTGACGAGGCTACCCCTTCGCACCTCGTTGACCGAGGCCGAGCACCCCGGACGAAGAGCTTGCTCGTCCTCGATCCCCAAGCCAGCTATTTTCGGGGCTGGCGTGAGAACTCAAGCAACCCCCGTCGAGTACACGTACGCTTGGCGAGACCAAGAGATTTTAATCGATTCCTTGACCACGTTGATCGTCCAATCCCCGGTCAACGATCCAGTGGTGAGAAAACACCCGTAAACATCTGGCGCCGTCTGTGGGAACGAACACAAGCCCACGTCAAATCACCGAAATGGAACCAGTCTGCAACGGCACTGGGCGCATGCACCCATCCACGAGGAGGGCGATTACGTCCCTCTCGAGAACGAGCACAGCCACACCACCGAGGGGACGGGCGACTCGCGCTTGATGACCCAAGAGCAGCTTCGTTTCTTTGTCCAGGAGACCAATGCCCACATCCGGACATTGGCCGTCACGATTCAACAGCTCGTCGGTAACCCGTTCATCCTGGGAGATGGGACGGCAGGGCCCTCGATTAGGGAGGGGTCCACCGGCCTTTACGCTCGGCCGTGGTCACTGACCACGGGGATGGGGGGCCAATCCTGAACGGCGATTCACCTTGTCGAACTTCGTCCCAGTGCGATCCCTCACGCCCACCTCGCTTCGGGAGGGGGGCGAGGTGGGTCCCGAGCAAGCAGGAGACGAATCGGCTACGGCCTCGTCTCGACGACCACGCTCAACAAATCGGCGATCGACCGATCGTCGAGCCATTGGGGACCGACCCAGCCGGAGTGAGTCCCCATCGCGAAAAGGCGAAGGAGTTGAGAATACTGACAGGAGGGGAGGGGCGCCTGTCGACCGACTCCTGTCCCCGGCTCGGCTGGGATTCGGGCGAGCGCCCCGCGTGACCCCGTTCGCTCGTCTCAGTGACTCGACCCCTGTGTTAGCACGGGAGGGCATCCTGGGGGCGCTAGGGTCGACCGCTGCCCGTTGACCAGAAAGATAACCGAAGCACTGGTGCCCTCCAGATTTAAGGTGTCAACCTTAGAGAAATATGACGGCACGGGGGACCCGGGAGACCACGTGGGACTATGCGGGGGTCATGGCGTTTCAAGGAGCCGACGACACCCTACTCTGCAGAGGTTTCTACTCTGCCCTCCGAAAATCAGCCCGGAGTTGGTACCACAGCCTCCCAACCGTTCCATCAACAGCTTCGAAGACCTCTCCTAGCAGTTCTGCTAACAGTTCATGGCCAGACGTCAGGTAAAATCGGACTCAGAACTCCTGTTCAATGTGGTGCAGGGTCCCGGAGAAACCCTGAGGCACTACATGCGTCGCTCCAACGCGGAGAGACTGAATGTGGAGAGCTGTCCTGAGTTGGTCGTGAAAATGGCCCTGAAGAAAGGGCTCCGATACAGAGGCATGAAGAAGTCATTGCACAATGATCCCCCGAAATACCTCGCCGAGGTTATAACGCGGGCGGAGCGCTATATGCTGAAGGAGAAAGCACTAGTTGCAGATGACGGAAGTCACCCAACAGGGGCTAGACGGGGCTCCAAGCAGGACGAGAGCGAACGCTGTGGACCTGACGAACATCGGCAGGAGAAGAAGGCCAAAGGAAAGCAGCACAGGGCGGAGACATGACCCCCAAGCTGAACACTGCCACTGACGTCGTCCTTGCGCATGCTCAAAAGAAGGGGCGCTTCAGCAGGCCGCCTTCGAGGATGAAGAGAGGCGGAAAGGACGAGGAGAAATATTGCAAGTACCACAAAGACAATGGCCATGACACCGACGACTGCTGGCACTTGAAGGATATAGAGAAGCTGGTCAGTCGAGGCCACTTAAAGAATTTTGTCGACGACTCGACCGTCGCCTCCGGAGAAGGGACGTCCAAGCAGATGGACAAGGGAAAGAAGATGAATGTGGTTCAGGCGGCCATGCGCGTCATTGAGTGAGTGGACAGTACAATCAGCCGTAGCCTCACCCAGGCAAGATTAGTTTGCACTCGCCTTCCCCGTTTTATTTTTCTCCAAATGTACACCCGGATTCAAGGAATGAAAAGAAAGCCGTGTTAGTACAGCTCTGCTTATTCTCACCGTATCTAGCTTGGCGATCGACCGCGGAGCAGGTGGGAACTCACCCCCGGGGCAGACCTGTTACACTGATCGACCGTAAGGCTGAGGGCAACTCCCCTAACGGGCCGATCGCACGGATCGACCGTAAGGCTGGGGGCAACTCCTCCAGCGGGTCGATCGATCGCACGGATTGACCGTAAGGCCGGTGGCAACTCCCCCAGCGGGCCGATCGCACGGGTCGACCGTAAGGCCGGTGGCAACTCCCCCAGCGGGCCGATCGCACGGGTCGATCGTAAGGCCGGGGCAACTCCCCCAGCGGGCCGATCGCACGGGACGACTGTAAGGCGGGCAACTCCCCCAGCGGGCCGATCCCTCGATCTACCGTAAGCCTGGGGGTAGCCCCCCAGCGTGTAGACCAACCCGACCGTCCGTAAGGCTGGGTGCAACTTTTCCAGCAGGCGGGTTCATCGGTTGGCCGTAAGCCTGAGGGTAGCTCCCCCAGCTGACCAACCGATCTGATCGACCGCAAGGCGTGGGACAACTCTCCCCGGTGGGCCGATCACCAGGGCCGTCCGTAAGGCTGGGGACAACTCTCCCAGCAGGCGGGTTCATCGGTTGGTCGTAAGCCAGAGGGTAGCTCCTCTCGCTGACCAACTGACCTGATCGACCGTATGGCGGGGGGCAACTCCCCCAGCGGGCAGATCAACATGGCCGTCCATAAGGCTGGGGGCAACTCCCCCAGCGGGCCGGAACATCGATTGGACGTAAGCCTGGGGATAGCTCCCCCAACGGCCCAAATGAGCCGATCAGCCGTAAGGCTGGGGGCAGCTCCTCCAGCGGGCCAATCCCCCGACCGCCTGTAAGACTGATGGCGAGCCCCCTGCAAGGCGATCATCCGATCGGCCTGAGGATCGCGGACGAGGGGAAAACCACAGCAAGCGTAATAGCAGGTCGACCGAGAACACACTCGAGGCACTAGTCTATCAGGCCGACCCACATGGTGTCCCGAGGATCACCCGCCCACACGAGTGGTGGGGGGACATTAAGGGATCACTCCCCTAGCTGGATCGAACGCGACTGTGGCTCAAAAGACCAAGAGGCATCCCCCCACTATGAAACGGCTCAATCAGTGGAGGGCCAGAAGTGGAGGCGACCCAGAAAATAATCGACGGGAACAAAAATGCTGCACAAGGAAACTAGCAGGAGGCAAAAAGGTATAAAGACCTGCAAAACTCTTTATACATTACACCCAAAAATCGTTCCATATTACAGTGCAAGGGGGGAGGGAACAAAAATGGATGAACGTCGTCTAGGGGCCCGGGGCCCGGGAAGATGATCCTCTGGGACCTCACCTTGTTCGGAGCGAGGAGGCTCTTCGGGACCTGGCGGAGGTCGGGAAAGCGACTGCCAGACATGCTCCTCGAACCTCTGAAAGGAGTCCCGGAAGACCCTCACGATCCCTCGGGCCAAGAGGTCCTCGTAGGAATCGAAGGCCTCCTTGAGGGCCTCCGCGATCCGCGGCCTCAGGACCCCATCGTAGCCCCTTTCCATCTCCTCAACGAGCCGGGTGGGGTGCACCTGATGCAGGGCACCCAGCTCGTCCCAGAGCTCGTCCCCTCTCCCGGCGGAACACTTCTTCCGCTTCCTGGGCTGATCTCTGAGTGTCGGCCAGGCCCCCCCGCAGATCCAGCACCTCGGAGGCGAGCTCATCCACCCGACGCCACAGATGGGGAGCTTCCATGCGGGCTTCTTTGGCCGCCACCTCGGCCGTCCCAGCCCTCAAGCTCTCCCGTGCCAAAGACTCTTCGAGGTTGGTCGCGTGGGCCGCGCGGCGTTGCACCTCAGCAGCCATCACGGTGGCTTGCAAAACAAAGGGAGTGAGCCGGGGGAATTACGGAACGGGATTGGGCACGACGGAAAGAGCAACTTGCTGGAGCTGCCAGACTAAACTATCCGTCAGTCGGTCGGAAGGAACTCTCTTCAGGAGAGAGCGGTCCCTCAGAAGGACGGAGCTCTGCGTCAGCTGGGTGGCCACGGCCCGGTCGACGAAGACCGAGTCGCCATGCGTGACCTCCGGACCTGCCTGGAGGGTCAACAGGGCGCCCCCGGCACCGACCAAAGACGGCTCAACTGAGTCGACGGGGGCGGCCACCAAGGCCAGCGGGAGGGTCTCTCCCGAGACGATTGATGCCCCGGGAACCACAGAGGGGTGGGCCTCCTCGGCCTTCTTCTTCTTCTCGTCGGATCCCCCAGACTCCGGAGGGGGGCGCTTCCGCTCCCCACCGCGACCGCCTGAGGGCGCGCGAGGCGCCGGGCCAGCGCCCTCGTTGCCACCCTCAGCACGAACGGAGCTGGGAGGATCGACAGCCGCGGTCTCCCCCGCAGGGGAATTCACCGTGACCTGAGCGGACGGCGCTGCTGCAGACGTTGGCTCCAGCCTCCCAACCATCGGGTCGGCTTGGCATATCTCGTCCTCCACCGCACGACGAGGCGCATGGCCTGAGGGGTTTCCTCGGCCTCTGCAAGATCCCGGTGAATGAGCTCGTTGACATCACAGCTGAATTCTCGACCCGCCATCTCTGTATAAAGAAAGAAGATCAGGGTAAGCGAAAGGCAAAGCGGAAAGAAAATGGGACACATACCGGGGGACCACATGACGGTCTTAAGGAGCAGGTCATCCAGCAGAGGCCAGACCGACCTCTTCACTAAGGGCAGAGACGACAACAGCCGGACAGTTGCCTTATCGGCCTCTGAAAGGGTCAACGTCAAGTCATATTGGCATAGCCCCCCAACCTGTCAGGATCACGGCGTCCCTAGGAAAAACGACAAAGACGAAGCTCGAACTCCAGTCCCCCACCCAGCGGGGCAGGCCGAGCAAGCACTCCCTCCCCACTTGGGCCCGGATGTGCTGCCACGACCCTTGGCCGATCGTTTGAACCCGGAAATACTAGAAGAAGAGGGGCAGGGTCGGCTCCAAACGATGAACGCTGCAGATCATGATGAACCCAACCAACACCGCTATTGAATACGGGATCAGCTGGCACATGGCCACCATCAAAAACTCCATGACCTGGATGATGAAAGGATGGAGGAGGAAGCGGAGCCCTAGGCGAAACATCTCGACGTAGATACCGACCTCTCGGCTCCTGGGGAAACAAATCCTTTCGTCGCTGAAAGGAATCCGGACATCATACGGGTGGCACCGATATTTCTCCCTGATCTTCATAGCCATTGAGAAGGGGACCATAGACGACGACCTAAGGATCACCGGGGGAACGTCGAACCTTTCCGTCGCTTGAACCGCATCACCACCAACTGGGTCCGCGAAGAGCAAACACTCCCTTTATCCGGAACGGGACGTGTCGCCGAGGGGACATCGGGCCTCGGTGACGGGGGATCGCCTGACTCAGGCACCGGAGGAACCCCGGACCCCGACGCGGAACCACCTATTCTAAGTGTCTCCATAGGACAAAGCAAGTGGGGCAGAGAAGGAAGAGGGAGTGTTACCTTAGAGGGAATCCGAAGGAAGAAAGACGATGGAGGAATCGAAGGAGTTTGCAAGAACAAAGTCAGATCGAAAGGCGCGAAAGAATCGAACGCAGAAGGGTGGCGTCTTTATATAAAAGGCAATCCCAGAATCAGGACCGTCCGAAGGAGAGCGCGTGGCAGCATCTAGAGGCCGACGTCGCTTCGAATTCTGCACACGAAGGAGTTCAAACGGGCCGCGTCATGATGGCCTCCATTTAATGGACTGGTCTCGACTGACGCGTTTGTCAAAATCCACACAAGTCACATCGTCCAAACCGAACCGACAGAATTCGAACGGTCCGAGCGATGGTGGCAATTGATACGACCATTTTGGAGGGGCCCAAAAGCGAGCGGCCCAAGCCCACACGGGAAGAAGCCTCCCCAAAGGAGTTTGGGCCAACCGTTGAAGACCCTCGTGAGGGCCCGCCAGTGGATCAGCCATGATCGGACGTGTGCCCGGGTCAGCCCACGACCGCGGGAGTTAACCGCTCCCCAAAACACTTCCATTTAATGACCATTAAGGGACCCCATTAACCCTCCTTGATGGCATATGAAGGCGACCGGGGAGTGGCGGATCATGGGGGCGTAAGAGGGGGGCGTAAACACGGGATGATCGTGGGAGGATCCCTATACAGGGACTCGAGGGGGAACGGAGAAAGGGGCCTGACCTCAGAGACCATTAAACGGAGGTATTGCACTATAAAGACATTGTTTTTCCACATTGCCTTCCCTCCCCTAGCTCGGTCCGAGGATATGCGTACCGGCCTCCCTGCGAGCCGTACTGGTTCCGCTGAGTATCTTTCAGATCCAGTCTGACTTAGGCATTGGAGGGGACTTGGCCGGAACCAAGGTCCGGCCCTCTTGACGAGCTTCTTCGTCTGTCCAGATCGAGCAGACCCCAAGGAGCCGAGGCTACCCCTCAGCGCGGTACTCGCCGAAGCAAGGCGCGCGCAGCATTGAGTCCGCTCGCCCTTGGCGAGCCTCGCCATCAACCGAGACTGAGAGACAATTAAGGCGCCGAGGCTACCCCTCCGCGCTTGATTGACCGAGGCCGAGCGCTCATCTAGGTGACGAGGCTACCCCTTCGCACTTCGCTGACCGAGGCCGAGCACCCTGGACGAAGAGCTTGCTCGTCCTCGATCCCCCAAGCCAGTTGTTTCCGGGGCTGGCGTGAGAACTAGGGATGGCAGTAATGGCCTGATCCGCCCGGCCCGACCCGGTTTTGACCCGGCCCGACCCGGCCCGCAGCCGGGTCGGGGCAAGCTTGGGCTTTGTATGCGACCCGGCCCGCCCCGACCCGCCCCGGTAAACTATAGAGGTTCTAAAAAACTTTACTATTTTGATGCGGAATATGCAGTCAGCGAATAACCCATACCTCATACTCTATTCCACCGTTCTCCCAATTGGGCCAATTCCCAATTCCAAATTACCAAATAAATCAAAATTCTCCCAATTCACAAATAAAATTTTTATTTGGGATTCGTATGAATGGCAGAATGACTTGACCCGACCGGCCCGACCCGGCCTGATCCGGGTTTGGTAAGAAAGTACCCGACCCGCCCCGCGACCTGACCCGACCCGACCCGGCCTGCAGATGGGTCGGGGCAAGCTTGGGTAGTTAAATACCCGTCCCGCCCCGCAATATTGCCATTCCTGGTGAGAACTCAAGCAACCCTAGGGGTGTGCATGGGTCCAGGGTACCCAGATACCCGATCGGAACCTACCCGAACGGGTAGGTTCTGGGTAGATAGTTATTGGTTCCGGGTAGGTTCTGGGTAGGAAACTTAGGAACCGACGGGTATCGGGTCCGGTTCCAGTTCCCGTTTATAGGAAACGGGTACCCTGAACCGGAACCGATATTTTATATATTTAATTTTTTATATATATTATAATTTTAATGATCAAAATATATAAGAGTGATCTACCCTGGATGTATCTAATTTGAACTTATAATATTAGGGAGTACAACTTGCATCCTGAAGTTCTGAGCAACGTGTAAGTTCATCAAACAATGCATTTGAATCAAAGATCATATTGTTCTCTTATACGTTCAAAAGTGCAGTAGAGGTAAATGTGAATCATTCTTCAATATGTCTAGCTTTGTCATAGAAATGACTGATCAATAAACCTTTATCACTGAAGAAAGAGACTAGAGACAATATTTTACTTCCAGATTGATCTTTAGTCATGTGTATTTGAGGTAATTGTCATGCACATATCATTTGAAAATCATTGTTCGTAATGCATCACAAATTAGATTTTTTTACAGGGTACCCGGAACCTACCCGGAACCATAGGGTCCGGGTAGGGTCCGGGTATAGGGTCCAACTGGGTAGGTTCCGGGTCCAAATTTTAGGAACCGGTCCCTTACCGGGTAGAACTCAAGCAACCCTCGTCGAGTACACGTACGCTTGGCGAGACCAAGGGATTTTAACTGATCCCATGACCACGTTGACCGTCTAATTCCCTGTCAACGATCCAGTGGTGAGAAAACACCCGTAAACAATACTGATTACGAAATCGAAGAATGCTCGGCATAATTCCCGGCATTGATATATTATTTAGTTTCAATTTTGTGAAAAAGTGATGAGTATCGGTGTCTATGGAGATAAGTGCCGAGTATCCATTCATGTTCTAGCTTGGGTGAAGCTTGTTTCATCAGATGGTGTTCATGGGCTTCCATGTCTAAAGTTGGTTTCTCTTGATGTAAAGAGAGAGGAAATCAACATGTCCTGTCTGGTGAGGCTCAACTCTGCTAAATTGAATGCTCGATAATATCGCGGAGACCCTTCTAACCTAAATATATGATTTTCTTATTCCCTTGCATTTTGTAGCATCATAATATGGTCACACATTTACATTCCTTTTAACCATCTAGCCCAGGAGATCACCTTTAAAATTCTTGTCAATGTGTTTACTATTGGTTAATTTATCTTTTGATGACTGACATTTGCCTCTACTTTTTATTCCTTCCTAGTAACATGTAGTACAATCCTTTCGAAAATCATGGGTAAGCATGTTTGATGACAAACTTAGTGTAATTCCTTGTCTGCTTGTCATTAGATGTTTTTGAATTTCTTTTATCATTAGCAATCCCGTATAGCTGTAGTGATGTCAGAGGTGAATGTGCTTTGTTAATTCTGATGCTAATGCAAGTGAAATTCTGTCTGAATATGCAGGAATATTGTTTCGACTGTAAATTTGGACTGCAAATTGGAACTCAAGTCAATCGCTTTACAAGCCCGTAATGCAGAATACAATCCCAAGGTATAAATACTTTTTGTTCTAAAATTTGCAATTATGTTGATGCTGTGTTGAATATTATTCTAGATTGTTTGCACTGCATTCTATTGTGGGTTGTTCTTCCAAACTGCCAGATAAATTTATACCAGAAAGGAGAAGAAAGTAGCCTCATTCTTTGGCTATTTTTTAAATCTATTATACAATTGAGGACTTTGTCCTAGGTGGCACCTTTGTCCAATGTGGCAATGTCACATCGCCACATGGGATGCCACCTAGGACAAAAAACCCTCCCCACACTTATTTACATGGTTGTTGGTTGCCATTTAGTAGAAAAACACCCCCCCCCAAAAAAAAAAAAAAAAAAAACTCACTTATTTACATTTTTACCCTATAACCTCCAAGGGTTTTGCATTTATACGTTTACCCAACGACGATACCGGCACATACCACCCACACTTCTCACTCCTTTTCGCTTGCGCGCGTGTACCGCATCCTGTTCGCAGGGTTTTTTTTGACTCTGGGTAATTTCTAGTTTTTGATACTGGATACTAGATGGTACCATTATCTGACTCATTTTCCTTCACAGCGTTTTGCTGCAGTTATCATGAGAATAAGAGAACCGAAGACCACAGCACTGATTTTTGCATCAGGAAAGATGGTGAGCTTTGATAATTTGATAAGGCCAAAAGTTGTTATGTTCTTCTGTTTTTCATTATTCTCATGTCATTGTACATAGCCTTTGTGTCTTTTTTGAAGGATGCATGAATGCATATTTTCACTGTCATTGAACCAAATAGCTATAACACGTAGTCAGCAAATAACAAAAAAGAGGCCAGCAAATCAAGATACTATGGGAAAACTAAACTGAACTTGTAAAAAGTTGTCAGTCACAAAAGATCAGTTACATGACACAACTGGCTTGAACTGTTGATACATTAAATGAACATCAGAATGATTCTACTGGGATATAAGGCAGGAAGTGACGGGAAGGTCTCTTTGGGTTAGTGGAGACATTCAGAAAGGTGTTTGATGCAAATACAAGTATGATCAATACTAATGGCTTGTTGGATGCTATGTATTTGGGCGTAGCTGATATGTTTTATGGACCATCCTTGTTCAAAGTTTTCCCGACAATTTGTTCAATTGACATAATTGGCTTGTTTGGTATGAAGCAACCACCCGACTTTGTACAGATGCCCACCTTTACGTGATGCCAGGTCCCTGGTGTGCACCTAGCAGTTCAGGAGTGGGGGACTCCACCTTTCAGGCGAGGGTGTTTTTACGAAATTAATTGGCGATCTGTATCACTTGTTGGCAATCTCCCTATCAGTTATATTCTAGTTTTCATTCTATATTATGAACAAAAATCAATTTGAGTTTTGTCTATATTTGTTTTATCTTTATTAACATACTCTTATTAGTTTTTATACATCAGAAAATATCCATTTTCCCAAAAAAATTTAATATTAATGAAAATATTAAAAGAAAATTGTAAACATGCCATGTAAAATAGCCTAAGGGCTTGTGGGCCGGTGGTAAGACAATCACGAGTCATTAGACATGTTTGAGTCTGAATGTAGTATTGACTTACATCCCTGCTAGGCACATATGTATCCAATCTTTTTTTAAATGTATGTTCAATAATTTATTACACAAGACTTGGAACATCTTGGCATTGTTATCGTCAACTTCTGAGTTATTGGGAGTTTGAGATGTTGCTTATGCACAACTCTTGGAACCTGTTGTTTTCAGGTTTGTACTGGAGCAAAGAGTGAACATCAATCAAAACTTGCAGCTCGGAAGGTATTCGCTCAAAGTTCTTATACCATCCTAGCAAGTTCAACATTGTAGGTTTAAAATGAAGAGTATTGTCTTACATAGTGTTGTTGCTATCAGTATGCCCGTATCATTCAGAAACTTGGTTTCCCTGCTAAATTCAAGGTATCGAAATAATGTTTTCTTTTGTTTATGTGTCATTCGTGATAGTAGCCTAGTCTATGTTGAGCTTCTTCCCAGATTTTAGCACTCAAAATTTCTGTGTCGTCTCTAGGATTTCAAGATTCAAAATATTGTTGGCTCATGCGATGTCAAATTTCCCATAAGACTCGAGGGTCTCGCATACACCCATTGTGCTTTCTCCAGCGTAAGTTTGTATCTGATGGACCCTACTGCCTTGCTATCTAATGTTACATTCGTTCTATACTTTGATTTTATAGGAGTGACCTAGTTGGTGGTACACTTAATTTAAATATTATTGCACTCCGAGGTTGGTTAGGCATTTTGTTGCTATGAGTAATAACTTTGGATGCTTATTTTTTACTGACCAAGTTTCTTGGGGTTGATATGATGTGGATCTTGACGACAGTATGAACCTGAAATCTTCCCTGGCCTGATATACCGTATGAAGCAACCAAAGATAGTGCTTCTCATATTTGTGTCAGGCAAAATTGTTCTGACAGGAGCTAAGGTGAAAGAAGTTTGTTATGGAGGTTTGTTTGAAGCACCTTTGTTTTTGTATTCTTGCTTAACTGTTTCTTTTTTTCAGGTGAGAGATGAGACGTATGCTGCCTTTGAAAATATATATCCTGTGCTTACAGAATTCAGGAAAAGCCAGCAGTGGTATGAACCTACCACGTGTCCTTTAATTATTATTTCCGCAACTAATTGCCCAAGGAATATAAATTGTATTAGTGTTATATATGGTGCTTTGGACTGTTAGCTCTACCAAATTTTGCTGATGCGTAATGTGGTAGTTAGTTTGTTTGCGAGTGTATTCAACAGTCTTTTAATTTAAAGCTTTGCCTACGTTGATACATATCATGTTTTTTTTTTGTTTCCTTAATAGTTTCTGTCTGATGGCTTCATCACATAAAATTGTGATATATATGCTATATTATGTATGTAAAAGTAGCGAGTTCAGGTGGTGGGTCAACATGTAGACTATAGAACTCCATTAACCGAGTTCTTTCCAAAAAGTTGCGGCAATGATGTGAAATTTTGGTAGACGATTTTTTGGGCCATGCGTTTTAGGTAGTTAATTGTTCAATGAGACAGACTATCCAGTTAGTTTGATCACCATGAACATCTGCTTGCTAGATTTAGGGCAAACTGACATGAACTGCAGCCTTTGGTAGCAAAGATGATCATTATCATCTCATCTGTTTTGTATGAACACAACTTATATGCCCAGTATCCAGTGTTTTGTTTATTTAAATGTACTGCAGACAATTGCATGCTAGGTTTCTATACAGAAATATCAGTTTTTGCGACATCGATCCAGTTCAATGCTGGCTGGCATCATGTTGGATGATAGTCAATTTAAATGTGGGTTTTAATATAGTTTATCTACTATGATACTGTTGGGTTCTTAATATAGTTATCTACTATGATATCGTGGTTTCAATGCGTTTGCATAATTGTAAATGTCTATCCCTTCAATTTTGCCTCTCAAGCCCTTTATTCTCCCATGCATGATTGACAGCGATTTTAAGTGCGATTGGTAAAATGTCCACATGATTAATGGTGACTGGGTGATGTTGCAGACATGATATTTTTAAGCATCAGATAATATTTATTTCACATAAGGTGTATTTTCATTTCATCTACATTAATTTTACATGTGCAGATGATTTCATGGGCGGGTTCTTGTGCTGTAAGGGAGCATCTTCATGTTTACGTCGGTGTTAAAACTCTCGAATGTACATAGGCAATACTAATCTGGAACATATATGGGAGTTTTGGTTTTGGCAAAACAGAGAGCTGGCCGTCGACGTCGTCGAGTTTTGCTTTGGTTTTGAAATTGAATGTCATGTGTCTTCTGAAAAAGTAGTAAGCAATCAACGGACCGAAAAGATTATTCAGCTTCCTTCTTGTCTGAATGTCACAGGAACCTAATGAAAACTTCAATGTTACTGGTTTTTTATGATTCTAATAAACCTCATGTGTATCTGTTAATTTCTTTCTAGTGTTTAGTTCTTCCTTCTGAGATGGTGGATTGCCTTGCAAAATGACTACATGCATGCTTTATGGAGTGTAATAAATCTGGCCATCTCCACATGCACCTCTGGTAGTTCCAATTCGAATTTTAGGAACCTACGTAGGCTTGATTGCGTCCAATATCTGCAGCAACTTAACATTACCTCGTCATGCATGAAGACTCGTGAAATGGGAAGGAAAATAAGAGAGATTGGTGGAGTTAAGTACCTTATTCTTAGCAGGCAGATAAAATGGTACAAAAACAAGCGTAAAAGGAGCATTTGGGAAAAACAAGCGTAAAAGGAGGCATTTGGGCCGGAAATAGGTTGTGTTTGGATTGTGTTTGGATTGAAAGAAAAAAAATAAAAAAGAAAAATGAAATGAAAAGGAAATACAAAAGGAGAGAAATTGAAATTGAAATGAGATTCTATCTCATATTTGGTTACCAAAGAAAATTGGGAAAAAGTTAAAAGGAAAATGTTGAAATTATTTTTATTAGGTTGCTCACTAAAAATGAATTAAAAAATAAGAGGTATTTTTGTTAAATTATTTTTATAATTTAATATATGACTAATATGTGTAGTCAAAAGTTTTCAGAAATAATATCATCAAATTCGGCAATAGTTATGGCTAATATAAAATGATAATATTACAGTAACTGTTATGAATAGGCTCATGAGGTCCATTGGGTATCCGGACCACCATTGAAAAGCTATACATATGAGGGTAGGGGGCTCTTACCCCCTTACACCTATTATTCTACTTTTCCCTTCACAACACGTTGTCAGTATGATCACGCTCGTAAGAAAAGCCGACGACGCTCAAGGAGGGATTTCATTCAACGCTCAGTTTTAAGATCGTATTCTTCTCAACGGGGAGCGTAAAGGACATCCTTCATCAACCGTCGTCTAGATTCCTTCGTCGAATCTAGAGGTAAATCATCAAATTTTTAGATCTAAAACTTGTTTTTCCAGTAAATCGGCATGTTTTAGATCACGAACACAGTAAAAATCGAATTTTTAGATCCGAATGTCTAAAAAACAATAAAAATCAATTTTTTGTCTAAAAAATCAAATTATATATATATATATGTGTGTGTGTGTGTGTGTGTGTGTGAGAAAAATGGAGAAGAGCTGACAGCGCTGGAAATTTTTCCAGCGCTGTCCGCATTTTGGGCGAGATAAACGAATTTTTTTTTGAAAATTTTTTTTGCAGTAGTTAGATATACGTGTTAGGAAGCTCCCCACAAAATTTCAGGACGAACCGACACCGTTTGAGCCTCCGTTCACCGGTTTCAAAAACGTTACGCAAAGCTTCCTAACACGTATATCTAACTACTGCAAAAACAATTTCAAAACAAATATTTTTATCTCGTCCAAAATGCGGACAGCGCTGGAAAAATTTCCAGCGCTGTCAGCATTGGCCCATTAACACACACACACACACACACACACACACACACACACACACACACACATATATATCTATATTATAAAAGAGGGATGTTATCAAGAGAAATTGGATAAGAGATATTGGAAAAGAGAAATTGAATAAGAGATGTCTATATTATAAAAGAGGGATGTTATCAAGAGAAATTGGATAAGAGATATTGGAAAAGAGAAATTGGATAAGAGATGTCTATATTATAAAAGAGGGATGTTATCAAGAGAAATTGGATAAGAGATATTGGAAAAGAGAAATTGGATAAGAGATATCTATATTATAAAAGAGGGATGTTATCAAGAGAAATTGGATAAGAGATATTGGAAAAGAGAAATTGGATAAGAGATATCTATATTATAAAAGAAGGATGTTATCAAGAGAAATTGGATAAGAGATATTGGAAAAGAGAAATTGGATAAGAGATATCTATATTATAAAAGAGGGATGTTATCAAGAGAAATTGGATAAGAGATATTGGACATGAGAAATTGGATAAGAGATATCTATATTATAAAAGAGGGATGTTATCAAGAGAAATTGGATAAGAGATATTGGACATGAGAAATTGGATAAGAGATATCTATATTATAAAAGAGGGATGTTATCAAGAGAAATTGGATAAGAGAGATTGGAAAAGAGAAATTGGATAAGAGATATCTATATTATAAAAGAGGGATGTTATCAAGAGAAATTGGATAAGAGATATTGGAAAAGAGAAATTGGATAAGAGATATCTATATTATAAAAGAGGGATGTTATCAAGAGAAATTGGATACGAGATATTGGACATGAGAAATTGGATAAGAGATATCTATATTATAAAAGAGGGATGTTATCAAGAGAAATTGGATAAGAGATATTGGACAATAGAAATTGGATAAGAGATATCTATATTATAAGAGAGGGATGTTATGAAGAGAAATTGGATAAGAGATATCTATATTATAAAAGAGGGATGTTATCAATAGAAATTGGATAAGAGATATTGGACAAGAGAAATTGGATAAGAGATATCTATATTATAAAAGAGGGATGTTATCAAGAGAAATTAGATAAGAGATATTGGAAAAGAGAAATTGGATAAGAGATATCTATATTATAAAAGAGGGATGTTGTCAAGAGAAATTGGATAAGAGATATTGGAAAAGAGAAATTGGATAAGAGATATCTATATTATAAAAGAGGGATTTTATCAAGAGAAATTGGATAAGAGATATTGGACATGAGAAATTGGATAAGAGATATCTATATTATAAAAGAGGGATGTTATCAAGAGAAATTGGATAAGAGATATTGGACAATAGAAATTGGATAAGAGATATCTATATTATAAGAGAGGGATGTTATCAAGAGAAATTGGATAAGAGATATCTATATTATAAAAGAGGGATGTTATCAAGAGAAATTGGATAAGAGAGATTGGAAAAGAGAAATTGGATAAGAGATATCTATATTATAAAAGAGGGATGTTATCAAGAGAAATTGGATAAGAGATATTGGAAAAGAGAAATTGGATAAGAGATATCTATATTATAAAAGAGGGATGTTATCAAGAGAAATTGGATAAGAGATATTGGAAAAGAGAAATTGGATAAGAGATATCAATATTATAAAAGAGGGATGTTATCAAGAGAAATTGGATAAGAGATATTGGATAAGAGATATCTATATTATAAAAGAGGGATGTTATCAAGAGAAATTGGATAAGAGATATTGGACATGAGAAATTGGATAAGAGATATCTATATTATAAAAGAGGGATGTTATCAAGAGAAATTGGATAAGAGATATTGGACATGAAAAATTGGATAAGAGATATCTATATTATAAAAGAGGGATGTTATCAAGAGAAATTGGATAAGAGATATTGGAAAAGAGAAATTGGATAAGAGATATCTATATTATAAAAGAGGGATGTTATCAAGAGAAATTGGATAAGAGATATTGGACAAGAGAAATTGGATAAGAGATATCTATATTATAAGAGAGGGATGTTATCAAGAGAAATTGGATAAAAGATATCTATTATACATTTGACAGCGATTTTTGAATCCTAGGGCTGACTAGGACAAGCTGACTAGGACAAACTGGTTGATAAAAGACGGCCAGGATTTAATCTTGGATGATCAACGGTTGGGATGTGGTTTTACGAAAATTTTGGGGGGGGGGAATATGAACTTTTGGGGAGAAACTTTAACCCTAGCACAAAGTCACACGGATAGCTGATGTGGCAATCACGTGAATTGATGAAGTGTCTTCAAATCCGCCGCACACTGGGGAGAAACCATCCTGCTTCAAATCCAGCCGAACGTTGGGGAAAAACTTTGGGGGTGAAACCGATAATTTTGAAACTTAAGCCATCTCTTCGTCATTTCAAGCCAATTCGATAAAGCCACAAAGAGATCTGATGGGCTACAACGAATGAAATTCTTGGCAATTCTTGGCAATCCAAAATATTTTAGTATATCGATTAAAGGCACAATGAAGCAAAATGGAGAAGAAACCTCTGACATATAAAGCAAGATAAGGTTCTGATGGGCTACTCTTACAGAAAACGAATGACATTACAGAGTCCCCCTCTCTCTGATCCTAATGGCAAGATAGGGTTCTGATTGGCTCAATTCCGAACAAATTGTAAGTAGATCCATCTCTTCATCTTTTTAGGTCCTATTGGCTTCTAATGGCTTCATCTTCTTACTGAGACCCCCTCTCTCAGATTCTAATGGCTTCATCTTCTTACTGAGCCCCCCTCTCTCAGATCCTAATGGCTTCTCTTCTTAGGTCTATTAAAATATTTTGGAAAAAAATTGCAGAGGAAGGATGATGAGCATCAGCGGCACTGGCTACCATCTCTCTGTCGCCACCTTTTCCTCTGAAGGCCGTGCCTTCCAGATTACGTCGCCGCCGCCGGCTACCACTTAGGCTCTCCCCTCAGCCCTCCATTTGCAGCGATATACAGAGATCTTCTCACACGTGAGGGGGATAGCGAGGCTGACCCATCACCACATCCTCCCAAATGCTGCCGCATTACTCCTTTCTTCTTCGACCTCTTCAGGTTCTCCAAGATCCCATTTTTAATTTAATTTTCCTCTATTGATTTATACATCTTCCTTCTGCTCTTTAATTCTTTCTGTCTTGAAGAAAAAGTGTTGGGTTTGATGGTTTCATTGAAGAAGATGTGAGATATACAGAAGCTGATTCAAAATTCTTGGCAATTCTTTGTTTCACAAGCGGCCTGCCGCCAAGATGCCGTTTTCCCCTAATAATTTCCCCTAGCATACAGCCGCCAAGATCATGTCGGCAGGAGTCACATGAGGTGGGGTGATTGAGGAACATGAAGACAGTGTTGCTACCATAGAGTCAGAAGCCTCCCAAGAGAACAATCATTGTGGAATATGAAGACAGTGTTAATGCTTGGAAGTTTGTTTTGTTTCTCTAATGTAATCTCTTTATCATGGCTGTACTGATATTTTGTTTTGTTTAGGTGCATGAGGAGTAGTAGATTATTAATATGTTAGTTTGAGATTGTTATGTATCTGGGAGGAAGGGGATCCTTTTGTGTGGAATAGGTTTCTTTTATAATGTAGGATGCTGCATCATGTATTATCTGCTGTGATCACTAAATGTTCTCCATTTTGAAGGTTTTCCTTCCATGTTTATTTTCTAAAATTCACAATGCTTATTTATCTGTGATGCGTCTAGAATTAGTGTCCATGCCTACTAGCATTATGCTCCGATTATTAGTCATAAACATGTTGTTTTGGAAGAAATTTATAGTTGCAAAACTCTTATAATCTAAGTTGAATGTAAGAAGCCATGATGGCTCACGGTTGCTTTTAATTATTTTTGTTTATTTATATGTTAACTTCTTCAATTATTCTCTATCCGTTTCACTTTGAGCCGTGCTATTTGCAACACAACGCTTACACAGAAAAAAGGGTGAAGTGACCGGTCAGTGCAGCGAAAGGACGATCAACTGTAGCGAAAAGACCGTGATGCGTTTTCTTGCGTTTTGAGCTGGAGATTGGGCCCCACCTCTCATTTTGAAAAAAACAACCAGTACCTCTCATCATTGTATAGTTATATGATTTTGTTCAAAAAAACCCATGACAGCATATTTTTAGTTCAAAAAAATGCAGAGGGATCCAAAAAACATCTCTCGATCTTGAATTAAAAATATATATATACAAAAAACTCTTAAAATCACAGCTTTGATTTTAGGGCGGACTAGGACAAGATAAAGAGTGGCTAAGATTTGATCTTGGTAAATCAATGGCTGAGATTGGATTTTGTGAAAATTTTAGTGGAAAAACTTAAATTTTGGTGGAAAAGTGTCTTGAAAACCAAAACTTTGAAATTAAAAGTGTATTGAGAAAGATTATTAAGAATAAATTTTGGGGGAAAAAGTATATTGGGAACCAAACCTTTGAAACTAAAAGTGTATTGGTCCATTAAATTAAACAACGTAAAACATTAGCCGAAAAAATTCAGCGGAACAAACTAGCGCAAAAATTTAAGTTAATACCGTCATGGAAAAATACCATGATATATGTTGTTCCGCGCCTGCGCCTTTGGCGCCCACTAAATTTTTTTACGCTAATTTGTTGTTCCACGTCAAAGGCGTCCACGCTGAATTTATTGTTCTACACCGAATGCGCTCGCGCGTTGTTCGCGCCGAATTTGTTGTTCTGCTAAATTTCTTACTCTAATTTGTTGTTCCGCGCCGAAGGCGCCCGTGCCGAATTTTTTGTTCCATGCCGAATGCGCTTGCGCATTTTTTGCGCCGAATTTGTTGTTCCGCTAAGTTTCTTACGCTAATTTGTTGTTCTGCGTCGAAGGCGTCCGCGTCGAATTTGTTGTTCTGCACCGAAGGCGCTCGCGCGTTGTTCCGTGCCGAAGGCACCCCGTCGAATTTGTTGTTTCGCGCCGAAGGCACCCGTGCCATATTTGTTGTTACGTGTCGAAGGTGCCCATGCCGCTAAATATTTTTACGCTAATTTGTTGTTCTTTTAAATTTTGGCTGTGGAAATAATTTTTTGGAAACAAAGATTTCGTGGGGGAAAATCTTAAATGAATCGTGCCCACGGGCACGGGTTATGACTAGTGTGTGTGTGTGTATATATATATATATAGGGATTAATGGGTATCATACGTCATATGAGATAGGCTCTCATACGCCCTCTCACATGAAGCAACCAAGTACAAGCCCACATGGGCTTGTACTTGGTTGTACTTACTTGGTTATACTTGGTTGCTTTATGTGAGAGGGCGTATGAGAGCCTATCTCATATGGCGTATGATAGCCATTATTCTCATATATATATATAATATATATATATATATATATATATATATATATATATATATATATATATATATATTTATATATATATATATAGAACGGTAAGCGAGAGATATATTGAATATTGTACAAAAAATTACAGTCAAAGCATATGGCGAACAATTCCGCTATAGGGTGGATAGGACACAGGCGTCGTCACCCCCTAATAGTAGAATCATCCCCATAGTCCCACAAACATTTTAGCAGACAATATGGTAAAACTCATCCAATGTCTCTAAAGCCCCAATTCGAGTAGGCCTCTCTCTCCTGTGCTGAGGTTGGGTCTTGTCCATATAGGGCAACTCTGATATCTGCTGCGATCTCTTCAAAAAGAGAGGTCTTGCATCTTTTCTCATCTTCAAATATCCTCCGATTCCTTTCACGCCTGATATGCCACACCATAGCGGCTAGGCTAGTTTTTGCGAGGAGGTCAAGACAGCTTTTACTACCATAATTCTGAAGAATATAATTGCTGACCTCAGGCAGGGAAGAGCACACTTGGGGTGGGGCTTTTAACTTCAGCATAGCTCTACGGAAGATGTAGGCCGAATAGCTACATTCGAAGAATAAATGAGTAATATTCTCCCCTGCATTGTCGTCACATAATACGCAATTGTTGGGTAGATTTGGAGCCCATCTGGACATTTTTTCTCTAGTGAGGAGCTTGTCTCGGAGTGCACGCAATAGGGTGAGAGAAAGCTTTGGTACATGGTTAGGGTACCAGATCAACTTATATAGGGGAAAATCAAGGCCCCTCCTTCTCACACCATCCCAAGCTTCCTTGAAAGTAAAAGACCCACCTCGCAACCACTGCCAACCATCAATCCCAGGCCGGATTTTAACATTCTGCAGAAGATGCCTAATAGGATCTAGAGCCGGATCAGGAGACCACATACCCGCCGGAGTCCAGTAATCAGAAACTCTCAGGAGACTTGCGTCATGAGGAACCGGGCATAGTTGGTTCAGTAGGCCGCAAGCAAGCCAGGAATCATGCCAAAAGAGCGTAGTTTCCCCACCCCGGACATTCCATCGTATAAGCTTGTGTGAAACTAGTCTTGACCTGAGCAATCGTTTCCACGTCCCAGAACTAGTTACTGATAGTTTGGCCGCAAACAAGCTTCCCTGGGAGCGATAAATAGACCTCAAATTATTCGCCCATAAGCTATTTGATGTTAGGTATCTCCATGCAAGTTTGATCCCAGCTGCCGCATTTAGCTCTTCTAATAGTCGTAGGCCCACTCCCCCTTCAGATTTTGGTTTGCACAAATCCTCCCAAGCCTAAGCACGAGTGTTCCCCAGGACGAATTTTCTACATGCAGCTGTGATAGATCTCAAAACAGAAACCGGAACGTGGAAAGCCTGCATCCAGAAATCCACCATTCCGTAAATGACGGACCGAACAAGCTCAATACGCCCTGCAATAGAGAGAAACGAGGAAGCCCAACCATTCATCTTTTTCTTGCATTTGTCCACCAATTTCTTATAGTTTGTAACCGTAGGATATTTCACATAAAGGGGAAGCCCGAGGTAGGTAGAGATGGTTGTAGCTATTTTGATTCCAAGAAGGTCCGCCAACACTTCTTTGTTCCTGGTTCCTTTGCTAAACATTCCTGCACTTTTCTCCCAGTTAACCTCCAGCCCCGTATAATTACCAAATTCATCCAACAGATCTTTGACACCCAAAAAAGATGTTTTATTAGCTCTACAGAAGACCAATAAATCATCCGCAAATAATAGGTGCGATATGGACCCATTTCTCCTCATAGGCATGATCCTTTAAAGCCCCATTTCTCCTCATAGGCAGGATTATATATATATATATACTAGTCATAACCCGTGCCCGTAGGGCACGATTCATTTAAGATATTCCCATGTCAAAAGCTTAGTTCCCCAAGAATTTTGCTCATCCCAAGGAATTAAGTTAATAACAAAAATCTTAGTTCCTCAACAAATTTAGTACCATCCAAATTTAGTTCATCTCCAAAATTGTAGGGTTCTCCCAGCGAAATTTTCGAGTTCAAAAAATTTTAGTTCATCCCAAAATTTAGTTTTTCAGAGAATTTAGTTTCACACGAAAAAAATTTATTAAAGTGCAATAGTTGTTATTTAATTCTACCAACAGTTTTTGTTACCCCAAAATTTGGTTCTACCAGAGAATTTAGTTCACCAAAAATTGGAGTTCCACCAAACATTTTAGTTCCCTCAAAATTTGAGTTCCCTCTTCATCTCTCTCCTGCAATTAAATGTCTGTTGCTGTCTTGGAAAAGATCTTAGAATCAAATGGTTGTTGCTATCCCCAAAAAAGCCTCTTGCTCTCCCCCAAAAGCAGACTTGCTTTCCCAAGTCAAATGGCAAGTTACGAAAAGAAATGGGCCCCACACAAACTCAAAAATACAAACCATTCATCTTAATTTTTAATCCCAACCGTTCATCATCCAAGATTAAATCTCAGCCACTTTTTATCCCCCTCACTTGTCCTAGTCAGCTTGTCCTAGTCAGCCCTAGGATTCAAAAAACTCTGTCAAATGTAATATATATATATATATATATATATATATATATATATATATATATATATATATATATATATATATATATATATATATATATATATATATATATATGATCCATGGCCGTGCCTTCGTGCACGGCCAGGCCATGCCTAAAAGGGCATGGCTGGCCGCGCCCCCTTGTCGTGGCCAGCCGCTGTGGCGACCGCCGCGGGCCCCCTAAGGTTTTTCGAAACCCTTAGCCTTAACGGGCTATTTTTTGGGGGATGCCCAATTAACTATATTGGGTTGTTTTCATGGCCCAAAAGCTTGTAAATTAGCCCACTTACACATAATTTTTTTTGGCCTCTAAAGCCCAATAATTGAAGAAATTTTAATTTTGTGATAGGGTTAAGTGGAAAGATAAATATAAATGAAATTGTTCAGGATTAAAAGTTTTTAAAATCATTTTAGCACGCCACTTTCTTTTTAGATTATTTATTAATCTTTATATGTCTGTGATATAATTCTCTGCGTGGTTGTATATTTTATATAAAATCTACGTGGATGTGCTATTAGACTATGATTTTAGGGATCGGTCACGTTTTCGACACTTTTACTTTTCTGCAATTTTTCTTTTTGAGAGAAATTTGTAAGTGAGATTATATATGTAAAAAGAAGCTGAAGGACCACCCCAAGGAGTTGAAGGCGCTAACATAAAGAAAAAGGGGCTTCTCTCAGAAGTTCCCGAGTTGTCTTTATTTTTATGCACTTTTTGATTAATGTGATGTAATTTCGGACTTTCTTTTTCTGTTAGTGTCGGCTGGTTGATCCCCATAGTTCTAATTTATTTTCATTGCCTATACATTAAATGCGTGGATGTTTACTTTAAATAGTTAAATAACTCATGCTATTTTAATGTTGTATAAAAATGCATGCGTGGATGTTTATTTTTTAAATAATTCATGCTATGTAAATACTGCTAAATTACATGCGTGGATATTTACTTTAAATAGTTAAATAATTCATGCTATCTTTTGTTTATATTGCGAGATTGGTTAAATGACCAGACTTGCGAATGTCGATTTTTCGGTCCTGAAGGCCGATGTGTCGAACTACTTGGTTGGCAGTTGGACCTGAAGTTCCACCTGCGCTCTCATGGGTTCAGTCTAACACCCACAGAAAAGGCAACAACAAGTACTGTCGCAGCTGAAAAGGATGCTTCTAAAGAAGCCCTTAATACAGAAGAAGTTTCCGATATACTTAAGGCGAAAGCCATTATTTATACCAGGAAACACTTAGACTCGACCCTAAAGGACGCGTATCTTACTGTAGAGGATCCTTATGAACCGTGGGACGCACTTGAGGAGGGGTACAGACATCAAAGGGATGTCATACTCCCTCGTGCACAGTACGAGTGGACTCACCTCCGTATACAGGATTACAAAACCGTAGCGGAGTACAACTCAGCACTATTCCAAATCACCTCACTCTTGAAGTTGTGTGGTGAGAATGTGTCTGAGAAAATGTTGCTAGAGAAGACGTTTACGTCTTTTCATGAGAAGGACATGATCCTCATGCAACAGTACTGTGAGAGAAAGTCACTAAGTACTCTGATCTGCTCTCATGCCTCCTAATGGCTGAACAGAACAGAGATTTGTTGATTGACACTCACAACCTGCGCCCTCCTGGCTCCGCTCCACCTCCACCTCCATCTCCTGCAGAGGCACATTTCCAATCTTCCCAGAAGAAGAAGATGGATAAGAAGGCAAAATTCCAGAAATGGAAAGAACAGAAGCATCGGAAAAAGGCTACTCCTCAGGCTACTCCCCAGAACCAGAAGTTCGTGGTAAAGAAGCAAAAGTGTACGCCCAACAAAGGTGGTCCCCCCAAGAAAGACTGGGAGGATAAATATTCTAAATGCGGAATGACTGGCCACTGGTCCAGAATCTGCCGCACTCCCAAACACCTACAGGATCTATACCAGGCAAGTCTCAAGCCACACGCTGAGACAAACCTGATAGATAGCGCAACGTTACCAGAGACTACATGGAATCCAGAAGATTTCATGGAAGAAGACACTCTTTAGTCATGGATCATCTGCATTTTATTTTCTAGCAATGTATCTTTCTTTCCTGCAATGTATCTTTCCTTATGGTTTTCAAATTCCATGTCAAACTATTCAGCATCTTAATATAAATGAAAGTAGTTTCTTTTCGTATTATTTATTACTTGAATATTTATAAATGGAATCCATATGCCTAGTGGACAGTGCATCAACGCACTCAATCCTTCAAAATACGGACTACTTTACGAGCATTATAGCTATTCTGATCCATTGAGAACAATCTCAGGACCAGCTGATATAATAGAAGGATCAGGGAAAGCAATCATATTGCTCCCCAATAACACACCCATCAAAATTAGAGATGCATTATACTCACCTAAATCAATCCGAAACCTCCTAAGCTTTAAAGATATCCGTTTAAACGGGTATCACATAGAGACAGTCGAGGATAATAAAAAAGAATACTTGCACGTAAGGTATCTTACAAATGGTACAAAAACCATTGTGGAACGTTTCGAAGGACTCCCCATGGGACTCTACCAAACAAGTATTCACTCTCCAAAAGCATTATTAACGGAGCGCCTGCAGTGCCCCCAAACACCAGAATTCCAACTCTGGCATAGTAGACTGGGACACCCTGGATCTGTTATGATGTACATCATCATAAAAAGCTCAAGGGGTATAAATTTGAAGAACCTGAAGATTCTTCAAAAAGGTAAATTCCCATGTCCACCCTGTTACAAGGGTAAACTTATTACAAGACCCTCTCCACTTAAAGTGGACTTGGAGTCTCCAAGCTTTCTCGAAAGAATCCATGGAGACATTTGTGGGCCTATACACCCATCAAGTGGTCCTTTCAGGTACTTTATGGTCCTAATAGACGCATCTACTAAGTGGTCACATGTGTGTCTACTGTCCACCCGTAACTTAGCACTATCTAAGCTTTTACCTCAGAGAATCAGGTTGCAGGCCCACTTCCCCGACCACCAGATAAAGAAACTTCGTCTGGATAATGCGGGGGAGTTTACATCACAAGTCTTTCTAGACTATTGCCAAGCACGGGGCATTGAAGTCGAACATCATGTAGCACATGTTCACACCCAAAATGGTTTGCAGAATATCTAATTAAGAGACTGCAATGGATTGCTCGTCCATTATTACTTCAATCCCAGTTGCCAGTGAATGCATGGGGTCATGCAATATTGCATGCTGCATCCTTAATAAAATTAAGATCTTCTGGAGGTCAATCATCTTCTCCTATGCAATTAGCACTTGGAGTTCCACCAATTGTCTCACATTGAGAATATTTGGTTGTGCAGTATATGTCCCCATAGCACCACCACAAAGGACAAAGATGGGTCCACAACGTCGTCTAGGCATTTATGTTGGGTTTGACACACCCTCCATAATAAGATTCCTAGAACTGCTTACGAGAGACGTTTTTAAGGCACGTCTAGAAGACTGTCAATTTGATGAAACATCATTTCCAAAACTAGGCTTACAAACCAAGAAGCCTGAAGCTTTAGAGAGTATCGCTTGGAATACAAAGACACTAAGTCACTTTGATTTGCCCACAAGCCAGTATGAGGAGGAGGTCCTGAAGATTCTCCATATCCAAAACACTGTCCATCTCTTGCTGGACAAATTTATTGACAACTAGAATATTGTCAGATCACACGTCCCTGCTGCTAACACTCCAGCTAGGATTGACATACCGCAAAAATGGATGCAATCCGCCTGCAACAGAGATGGTTGGACCTCTTAAAAAGAGAGGACGACCACCGAGATCTAAGGACCAAATCCCTCGAAAGAGTAGGACCCTGGGTAATGGTAAAACAATACCACCATAGGATGCTACTATAAGCCTCGCTCCCCCATCTCTCCCAAACTCTCAAACAGAGGAAAAACCAGTTTGCGTGTAATATTGCTATCAATGTCGCATACTGCGACGATAATATTGAACCACACTCTCTGACAAAATGTCAAAGCAGAGATGATTGGCCAAAGTGGAAAGCGGCAATAGGAGTGGAGTTGGATTCACTCACAGAACGCAAGGTCTTCGGACCAATTGTCCAGACACCAAAAGGTGTAAAACCTGTGGGTTATAAATGTGTATTTGTTAGAAAAGAAATGAACAAAATGAGATCGTTCACTACAAAGCAAGACTTGAAGCGCAGGGTTTTACCTAATGTCTAGGGTGTTGAGTATTGGACTCTCCACCTTGATTTTGATGATGATCAAACACAAATCATTGTGACTAACTCATATGTTTGCAGTTAGCTATAAATTCACCAATTAGATTCAAGAGGATCAAAAGTGACTACAAGTGTTGATTCAAGTGGAGGACTTGGTAGATCAACAAAGGTGAAACATTGGCTTGAATAACTCAAAGGCTACCTCAAACCTCAAGCCAATGGCATCAACAAATGAATGGAGATTCAATCCAAAGAGAAGATAGGAATGGTTGAGTCAAAAGCTTCGAAGACTATGTCATTGGAGATATTCAAGTCATTTAACTAAAAGACTCAAGACCATGAAGAATTATGGAGATCGTCGCCAAAGTACTTTGTTCATCTCAAGCGACGTCCCAAGACTTCCTCAGAACGCTTGATCGTGTGCCTGAAGCTTCGTTGAAGCTCAAGGAGTATTATTGAAGTCAAGGGATTCAGAATCTTCATGTTGAAGCTTTGAAGATAGTTTGTCGTGTTTACTTTTATGTCTTCTAGCTTCGGTTTAGTAGAATGTTAAGCCTTGAGTAGTACTTGCCTAGAAATCTTCATTTCTATCATATCTTATCTCTAGGATTGCCTTAGAAGCCACTAGAAACTTTCCCGAAGCTTATCGCCTCTTTTCTCGGCTTCGTATTCATCTTAGTTGGTTCAAATAGAAGAACCAACCGACTAGATGACGATCTAGTCGGTTGGAAAGTCTTCTTGAACCGACTAGATATCATTGCTAATCTCAGCCCATTCACTGTTGATCACTTAGTCGGTCCAAGAAGGTTCACCGACTGACTAGATGACGATCTAGTCGGTTGGAAATCCTTCTCAGACCGACTAGTTATCCTAATCAATTTAAGCCTATTTGTTGACCTCTTAGTCGGTGTAAGAAGGCTCACCGACCGACTAGTTGTCAAACTAGTCGGTTGATGTTTCTTCTTAGACCGACTAGTTCTCCTAGTGAAATTCGACTTCTTTGTTGTCTACTTCTTAGTCGGTCCAAGAAGATTCACCGACCGACTAGTTGTGAAACTAGTCGGTTGGAATTTGTTCTTAGACCGACTAGTTCTTCTTGTTTTCAGCCCATTGATTTCAACTGCTTAGTCGGTCAAAGAACACTCACCGACCGACTAGTTGTCAAACTAGTCGGTTGGCAAGTCTTCTTAGACCGACTAGTTCTATATCTCCGAAATTATCTTTCTTGGCTGTCAACCTTTTAGTCGGTCCAAGAAGAATCACCGACCGACTAGTTGCAAAACTAATCGGTCAGTGATCCTTCTTAGACCGATTAGACTGCTTCAGAATAGAGCCGTTGGGGCATTTAATGCCACGATTTTTGTGACCGTTTTCTCTCTTCTCTATATAAGTTTGAGTGCTTCAAACCTATAATCCAAGGCTGAAATAAGAGACATTTTCACATCCAAGAGAAGAGCCATTCATTCTCATTTCTAAGCTCTCTCATCTCACAAGAATCTCTCTCTTACTCTTTGAGCACTAATTCCTCAAGAGAGATTCTCATTCTTTGTGAGCTACTCAAGCTAAGAGCTTGAATCCAAGTCACCTACTTCTCCCTAGCCATCTATTGTTGCTCATCTTGGTGGAGCTAGGGTTTGGTGAACTCATCTTCCTCAAAATCCATTCTTGCCCTATATTGGTAAGTATTTCTCAAGGCATAGGATTTTGTGGTAAGAAGTTTTATATTTCATTCTTTATACTTCATAATTGTTGTATACTCACGGTGGTGAGAGGATTGGTTTGATCCCAAGGTGTGGGAGTCAAGTTTTTGTTTTACTCTCGGTTTGTAAGAGTGTGCTTAGTCCCTAGTTGTGGGACTAAGGTTTTTGCGTGTTCCCGGGTTGTGGGATACACGGACATCGATTGTAGGTCGATTGCACTTGTGGGGTTTCTGCAAGTGGGCTAAAGGAAATCTCTAGCGGTTTGCTAGAGTATCCGGAGAGGATCCGGGTGTTTCTGGATTAGGGCACCGGTAACAAGTCGGGGAGACTTGGGTGGCACCGAACCAGGGTAGATTGCATGTTAGCATTGCTTTGTTCTCTGAGTTGTTGTTCATTTCTTACATTCCACATTTGTTGGTTAATTAGGGTTTTATTTGGTGTAAATTCCTTATAATTCTATAAAACACTATTCACCCCCCTTTAGTGTTTATTCCTCATAGCACAGGGTCACTACACAGGGGTGGATTTTGACACCACATACTCCCTAGTCATGGACGCGATCACCTTCCGATTCCTTATTGGCTTAACAGCTCAAAAAGTTTTGGATATGCAGCTTATGGACGTCGTGACTGCATACCTATATGGAAATTTAGACCGAGACATCTATATGAGATTTCCTGACAGTTATTCTTTGCCTGCAGCACTAAAAGAGAGACAACGTGACATCTACTCAGTGAAACTGCAAAGATCATTATATGGTCTAAAACAATCTGGAAGGATGTGGTATAACAGACTGAGCGATTTCCTTGCAAAACAAGGATTTACAAATGACCCAATCTGCCCTTGCATGTTTATAAGAGCAAAGACAACATGATTTGTCATTATAGCCGTCTATGTGGACGACTTAAAACTCATCGGATCTCCTGAAGAGATCGCTAAGATTTCTAGAAGCTTGACAGAAACTTTCGAGATGAAAGACATCGGAAAGTCAAAATTCTGTTTAGATCTTCAAATAGAGCATCTTAACGATGGGATCCTATTACATCAGTCAACTTATACATCGAGCTTGCTGAAGAAGTTTCAAATGGATAAGTGCCACCCACTCAGTAGCCCAATGGTCGTCAGATCATTGGATGTGCATAAAGACCCTTTTCGACCGCTGAAAGAGGGGGAGGAAGTACTAGGCCCTGAAGTGCCTTATCTAAGTGCAATCGGTGCACTCCTTTACCTGGCTAACTGCACTCGCCCTGACATAGCATTTGCAGTCAACCTACTAGCCAGATATAGTGCTGCACCTACACAGCGACACTAGGCCACAGTTAAGCATCTTCTGCGCTACCTCCAAGGGTCCATAGACTTAGGTCTATTCTATAGGAAAGGGACAACAACAAGTTTAGTTGGTTATTCTAATGAAAGTTACAGGTCCGATCCTCATACATAGAAGTCTCAGACCGGATACATGTTTACCTATGGCGGCACTCCCATATTCTGGAGATCTGTGAAGCAGACCATGACGACCGTCTCATCCACTCACTCAGAACTTTAAGCAATCCATGAAGCAAGTAAAGAGAGCTTTTGGCTACGTTCTATGATCCAGCACATTCTCACCTCCACCGGCCTGATGACAGGCGTTCTTGCGCCTACTCCACTCCATGAAGACAATGTAGCATGTATAGCCCAGCTACAGGATGGCTACATCAAAGGCGACAAGACGAAGCATATCTCTCCCAAGTTCTTCTGGACGCATGACCTTTAGAAGCAAAAGCAGATTGAGGTTCAGAAGATCCAATCTTCTAAACTTGGCGGATTTGCTTACCAAATCCCTACATACTAGTACCTTTGAGAAACTTGTAAATAGGATTGGGATGAGGAGAGTGAGAAAATGTAAACTGAGTCAGGATGAGAGGACTATGAATGTATAGATACATAGGAGACTAATGTATAGATTCATAGGAAATCTGCAAGCCTGAAGCTTGGTCAGGTGAGGGGGAGTCAACTGCAGAGTTGTACTCTTTTTCCTTGGCTATTGGTTTTTTCCCACATGGTTTTCCATAGTCAAGGTTTTGACGAGGCAACCTCGTTGACTCTGGATCCTGAAGTATCCACCCATAGACACATCCCTAAAACAGGGGAAGTTATGGATAAACTGTTCTTTATTTAACAAGGCAGTTATCCTAATTCAGATTCTGAAGAATCCACCTCTTATTCAATGTTGGTTGGATAAGTGGAAGTGTTATGAATAGGCCCATGAGGCCAATTGGGTATCCGGCCCACCATTGAATAGCTATATATATGAGGGTGGTGGGCTCTTACCCCCTTACACCTATTATTCAACTTTTCCCTTCACAACAGTAACTTAGTTATTTAAAATAATTTATGAATTTATCATCAACAAATGCTAGGTACCGATTGCTTTGGTTGTCTTCGCTTTTCAAATAGACAATGTGAACTCAAATCCTTTTATCCTCATAGCAAATTAAAATTTTATTTTTGAATTAAAAAATTGTTAGTGCTTTTGAATATTCGTTAAGTTAGTAAATAATTTACGAATTGTAACGAATAATTCGCAAACACTGTAAATATTATGATCCGAAGAGAACATGTTATTAAATAGTACACGAATAAATTACAATTTTTTGTTAAAAAGTTTGAAATAATTCGCAAGCTTTATGAAAAATTTGTGCATAATGTGTGGATTTTTCAAGCAACACATGAATATTAGTGAGTTATTAAAAAGGCGTGAATTATTCGCTGATTTTTGAACAATTTTTGAACGAAGGAAAATACATTAAAGAATCGAAATTTATTTGGAAAATTAGAGTTATTTGATACTTTTTCGAACAATTCACGAATGAAGATATATTGAATGTTTTTCTGAAAAATTCACCAATAATTTGCGATTTATTTGAATAATTCGAGAATTTTCAAACAATTCGTGAATAGAAAGTTGGTACTTGGTACTATTGATGATTTTTTTGAAAAATTCACGAATTATTCACAATTTTTTGAAACAAACTTATGAATAATTCATGAATTCTTTAAAAATAACAACAATTATGTTTGCTAAAAAATACAAATACATGAATGTAAGAGAAATTAGTTTAGCTCGCTTTTCTCTCATTTTCCTTGGGCCAAGAAGAGGAAAAACTCAAGGAAACGTTATAATATGAATTTTCCTTTGTTTTCTTTCATTTTCATTTTCTTTTGGTTTTTCTTTTCAACCAAACAATGAAAATTGATTTTACTACTTAGTTTCTTTCATTTTCCTTCAAACCAAACACACCCTTACTACTTGAGCTTCTAGCAGCAAAACATGATTAGTTCAATTTTTATTATTTGAGAGTGATTTACATGTGCTGAAACCATGATACACTAAAAATCAAGTGAACTCAACCATATTTGAGTCTCGGTTGGATGGTTACAAACTCAACTGTTTTCTGATAATAGAACTTCTTGTATCTATCCGATCGATTTTGGTGAGAGAGAAGTCTTACTATTGCAAAACCATTAATTTTTTGAGAAATAGATTTGTCACGACCCGCTTCCCTAAAATGGAGGCGAGACGTGAAAAGGTCCGCACGAGAGTGGAGCTGTGAAGCCCCAAACCCGATAAGCGTCCACAATACATAAACAGGTCCCTGTAACCACAACAGAATAACAATAATAACACAAGGCGAGACTGAAATAAAATTCCACATCTCACAAATTGCCCAACATCAACAAAAGTCCAACATCCAGAAAAGCCACCAGGCTAAAAGAAAAGAGTCTAAAGGCCCAGAACAAGGCCAACAAAAGCAACGACAACAACAAAGTATAGCTGCTACGCACCGATAACAAAACAACTGTCTAACAAAAGTAAAACACAACGAAGACACTAGGACTGGTCCCCAGTGTCCACGTACTCCCCGTCAAACACAAGCTCGGGCTCGGCGTCAGCAAACACCTCGTCCTCAATGAGGTACTCAGGCTCAGGATCTAACATGTGTCACCCAAAAGAGTAAAGGGGCACATGTCAGCAAGTCTAAAAGACTTGAGCAAGGAAACTGAAGGTAAGGCAACTAGCAACCTAGCAGTTTAGTATGCATGACATGGCAGTTATAACATGAGTGCACAATTTAAAACATGGCAAGACAATTTGTACAAGGGAACAATTTATCGGGACAAGACAAGAGTAGCCAAGCTACTATCAATTCAATCAATTCACATTTTGTAGGTGTTTAAGCCCTTCGCTGAATGGCATAGCATTTCAGACCGATCGGCACTAAACACTACCCAATACCCACACGATATGGAGCCTGGGGTCCCCGCACATTGAGCTCAGCTAGTGAGCCTGAGGTTGCCCCGCACATTGAGCTCGCATTCTTAGTTCACAATTCAATACATTTCGAGCGTTGGGGTTAGCAACTCATTATGCTCGCTTCTGGTCACGAGCCAGGAACACAAGTGTCGTAGCAAAGCTACGCAATCAAGCAACACTTAAAGAATGCGAGGTCATGACAATTTATTTGCGTACCGTTAATTAAATTAAACGTGACAGGCGAAATGCAATGACATGAACATATTCGCGTACCGTTAATTGAAAGTAACTTGACATGGAAATTGTGCAACATGCTAAATGCCGGAACTAGCTTCGTTGTCAAGCTAGTTCCCCAATTTGCGCCTAGGCGAGTATCATTTCGTCGCCTAGCCTCTTTTACGCCTACAACAAGCAAATGGCCTAAAACATGGCCTAAACCCTAAGTGGCAAGTTTCACTTGCCTAGCACCGGGGGTGACGACCACTTCGTCACACGGATGCCAATCTACGGGGAAATCGCTGTTTTGGGGGAGACAAACATCAAACAAATGAAATTAATTAGGGTTTCACCGAAATTATCAATAAGTTATGAAAACAACGGTAGAACGATTTCTTACCGAGAGGAGGCGGAAGAAACACTCCGGAGGACCCTAGGATCAGATCTGGAAGAGATTGGAGAAGTTTGGGGAAACTAGGGTTTTGGGGGATTTGGGGATTTTGATGGGTTTTGGTGAGATTTTGGGGAAGATGAGGGGTAGATGGAGTGAATGGATGGTTTGGATGATGATTCTAGGGCTTGGAATGGAGAAATGGAGCTTGGAGGAAGATGGGGGCTGAAGGGGGAAGTTTTTAGGGTTTTGGGTCGTGTTGGAGAAGAAGAAGTCGTTTGGGTTGGGTTTAAATAGGTTGGGCTGGCGGCTGCCCAGAAATTAGGGTTTTAACACTAGTTAGTCGGTCAAAGAGCAACCACTGACCGACTAGTTTGGCAACTAGTCGGTCGGTCGACCAACGCAGACCGACTAAGTGCAAACAGTAACTCCTGAACGAAAATAGGATTCTAGAGTTAGTCGGTCCATGAACAAGTACTGACCGACTAGTTTAGCATCTAGTCGGTCGATGAACGTTCTTAGACCGACTAAGAGTAAACAGTAACTGATACAAAAATAATATGATGAGTTAGTCGGTTCAAGAAGCATTGCTGACCGACTAGTTTGCAACCTAGTCGGTCAACCAACGTTCTTAGACCGACTAACGATAAACAGTAACTCCTGAGAAATTTAGAAAGCTAACTAGTCGGTCCAAGAAGGATTGCCGACCGACTGGATCGTCATCTAGTCGGTCGGTGGCCCTTCTTACACCGGCTAATGAGCACCAAAAGTACCGATACGGAGCGCGGGGCCCCGGGATCGATTCCTAAGACTCCTAGGCTTGATCTAACAGTTAGATACGACCGTTATGAAGTCCGTCACGAGTGACTTACTTTGAAATCGACAATCCTAAGTAAGAAGCGAGAAAATACGACGAATCGATCGAAAATGAAACTACGGAGACGAAAACCACACAAGAGGAGAAAATCCACCAAAACATATATTATATTATATTATATTAAATCCAGATACATGAAAAGCAGTCGTTACAAGATTGTCAATTGAAAATGCTTTGGGTTTACTCAGATATAGGGTGTGTTTAGATTTTAGAATATAAAGATAAAAAATGAACGGAACCAATTCATTAGAAATAGTGGTGAGTGAACTTTTAAAGAGCGTCTTACAAACAAAACGCTCATATGGCATATATACATTCATATATATCAGCTAGCCAAGAGAAAATTAAGCAAAATGCTTATATGGCATACATAAGTACATATATATCAACTATGATAAAAACCGCACCTCTTGCAAATTTTTCCAATAGTCAAGTCCGTTCATTTCGATCATCATATTCTAAAAACTCAAATCATCAATTTTCAATCTCGCTGTTTCAGATGTGTTTCGACGTATCGACGCGTCGTTGAGATCTCGCCGTACCCCCTCGCTGTTGGAGTCTTCCGACAGCCCCCTACTTCTCCTAGGAGTGCTTTCTGACGTCACGAACATCTCCTACGACGCTCAACGTCGTAGACTTTGCGTACGTCAAACCGTTCGTCTCGGTTTGTTGTTACGGCTTCCCGGAAGCCGTGAAAACGCCTACCGACCTCTTACTCGCTGTTTGGAATCTTGATTCGCTGATTTGGTCGCTGCCCAAGAATTGGCGAGCGTGGAATCTTATTTGGAATCTGGACGTGGATCGTTTTCTATTATTCCAACCCCTGGCATCGCTACCCGACGCCACTGTAGCTCTCGTGTCGTGTAAGGGTAAATTTCTAAATACTTAGGACCCCAACCCATCCATGTTAAACAAGATAAAAATCGGTAATTTTATTGTCGGGTAATTCACTAATAAAGATAACTTAATTTGGGACTGTAGGCTGGTGGATCTGAGCACATAGGTAGACTGGACTGGTTGGACGATATTTGCAGAACGGTTGATTACAGGCAAGTGAAACTTGCTAGTTCTTTGTTTAGGCCGCGCTTTAGGCCAATTCTTGTTTTAGGCGTAAAAGAGACTAGGCGACGAAATGATACTCGCCTAGACGCAATTTTAAAGATCTAGCTTGATAACGAAGCTAGATCTGTCACCCTGCCATGTCATTCATGCATTTCTGCCTGTCACGTTTAAATTTTCATAACTGCATGCTCTTTACTTGTGCTCTGCCTGTCACGTTTAAATTCCTTATCTGTACGCATTTAAATTACAACTTGCCATGCCATGTCATCCATGCTTGAGTGTTGCATTCGTGGCACACGCTACGTACTTCCTTGTTCAGGCTAGGCACCTGCGTTGCAGGCACAACCATATGCCAAATACACTTCCTGGCTCGTGATCCAGAAGCGGGCTACATGTGTTGGTCAAAAGCCAATGCCCGATACACGTGGAGGGGTAGGGATAAGCGATCACTTGAGCTTAGGAGTTGGCCCGTACAGCCACTCCAGCCAAAAGGCGTAATCTCTGAGCACGACGTGTTTACTTGACTTGTGAAATCCATGTGATTGTTTAGTAGCTCTGCTACCCATGCCATGATGTACTTGTGCCTTGTTAAACTTGCTAACATGTCAAACTTGTCGCATCTATTTAATTGTTGCATCCATACTTTAAAATGCCAAGTCATTGTACATTTTTAGAACTGCTAGGTTGTTTTACTTTCCTTTTAGTTCCTTGCACAAATTCTTTGTAGACTTTGCTGACATGCGCCCTCGTCTCTTTTGGGTGTCGCATGTTAGTTGTCGAGCCAGAGTCCGTTGCTGAGGACGAGGTGTTTGCTGACTTTGAGCCTGGGTCCACCGTTGACATGGAGTACGAGGACACCGGCGACCAGTCGTAGAGACGTAGTTCTGTGTTACTTTCTGTTTAGTCTGTTGTTAGGTTGTCGGTGCGTAGCACTTTTCTTTCTGTACGTTGATTATTTTTGTTGGCCATGCTTGGGCCTTTTAGACTCTTTTCTTTTAGCCTGGTGGATTTTCTGTGATGTTGGAATTTATTATGGACATTCTGAGATTGAAATTATTTTATCTGTCTCTTTTCCTTATTATTATTTTTGTTCTGCTTCGCATTTGCAAGGACCTAAACTTGGTTAATCAAGACGCTTTACAGACTGTAGCCTCACAGCTCCAAGTCTGAGCGGACTTCTCACGCCTCGCCTCCATTTTAGGGAAGCGGGTCGTGACAGGTTTTGTTGGTGGCCTAATTTGTTTTGCTCATTCTCTAGCTGTTACAAAAAGGCTTGCTACTGTAAAATTCTTAAATTTGCGACAAATGGATATTTGGGCCTAAGACTTTCCACATGCAATTTGAAGATCGATAAACTACCAATACCCTTTGGGTTCACTTAAAAATCGATGGTCTGGGTTTTAAAATATGAAGATCAAAATGAAGGGTCCGATAACTGGAAAAAAATAGCCGGGATGTTGTTTTTATGCCAGCATGGGAGGGATTTTCACCTTCGGTGGCATCTGATCTATTAGATCAGGTGCTGTTGATATGGTATATCCTCATTAGTCCAACTCAGCCAGTATCACATGACTTATTGAATGGAAAAAAAGTTGGTGGGTTATTTTCACAAAACACCCCAGTTTATTGAGACTCACCCCTAAAAATTGGGAATTAATTTGTGAAAAACACACCCTAGAGGGTGTGATAAGGTGTATTTCACAAAATTAAAAATTTAACTCACATCGAAATAAAGCAAAGCACACGATCACAGAATATCACTCCAAAAAAATACTTTCAACGGAGTGGCTCCTCGCCTAGGCCTCCCACCTCTGCTCTGACCCCAAATCATTTAAGGATTTCACCCTCTTTTATAACCAAAAAGAGAAAAACAACCTGATCATGCTTTCAGGTGGTGATCTTACTGTTACAATCTTGATTATGCTTCTAGGTGGTGATCTAACCGTTACACCTTGATCACGCTTCCGGGTAGTGATCGAACCGTTTCAAGAATAAAATAAAAGATTATACGCCTAAAGATAGCCTCTGAATGAAGCTATTCATAATACAACTCACACTAAAATAAAAAGCACTGATTTAATACAGATATTAAGATCATAATAATATCACCGGAGCGTAGAGCATTGAGTTGTGATCATCCCGAGGCAAACGGTTCGTTAATCCGAGCTCTGTAGAGAAAGTTATGCTCTTTTTAGTGTCGTCTATCGAGGTCCCTCTTCCTGCGAATTTGATAATCTCTTTGAAGCTTGGAGGAACAGAATTCAGCCAAGGAGGAGAAAGATGATCTCTGGAGAATTTTTGGCTCTTTGGGATTCAATGGGGATACCTCTCCAAGGGAGGGGGTCTTCTACTTTTATAGAGATAAGAATCCTCCTCAATTAGAATCTCTATCCCTCAATTCAATCTCCAAATCTTCAATAATTGGAAGATCTCTTTTAATTACGAACTCCCAATAAAATAGGTTTTCATCTTCAATGAAAATTCCTCTTAATTGATGATAGTTAAACCTGGACGTTTGACTGGTCAAACTGATCAAATTAGGGCTTGATATGAACTCTGCAAGTCGACACAGCCGTGTGCCAATTTGGCACGGCCGTGTTGTTTGAACTCTGGCCTTATCTTCAATTTCATAGTTGCAGCACGGTCGTGTTGAAATTCGGCACGACCGTGTTGGCACTATGCAGAGTGTCAGAAGTTACTGTTTATTTTTGTCACGGTCGTGCTGCACGACCGTGTTGGCACTATACAGAATTTCCAGAAGTTATTGTTTATTTTTGATACAGCCGTGTCAGCTCTAGTACGGCAGTGTTGCTTCGAACCTTCAAGCATACTTCCGAATCTGATACGCAAGATCGTGCAGCTGACACACATGGCCGTGCTAACCTTGTTTTAGCACGTATTATCGCCGTTTGACCTCTGTTTGACCTGAAACTCACTAGATAAAATTATTAGACCAATATGACTTGTTTATCATCATCAAAATTAAGCTTTGGCCTCAGTTAATGGGCTAACTTAGTCCAACAATTTGTGAACCCACCGTCTTACTCACGTGCACATCACTTATTTACAAGTTTACCATTCAAACTTTCTCAAACATTTTCCTCTTTTATCCCACGCACATACCCATTGTTTTACTCTACCGCTTCCCAACGTCGCACTCTGACGACGACAATGAGAACTACCCCTCCTCCCTAGCCTCCTCCTCCCCCGCCACTGATGACGAGGACTCCCACTCTTCTATAGCATCCTCCGATCCCCATCCCCATCCCCAACCCTTCCTCCGACTGCCCCAACACCTCTCCCCCTCTTCGCCTGCCTTGATCACCCTTCACCCTTCTCATCCCCCACCCCCTCTTCACCAGCCCCCTACGCCACCCTACCTATCCCTCGCCCCATCTTCCTTAGCCCCTCCGCCAACCTCCACATCCCACGTCTCCTCCTCTCGGTCTCATCCTTCGTTGCATCCATCCTCATTGCCTCCTCCGATGAACTCCTCGTCCCATCCATGTTGTGGATCATGATTTTCCAGAGAACCGTCGCTACCATCTTCTCTGACCACACATGGCGATAGATGAGGGGGTGGGGAATGGGCATGGGAGGTCGGAGGAGGGGGTGCTTGAACGTGTCTCAAGTATGTGATGCTTGAGCGTTACTCCCAAGTGTAGGAGGACATCAAGTAATAAATTTATATCCGGACCGGGTCGGATCACGGGGACAAGTTGTTTTACAATCACGAGTTCAATTGATGTGGGAAGGGTGACGCTGGTTTACAACAACTACACTGACAAGGTGGAAGTGCGTGAAAATATGTGTGCAACCATCTACCAAATCAACAACCTAGGGTAGAAGTATTAGGGAGGAAAATGTTGGAACTTGGTATTTTCCATCCTCTCTTCCATAAGGTTTTGATGTGACAAATCAATATATTTCATGTTACTAACTTTATCTATGCAGATGTGCAGCTACACCGCAAATTCATTCACATCACGCATTTGATCAAAGTACAAGGATCCTCTGCAAAAACAACCTTGCTACTCAAATTACGTGTGAAACACGTATCTACGGAATGATGTAATTTTTACTTTTTAGATAGCTTCAGGGCCTTGGTTATATCTTATCATATATCCCTAAAGCTCAAATCTACATCATCTCCTAACTCATTTCGATCCTAAGTCAAAATTCGTATTTTTACGTATTAGCCTACTAGGTTTTTTCCTAGCCTACCAAAACAGTTATATTTTGACTTGATACTTTCAGACAAGGATCTATCCGTTGTCTATTTCACGTCACCAAAATTTTGTGACCGTTTGTTACCGTTTCAAAATTAGCAGGCTACGAATTTTCGTAGCATGCCAAAATGCTTTTGGGACTGAAACTTTCCAGAACAGTGTCTGACCGTTCTCCAACGTTCCTCTCAGTTTCTGAACGTTGTGCAACGTCTCTTTTAGAGCCGTTCACAACCGTTTCTAAAACCTATAAAAGAGGGGTACCCCCTCTCATTTTCCACACACTTTCCTCTTCTAAATTCTGATTTTGTTGAAAGCAAGTCTTTGATTTTCTTAAGTAATTCTGCCATTAGTTGTTCTTTTCTTATTTGTAAGAAGAAATCATTAGATTTCTCTCTTCATTTAAGAACGGAAGAACTTGGATTTTCAACATCACTTTTAGAAAGTTGTTTGTGTTCATAATTGCAAGAAGATATCAATAGATCTCTCTCTTCTTTTATGAACCAGAGAACTTCAAGTGTTGCGCTTCATTACATATCTTTTACATCTTGAAGTTCATCTTCTAAACACCATCCTTGAATTCATTCTCTGAAATTTATTACAAGGCTATATGTGTTTTTCTATTTCTTATTTAACAGGTTGGAATCTCTGTTTAGAGATTGTACAAAGTTTGGGACACGGGGAGTGTCGCCATTTTTGTAAGTTCATGCTTGCGGGGCAAGTGATTATAGTGGATTGAAAATCTCTACGGGGTAGAGGACTGGAGTAGGATCACAAGGATCCGAACCAGGATAAATCTCTGTGTTTGCGATTGGTTTAATTTTCAGCACTTGTCATTTTATTTCTGTGCCATCTTTGCAAATATTACTAACATCTTATTTGCGACAATTTTTTAATATACACTATTCACCCCCCTCTAGTGTATTGATCCTTACAGGCTAAAATTCCATTTGGTATCAGAGCAAGGTTAAGATGTCAGCAAGTTCCTCAAACATGAACGCAGTTCCTCACAACTACAATCAGCAACCTGAAGGGCACTCTCAAACTCGTCCTCCTCTATCTGATGGTTTCAATTACTCATATTGGAAAATACGAATGGAGATTCATCTCCAAAGTATGAATTATGAGATTTGGGACATCGTAGAGTCAGGATATGAAAAGCCAACAACTCCTGTTGCTGATTGGACCACCAACGACAAAGCTGCAAAAACCAACAACTCAAAGGCCATGAATGCTTTATTTTGTGCTATGGATAAACATGAGTTCAATCGAGTATCTCAGGCCAAAAGTGCTCAGGAAATTTGGCATATACTTGAGGTAACTCATGAAGGAACCAGTAAAGTGAAGGAAACCAAGATTTCCGTTTTGGTTCACAAATTCGAGTTGTTCAAGATGAAGGACCAAGAGACAATTGGAGAAATGAACACCAGGTTTACTAATATTATAAATTCTTTAAATGCTCTTGGAAAAACTTACACTTCTCTTGAACAGGTTCGCAAAATTCTTAAAGCTTTAACTCCAGTATGGCGTCCAAAGATCACCGCTATTGAGGAAGCCAATGATCTTTCCACATTAACTATGGAAGATCTTATTGGTAACTTAATGGCCCATGAAGTTACACTACAAGATGAGAAAGAAGAATCAGATCAGAAAAAGAAAGTACTTGCCTTCAACGCAACATCAGATAATGAAGATTCAGATGATGATATGGCATTTTTTGCCAAAAACTTCAGAAAATTCTTTCAGAAAGGTAAGTATAATAATATTAAATCTAAGAATACTGATTCTTCTCTTTGCTTTAATTGCAATAAGCCAGGACATATGAAGAAAGACTGTCCACTTCTCAAGGCAAAGTTCAAAACTGCTAACAATGAGCAGTCCAGAAGAGAAAGAAGGTTTGACAAAATGAAAAAGGCATTTGCAGCAACATGGGATGAATCTTCAGATGATGAAGATGATGATCTAAATGAAAATGCCAACATTTGCTTTATGGCACAAGATGATGAAGATGAGGTAAGTTCTTTTAATAACGAAGAATTACTTGATGCTTTAAAAGATCTCTATTCTCGTTTCAAAAAATTGAATAGTCAACATAAATCATTAAAACAGAATAATGATGATCTTCTTTCTAAATATCAAGAATTATCATCTTCTAAAAACATTGAAAATACTTCTTCTCAAGTTTTGAATCTTAGTAATGAGAATGATATTCTCAAAACTAAGAATTTAGAATTACATACACAAATATCCGAAATGGATTAAAGTATTTCATCACTAAAGATGAAATACGACGAGATGTCATCCAATGTTAATAAATTTAACAAAGGAAAGACTAATCTCGATGATTTGCTTAAAATTCAATATCCAGCAAATCATAGACAAGGATTGTGATATTCTAAAAAGGATGCACCCAAAACTTATAACACTTCTTCCTCTTGTGGTAAAACAACTTTTGTTAAACCACAAAAGAAGAATCATGCATTTATTTACACGAAGAAAGTAAACATTCCTACTTCTTCTTCACAAAGAAATGTTACTAACATTTCAAAAACATTTCCTAGGAAACCTACTACAATTAGTATATGGGTTCCTAAGAATTCATGCTTAGAAGATAGAAATGATTATACTTCTCATTATATACATGCTATAGTTCATTCTAATGATTATATTAAAAAGCCAAATTCCACTTGGGTTTGGCTTCCAAAAATCTAATCCCAAGGACCCTCAAAAAGGGGTACCAATGCTTAATGTTTTATCTTTCAGGTACCTAAAAAGGAAAGATGGATTTTGGATAGTGGATGTTCAAAACATATGACAGGAAATGTCAAACTACTTTCAACCGTCAAGTACAAACAAGGAGGCACAGTTACCTTTGGTGACAACAACAAAGGCAAAATCATAGGCACTGGAACAGTTGGTAATACAAATCAGCCTATCATCGAAAATGTTCTCCTGGTTGATGGTTTGAAACACAACTTACTTTCCATTAGTCAGTTATGCGATAAAAATTACAAAATAGTTTTTGAACAAAATGATTGCATCATTTATGATTCTAATATGTCATCTATTTTATTTCGTTGTAAGCGTAAGAATAATATTTATATCTTATGCATGTCTATTTCCACTAATGATCATTGTTTAATTATTACTTTAGATGATACACTTTTATGACATAAACGTTTTGGACACACAAATTTCAAAAATCTAGCACGTATTTCAAAACACAAGTTAGTTAATGGAATGCCAAATATTTCTTTCAAACACAACCATTTTTGTGATGCTTGTCAACAAGGAAAAATGCATAAATCTTCTTTTAAATCAAAAGACGTTATCTCAACAAAGAGACCATTAGAACTTCTACACCTAGATTTGTTTGGTCCTTCAAGGGTAGCTTCTTTGAATAGAAGTAGATATGCATTTGTCATTGTTGATGATTATTCTAGATACACTTGGGTTATATTTTTACAAAACAAGAATGATGCTTTTGAAGAATTTTCTGTATTTTGTAAAAAGATTCAAAAGATCAAATCCTCTAACATTGTCACTATTCGTAGTGATCATGGGGGAGAATTTGAAAATGAATCATTTACCAAGTTTTGTAATGAAAATGGCATTACACACAATTTTTCTTTTCCTCGTGCTCCTCCTCAGAATGGCGTAGTAGAAAGGAAAAATAGAACTTTACAAGAATGTGCAAGAACAATGCTTTGTGATAGTAATCTTCCTAAGTATTTTTGGGCAGAAGCTGTTGCAACTGCTTGTTACATTATGAATAAAGTTCTTATAAGGCCATTACTTAATAAAACCTGTTTTGAATTATTTTTTAATCGTATTCCTCGTGTATCATATTTTAAAGTGTTTGGATGTAAATGTTTCATTCTTAATACTAAAGATGCACTCGACAAATTTGATTCTAAATCTGATGAAGGTATTTTTGTTGGATACTCAACACGTAGTAAAGCCTACAGAGTATACAACAAAAGAACTTCAACAGTTGAAGATCACTTCATGTCACATTTGATGAGAATCCCTCATCTAATTCTCCCATCATTGATGATGAAGAGAATATATTACCTCTTTCTAATTCTCTAGATAATATGAAACTTGATGAAATTGATGCTACTAAACATCCTGTTGAGTCTATTTCAGATAATGCAGATCTTCCTAAGGTATTTGTACAAATTCCAAATCATCCATCAGAGTTAATCATTGGAGATATTACAGATGGAGTGAGAACTCGTCGCCAAATAGAGCAAATGGCACATTGTGCATTTCTCTCAACCATTGAACCAAAGAACATCAAAGATGCATGTGAAGACAGTTCATGGATTATGGCTATGCAGGAAGAACTCAATCAATTTCAACGGAATGATGTTTGGGAATTAGTTCCCAGACCATCAGATCATTCAATTATTGGTACCAAGTGGGTATTTAAAAATAAATTAGATGAATCTGGTCAGGTAATTAGAAACAAGGCACGATTGGTTGCACAAGGTTATAATCAAGAAGAAGGTATTGATTATGATGAAACCTATGCACCAGTTGCTCGTCTTGAATCTATTAGAATGTTATTATCATTCGCTTGTTTTAAAGATTTTAAACTTTTTCAAATGGATGTGAAAAGTGCGTGTAATCATAATGCGTGTAATCGGAGCCAAAATGAACACAAATTATGCACAAAAAACACAGTAATAAGGGGGATAAATATACAAAATCTACCCCGAATCACACGCCAACTAAATTTTTGCTAGTCCCTAGCAAAACGAGCGATAGATTCGGATTCACAATGACACACATATTGTTGAATATTGGACTCCCCAGATTTGGTTTTGATGATGAGCAAACATAAATAATCCATGAACTAACAATTTGTGAGCGCAGTATTGGAGATCGTCGCCAAATTCACGAAAACATTCAAAGAGACATCTCAACACTTCCCAAAGCTCATATTCATGCCTAAAGCTTCGTTGAAGCTCTTGCGACGCTTTGGAAGTTATGAAGATTCAATCGAAGCTCTCGAAGACCGTTTATTAAGGTTTTATTTATAGTCTTTTAGTTTCGATTGATAGATTGTTAAGCCTTGAGTATATCTTACGTTTCTATCTTCATTACGCTCATTTCGTAGCTCTAGGATCCTTGCACAAGTTCATTCTAACTTCCTCGAAGCGTCGCGCTTCGATTCGGATTTGTACGTGCATGTTAGTTGGTACAAGAACAAGTACTGACCGACTAGATGGTGATCTAGTCGGTCGGCAACTGTTATTGGACCGACTAGTTTGATTCCTTAATTTCTTGGACTTTACTGTTTACAGTTAGTCGGTCTACGTTGACTCACCGACCGACTAGTTTGTGAACTAGTCGGTCAGTGATGCTTCTTTGACCGACTAGTTGTGACTTACTGTTCACTCTAAATTTCACCTAAGCTACTGTTTACCGTTAGTCGGTCTAAGAACGTTTGGTGACCGACTAGTTGACAATTTAGTCGGTCAACTTTTGTTCTTGGACCGACTAAGTCACTTTGCATTCAGACTAAGTTATTTTGCCTCTTAGTCGGTCTACGTTCACTGACTGACCGACTAGTTGTGAAGCTAGTCGGTCAGACAGTCTTCTTGGACCGACTAGATTTCTAGGTCTGAAATTCTATCTCTTCTCAGATCTACTCTTAGTCGGTCCACGTTGTTTGGCTGACCGACTAGTTGATGAACTAGTCGGTCAGTGATTGTTCTTTGACCGACTAAGTCTCACAGATTTCTATCCGTTGGTGAATGACCTAACTTGTTTTTATGGGACCCTATAAATACGAACCTAGGTCATTTCTATCTAGGTGAGAGCTGCCATTAAGAGATTCATTGAGTTCTAAAGAGATAGCCATTCTCCCTCAAATCTAAAGCTCTCTTCCTCACAAGAAACCCATTCTCTCTCATTTCTAGATCTAGAGAGAAGCTTGTTCTTGGTGAGCTCTTCAAGCTATTGCTTGATCCAAGTCTCCAACTCATTCCTAGGCACCGATTGCTGGTCATTTCCTTGGTGCTAGGTCTTGGTGACTTCATCTTCCTCAAATCCTTCATTTCACCATTTGGGTAAGAAAAACTCAAGGTATAGGATTTTGTGGTAAGATTGTTTAATTTCATTTAAACTCTTTAATATTGCTAATTGGTTCTCTCGGTTGTGAGAGAAGTTTGTGATCCCGGGTTGTGGGATTCACTTTGCCATTGCATGTATGATTGATCTTGTGAAGGTTTTTCACAAGATATTCATAGTGGAAATCTTGAGTTAGGGTTTCTAACTCAAGTATCCGGAGGGGATCCGGGTGGTTGGGACGTAGGATCACCGGGAACAAGTCGGGGAGACTTGGGTGGATCCGAACCCATTAACTTCGTTTGTTAGCGTTGTTAATTTTGTGTTGTCATTCAATTTAAGCTTCCGCAAATTGATTTGGTAGTTGTTTGCAATTTAATTTGGAATTATACTCCTTATTATTTTAAAGTACTATTCACCCCCCCTCTAGTACTTGTGCAGTAGCTGGTAGGGCATTACATTTGGTATCAGAGCCAGATACTCAGCTATGTCTGCCAACGACAACAAGACCGTGCGTCCACCTTCCAACTATGACACCTTCAGGAACCGTGAAGGAGCATCTTCGGTGATGGAAGGACATTCCTCTACGAGGCCTCCATTCTTCAACGGTACCAACTACGGGTACTGGAAATGTAGGATGGAAACCTTCCTCCGAAGTGCATCTTTATGGAGGACTACAATGAAGGAGTACATCGAGCCCGAAGAAGAAGACTTTGAGAAATGGACAACCGCGGAGGTCGCCGCGGAGGTAAGCAATGCCAAAGCAATGAACGCCTTGCAATGCGCATTGGAGCCCGAGGACTTCAATAAGATATGCACATGTAAGAGTGCATATCAAATTTGGAACTCTCTCCTCATACTACATGAAGGGACGAGTCGGGTAAGAGACTCTAAACTCGTAGTCGTAAACAAAGATTACGAAATGTTTCATATGCAACAGGGCGAGAAGATGAAAGAATATTACGCTCGCTTCGTTGACATAATAAACGAGTTAGAGGCCATCAGCAAGTCCTACACTCAAAAGGAGAAGTGCTCAAAGCTTATCGAAGGACTTTCCTCTTCTTGGGAGAAACGTACCTTCGCCATCGAGGAAGGTAATGACATGAATAAGTACACCGTAGTTCAACTAATGGGTACTTTAATGTCGTACGAGGTACGCAAGGATAGCAAGCTCAAATTGCAAGAAAAGATGAAGTCTTATCTAAAGCAAGACGAGCCAAAGAAAAAGGCTATTGCCTTCAAAGCCGCTCCATCCACATCCACATCAACCGATGATGAAGAATCGGAAAACGAGTTGGACTTGGAATCCATGGCACTCATGGCCAAGAAGTTCAACCGTTTCTTCCGAAAAGGTAACTTCAAGACCAAAGGTAAATTTGGTTCTTCTAACGCCTCTTCCTCTCCTTTGTGTTTTAAGTGCAATAAGCCGGGACACATGAAAGCGGAGTGTCCCCTCAATAAGCAAAAGGAGAAGTGGAAGGCACCAAAGTATGACAAGTCCAAGAAGTACACGAAAGGAAACAAGAAGGGACTTGTCGGAGCTACCTTCACCGACTCCGATGATTCTTCAAGCGGTGAGTCGGACGATGAGCACGTGGAGCAAGCGCACATGTGTTTCATGGCAAGAGAGGAGCAAGATCAAGGATCCTCCTCTTCCGATGATAGTGATGTCGAAAGCGATGAGGTAACGATGGATGATCTTAGAAATGCTAACTCTCAACTTTGGTCAAAATACACTAAGTTAGTAAATAGATATACTAAGGTAAAAGATGACCTAGCTAGCATTCAAACATCGCCTAAGAATATCATCACCAACAACGACACCGTTGTTGAAGAGTTAAGAAATGAGATTGTGAATCTCAAATCTAAACTTGAACATGTTAGCATTGAGGATGCGGAAGAACATGAGATAGCGGATTTAACTTTTCAAAACTCGACTTTGAGTATTGAGAACGAAAATCTTAAATCTCGTGTTTATGTGCTCACATCGCAAATATCCACTTTGGATACTTCTTTGCGTTCTCTCAAAGAGAAATATGAGGACACATTGGGCCGAATCAACAAATTCAACAAGGGTAAGGGCCACTTGGATAATATCCTAAAAGATTTACTTCCGGCCAAACACCACATTGGCTTGGGGTATATGATGGGAAATTCATCCAAGTCGGTCACTACTTTTGTAAGGCCAACTTCCGAAGCCTCAACGAGTGGGAGCAAACACTCTATTGGTAGTTCATCTACCAATGGTGCTTCCACCTCGTCCACACCCTCTTTCGGAAAGAAACCCACTTTGGGTGGACCTCCAAAGAAGGGGCATGCCTACATGTACACCAATAACATGCCACGTAGGAACACACGTCCTACTCCACCGGCTCACACATATGATGATTTTTATGCAACACATTCTCGTGCACGTGCACACCATGTGAGACACCCTCACGCACGTGTTCCCACACATGCATATGTACACCCACCACATCATATGAATAATTCTCGTCGTGCACCATTCCATCATGTCTCGTATGCCTATCCACAACATGCATCACGTAGAAATCAACGTCGCATGCATGCACCCAATAGGATGATGGCTCCCAAAATTTTCACTATTTGGATCCCAAAGGACACAAGCATGGAAGAAAAACAAATGTATATGAATGCTTATTTTTCGGATGTTGTGCATAGTAAGAATTATGTGGGGAAGTCTAAGTCCACTTGGACTTGGCTTCCAAAGGTCTAATTCCTTGGACCCAATGACCTTGGGTACCATGATATGAAAGTCTCTATCTTTAGGTACTCAAGGAAAAGAAAAAGAAGAGGAGCAACAAATTTAAATTTAGCTCCAAAGGGAATTGGATACTCGATAGCGGGTGTTCAAAACACATGACGGGTGACGCTCGATTGCTCTCCGGAGTGGTTCCCATTGCGAATGGAAACCGCGTCGTATTTGGAGGCAACGAGAGCGGAACCATCATAGGTGTTGGTAAAGTCGGTAACCCCTCTAAACCATTAATTAGTGATGTTTATCTTGTTAGTGGTTTAAATCACAATCTTATTTCAATAAGCCAACTTTGTGACAAAGGTTACAAAGTTAGTTTTGCGAAAGGATTGTGTCATATTTTAAGAAAAGATAATGATAAATTATTATTTTCCGGAACTCGTCATAAAGACATTTATATTTTGGATCTTCCTAAGTCATATGAACAATGTCTCGTTGCCAACACAAGTGAACAACACTTATGGCATCGACGCTTTGGACATGTGAACTTTGGAACACTTTATAAGCTTTCGAAATTAAATTCTATTAAAGGTTTTCCGAAGCTTGTTTTTGAAAAGAAAAGTTTTTGTGATTGTTGTCAACGTGGCAAGCTTCCTAAATCTTCATTTAAACCTAAGAAAAGCATCTCTACTAAACGGCCACTAGAGCTATTACATCTAGACTTATTTGTGCCAACTAGAGTAGCTTCCTTAGGAAATGCAAGGTATGGACTTGTCATCGTAGATGACTATTCAAGATTTACTTGGGTATTTTCATTGTGTAATAAAAATGAAGCTTTTGAAAACTTCACAATTTTTGTTAAGAAAGTACAAAATCTCTTAGGAACCACCATTGTCACTATTCGTAGTGATCATGGAGGTGAATTTGAGAATGAGTCTTTTGAGACATTTTGTGATGAAGTTGGTATTACTCACACCTTCTCTTTCCCTCGTGCACCTCCTCAAAATGGTGTAGTTGAGAGAAAGAATAGGACGCTAGTGGAGTGTGCTCGCACTATGCTTGATGATAGCCAACTTGGCCATCAATTTTGGACGAAAGCGGTACACACCGCTTGCTATGTGTTTAATAGAATACTTTTGAGGCCCGTCACTAAACAAACTTGTTATGAATTGTTGTTTGGTAGGTTGCCTCAAGTTAAACATTTTTCGTGTTTTTGGTTCGAAATGTTTTATTAAGAACACATATGGTAGTTTGGACAAATTCGATCCAAGATCCGGTGAGGGGATTTTTGTTGGATATTCTACGCGTAGCAAAGCCTACCGGATATTCAACAAACGAACCTCAACGATCGAGGAGTCGCTTCATGTCTCATTTAATGAAGGATTTGTTCCAACTAGAATTTCAAATGATAATGATTCTTTGGATGTTTTATGTGATTCATTTGATACTTCTAAGTCTAATGATTCTATTGATTCTATTGAGACTAACCCAACTAATGAAGTTGTTGAGAATGTTCCTAGTGATCAAGGTATTCCCAAACGGCTTCATTCGGTTCGTGACCATCCCTATGAGCAAGTCATTGGCAATATCTATGATAGTGTCAAGACGAGATCGCAAGTTCACCACTTCGCAAATTGTGCCTTTGCCTCATCGATAGAGCCAAAGAATATTAATGAAGCATGCGAAGATAGCGCTTGGATCTTAGCCATGGAGGAGGAGCTCATTCAATTCGAGAGGAATGAGGTATGTGAGCTTGTTCCATTGTCATCGAAGAACCACACCGTCATAGGGACAAAGTGGATCTTCAAGAACAAAACCGACGAAAACCAAGACGTCGTCCGGAACAAAGCTCGGTTAGTAGCTCAAGGCTATCGACAAGAGGAAGGTATTGATTTCGAAGAATCCTTCGCTCCGGTAGCTAGATTAGAATCAATTAGATTATTATTGTCTTTTGCATGCCATAAGAATTTTAAATTATTTCAAATGGATGTTAAAAGTGCATTTTTAAACGGAGATGTCGTTGAGGAAGTTTACGTTTCTCAACCTCCGGGCTTCATAAATGAAAAATTTCCAAATCATGTTTTTAAACTAAAGAAAGCTCTTTATGGGTTGAGACAAGCTCCTCGAGCTTGGTATGATCGCCTAAAGAATTTTCTTTTGGATTTGAATTTTAAAATGGGTGAAGCCGATTCAACACTTTTTATTAAGCATGCGAATAATGATATTTTATTAGTTCAAATTTATGTTGATGATATCATTTTCGGTGCTACTAACTTTGCTCTTTGCGAAGAGTTTTCTAATGTTATGAAGGAACAATTTGAGATGAGCCACATGGGCGAACTCAAATATTTCTTAGGTCTCCAAATTCGCCAATTGAACGATGCAATCTTCATCCACCAAACGAAGTACACGGTGGAGTTGCTAAAGCGATTTGGAATGGAGAATGCCTCCGGGAAAAAGACTCTTATGAGCACTACAACGCATCTTGATAAAGATACGGGCGGAAAAGATGTAGACATTCGTCTATATCGAGGTATGATAGGTAGTTTACTTTATCTTACCGCGAGTAGGCCTGATATTATGTTTGCCGTATGTATATGTGCTCGTTATCAGTCTCAACCTAAGGATTCTCACTTAGTAGCGGTAAAACGTATTTTTCGCTATCTAAGTTACACTTTAGATTTTGGATTACTTTATCCGAAATCTAGCACATATGAGTTAGTCTCATATAGTGACGCTGATTATGCGGGATGCAAATCCGACAGGAAAAGTACTAGTGGCACTTGCCATTTTCTAGGAAATTCTCTTGTCTCTTGGTTTTCCAAGAAGCAAAATTCGGTATCACTTTCAACCACCGAGGCGGAATATATTGCCGCCGGTGCCGCTTGTGCCCAGGTTCTTTGGATGAGACACACATTGAAGGATTTTGGTATTCATTGTGATACTAGCCCTATCATGGTGGATAACCAAAGTGCTATCTGTCTTTCAAAGAATCCGGTGCACCATTCCCGATCGAAACACATAGATGTCCGACACCATTTCTTAGATGATCATGTAGCTAAAAAGGACATCATATTAGTGTACGTTGAAACCCAAAAGCAAATCGCCGATATTTTCACGAAACCCCTAAAGGAGGACTCCTTTGTGCGGTTGCGTCGAGAATTGGGGATTATGGGTGAATCCGAGATATAGGATTCATATTTCATTCAACTATCTTGCATGCTATTCGATTTCGCGATATTTCATTCATGCTAGATTTATTGAATTTTTGGGAATTTTATGTGATTTATTTGAATTTATGATCGAAATCGTATTTGAAAGTCGTATTTAAGATTTCGACGTTTTATAGGGTAATTTAGATGACTAATGAGTGAGTTATGATATTTCATCCAAGTGGTTTGTGAAGAGAAATCAATTATCAATTTTTGGACTCTTCTAGTCGGTTTCAGTTCACTTGTCAACCGACTAGATGCTCATCTAGTCGGTCAGCAAGTGAACTCAGACCGACTAGATCAAGCCTATATCTAACTCCTATCTTTTTCTTTCGTTAGTCGGTCATAGTACACTTACCGACCGACTAGATTGAAAACTAGTCGGTCAGTGAATATACTGCGACCGACTAATTCTTGCCCTAGAAATCCCTCTGTGCCTCTGTTTCGACTTAGTCGGTTCAAGCTCATTGACCGACCGACTAGATCGTAATCTAGTCGGTCAGTGCTTGAACTGTGACCGACTAAGTGTGTTAGGGCAGTTGAGTCTTTTCGTATCCCGACCGACTTATACTCATTTTCATCCGACTAATTTCATTATTAGTCAGTCTTCTCTCCAGCTCAAGCCCGAAAACCCCCAAACCCCGTTCGAGCCCTTTCATATTCCGTCGACTTCCGGCCATCTCTCCGCCATCCGCCGCCGTCGACTCCTCCTCCTAGGTAAAACCCCCTCTCCTAGGTGTCTATTTCCTATTCTAGGGTTTGCTCTCCTTGATTTCAAGCTCTAGCTCCTAGGGTTTCAATTTCTAACCTAGGGCTTGTGTTTTTCGAATCTTAGGGTTTGTTAGCTTGTGATCTCTAGGTTGTTTTTGATCTTATCGTCGTGTGCTTGTGCTCGTAGTGCTATGGCTAAGACTAGAATTCCTATCGCCTCTTCCGGGGCTTCTCCTATGACCGTAGGGCCTTCCGACCCTAGGAATCCCCCGAAACCTAAGCGTCGTGCCAAGTCAACCCAAGTCTCTCCATCTTCGCCTCCTCCTAAGAAGCCTAGGACTGCCATAGCTAAACCACGCAAATCCAAGACCAAAAAGCCTATTCTTCAGACTCCGGCTACTCCTCCCGATTCCGACTCTGAATTTATCCCAGAGGATGAGCCTACTAGGGAACCCACTCCACCTCTGAAGACCCGTAAGGCTAAGGGTAAAGCTCCTATGCCAGTCGGCGGTGTAGACATATCGTTGTGCCACGATGACCCTCAGTGTCTCGCAGCGTACAACCGTATAGAGCACTGTCCACTGTTGTTAGAGCATTACGTTCAGTTTTCTGATTTTCTCGGCCTTGCTGATCTTCTGTCTTATAGTGGCCTTCTAGATTATCTCCGATACGACCCCAAGGCCAATCCCAAACCGTATCCTCGCCTCGTGAAATTGTTCTATGCCAATCATATTCGAGGCCAGTACGATGCCAGCCACTCCATTGAGACGACTGTCTTGGGAACTCCTATAGTTCTCACGGAAGAAATCTTGGGGGAGATTCTTGGTTGCTCGTCGTGTGGTCTTCTTCCTTCAGACATTTCCGTAGACGACATTTCTTCCTTGGATCAGTCTATTCTTTCTGAGATTTTCCAGGTTATCCCCTCCGCATTCATTGGTGTTCCATCGAAATCTTTCAAGCCGAATGCATGGGTTCTTAACCTGATTTTGAAGTCGTGTCTCATCCATAAGTATGGATCCTCTTCACTCCCATCCCAGCCGTTCTTGAAATTGATCTACGCTCTTTTCTTGGGGTGCGAGATTAATTGGGCTCGCGTGATACTCGATAAGATGGATTCTTTCGAGTGTATACGCAAGACCAATAAGTCTGCGCACATTCCATACCCCGGCCTGTTGACTCTTGTATTCCGTCATTTCCGAGTCCCTCTCCCTCCTGACGATGAGCGTCCTTTGGGTACGCCTCTGAACGCGACGGCCGTGAAGAAATCTCTAGCGGCACTTCGTCACATGCAGAGGTCTACCGCATCTGCATCCCAGTCTACTCCGTCAGCTGCTGCAGCCTCCTCTTCCCCTGCTACATTGGACGTTGTCGTACGCCTACTTCGTCAGCACGACTCCCGTTTGGCTCGTACTGAGGAGGTAGTCTGCCGTATGGCACGTATGATGGGGATTGATCTTCCTCCGTCAGTGTCTGAGGCCGAGGAGATGGACGATGAGGAGCTTGACGAGCTTGTCACTTCTTTTGCCCGTGGCGATGAGGCCACTGCTGCTGCTGCTGGTACTTCCACTTCTGCTCCTGGAGTTGGCACCACTACCGGTGTTCCAGAGCCTACTGCTTCAGCTCTTCAGCCTTCTGAGCCTGCTGCTGACCAGTCTTCCGAGCCTGCTCATGTATCTCCTGCTGCTATTGACACTGCTGTTGCTGCTTCTGTCGAGACCCCTGCTGCTGTTGAGATTCCCGTTGATGAGCCTGTTGCTGAGATCTCCACTCCTGCCCCGACGATTCCATCTGTTGAGACACCTCTACTCCCTGCAGAGCCTGAGTCCACTCCGTCGACTGGACCCACGGACGCTGCAGATCCAGCCTCCTCCTCGTGATCGTCTGTTCCGAGGACTCTCCACTGCGCTTTGGATGATATATCTTAGTGAGAGTGTTTTGGGTTAGGCTGGGGTTGAGAGATGTTTTGATGTATTTTTTTTGTGCTTTCTGGATGTCGGAGTTGGATTTTATGATATGATGATGTTGATGATGATGATGTACTTTTTGTTGTTTATATAGATGATGTGTCTCACTTCATTTGATGTACCTCATATATTCGATGTGATATCTTTTTGGATGTACTCATGTTGTCTATATATATATATATATGATCATCATCGTTCACTTTGTCTTTTATTCGTCGTGCAAATTTTAATATTCGTTGAATTCATTTAAAATGTGAACTCGTCGCTCGACGCATGAAACCTTGGTTAAATAGATTATATTTCTATAATTATATAGAATTGTTTTCTATGCACAAAATTAACCAAGAATATTGAATATTGGAGAGTATGTTTCTTTATTCAAGAAATGAATAAACATTTGGTACTTTTGATGATTTTGATTATCGTTAATTTTTATTGATAATGGAAAATTTGGCACACCTTGTTTTGATTTCCACACTTTTCCCTTGGTGTCAATTTGGTCCATTATCTTTGTCTACGACTCCCGATGTTGGATTTTACATTTCCTAATTGTTGTCGTTGTATGCCCCCCATTTTTGGGTTAATGCCAAAGGGGGAGAGATAATGATAATAAATAGCGCAAATGAAAATTTAACTCAATTTCCAAGAATCTAGTTTGATATGTTAGATTCAGGGGGAGTTAAGATACATATAAGGATTTTCAAAATCCGATAGTTCAAAAATCGATTCTCATTATATATCTTACTCGTCTGATTGATGCAATTCATATATATTCTTTTTGGAATTAACGTGTCATCAATGCAGGGGGAGTAAGTATTTTACATTTGAATTATTATTTTTGATTATTATTTATGTTGGTTTGTCATCACCAAAAAGGGGGAGAATGTTGAATATTGGACTCCCCGGATTTGGTTTTGATGATGAGCAAACATAAATAATCCATGAACTAACAATTTGTGAGCGCAGTATTGGAGATCGTCGCCAAATTCACGAAAACATTCAAAGCGACATCTCAACACTTCCCAAAGCTCATATTCATGCCTAAAGCTTCGTTGAAGCTCTTGCGACGCTTTGGAAGTTATGAAGATTCAATCGAAGCTCTCGAAGACCGTTTATTAAGGTTTTATTTATAGTCTTTTAGTTTCGATTGATAGATTGTTAAGCCTTGAGTATATCTTACGTTTCTATCTTCATTACGCTCATTTCGTAGCTCTAGGATCCTTGCACAAGTTCATTCTAACTTCCTCGAAGCGTCGCGCTTCGATTCGGATTTGTACGTGCATGTTAGTTGGTACAAGAACAAGTACTGACCGACTAGATGGTGATCTAGTCGGTCGGCAACTGTTCTTGGACCGACTAGTTTGATTCCTTAATTTCTTGGACTTTACTGTTTACAGTTAGTCGGTCTACGTTGACTCACCGACCGACTAGTTTGTGAACTAGTCGATCAGTGATGCTTCTTTGACCGACTAGTTGTGACTTACTGTTCACTCTAAATTTCACCTAAGCTACTGTTTACCGTTAGTCGGTCTAAGAACGTTTGGTGACCGACTAGTTGACAATTTAGTCGGTCAACTTTTGTTCTTGGACCGACTAAGTCACTTTGCATTCAGACTAAGTTATTTTGCCTCTTAGTCGGTCTACGTTCACTGACTGACCGACTAGTTGTGAAGCTAGTCGGTCAGACAGTCTTCTTGGACCGACTAGATTTCTAGGTCTGAAATTCTATCTCTTCTCAGATCTACTCTTAGTCGGTCCACGTTGTTTGGCTGACCGACTAGTTGATGAACTAGTCGGTCAGTGATTGTTCTTTGACCGACTAAGTCTCACAGATTTCTATCCGTTGGTGAATGACCTAACTTGTTTTTATGGGACCCTATAAATACGAACCTAGGTCATTTCTATCTAGGTGAGAGCTGCCATTAAGAGATTCATTGAGTTCTAAAGAGATAGCCATTCTCCCTCAAATCTAAAGCTCTCTTCCTCACAAGAAACCCATTCTCTCTCATTTCTAGATCTAGAGAGAAGCTTGTTCTTGGTGAGCTCTTCAAGCTATTGCTTGATCCAAGTCTCCAACTCATTCCTAGGCACCGATTGCTGGTCATTTCCTTGGTGCTAGGTCTTGGTGACTTCATCTTCCTCAAATCCTTCATTTCACCATTTGGGTAAGAAAAACTCAAGGTATAGGATTTTGTGGTAAGATTGTTTAATTTCATTTAAACTCTTTAATATTGCTAATTGGTTCTCTCGGTTGTGAGAGAAGTTTGTGATCCCGGGTTGTGGGATTCACTTTGCCATTGCATGTATGATTTGATCTTGTGAAGGTTTTTCACAAGATATTCATAGTGGAAATCTTGAGTTAGGGTTTCTAACTCAAGTATCCGGAGGGGATCCGGGTGGTTGGGACGTAGGATCACCGGGAACAAGTCGGGGAGACTTGGGTGGATCCGAACCTATTAACTTCGTTTGTTAGCGTTGTTAATTTTGTGTTGTCATTCAATTTAAGCTTCCGCAAATTGATTTGGTAGTTGTTTGCAATTTAATTTGGAATTATACTCCTTATTATTTTAAAGTACTATTCACCCCCCCTCTAGTACTTGTGCAGTAGCTGGTAGGGCATTACACATATCAAACTCCGCAGTACTCTTGGCAAAAATAAAGTTTTCAATCATAATCTCAAAATTTAATATACCAACTCATAAAAGAGAGCAAACTCATGTATAACACTTCAATTTGGCTTAAACCCACAAAGTACAACCAATGTTTGCATTCATTGAGATTAAAGAACAATGTCATATCATAATATCACAATTTTCAAGATTTTGGGCAAAAACAACACTTTGTGTAATGGCATGTTTTCACAGTGTACGTTTTTCCGAAACGAAAACGATTTCAAACGATTTCAAAATGAGTAAATGAAATTTTTTCTATTCTTTTCATAACTTAAATCTAAAAATGGACTTTATTTTCATGATCCTCTCGGTGATACGAACCCATGTAATTTTTTTGTAGTTTTTGGGAGTCGTTTGTGAAAATCAATATTTAATATTAAAATAATAATATTTTATTATTTTACTAATTATCTTTCTGAATTACTTTTTACCTTAACCTGAATTACTTACCTAATCCTTCGATTGGTAGCCCACGAGAGAAACGATGCCCCCAACATGGTTCATTCACATTCCTTAGGGAAGCCTCCCAACCATCCCAATTAATGACTAATTAATTGCACTTAACAATATTATATATTATAATTATACCATAAGTATTCAACTTAATACCCTTCGCCTATGCAGAACCCAATTCCACTTATGTTGCCCCTGCGCCCCCGCGCTGACTCTCCTCCCCACCAACAACCGCATCGTCGGCGAAGCACAAGCCAAACCCCAAGACCTCCTTCCCTTCCTCCTCCACGCCCCACACCAATACTTAACACAGCCAACCCGAGATACCCTCATCTTCTCCCTGAGGCCACATCCGCCCTCCCATGTGCTTCACCCAAGACTTCTCCCCTCTCCCCTATCCTCCGACGCCCCGCCTCCACCACCAACAGAGAAGCCCCACCGACACTCCTCCAAAGAACGTCAAAGCTGCCAGAGCCCCCTCCAACTTGAGCAGTAGCCCCACGCCGCTATGGGGTGCCGTTCATCTCCGCCTGCTCTGCCTCCTCTCTACCACCCTCGTCGGAACCCGCCACCGTACGTCGACGTCACCAAGCACCCGTGAGCCTCCCTTCGATCTGCCTCAGTCTCCCACTGCCGTATCTCGTTACAGACTACCCGTCGTCGTCACCCTCTACCTTGTCGGTGCGGCAGTGCCGACGCACTGCACCGTCTCCGTCGCTCCCCAGCGCCACATCTCCGCTGACGTGCCCCCTACAACCTCCGCCAGTACCCCCCAGCTGCACTCTCTTCCCCTTCCAACTCCGCTCCCCTCTCCGATGAGCCACCACCCGACAACCCTGCACCTCCACTGCCCGACGCCACCTCCCGTTGCTGCCTCGCCGCAACTCTGCCACTGCAGCACCACCCCAACCGTCGAGAAACAACAGCAAAGGCGACATCGAAGAACCCACGAACCCACGCAAGTGAATAGTAGTTGCGAGAGATACGGTAAGGAGTAAATATATACGTATTTATACGTATATACACATATACGTGTATTTTTATATTTATAATATAGGCTGATTCATTTTAAATTAATAATAAATTGTATAGGCCTCAGAAAAATACAAGACAAGGTCCAGAAAGTTCATCGTGACGTCCCGAACGCGTTGACGCTAGTTTCATCACAATAAGGCGAGTATATTATCCTCAGGATTTTTTAAAATTAATATTTAATTACTACGATTTCACTTAATAAATTATAAACTTAAAGTTTTCACGTACACTGACGTACGAAAAATTTATATATCGTAGTACTAGGAAAGACGCTCGTTTTGACACCTTATTTGAAGTATTTTGGTACGTATTTCGGTCCGAATAAATTTTTAAATGTTTACAATAATTATTTAAAATTATTTTTTAATCCATTTAAAAGTCTAAAAATCATTTTTGAGCTTTTAAAAATTATTAAAAATATCTAGAGGCTTCAGAAAAATATTTTCTTCTTATGTAAAATTATTTTTCTCATATCTAGCATATCTAAAAGTTTAGAACATATTTTAACACCTTTTCAAGCTATTATAAAATAAAAACGGTTGAGATAAATAGATAGAAAATAGTACGACCTATAACCAATAAATTCTTGTGATTACATGTACCGATTCTCATGCACCAGTACCCTTTGAAGCTTTAGCTCAGCCCTAGCGTACTACAATAACCTCGAAACTGATAAGTCACCCGATTTCTAAATTTAGAAAATTAGATAGTGTACTAGTATGAACTTAGGATGTCATATATAACCTCAGAACGGTTATTGACTTGAACAAACGACTAGGTACCTAATTGACTAGAAAACTACTCAACTGCAGAATGACTATTGACCTAAGAATACGACATTGCCAACTTTCAAATTGGGTGGTTATAGCACACGTCCATCTACTTGGATAAACTGTGTACTAATGGAAATACCACGTGTCCAAAGCATGGAATCAACATCATAATTGTTGGACTTGTCCTTATCCTCAAATGTTTTAGCATTCTCTTTGCGTTGGCCCAGTCAATCAGTAATCCTGGTTTAACTATCATAGTAAATAGGAAATTACTATACTGTGGAGCAAATGTGATAATTGCCATTCTTAATATTGGTACCACCCGGTGTCTAGGATCATTTGCGTCCACGTTTGGATCACCCTGCTTGCGAGGATAATGACCTGCTTTGCCAAACCAGACTGGCCGCTTATGTATGGATCAATGTTAAGACTCCAATTATTACCAGTTTACAACCATTGACTATAAATACCGACCTTTCATCGCTCATAAACTCATGTCCATCATGATACCTCTTGATCACCATTATCTATCATATCCTGATGCATGTCACTTGAAAACTATGCATGAACTTTTGGATACACTTATTGCATGATTGCTTACGTTAAAATAATCACGTCACTTGCTGCATGCCATCTATGACATAATGAATGCTAATGAATTATCATCTGGAATATCATGTGTTACATCTTGTGGATTATCTTGTGGAACATCCCGTAAGAAATATAAATTTAGAATACTTGACAGTTCACTAGGTTTGGGGTAACTCATAGTTTGAGAGTGTGTGTGAGTGACTGGAGTTCATCTACATGCTGCCTGTGTCGACAAACATAGATGCCTGTGTCGATAAAACATAACATGCTACCGGTATTGGCAAATATAGATGCAAGTGTCGACAAAACCTTACATGCTGCCTGTATCGACAATCACCTCTCGCTACCTGTGTCGGTCCTGTTTGGGTAAAGTGCACCTAGGCAAGAGATGAACTCAATTGTTGCATATCATACTCTTCGACTTGGGTCACGTAGTTCTAGTGTAGTTACTGCTTGCACAGTCATCTTTACTTTATGCACTGCATACACGTTACTTACCACACTTGTGCAGCCACCCGTACTTTAATTATCGCTTTTGTATGCATGACTGCATTTACTTTATTTGTCGCACTTGTCTATAGCTACTTCTTTAGCCTGTTTCCTTACTTAGCATGTTTAGTACTTGTGCACTGCTTTTCTTTCTATTTTTAGAATTGTTGTGACTTGCCTATGGTTTTATACTTCGTGGCACCACATACGACACACAGGTTAGAGAAGATGCTTCTGAGTATGAGGAGCCGAGCTCGACCCAGAGGCTGTAGATTTTAGAGTTTGTGTATACGAGCAATTTGCATATGTACTTCATTTCTTTCATGTTTCTTTGTTGGAGCGTATTGTACAGATGTGGATTGTAATAAATGGACCCTATTTGAGTATGTTTGTACATCTCTGCATCATGGCTATACTGTTTTCATTGGTGATCTGTAGACCTGCAAATGTATCAAATAAGTAATGGCCCCTTGAAAGCCGGTCGTTACACTTAGTTTTCCTAATTCATAGAGGTTGGATATGTGACTCATATTTATTTACTTTTTTGTATATGAAACTTACAATGATCCATATGAGTATTCGGTCGATGACTCCCAAATGGATATGAGGGATTCATGTCCTAATAGCTCGAATCACCTAGGCTTCACATTTATTCTTTCTTTTTTTCTTTTTCTTTTTTATTTTTTTCCCGTGCACTCCCCTAAATCCTATCTTTCGACGCGAATCCCCAATGTTTCTTGAAGCACAAGGACTCGACTACTCAATAAAACTAGAAGAATGATGCACTTATTCTTTTTCTTTCTCCTTTTGTTTTCTTTTGTTTTTTGCTTTCTCTTTTTTCTATGATTCAACACACCAACCAACCACTCCTTAAGCATAACCAAGCATATGTCCATGGCCAAATCCCATCAAATTGAAAACCAATCTACACTAGTAACTTATTCCAACTCATGCATCACAAAGTTTGCACAAAGCTAATCCAAACCACATTGAAGACAAAATTCATCGAATTATGCACTAATTTTATGAATTGCATATTAAAAGTGATCTCATGAAGAAAAGCGATAAAAGCATGACATTCACAACCTAGGAGATTTGAACATAAAGATTGAATCCAAATGTATGCATGGATATGAAGCATGTAAGGGACTAAGCATAAACCTAGCAAATGAGCAATGAGGACAAATGATATGTTTGTAAAAGATTGGATGATGTCAAAATGGACGTCTCCAACTAATTTTTTTAAAACAAAAAAACTAACTAAACATCCTAAAACCACTTACAACTCTCTCCCCAACCAAACACAAACATTGTCCTTAATGTTGAAATAGCATAGGTTTATTGAATTAAAACTATCCTAGAAAGCATAGAAAGCATAAGAATTTAAATTTTCTACACTACTGGATAGAAGTCGCCGGGGTCAAAAGGGGGATCACGGATGTTCAATGGTGGAGGAAGTAGCTCAATTAGGTCCTTACGCTCCTCTGCGAGCATCATCACTCCACGAATCACTTTAGACCCTAGCAACACAACTCTAAGCATCTCTCCAAAATGAGTAACCATGTCCTGCAAGAGATGAGTTGTGTTAATCTAAAGTGGGCACCATTGCCTTTCGATAAAGATTTGCCAAATATAATCATCAAAATAAATTAATGAAAGTAAAGAGTGGTGGCGAAAACTTTCTAAAATGATTGCATCCATCTTGGTATGATGCACTACCGTGGGGGGAAGGAATAATGAATTGTGTGACAAGATTGGGGGAGAGCATGGTTCGGCCTCCACCAAAATGATCAATGAGCTCGTGGCCCTACTAGTCTCCTCCTCAACTCCATCCAAAATTTCTCGCTTGTCCTCTCCATCTTCGCACAAATCTCCTACAAGAGAAGATGAATCCAAATCAGATAATAATTTTTTTGAGTGGTTGGATTACCTTCTCCCAAGGAAGATGCAAGTAATATGAGACTCGAAATAATCTCCTGAATATACTAGCTCCGAGTCTGCATGCTCTGCAAAAATGTCCTGATTGAGCCTCCTGAGTCTGGATAAGCTGCTGAAGTTCCTTACTCAAGGGATGCAAAGGTGCGTCCATGCTTGGCTCACCTAGGTCGAGGCATACTATCATGGTATGGTGCTAATGGCTCACTCCCTGGAGTCATGTCCAATGGCTGTACAATCTCCTCCATGGACTCCAGGTACTCTCATGCATCCTCAGGCAACCTGTCAAGGAAAGCTCCATCATCCATAATCGCCATGTAGTCATGCATCTCCTTATGTCCCTCGTAGAAGAATTGGAAAAGTTGGTCCATAGAAAATCCATGATGTGGACAGCTTGCCAATAGATCTGTGAACCTCCTCCACGCTTGGTGGAAGGATTCACCGTCAATTTGAGCAAAGCCAGCAATTTTGAGCTTCGATGAACTAGTCATGTGCAAAGAAAAGGAAATTGCATCATACAAAAAATTTATGCCTTTAAAGTCCATCACTTTTTTGAATTTTTAAAGAAATGAAAAATAAAAGCAAATAAAATGACTCAAAGGTGAAAAATAAATAAGATGGAAGATTAAAAAGTGAAAGATAAAGAATCGAAAAGACTCACACTAAATAAATGGATGTATCATGCCAAAATTTCCTAAATCAATCAAAAAATGTAAATACAAAAGCCGTTGTCCCCGGCAACGGTGCCAATTGCTTGAACGCATCTCAAGTATGCGATGCTTGAGTGATACTCCCAAGTATAGGAGGACATCAAGTAATAAATTTATATCCGGTGAGATCGGGTCGGATCACAGGGAGAAGTTGTTTTGCAATCACGAGTTCAATTGATATGGGAAGGGTAATGAGGTTTACAACCAACTACACTAACGGGGTGGAAGTGTGTGAAACCATCTACCAAATCAACAACCAAGGGTAGAAGTATCGGGGATGAAAATAGGTGAGGAAGCTTGTGTGGTGTGTGGGGATGTGGTTGTGATTATGGTTGAATATTGCATATTTTATCCCCATAACCATTCCCTCTTGTGCATATAATCCATTGAATCATGCTCTCTTAACCATGTTTGAGTTAATTCATTACTTTTGAGCATTTGATTTTATTTCTGCACAATTTCATTCTCCAACACTTTATAAATGTAGATTGTATTTTTATGTATTTCTCTGGAATTTTCAGAAGTCCCAAAGGAGACAAAATAAATACATTGGAGAAGAGAAGATGGAGCCAGGATAGGCGCATTTTCGGACAACGACAGGTGCCTGCCCTTTTGAAGCAAATGCCTGGGGCATTGTGGAGTGCATCACATGCACCTGAAGTAGACCTGTGTAGTCGTTCAGGCGCCTGCCATTTCAACTACAGGCGCCTGATTTTCCCATCCTTTCGAGGGTTGAAAAACCAACTCTCTGTTGGTTTTAGCTTTTCGGACAGCAGGCGCCTCAAGAACAAAATGCAGGCGCCTGTATCTCTCACATGCGCTTGAGTATTTCAAGGCAGTCGCCTATTTTGTTCATCCCCAATTTTTTGAATGTTTCACGACCTGCCATCCAGGTGCCTGCCTGACCAACAACAGGCGCTTGTCGCCAGGCGCCTGGCCGTTGTCAGCAGGCGCCTGTGCGGGGGTTTTCCAGCCAAATCGGGTTGTAATTTTTATTTATTCTTGAACCGATTTTGAGCTGTATCATCTGGGCCTGTGGATGTAGATTTGGAGGCTTGAGATGTAAACCCTAGTGGGTATAAAACCCCATGATTCAGCTGTAATTAGGGGGGCTTCAAATACTTTACTAAATTTAGGTCTTCTTCTTCTCCAGAGAGAAGTTAGGGTTTTGTGAGAGTTGATAGTTTTGTTCTCGTTTTTCTATTGCTGGGATTGATTGGAGCTTGGAGATATTTATATTTGGTGAAAGACTTCCATCCTTAACACTCTTATTCATTTGCTTTCATTTCTTGTATTGAACAATGCTTATTTCAATGAATAATTTGTTTAAGCTTATGATGGTTGCCTAAATCTGTTGTGTGTGTTATGGATGTAGGGATTTTCAGGAACCCTTAGGGCACAAAAACTCTATGCCCATCCTAAGTCGAACGGAACATAGACAGAAAAGCAGCGGAAAAAAATAAACATGTTAATCTAATTAACATTTAACCCTAAGGTCCAAGACCCTAATCCAAGATCTATGCCGACTTGGGATGGGTCTGACCATCCCAAGAAGGATCTAGCCTACAGCGATTAAATTAAACTAATGCTAATAAACACATACCCGGAATCTCAGCCCTGGAGCAGGCAAGATGTTCCGCACCGTCTTCTGAGCCGCTCCCGTCCCATGCCGAGCCGCTCCTCGAACCGCTCCCCGAACCGCTCCTCGAACCGCTTCGCATCCCGAGTCGATCAATCCCATGTCGTCGAGCCAATCACGCGCTGAAGAAATTTTCACGCGAGTGAAACCTCCGCCTAGATTTCGGATCTGAATCCGAACTCCTTTGCGGCTTTACTAGAGCCCTCAGGAGCAAGGCAGAAATTTATAAGGAGAGGAGAAATATTAATTTAGCTTACATCTGAGCGTGCTCCAACATTTACGAGAGCTGCTCAGATCTAGAGCTTGGGACGAGTTATGAGGAAGGGGGAGGGCCTCTATTTATAGAGGCGGCTGACTCTCCCCTTTTCTCCACAACCGAGGTGGGACTATTAATTTGGGATTAATTAAATCAAGTTAGTTTGCCTTTCACAAAGGGCAAACTTCCTCGAATTTTAACTCCCTCATCGTTGAGCTTCAATGTTGGTACAACCTACCAAATCAAAGAGGGTTCAACGGTGAACGCGTAGGAAAAAACGGCTCGTCAATCCGAGTCCGTTTGACCCTTCAAATAATTGTCCAAAGTTAGCCAAAAGTCATGCTTCTCTTAGAAACGTAGCCGTCAAGAAAATCCCAGGTTTCAAAAAACCCTAACCAGAAAATTTGGGCTTGGTAGGCCTCCATTTTCGTTGGTTTCAGCCCAACAGTTTGGGCTGACTTGTTTTGGCTATAACTTGTGCATTTGGACTCCGTTTTTGACGCGGTTTGAACCTGCATTTAGAGCGGGACAATCCCGTCATCTAGGTAACCTTTCCAACGCGTTTATTTAATTAAATATAGTCTTAAACAATTTAAGACACATTTAATCTCTTTTTCATCATATGCAAATTAGTCCCTATCTAGGCTTAAATTTTCATTTGCATCAAATACAAATGATCCGAGGGCATATTCCTCTACATCTCCCACTTGCACTCAGGATCATTTATCCCGAATGCAGGAGATGATTGCAAACATCTTTTGCAATATTTTATCCCTTGCATCAAATGCAAATTATTCTCCCTAACTAATTTCTACCTATTACTAGACGAAGATCGCACTCTGTGTGAGACCCTACAGCCTGACCCTTACAACAGGTTGGGCTCGAAGCCCTATACGGCAGTGACCACGAGCAGTGGTTACCGTCCCTGCTTCAGGAATCATCATTATGTGGTTGACTCATTGACATGAGTATTGTCGGGATCACCCTGACTGTTTCCGTGATGAATTCCGCAGTTATAGTCTTTTCGTCTAAACTATGTCGTGTAAGTCAAGTCTATGGTACGGTCAAACTTTCAACCCCAATAACTTGACTCCGGTTAGTTTCTATCGATCTTTAGTCAAATAATGTTGGACTTCTTCCAACAAACTCTGGCCAGAGATTTTACTAAAGATCGAACTAACCCTACGACACTAACTTCCATTGACCGGGAGAGACGAATCCACTCTTGGTCATTACTCGCCTCGTACGCTTCAAGTGACACCCAATCAAAGACCTTTCGACAGGCCTTGCCTCGAAGCTAGGTCATTTGATCTAAGTGGCACCGTTCACGCACAGGTTCGTCAAAATGACCTCAAGTCAAAAGACCAACTAGCCTATCATCACTCAGAGTCATCATTGACAGATTGGTCAATATAACCATATGATAACACTTGTGGATCGTTCGGTGAACTCATTCTCTAATGAGCACCTGTGTCTTGTCTACGACTTCGCCAAGTCAAGCGATCATGAGATCATCGCCACCACTAAACGGTGAAGACTAAGACACAATGGTCTATCCGATGTTTCTATATCCTTGTCTCGAAACATCTACGACCACGAACCCTTTTAGACTTATGCTACAGACAGTCAAACATTTCTCCATGATCGAGATACTCATCTCGATACATGTTTGACCTTGCATAAAGTCTCAGGACTTTACCTAAGTTAATATCTAATATTAACTACATTATAACATAACTTTATATAAATTATTACCAAACAACTTACTGTTATTTCGAACAAGATGTTTGTGCTATTCACACATGAAGATAGATAGCCTCGAGGGTATCATCTCTCAACATCTCCCACTTGCACTCAGGCCCATTTATCTCGGTATCTAATACCGTTTTACACATAAGTTTTCCCGACTTCATGTGGTAGAGCCTTCGTGAGTGAATCTGCTAAAACCGTCTACACTATAGACTAAAGGAGTTTCTATGTTCATATTAGACCAACCATTTGAATCTCATTCAAATAATTCATTTGGTCTGTCGGAATCCATAACATTTTATTTATTTGGATCTTATCCAGTTCATCGTACCTTACGATAATAATCTTAAATTAGTTAATGGTCATAAATGGCTCATATGTGTTTCTAATAAAGTATCAAACTTTTAATTACTTTGTCAAAATATATGTTCCATTTCTTTGATGCCTAGCATGTAATTTATACGCTCCCACTGACCTTGAAAACTATCTGGCTAATTCATATAAGTTAGTCCGTCTAAATCATATTTAGAAAAACGAACTTATAACTGAATGCTCCAATTTTCATGGTCAACTTAAGCGTTTACATCGAGTTTGGTCCGAGTAGATCTGTACACATCTGCTGGCGAGACGGTTTCAACATAATCCGTTTATAGGAATTAATATGAAAACCGTTCTCGACCAACATGATTGTACTTCACTATTTTCCTTTCTACACCAATCTTTCAACTTAAAGATTTACTTGTAGAAAGTGAGGAAACATTTTCCTTAGGTACGTAAACTAAATTCCAAAATTTATTTACGCACACGGACCTATTCTGATTGCATCAAGTTATAAATCGGAGTTACTACTCCGAATTTCTTTCTAGAAGTTGACTAAGTCATCATCAGTTATGATGACCAACTCGACAATTCGTCTCATGAGATTCGAGTAAATTTACAACTTCTTAATGATTGATTTTATGAATATCTTATTGATAATGTCCTCACAGAACATTATCAAAACCTAGGCATTACTATCTGGGACTTAACCCAGAAGGAGGACTTATCTCAGAGTCACTTACAATGGATCACACCAAGTCTAACTAAGTGTGATTCATACCTTTTAACACACAGATGTGTTAACAGACTTGACCTGAGAGAAAATCACATTTTTTTAATTACACAAGATTTAATGTAGCTAAGTATTTGACCATTCGATCTAATCGAATCAGTTTAAATACCTTAGTCATTTCGTTCTTTATTTTATCAGACTCGTGTTTCATCAAGAACACGTGTCTTAATAAAATATACGAACAACTTATTTTGGTTAATCTAGACTCGAGTACATCAGTATGTGCTAGACTGAGTTCGACAACTCATTCTCCCACTGTCTTACAGATGGGTTTCGGCCATTATTTCTAAGAGGACAAGACTCACAAGTGTCCGAAGACTTCATAATACGAGAGGTCAGACCCCTCTTTATGTGACTTGTGAAGCTTAGTCTCTCGATACGGCCTAGTCTATTTTGCCATATAACTTTGCTACTATCTTGTGTATTTATATATTAACATTTAATATATATATTGTCGTTATACATATTACTTATTGCTTTAGAAGCAATGTGACGACATTCGTCAAAATGTGTTAACCTTTTGTATAACAATAATTATGAAATCGTGACATCAGAATATATCACATTTTCATTTCCTCCTCCTTATGCCTTTACTAATGATAAATTAAACTAACTTTCTCAATTGACTTTCTGGAGTGCCTTCTACCTTTTTCTAAATCACACTTAGATATTAAATAACCCAACATAAATAAATACATATGCAAGCGTCTTATGTATCCAAACGCCCAATCTTGAGTGTAGCTCAAGAAGTTGCTTGTCTCAAGATCCGGTTGGGATACATAGCCTTGCACCGCTCATGCACTCGTATTCGACTCAAACAATTTGATCGAATTCTTGAACTTTGTGGATCAAAATTGTTTGTCCATACAACCTTGAGGGTAGCTCGACAAGTTGTAGGGAGAAACATACTTCGAATTTCCTATATGTTCAAGCTGCCTCATATAGAGACGAGTGACATGTAGCGTGAATTTATTTGTTGGACCCAGAACTTAATGAAATCATATTTCTTAAGTCTGTTCTTTAGAAGGTCATTTTAATGTCAACGAGAATATAGTTTTGATTCTATCAATTAGAATTTAGCTTGATATTCAATTAATCAACCTATTTGACCAGTTAACTTATTCCATTAAAATATTATATTTCGATTCCTTCGGTAAACATAGTCTTGCCCTAGTTTAGCATATGTTCAATATTAAATATAGGTAGATTGGCATTCATCTATCTATATCCTCCCATTATTTTTACGATCGTTTCAAAGCTTAATAACGAACGATTTAATCGAATTAAAATATTTAAAATTTAGTGAAAGAGGGATCCAATCATCCTGAACCTCACAACCTTGAGGAGACTCAACAAGTTGATTGGTTCCATGATTGGTAGACTAACTCTTAGTCAATCACATCACATGTGACTCCCTATCGTTTTTAACCCACAGTCACTTATGATCTTGAGGAGACTCAACAAATCATAATGACTGGTCTAGTCAGACCCTTGATTTCGTGTCCAGATTTGACTTAGATCGATGCTCGAGGAGACCCGACGTATAGATTTGGGTCAAGTCTAGACTACATCACATGTATGTTGGAGTTTGTTCCTTAAAGATAAACATGTCATAGCTTGAGAAGACTCAACAACTATAATTGTCTTCTTTGAGTTACCAATCTCCAAAATCAAGGAGGGATACAGATTAATCTTTAATAAGATTTATAACGCATTGACTAGATATAGTCCAGGGTGTCATACAATCATGATTCGCGACATTGCGGTCCAGCGGAACACAGCCAGGGAATTGACTAAGCCAGGATCACTATCCCTTAAAGGGTGATCCAGAACTCTTAGCCAAGCACATTGACTGGATCATGGTCCATTGAATGAAGCTTGTCATTTTTTTATGTGTGCCATAGACTAAATAGCTTTTATTAACAACTAATTAATCCTATCAACTAGTTGCATCCTTAAATTCAAAATTTTAGGATTTGTTTAATAACTTTTATTAAGACCTTATCAACTATAAGGTTCACGTGCTATCCGAATTGTTATTAGGATTTTAATAAATTTATTAACCAACGCTAAAAGCGAAGTCCTTTAATGAGAATTAATAATAACAATTAGAATTAAAATTTTCATTAAAAGGACTACCCTAATCAGGAATTAGGTCTTGAAGCATTGTTAATGTTTTATTAAAACATAGCATGTCATTAAAATTCAAGTAATAAATTTTAATCATTTCTTAATGGCTAACCTAAACGGTTGTCTTGTGTTATCAAATAAGGGACAAGATTATGCATAGCCATTAACATAAGATTACACTAATTTTATCGCATAAAAGAAAAGTGTACAACTATTTAACAATTTAAATAGACCAATGTCTATCACATAAACAATTTTAGCATGCAAACATAAATTTAACATTTAAATTTAAAATATGATTTTAAAATATTTTATTTTTATCTCATAAAAACTTGTTTTTAAAATCACAAATTTGCATGCTACTTTAAAAAATTTATCGCATAAAAATTTTAACCTTTAAAATCAGTTTTAAAATATCTCATAAAATTAAAACATCATTTTAAAAACTTTCATGCTTAAAAATTTATCATATAAAATTTTTAGGCACTTTAAACTTATCGCATAAATTTTAAAAGATATAAAATTAGTTTTAAAAATTATCAATAAATTTTAAAACGTCATTTAAAATTTTCATATTTAAAAATTTATCACATAGATTTTTCAACATCAAAAACATTTTTAAAATTTATCTCATAACTTTAAAAGCATTTTTAAAAGTATTTAAAAGCATTTCATGTTTAATAATAATCGCAGGCTTAGATCGCAACGCATACATGGCTCTGATACCACTGTAGGGATTTTCAGGAACCCTTAGGGCACAAAAACTCTATGCCCGTCCTAAGTCGGACGGAACATAGACAGAAAAGCAGCGGAAAAAAATAAACATGTTAATCTAATTAACATTTAACCCTAAGGTCCAAGACCCTAATCCAAGATCTATGCCGACTTGGGATGTGTCTGACCATCCCAAGAAGGATCTAGCCTACATCGATTAAATTAAACTAATGCTAATAAACACATACCCGGAATCTCAGCCCTGGAGCAGGCGAGATGTTCCGCACCGTCTTCTGAGCCGCTCCCGTCCCACGTCGAGCCGCTCCTCGAACCGCTCCCCGAACCGCTCCTCGAACCGCTCCGCATCCCGAGGCGATCAATCCCGTGTCACCGAGCCAATCACGCGCTGAAGAAAGTTTCACGCGAGTGAAACCTCCGCCTAGATTTCGGATCTGAATCCGAACTCCTTTGCGGCTTTGCTAGAGCCCTCAGGAGCAAGGCAGAAATTTATAGGGAGAGGAGAAATATTAATTTAGCTTAGATCCGAGCGTGCTCCAACATTTACAAGAGCCGCTCAGATCTAGAGCTTGGGACGAGTAATGAGGAAGGGGGATGGCCTCTATTTATAGAGGCGGCTGACTTTCCCCTTTTCTCCACAACCGAGGTGGGACTATTAATTTGGGATTAATTAAATCAAGTTAGTTTGCCTTTCACAAAGGGCAAACTTCCTCGAATTTTAACTCCCTCACCATTGAGCTTCAATGTTGGTACAACCTACCAAATCAAAGAGGGTTCAATGGTGAACGCGTAGGAAAAAACGGATCGTCAATCCGAGTCCGTTTGCCCCTTCAAACAATTGTCCAAAGTTAGCCAAAAGTCATGCTTCTCTTAAAAACGTAGCCGTCAAGAAAATCCCAGGTTTCAAAAAACCCTAACCAGAAAATTTGGGCTTGGTGGGCCTCCATTTTCGCTGGTTTTAGCCCAACAGTTTGGGCTGACTTGTTTTGGCTATAACTTGTGCATTTGGACTCTGTTTTTGACGCGGTTTGAACCTGCGTTTAGAGCGGGACGATCCCGTCATCTAGGTAACCTTTTCAACGTGTTTATTTAATTAAATATAGTCTTAAATAATTTAAGACACATTTAATCTCTTTTGCATCATATGCAAATTAGTCCCTATCTAGGCTTAAATTTTCATTTGCATCAAATACAAATGATCCGAGGGCATATTCCTCTACAATGGATTGATGTAGGATATCTTGAATGCCTTGCTAATGTATATTTCTAGCACCCCTTGTTAATCCATGTTGTTGGGGGCTTTAGTCCTATGGTTTGTTGAATCTAACACTACCCGTCGAGGGGCCACAGAACGGTGGTTGTGCTGCGAGGCATTTCCCATGTGTTATTGGGAACCAATATACCTTGTAATTTGTATGGATCCCCTTTGATTCATAATCCTAGTTTAAAGGTCTAAACCCCCCTTCAACCCATATTGCTTAAGTGGGTTGTAACCTGTTTCTCGAATCGTGCATTGCCTGAAAGGGGCCGCAGAACGGTGGTTGTCTGATGTGCGGCAGAACTTAAATGCACCACTCTTACATACCTTGAAATGGATGTGAGAGTTGATTCATAAGCCTTACTTAGGGGAAGAACCCACTTAACAATTACCTTTGGTGCACCCCATGCGTACTTAATTGATTTATTTTCCGATCCACATACCTTGACATGGATGTATGATTGAGTTATCTTGGAACTAACATTTAGTAAAGCAATCGAGTAATCCTATTGATATCCTAAACACCCACACTCTTTCTCTCCCTTACATCCAAATCCTAGGACATTACCCTAATCCCAGGATATTTAGATAATTCACCTTTTAAACAACCATTCATCCCCAAAGAGTGGTTAGAACCCTCATCATTTATCTACGTACTCTGATCCTTTGTGTGAATTTTGCAGATTAGTTCTGTCCCTGTGTATATGATCCCGTACTCACCGGGTATATTATTTGCTGACCTCGTACACTTGCAAGTGGCATCTTTTCGGGCGAGTCAAGCAAATTGGCGTCATTGCCTGGGACGACGTATCTTCATTTCACATTTTGGTCTTTTTCGTGCAAGTTTGGTGAGATCTTTCCATTCTCTTGTTTATATCCCTTGTGATTATTCGTACGTGTTTTTCAATTCATATAATCGCCAAAATCTTAAAAATTAGGATGGTTTTGGAAAGTTTTGGCTCGTGCTTAATTTTCTAGTTTATGTGGTTAAGCACTCCTCGAACACATAGATTAGTGAGAAACGTAGACATGCCCAACAACAATACCAACGCAATGAAAACAACCACCATAGTGGGGGTGAGGATGACCACTCCCAAAACGAAGGAGATATAAGTTTGAAATATGTGTTGAGACCGAGTAGGTTCGATACCTGCTCATACATTGTGCTTTCGGCCGATGCGAATTCCTTTAGCCCAAGACCAGGGATATTTCATATTCTTCCCACCTTTCATGGTGTGGAGAAGGAGAAACCATATTTGCATATAAAGGAATTCGAGGATGTTTGCCTCACATATTCGGATGGGAAGGCTAGCAATGAAACCATCTGTCTTAAACTATTTCCTTTTTCATTGAAGGATAAAGCTAAAAATTGGTTTAATGCTATACCACTTCATTCCATTAATTCTTGGTTAGAAATGCAAGCTGAGTTTCTTAAGAAGTTTTTTCCTTTGCGCAGGACTCAAAGATTAAAGCAGCACATTGTAAACTTTTCTCAAAAGGCGAATGAAAACTCTGATGTCACTTGGAAAAGGTTCAAGGAGTTGCTATTGTTGAGGGATGTATGCCCTCAGTTCATATGTATTTGATACAAATGGATTTTAATATTTAGGATGTGGGATATTGCATATGATGCAATAGGAATACAAAATATATTGAAAATCGTTTACAAATATATGTGACAATAAATGCATAGAAATGGAAGAGGATTTTTCCACGAAAGTCGGAGAGAAAACTGTGCTAAAATCGGAGTCCAAAATAGCCCAGAAAGTCTATTTAAAAGAGGTTTTAAATAGAAACCCAAAGGATAGCCCAAAAGCTTTAAATAGTTAAAGCTATGTTTTAAAGAAAAAAAATAGGCCCTTGGAATCTGGCGCATAAATGTGGGCGCCAGACTGCAAAAAATAATGGGAAATGGCCCAGCCCATTGGGCCGAGCCATTAGGTAACATGCGCCCAAAAATGGGCGACTAAATGTGCGTGCACGCGCCCCCAAGGTGCGTGCAGACGCACGGCCACAAAGCGCCTGCAGGCGCACGCCCCGAAGCAGGCCTGTCAACTTGTGGGGCCCACTCTATGGGCCCCACCATTAGGGTTTTGAACCTTAATTGTTTTAATTTTGACGACTGGTTTCTTGAGCGAAAATTAGTTTTAGCTCAACTTTGGACTATCATTTGACGGGTCAAACGAAGTCGGATTGGAGCACCGTTTGTTTCTATACGTTCACCGTTCAGTGCTCTTTGATTTGATAGATAGTATCAATTACGAAGCTCAACGGTGAGTGAGGAAAAATTCGTTAAAGATTAGCCTGTGTGAAAGGCAAACTTTAATTAATTTTTCCTCCAAAACTCTTTAGTCCCACATCGGATATGATGAGAAGGGGAGGGGTCGTCCGCCTATATAAATAAGGGCCAACACTCTCCTTGAAAACTCGCACCAAGTCTCAAAATCTGAGAAGCTCCCAAGAGTTTGGAGCACGCTCGGATTAAGACAAATAAATTATTCCCTCTCTCCCTAATTCTTCCTTACTCCTTATCGGGCTTTAGCAAAGCTACGAAGGAGCTCGGATCGAATCTGAAATCTTGACGGAGGATCCACTCAAGGTGAAATCTTCTTCAACTCGTGGTTGGCTCGGTGACAAGGGTGTTGCTCGCATCGAGACGCAGTGCGGTTCGGGAAGCAGTTCGGCTCGGGACGAGGTGCGGCTTGGGACACGATTCGGCTTGGGAGAAGCAGCGCAGGGCCAAAGAAATATTGCTGAAAACGACGCTTCCTATTCTGTGAAAACGAAGTGAAAGGTATGTAGTTTAAATAATTAGCATGCGTTTATAATTGCAATTGTTAGATAGATCTATCCTTATGGGTTGGTCGGATCCAACCCCGGGATAGTAGATATCTGGGCTAGGGTTGTTCTCTTTAGGGCTAGATTTAAAATAGTTTTAAATCTGTTTTTTCGCTGCTATTTTCTTTTCGTCGTCCGACCGACTTAGGCCAGACGTCAATTTTATGGTCCTAAGGACCCAGAAAACCCAACAGCTACTAGCGTGTCTACATCATGGATTTGATGAATACCGTCTCATCGGTTTCTTCTACGACGGACTTATCCCATCAATGAAACCATTTGTGGAAATGATGTGCAATGGAGAATTCTTGGACAAGGCACCGGAAGAGGCATGTGACTACATGGAATCCATTACGAAGAATGCACAAAGTTAGGATGCGACTCCCGAATCGGAAAGAAGAGATCTACCTCAACATTCGGCATGTGGAGGTCTCCTTACATTAACTTAAGAGGAAGCTTTAGAGGCAAGGATGGATGCCCTTATTTGTAAAAGACTTGAAGGGTTGCAATTGAAGGGTGTGAAGGCCGTGACGGTTGGAAATGAAGGACTATGTAACCTTTGTAGTAGCGTCGACCATAGCATTTTCCAATGCCACAACCTACCATTAGGAAAGGAAGTGCTTCAGAACCCCACACATGTGAATTACGTGGCGAATTCCAACCAATGGTAAGGATACAACAACTCTAACAATCAAGGCCCAAGTTGGAGGAGCAATCCGAGCTTGAATTGGGGGTCCCAAAGGCAACAAGAAGCCCAACCATCATATTGTCCACCACCTTTCAATAACAACAACCAACAAGGAGGCCAAAGGAGGAGGGATGAGACAAATGAGCCGCAAGTATAGCCTCTAAGCTACATGCTTTAACAATTCATCCAAATGCAAATGCCACAAAATCAAGCCAATTTTCAACAATGGCAATAATTGCAACAAACTCAAGCGCAAAATCAACAACAATTTCAACAACTCAACGAGAACATGGCAAAGCTTGCGATAACTTTAGACGAGGACAAGCTACCGGCACAACCACTACCCAACCCCAATATGAATTCGACATCGGGAGGATCCAATGTCAAACCATGCCATGCGATGATGACCATGGGGAGTGGTCGGGAAATGAAGAGGCCGGAGCCACCAAGAGTTGATGCGGAGATTGTTGTCGAAGATGAAGCTACCAAAAAATGAAGAAGTGCAAGAGGATAGTTCAGACAAAGGCAACAATTCCGAAGAGGTCGTTATTAAAGATCCCACGCCATACACTCCTCCCACACCATTTCCTCAAAAGCTTCAACCTCCAAGCAAAGATAAGTTTCAATCCGAATCCGTGAAATTTTCCACAAAATGTCAAATTAACATTCCTCTTCTTGATGCAACAAACTAAATTTCGGTATATGCTAAATTTTTAAAAGATTTATGCACCTTTAAAAGGAGTGTTAGCATTAAGAAAAAGGTTTTTTAACACAACAAGTTAATGCCATTGTACAACATAACACTCCAACTAAATACAATGATCATGGCTCCCCTATAATCCCATGTGTGATAGGAACCAAAAAGATAGGGCAAGCCCTCCTTGATTTAGGTTCTAGTCTTAATATTTTGCCATATAGCTTATATGTTGGGGCTTAGAAAATTAAAATCTACACCAATCATTCTCCAATTAGCCGAAAGATCCGTTAAAGTCCCCAAGGGTAGCACTGAGGATGTGCTTGTCCAAGTGGACAAGTTTTATTACTCGGATGATTTTATTGTTTTGGATATTCTTGGGCCATAAACTGAAACAGCAACCCACATTATTTTAGGTAGACCATTCCTAGCTACAAGCAATGCAATAATCAATTGTAGGGATGTTCAACTTAAAATCTCTTTTGGCAACATGACCCTTGATTTGAATATTTTCAATGCATGTAAGTTGCCATCGGGGCATAATGGATTTGAGGATGCTTGTTTGATTGAAACTCTTGTTGATGAGCATTTTGATTCGGAGTTTGTTGAAGCTCTTGATTTTGTTGAACATTTTTGTGAAAATATTGACACCTCATTTTCTTCGCAGGATGTTCGAGCGGTAACTACGTGGGCACCGTCCTTTGAGCCACTACCAATGGACACATCATACCAAAGGCCATCGGATTTGGAGCACCCATCCTGGGATTTAAAGCAGTTGCCGCCATATTTGAAGTAAGCATTTCTTGGAGAGTCAAACACCTTTTCCATGGTAATATCCTCTAAACTCTCTTTAGAGCAAGAAATGGAATTGATAGAGGTGCTTAAATCTCATAAGAGGGCAATTGGTTGGACAATTGCTGACATCAAAGGTATTGACCCCCTAATTTGTACACATCACATCTACTTGGAGGATGACATTAAACCCACAGAGAAATGCAACATAGGTTAAATCCTAATTTAAAAGAAGTGGTGAAGGGTGAAGTCCTTAAATTACTTGATGCATGTATCATTTACCCAATATCTGATAGTAGATGGGTTAGCTCCATTCATGTAGTATCAAATAAACAGGGCTAACGGTAATAAGGAATTAAAATAATGATTTAGTCCCCATGAGAGCCACCACGGGGTGGCGCATGTGTGTTGACCATAGGAAGCTAAATTCAAAGACTCGTAAAGACCATTTCCCTCTCCCATTTCTAGATCAAATCTTAGAGAGAGTGGCCGGACACGCATATTATTGCTTCCTAGATGGCTATTCCGGATACTATCAAATTGAAATAGCTTCCGAGGAACAAGAGAAGACCACCTTCACTTGCCCCTTTGGTACTTTTGCCTTTAGGAGGATGCCATTCGGTTTATGTAATGCCCCCGCAACTTTTCAATGTTGTATGCTTAGCATTTTTTATGACATGGTTGAAAAGATTGTAGACGTATTCAAGGATGATTTTTCGGTATATGGTAGCTCATTTCATAATTGTTTATCTAACCTGGCTTGTGTTTTAAATCGATGCATTGAGAAGAACCTTCTCTTGAATTGGGAGAAATGTCATTTCATGACCACCGAAGGCTTAGTCCTTGGTCACATTATCTCTAAGGAAGCTATGCAAGTTGACAAAGCCAAGATAGAGGTAATAGAGAAGCTACCCACTCCTCATTGTGTAAAAGATATTTGATCATTTCTTGGGCATGCATGATTTCATAGGAGATTTATTAACGATTTTAGTTCAATATCTCAACCTTTGTGCATGCTTTTGAAAAATGACACAGATTTTGCTTGAACAATTGATTGTCAACATGCTTTTGACAAATTGAAGAATTTGCTAACATGTTCACCCATTCTTCAGGTGTCGGATTAGACAATACCCTTCGAAATAATGTGTTATGCAAGTGATTTTACGGTTGGCAATGTTCTTGGACAACACAAGGACAACGTTCTCGTGGTGATCCATTATGCGAACAAGAGCTTAGATGAAGCTCAACGAAATTACACCACCATGGAGAAGGAGATTCTAGCCGTTGTCTTTGCATGGGAGAAATTTAGGCACTACATTTTAGGATTTCCCATTACTATCGTTACAAATCATTTCCATCTTAAATATCTCCTTTCCAAGAAAGACACCAAACCAAGACTAATCTGTTGGATTTTTCTTTTCAGGAACTCAGCATTGCTATCAAGGACAAAAAGGGAGTGAAAAATCACATTGCCAATCATCTTTCAGGGCAAACAATGAGCATGGAATCTGCAACCACCCAATTGAAGGATTCCTTCCCCGACGAGCACCTTTTTGCAGTCTCCCACACACTACCATGGTATGCAGACATAATGAACTACTTGGTAACCAGTAAGACCCCCTACACTTGGTCTCACCAAGATTACAAAAGGTTCAATTTTGAGGTAAAATCATTCTTCTTCGACGACCCTTACCTTTACAAATATTACAACGACAAATAGTAAGGAGATGCATATCCGACCATGAGTTTGATAGCGTTTTATATTTTTGCCATGCGGCTGTTTGTGGTGGTCATTTTTAATCTCAAAAGTGTTGGATCTTGATCTAAGCCTAGAGGAAGGTGAATAGGCTAATAAAAATATTCATGCACACACACGAAATCACAGGCAGTTATACAGTACAAATAATAAGATGCATGGTAATAAAAACAATCACAGAGTGCACAACAGATTTACCCTGGTTCAGTTGTCCCAACGACCTACTCCAGCCCCAAAGCAGATACTAACATTAATATGTTACTGGGTACAACTACAATGAGCTACGAGTCCCAACTCAACTCTCAGCTAGTTCTTATCGCACTCCCCAAAGTTCTAAACACTATCAATCTATTAAATGCTCTCTCTTGACAAGCCCCGACTCGTCAAGACCCTCTTTTCTAGCCCCAACTTGACAAGACCCCAAAAGAATGTAAAGTTTCATCTACAAAGATCTATACACCAAGTACACAAATATAATGTAATAAGATTTTAGAAATCTCAGTTCGTGTGGGTATAGTCGTCACTGTCAATCAGCTCGGGTCAGATGTGATCTGATAAGATGTAGTCGTCACGGCCGTCTCTGGATGATGCTCTGAAGTTGCGGCTATGTTGACGAACCCCCTTTGATGACTTGCGCAATGTATGCTTGAAGGAGGATGCAACTTTGCAACTTACAGCTCTTGGAGTTGCTCTTGGATGTTGCGGCTAAGGATGAATCACCCCTTGTAGACTTGTGGCAATGTGGAAGGAGGAGATTTTGGAGTTGCGCAAGGAGGAGATGAACTCTTGACTTGGTCCTTTGCGCAATGGAGAAGTTTGCACCCTCTTGAAGATGTTTCTTTCGGCAAGGGGAGGAGAGCCTCTCTTGGGATGTTGCGCAATGTACAAGGTTGAAGCTCTTGAAGATATGATGCGGCCTTAGAGATGGAAGAGCACCCTTGAAGCTTGAGCAATGGAGAAAGATGGAGACTCCATTGGTATATTGGGGAAATGGAGAGGATGGATCCCTTGGCCTTGCGCAATGGAGAAGATGAAGCACTTGGATGTTGAAGAGATCCCCTTAGTTGTTGCGGCCTTGGAGAACTTGAAGACCCTCTTGCTCTTGGAGTTGCGCAATGGGAAGATGAGGTCCTTGCTTGCTTGTGTCTTGGATAAAAGGAGTTCCTTTATGTTACGGCTTGGAGAATAAAAAAACAATGAGGAAGAGCTTTAGGCATAGGTTTTTTTGGCTTGTGTATCTTTGTGTTGTTGGCTGTATGATAGGTTTAAGCTAGGATTGTGACAATGAGGATGGAGATAGTTTGTTTTGGCCTTGGTTGGATTGCGGAAATGGGAGTTTGAAGATTGCGGCTATATGGTCTTTGCTATGGATTTTCTTTGGCCGGTTACTCTCTCTTTAATTTTTTTTCTTTGGCCGCAATTAAGACCTCTTGGAGATGAGGGTTTATATAGATATATGAGCAGATCAATGAGGCTCAAATCAAATACCAAAAAACTAGGAGTTTGAGATTTGTAATTGGATTGTATGTGGATTTGGTTTGATCTTAATTGCAATTCAAATTGGATTAGTAGATGTAATGGGATTTGTATTGGAATTCAAATTGGATTGGGATTGGACTTGGAATTTGTAGAGGATTTGCACCAATCACAAATTGATTTGATTCAATCACTTTTGATATGAATGAGATCCTCTCCTTATCTCTCCATCTTTGACCAAGTCCAAATTGCAAATAAATTGCAATTTCTCTATCACTTTGACCAAGTCTCTCTTTGAATATTTGCGAGCTTTCCATTCCTGAAAACACTTAACATACACATTAAATCATTCACACACGTTTGTTATCATCAAACACGAAATTATCAATCATTGTATCAACTACATGTTGTATCCAATAATCTCCCCCTTTTGATGATGACAAACCAATATAAAATTCGAGCAATAACAATTCAAATAATATCATCCTGACATGTGTGTGTGAAGTGTGATGATGGAGAAAATAATACAAATACAATGATATGCAATGATGTTCAACATGTATGCATGCCCCCCCATATTCATGCCCCCCTTGAACATATATTCATTAAGCACAATATTCACATATCATATTATTCATTAGAATTCATTAAGCATATAACACCAAATCTTTCCCAAATATTCTCCCCCTTCTGTTATCATCAAAAGTATACTTACGATGTCAATTTCATACCACATGCAAAAAGAGAGTATTATTAATCACAACAAACACTTGCATGTAGACATTTGTAGAATAAGCACTTTAAATTCAATGAAAGTTATAACAAAGACTTCTACATCATCGTGTAAGCGTGATGATTAAACATTGAAGCACCTAAGTAGAACTTTTAAGAAACTCAACCAAAACCAATCCTCTTTTCCATGTAACATAATATCATCCAGGATTGATTTTCTCCATCTCATTGAAAATGAGTTCAAGTTACCATACCCAAAACATAGCCTATGAGGACTCTTAGATGTGGAATGGGATTGCTTAACGAGTATAACACCAATGCTAAAGTTTACTCTTAAATCTTATGTTGGATACTCGTGGGTAGTGTCTTTTTCAGGGTGTTTTCTCGCCACGGATTAGTTGACCAGAGGGCTGGAGGTCAACGTAATCACGTGGGGGCACGCACGGCCTCCAGGAGACGGGCACGACTGGTTTGGCTCGGCGAAGAGCATGCGAGTCTGAGCATCGGCGTACCGAAGGGGATCCTCGACAAGGCGACTGCCTCTTTTGGGGTGGAGATGAATGGGCTCGGGGGCGAGCACGTTCGACTCCGGACTAGTTGGGCGTCGAAGGGTAGCCTCGACGCGTCTGGATCTTCTTGACCTAAATAGACGAGAGAGCTCATCAGGGGGTCGGACCTTGGTTTTGACAAAGTCCCCTCCGATACCTAAGTCAGAACAGATCTGAAGGATGCTTGGCGGGATCGGTATGGCTCACAGGGAGGCCGATACGCGAGTCCTCGGGCCGAGCTGTGGAGGAAAATTGTAAGGTGAAAGATAAGGTCGTTAGAGAGGAATACCTTAGTGTTTTGGGTATCCAGGAAGTGATCCCTTTGCATGATGTTTTTTGGGTCGCTTTATAGGAGCCTTCACCGGCCACGTCTCCTTGACGTCCCCCTCTTTCGCCCCCACAATCTGCCACTTTGATGGCCCCTTCATGGGTCATGAAGGTGGTCATAATGGGGCCCCTTAATGGTGATTAAGGGGGGCATGCTTTAAGGGGAGCGGTTAACTCCTGCCGGCATGGGTCAGCGGTTGTACCCGCTTCGGTCCGAGGCTGGCCAAACTCTGAGTCCTCGTGGGGGGCCTCGTTTTCCCAAGGCCCGTGGACTTGTGACATGGGCTTGGGCCATTCGATCTTGGACCACCCTGGGAGGGCCGTATCGATTGCCCCCATCACTCGAGCCGTTCGGATTCTGACGGTTCGATCTGAGGGATGTGATCCGTGTGGAGTTGACAAGATCGTCAGTCGAGGCAATGGGCATTAAATGAATGTCATCATAGCGCTACCATTTTGAAATTCTCTTGCCCCTGGGAGTGAAATTCGAAGCACCATGCCTCGTGGGATGTCGATGCGTGTGCACTGGTGGAAGGCATGCGATGGAATGGAGGGTTTTGGGGGAGTCGTATAAAGGGAAGTGGTTGTCTTGCAGATGAAGGTTCTGCTCTTTCAACGCTGTCTTCTCCTCCCTCACCCCATGTGTCTGCCTCAGATTTTCTCTACACTGTATTATATGTCCCTCATTATCATCCTCTTCTGCCTCTGGTGCAGGTCGGCCGGCTACTACCGCCACACCTGTTCAGCCCCAAGGATCGGTCTTGGAGATCCACCGCCACGGGGGTGACCTCTCCGGGGTGCCCTCCGAGGTGATGGGGTGGCCGTCGGTGGTTTTTGCTACCTTGATCGGGCCGTTGCGTTCCAGATACCTCCTCTCCCCAGTGTTTCTCCTGGGCTTCTGAGAAGGATGAGAGGGTCTGCTTCTCGGGCCGTTACGAAGTCGGGGTGTATGAACAGAGCTTTCGATTCGGGCTGTGATTCACTTTCCACCCCTTCGTTGATGTGCTTCTGAGGGCCTATGGGCTAGCCCTATGCCAGTTCTGCCCCAATGCCATCGGGTCTTTGGTGGGGTTCATCGTGCTTTGCTTGCTCAACAGGGTTGAGCCGACCCTTCGCCTTTTCGCCCAATTTTCCCGCATTAGCCATCACAAGTCAGGTGCCTGGCTTTACATCAGTGTCCATCCGAAGAAGAGCTTGGTGTTGGGGTTGCCAACTTTCATGAAGCATTGGAAGGGGGAGTATGTCTTCATGGGCTTCCCTACAGAGGTGTATTTCCCGGTCCGATGGGGGGAAACGAGCTCGCTGACCCTTGAGTTAGGGGGTCTCACTGATGTAGAGGCCAAGGCGGCCGACACCTTGTTAACCGTCCCTGTCACCGAGTGGAAGATTGATGTCCTCTTCTCGGACCACATCCTAAGAAAGACTGTGTGGCCCATCGGTGAGTCCTCTCGGAACCCTGGGTTCGAAGAGTTTATCAGACGGATCATGCTCAAGTAAGATCGTCTCTTTAACTTGTCTTTTTTTACAGGCGGGTTCGTCCATGGCCCTTCCCTGCCCTCTGATGTGTCCATATTTTCTACTATTTTCAGATCATTATTTCATTGCATCTCATGCCATTTTTGCATCCAACTCCCTCATTTTACTACGATATTTCATTTCTGACGATATCTTCGAGTTTTGTAGTGTTTTATGAGTTTTCAGGGATTTTGGAGCGATTTGGTACCCCACTTGGGTATGGACACATGTGACATGCTCGTGAGCTCATTGGCGAGGCTCGGGAGGAGTTTGTCACACTTCTGGAGCCATTGGAGGAGTAGAGAGAGCAGAGAGGAGAGAGACAGAGAGACAGCCCCAGCAGCAGTTTCCCAGAAAATGCTCGGTCCGATCAGTTCAGCTGCTCGACTGAGCAGCTTCAGTTTGAGAAGAGGAGCTGATACGGGTTGACTCGGACCGAGCAGTTCATCTGCTCGGTCGAGCAGCCTCAATGTCCACAGCTGAAGCACTCCAGCGACACGGCCCGAGCAGCTGACCGAGTCAGCCCCTGCTCAGACCGAGTAGAGCTTACTCGGTCCAGGTAGGCAGAGCAGCATTTTCAATTCCCTGTAGTGCTCAGTCGAGCAGCTCATCTGCTCAGTCCGAGCCACTGAACGAGCAGCGCATTACTCGACCGAGTCACCTACTCGGTCGGCAATTCCAGGGCCATTTTTGGAAAGATTTCTGAAGCCGCGATGCGTGCGATCTGTGGCGACTTAAGCTGGGAGCTGTGCGAGCACTGAGGAGGAGGACTTTCATTAGAGTTTTTTTGAATAGTTTTTCAGGGGGAGCTTAGGCGATTTTTGTAGGGATCTGGAGATTGATTTTTGTAAGGAATTTTGGTTGAAACTTGGAGATTACTACTCTCGTTCTTGATTTTTATTGTGCTTGGAATCTTGGAGCTATTTTCTAGATCTATAAATCGAAATTCTCTTTGTTCTTCACTGTAAGTTTTTATCTCTATTTTATTAATCTGTGATGATGTCTTTATATCTAAAAATTGCATTTTTGTCCGTCGCTATTGCGATGTGTGAGTAGATTCCTTCTAGGGTTGATGGGTGACCCCTAGGATCCTAGGGGGAAAATGTAGATCTGGATCCCTGCATTGAATTGGGGATTAATGGAAGTATTTCGGTAGATCCTACCGAATCCATATACAACCCGTACTGAGATCATGCCCACGGTCTGTGGAATTGATGTGTTTAAGGGGTATCTAGGGATTCGAATAGAGAAATCGGTGGATCCAACCAAGGCTCGTGACCATACCCAGCTCGTGCCTTGATGGGATCCATCGACGAACTATACCGCTACCGTTGACGGCTACCGCCATTGCGTCAACGAGAGCCACCGAAATACCCTGCAATTCTAACCCACGAGAGTGGTACGAATTGGGGGATTAATTCCCTAGCCCTAATGCAATGCAAGGATCCAATTCCAACGTCGACTCCCAACGATCCTAGTGGTGATCCCTGACGCCCTAGTCCCTTTTATTAATATTACAACACCAACACCCCAAGCAAATCTTTTACCCCGATAGCTATCTCACTTTAAGACTTAGAAATAAACGGAGAATCCATTGACACTATCACCGTCTCTGTGGGATTCGATATCTTTTATACTATAACTCGACACCATCCGCTTGCGGATTGAGCCCGGAATTGAAGCTTAGGGGCCATACCATGCCTGGCGATCGTGACACCGCCAGGTGGAACCTAGGTGTAGGATTCAGGTGCGTCAAGTTTTTGGCACCGTTACCGGGGACGACAATAGTGTTCAATCTCAGTTTGTTTTTTATTTTGTGAAGTTTTCTAGCATTCTATTCATTTCTCACCTTTCCATCATTTTTATTCTTTTTATTTATTTCGGTGCTACTGACGATATTTATCTGAGTTTTGTTGGTGCATGAACACTCGCTACAAGGGGTCTACTAGAGAATTATTGTTCGATCCTGAGATCGAGATGACAGCGAGGGATTTAAGAGCCTCTAGTAGAAGTTCATCTCCCTCTGCTCAGATGGCGGAAAACAATCCTCCTCCTCCTCCTCGCACCGGGTCCATCAGGGACCACATAATACCAACTTTTGGGAACAACTCCTCCATCCTCAGACCGCAACTGGCGGCAGCGAGCTTCGAGCTCAAGACGGGGTTGATTAATCTGATGCAACAGGATCCCTTCCACAGGCATCCGCATGAAAATCCCAACCATCACATTGACACCTTCTTGGTGAAGTGTGATACGTTCAAGACGAAGGACGTTAGTGATGACGCTGTGAAGTTGCGGCTTTTCCCGTTCACCTTAAGGGATAAAGCTTCATATTGGATCCGGGCCCACCCTTCCAACCACTTCACCACCTGGGAGAAGCTTGTGTTTGCATTTGTGGATAAGTTTTATCCACCATCGAAGACAGGTCGGATCCGTGGAGCTATTTCTAACTTCAAGCAGCTCCCACAGGAGTCACTTTACGAGGCATGGGAGAGGTTCAAGGACATCCAACGTCAGTGTCCTCACCATGGGATCCAGTCATGGGATTTGGTGCAGAGCTTTTACAACCGGCTCCAGCCTAGCAGTAAGATGATCATCGATGCTGCGGCGCAGGGCGCCCTACTTGATAAGTCTCTTGAGGAAGCCGTTGACTTGTTGGAGCACATGGTGGCCAACACTCAGCAATGGAGCGATGAACGGACCGTTGTGACCCGGACTCCCGAGGTCAAGGCCGCTAGGCACTTTGATTCTCACATCGAGACCTTGTGCAAACAAGTGGCCCGCATTGAGCAGCGTCTAGACTCCATCCCCGCTTCGTCGAGTACATCGTATCATCCTGAGAAAGAATATGTAGATCCAAGATATATCCCTAGTGAGGCCCACTACGATGGTGCTGAGACTTCTGAGACCGTGCAATACATCCAAGGTGAGGGACAGAATCAGTGGTAGCATCCAGCTGCCAGGAATCACCCGGGGGTTTCTTATGGAAACCCAAGTGGAGGGCTGCAACCTCCGTAATTTCAGAGACCTCAACCCCCTCCTTAGCAGTAGCATCAGCAGCAGTAGAACCAGCAGTAGGGGGATTCAGGCCAACTGGGCCTTACAGGCCGCCAGGATATCAGTTCAACCGGCCGCCTCAGCAGAATTATGCGCCGAGTCCACCCAAGTCCAATCTCGAAGCCACACTGGAGACCTTCATGAGCAGCCAGATCCGCTTTAATCAGGACACATCGAACCAATTCAAGAATATAAATTCTTCACTCGATGAACTGAGGGAGCAAATGTCGCAGCTTCTGAAGAATCAGGGGAGATTGCCCACCCAGCCGGAGACAAACCCGAGAGCCCAAGCCAATGCCGTGGTTTCAGTGACCACACGTGGAGGACGGGTGACTAACTCAGTCATGGTCCCGGTGCTAAACAAGGAGAAAGTCACCGTTGAAGAAGCTATCGATGATGGTGATAGAGTTGAGGCCACTGAAGGGCCTATCGTTATTGAGGAGAAAGCGGATGCCCCTCCCGTCATACCTACTACGACGCCGACTCCCGTCGATGCATAGAAGAATAAAGTTTCTCGACCTCCCCCTCCATACCCACAGAGGCTATCCCTAGCCAAATTGGAAAATAAATACTCCAAGTTCATGGAGTTATTAAAGGGAATTCAGCTGAACATCCCTTTCATGGACGCCATCACGGAGATCCCGATCTACGCTAAATTTTTGAAGGATCTCATCACGGAAAAGAGGAGACCCAAAGAAATCAAGTTATTGGAGGATTCCACCTCCATCATCAAAAATCATCTCCCTCGGAAGCTGCTGGATCTGGGGAGCTTTACCGTGCCGTGCTCCATTGGAGGGATGCCTATCAGCAGGGCGTTGATTTACTTGGGGGCTAGCATCAGTTTGATGCCCCTCTCCATCTTCAAGAGACTTCAGACAGGGAGTGAGTTAGAACCAACAAGCATGTCCATCTAGCTTGTCGATCACTCCATCTCCTAGCCGGTGGGAATAGCAAGGGACGTCATCCTCCAAATACCCCCAGGACTATGTGTTCCGGTCGACTTCATCATAATAGATATGCCTGAGGGAGGGAGCTCCCAACTTATACTCGGTCGCCCCTTCATGGCGACGGCCGGTGTTCTGATAGATGTCCGAGAAGGGACCCTCTCGCTCAACATGGGGATATCGAAGCTGAGTTTCGGCTACAAAGGCCGATAAAGGAGCGAGTCCATGTAGAAGGGGCTAGCTATCTAGAGCTTCTTGAAGAGGAAGCCCTTGAAGACTTTACTTCCGAAGGGGTCATGAAGGACCCAATGAAGACAAGCATCGACGATGACGGTGACCCAACCTACAACAAAGCGATCGCCGTGTACATCCAAGTATTGGATGAGGAATTTCTACGACTTTCTCCAAATCATCAAGAACTGGAGACTATAAGCTATGTTGAGGAGAATCCTGAAGTAGGCGGAAATCAAATGCTGCCGGATTGCACCATCACAAAGATTGATGCGCGACCACCACGCGCACCAAATGAAAACTAATATAATAGAGGGAGTCGAGCTCATGACTGAAAAAGAGCGCTTATTGGGAGGCAACCCAATTTCTTAGATTTTGGATTTTCTTTTTCAGTTTCTTATTTTTTATTTTTATTTCGTGTTTTTAGACAAAACTATAAAAATCACAAAAATTTGATGCGTTCATCTTTTGTGTAGGATGGACAAGTGGGGGTATGCGTATCGACATTATAAACGGAAGGAAGCCGGAGGAGAACATCAAATTCGAAGATTTGGAGAGAAAACCAAAGAAAAGGAAGAGGGACAGGAGACACAGGAGACTTGACCGAGTAGCTTCCCTGCTCGGTCGAGCAGTGCAGACACGAAAAAGGAAGGATATATGGCCATCTCTACACGGCCCGAGCATCGTCCTGCTTGGTCCGAGTAGAAATAGACTCGGCCCAAGCAACACATTACTCGGTCGAGTACTACAGGCTTTCAAAGTTGAGGAGAAAACGTCACTCTGCCAACCTAGATAGAATATTATTGACTCGGCCCGAGTAGGCAATGACTCGACCGAGCATCACACTGCTCGGTCGAGCAGACAAGGGAGAATTTTGCATCAAAATTTTGTCTTGACTCGGTCGAGCATCTTAACTGCTCGGACCGAGTCAGGTCGGGTCTTTATTTCCAAACCTGAAACCCGAATTTATATTACCGCAGTTAAAAAAAATTTTTAACCTAAAACTTTTATCTCTAATCCTCCCCCCAAGCCGCCTCACCACCCCTACTCGTTCAAACCCTCGTCCCCGCACCGTCTTCCTCCTCCCGCACCGCAGCCGGCACCGCCAGCTGCGTCGCCATTCTCCGGTCAGCCACTCACCCTCTCTCCCCCTTTCTCCCTCTCTATCTCTCAGCCCCCTCCCCTCTCTTCTCCCCCTATGCCTTACTCAGTCGATGGCACCGTCGATGGCGCCACCGCCACCGACGGCGCCGCCGACCCGCCCCCCTGACTTTAAAACCCCCCCGCCGACCCCCCTCTCTATCGGCGATCGCTATCCAGAGCCCCCCAATCTCTGATCGGTTGTGCCCTAGGGCACTGACCGAGCTGTTATACTGCTCAGTCAGCTCCAACCAAGTAACACGACTCGGACCGAGCAGTATCACTGCTCGGTCGAGCCACCTAAATTATGCGTATCACCCATTTTTACTCGATTGCTGACGTTTTGATCTTTTCCAATTGCAGGTACTCTCTGATCACATCCGTAGTAGCTATGAGGACCAGCTTGGGGGATCGTTTGGGCACTCGCATCGTTCGCATCCATCGCACATACGGTACACTCGTTCTCTTCTCTATTTTTATACCGTATCATCATACTGCATGCGACACGATGGTTCACACACACGGCACCACCGCACCCCCCGTTCGCAGGAAGAGGCCGTCGTCTGGCGCCTCCTCTTCCCGACCCCAGCATCGTGCACGCCACACCAACACATCTGCCACTACCACTACCACACCCTCCACCACAGCTCCCACTATCACCACTACTATCCACACCACCACCACGCCTGTCACGTCAGCCGTGATACCCTCCACCACAGACCTTACCCCTTCCACCGCTGCATCCACCATCTCTACCTCATCACCCCCACACCTCGCACCCACCAGGGATGACATCCCCGCACGTCTCCTGACATATGGCATCACGTTCCGAGATCCCGCACATCGGGAGCGCTTTTTCAGGCTCTCTCAGCACCGTCTCATTCCTACCGTGTTCATCGACGTGCCTGCACTTAGATTCCTGGGACTCCTACAGGGAGTTCACCACTTGTACCGAGCGATCGGTTTCGACCGTTTCTTCGGTGTACATGCTCCGACCTACACCCACATAGCACTCGAGGGTCTCAGCTCCCTGGCTCTCACCCCAGCAGGTGACGGCATCACCTTCCACCTCCTGGATCACGACTGCACTGTCACATTTGCCATGATCCGGGAGTATTTTCACTTCCCTACCGTACCCGAGCCCAGAGCAGCTTTTCCCCCCTCTTTGATGTTGACTCTTTTGATTCTCGAGAGTTTTGGGAGCGTATTTCTGGCCTTCCACAGTATCACCCTAGTCGGGCGAAGGCATCGTGCATTGTGCACCCATGCCTTCGCTATGCTCATCGGCACCTAGCTTCCACCCTTTTCTGCAGACCTGAGGTCGGGACCATGTCCCTCCCTGAGCTTACCCTTCTTATGGGTATGACCCGGCCTCTTCGATTCCACCTGACGGCTCTATGCGACCCTTCATGCTCTCTGACGTAGCCTACTGGCCGTGTCACCGACTTTACCAGACAGCCATCAACTACCACGCCACAGACATATGATGCGGTGGTTTCTTCACCATTTTTGCTAGGATGCTTGATATTCCCATTCCAGCTGACCTTCACCGCCCCACTGGCCCGACACGCTTGACCATTGGCGTGCTTGAGCATATGCACATTATCCAACCACACGATGATCATCACTGGCTTTATCTAGTAGGCACCACCCATACTCCTCACATGGTTCTCCCCACCCCTCACCTGACGCACATCCCTGCTGTCCAGCTTGACTGGATGATTTCTCATGTCTTCCCACTCACCACATTAACACGTACTCGAGCCTCCCGGAGCACCGGTCGAGGTAGCAGCAGATGATCGGGACCCACGCTCCCTGGTGTTCGAGCTGCTTGACATAGCTACTTTAGTTGCCGGTCTTCCAGCCCCACCTGCTCACCCATCAGTTTCTGGAGCCGCTACTTCCACCAACATTGTATCTGCCACCTCCACCGCAGTCGAGTCCTCGGGGACTGTCCACACCTCTTGCCCCGAGACTCATATCTCTTTGACCGCTGTATTGTTGTCGGAGGGCACCGATTTACCTTTTGCTGATGACCCCATAGGTCTTGATTCTCCCTTGCACGACCCAGCACCCACCCTCCCACCTCTTTCGGACCTTATAGCATCAGTTCCTATCTCTTTAGGTCCACACATTCCACTTTCTGGTGCCACTTCCTCCTCACCCATGGCCATTTTCACGGAGTTTATCTCGACGTCTGTCCACACCTCTCTGTCGACGACAGCTCCGTCTTCTGCCACCGCCGGTTTACCTTCGAGTTCACCCTCTCCTACCTTCCACGCCCGGCACCGTGCCTCAGCTGCACGGGACCGATTCACTAGAGTGGTGACTCACAGACTCCTTCCTCGCCCTCCGACTGACTCGCGTACTTCATACGCTCGCCTGACCACGTTAGAGGACTGGACTTCCCGCTTACGGCGGGAATTCGAGGACTGTGTATGCTCGACAGCGACACACCGATCTAGAGTCGAGTCGGACCTGACTTCTATTATAGATCTGATTCGGTACCGTGGCCCACCTTCTGTAATCCTTGCACACCCTCCGCCACCCAGGCCAGACGCTGCGACCCACTCTGCACCACTCAGTGCTTCACTTTCTCAGGCTTCTGCAGAGCCTGTTTCTATTACTCCTGAGTCGGGTGTCACATTAGATCCCTTGTCTGCCCTGGTTTTACTTTCTGCTGAGCCCTCCACTGCCACCTTTGATATCACCGCCAGCCCACCACACGACTTCCAGCCGGACCTTCCACCCACCACTCCTGGTCCACAGCAGAGGGACCCATCACCACCCCCAAGAGGGTGGTGCCTCTGCTTGATGTAGTCCTTACCCGCTTTTGCCTCCCCTATTTATTTTATGCCCATCTGCCTGTTCGGGGCCCTGCACTTAGCTAGCTTGGGGGAGGAGCCGCCCATGCATCATATCACATATCGCATTGCATCATGTCATGTTTTTATTTTATTTCTTTTTGCACATTTTTGTTTATTTTATTTTTATTTTATTCCCCCACCCACCCCACCCCTTTAGCATCATCTTCCGCTCACGAGCGTTTTCTTAGCAGTGAGGATACTGCTAGGTTTAGCTTGTGGGATGAGTGCTACCGCTTTATTTTTGATTTTTTCTTTTACATTTTCTCTCATTATTTCAGTCTTTATTTCATTTTCCCACCGTTTTTCACGTCATTTTCTTTTTTCTCATTTTGCATCATATTTTCTATTTTCACCATGCATGCATCTCTTTTTCTTTATTTTCACTTTTTCTCCGCCTCTTTTCTTTATTTGATAGGGATGTTCTGCATGATGATATCTCTCGTGGCCTTATTAGTCTTTTGCGATGCTCATTTCTGTTGACATGCTATTAGGGTAAATTTCAGCTTTACTGTCTATATGTATGCATTTCTTTTGCTGATCTATCTGATTTAATGCTTAAAATGAATTGAAAATCGAATGCATGAATTAGTATCTAGTATGATCTATGTTGGAAATGCACCTAGGTTCACACATCACTAGACCACTTGGAGTATCTGTTTTTATCTTGTTCACTTCTGATTGCATGCCTGCTGCTATGGTACAATTTACTGCATGCCTTTTTCAGTATTCATTTAGAGAAATGAAAATATCCATGCTATCTATGAGTTTAGTTAGGGTTTTATTTTATCAAACCATTGTGCACCCTCTTATGAGTGAACTGATAGTCTTATTATTTTCCTTCTCCACATATCTATTTATATCTCTACATATCAGTTGGTTACACCCCCATAGCTATCTTTACCGCATCTCACTTTCCAAACCGAAAAAGAAAAAGTATAGCTTCTAAATGAAAAAAAGAAAAAAAAGAAAAGAAAAAAAATGTGTATATATTCATATGTGAAAAAGAAAAGAAAAAGAAAGAAAAAGAATAAATTTTATATCATTTCATTAGAAGCTATCATTTATTTTGGGAAGAAAAAGAAAAAAATTTCATATCATTTTCCTTTGTGCGACGCCTCAAGCTAAGCTTTGAGGGATAAACCAACTGATCATATGAGTGAGCATGACATTAGAGTGGAGACGGTGCATAACGGGGAGATTTAATAACACCCAAACTTTACGAATTGCTTTATTTTTTGGATATTTTTCATGAATCGAAATGAATATCTGAATGGCATGATTTTTCTATTCTCTATTGCATGTTGTGTGATCTCTTTATGCTCCTTGTGTATCTGTGATTGAAAAGGGCGTTGCCAACTTCTTTATACTAGACTTTAGGGATTGCATGAGATTGATATGATTTGATGGTGTTATTTCAGTAGATCCCTATTCTTTGCCTGCATTTCTTGCTAGTCATATGATTTGTAAAACTAGAAATTGCCAATAGCATGTATGTTTATCATTCAGAGCATCGTGATATACTATCTAGGCCTGAGATCTGACCGATCATCCTTAGCACTCTCCTCTCACTTCTCTTTTTACTTTTCCTCTCTTTCTATTTTCATTTTTCTTATTTCTTTTTGTTTTCCTCCCGGCGTACCGATTATTCGTCTTCCTCGAGGACGAGTAAGAGGTAAGCTTGGGGGATTTTGATGTGTCCATATTTTCTACTATTTTCATATCATTATTTCATTGCATCTCATGCCATTTTCGCATCCAACTCCCTCATTTTCCTACGATATTGCATTTCTGACGATATCTTCGAGTTTCGTAGTGTTTTATGAGTTTTTAGGTATTTTGGAGCGATTTGGGACCCCACTTGGGTATGGACACATCCGACATGCTCATGAGCTCATTGGCGAGGTTCTGGAGGAGTTTGCCACACTTCTGGAGCCATTGGAGGAGTAGAGAGAGAGCAGAGAGGAGAGAGATAGAGAGACAGCCCCAGCAGCAGTTTCCCAGAAAATGCCCGGTCCGAGCAGTTCAGCTGCTCGACCGAGCAGCTTCAGTTTGAGAAGAGGATCTGATACGGGCTGACTCGAACTGAGCAGTTCATCTGTTCGGTCGAGCAGCCTCAATGTCCACAACTGAAGCACTCCAGCGACACGGCCCGAGCAGCTGACCGAGTCAGCCCCTGCTCGGACCGAGTAGAGCTTACTCGGTCCGAGTAGGCAGAGCGGCATTTTCAATTCCATGTAGTGCTCGGTTGAGTAGCTCATCTGCTCGGGCCGAGCCACCGAACGAGCAGCGCATTACTCGACTGAGTCACCTACTCGGTCGGCAATTCCAGGGCCATTTTTAGAAAGATTTCTGAAGCCGCGATGCGCGCGATCTGTGGCGACTGAAGATGGGAGCTGTGCGAGCACTGAGGAGGAGGACTTTCATTAGATTTTTTTGAATAGTTTTTCAAGGGGAGCTTAGGCGATTTTTGTAGGGATCTGGAGATTGATTTTTGTAAGGAATTTTGGATTGAAACTTGGAGATTACTGTTGGATCTGGATCCTAGCCTAAGGGGGGGGGGTGAATAGGCTAATAAAAAAATTCTCGTGCAACCCACGAGAAATCACACGCAGTTAAAAGCACAACCAGAGTAATAAAAAGCAGACACAGAGTACACAGCAGATTTACCCTGGTTCGGTCGTCCCAACGACCTACTCCAGCCCCCAAAGCAAATACTAGATTGAATAGTGCAATAGGTACAAAGTCACAAGTTAGAGCACGCTCAGAGCACCCTCTACGTCTCTACACTCGCCAGACTCTCAGTACCCCACACACAGTGTTTCCTCTCACTATCAATCCTAGCAAAGCTTTCTACCAGCTAGTCTCAAACTAGCTGGGTCCCACTTGTCTAGTCCCAACTAGACAAGTCCCAAAATAGTCACAAAAAACAGGTAAAGTTTCCCCTACAGAGAACGTTACACTAAGACACAAATAAAGGAGTTTAAGGGTTTAGAAATGCTCAGTTTGTGTCTGTGTAGGCGTCTCTGTCAATCAGCACGTCGTCAGCTCCAATCTGACGCAAACGGTGTCTCAATCCGACTCCTGGATGTCAAGATATGCACTGGTCTATGCGTAAAGCAATTGCAGTTCAAAACCTATTCTTCAGCCGTCTGTGCATTCAGTAAAAATGATGGTCGGTGCGCAGAGCAACTTCGTTCATTCTCTTTAATAAACTGGGCTGTGTGCAAAGCAACCCACTTAATAATCCACGCCACGTCAGCAAGAGAAAGCTCTCCCTCTCGCGTTCGCTTCGTTCAGAAATAACGGCAAGCTCAAATCTCCGCCGTTCGATTGCTCGTGATCGACCGCCCACGTCAGCTTAATTTGCTTTCAAATGCATCCTCACGTGCTCCTGGGAACTTGGATCCAAGCCGTTGATTGGGTTGTTAACGAACGAAAGATATTTCGTTTCGATCGTCGATCCCAGCTCATGCAAAGGTCGATCTTAGCTGTTCGTTCCTTTTCCTTCCGTGATCGTGTGGATCTCCTATCGCCATGTCAACACGAAGGGATGCATCATTGTCAGAGTTCTTCTTCGCTTCTTCGAGTGGGTACGACGGTGGCGGATTCTTTTACGACGTCGACTTTGAGTTCGTTCGACACGAGCAGCGGCGTCTTCGCAACAGCACCGGAGGACGACGACTTCTTCTACGGCGTTGAGCAGCAGCAACAAATCTGGACGGCGGCGGCGGCTCCAAGCAATGGTTTTGATGTCTTCTTCATGGTGACGTGAATCTCCGAGAGGTCTTCTTCTCCGAAGAGCGACTTCGAAGCGATCAGCGGTGGTGACTCGAGCGCAGCGTCGACTTCGAGAGCAGATGACGGCGCCGACTCAGCGTTGGGCAGCGACGTACTTCGACAGCGGCCTGTCGACTGCAGTGATCTTCTCCGGTGTCAGCAGCTTCCAAGTGCCTCCGGTGTTGACACACGGCGACGCCTAGATCCTGACGGCGGCTTCGTCTTCGACGGCACTCCGACGATAAGAGCAGCAGCAATGGGCGATCGCTCCGAGCCTCTTTCCCTTTTCCGATGACCCACAGTCGACGACAATTTCAGCGTGACTTCGGCGATGGCAGCTCCGGTAGCACGGCGATGATGGTGTGGATCTCCGACAGCGGCGAGTTGTTCGTCGACTTCAGGCAACGGCAAGATGATGGGGGTGAAGTTTAAAGCTTGGCCGTCGTATGGGGTTGATGATACGAAGATGGAGAGAATCCCTTAAATACAAAGATTGATCATGGGGCTTAGAGAAAAAAAAATTTTCATTTTGTATTGGCTGCCGCAAAATGAAATGTGTTTGTTACCCCCTCTCAATTTTTTTTTGGTTGCCGCACACCTCTATCTCTTTTTGTGCTTTCTTTACCGTGCGTATCTCTTGTTTGAACAGGTGATGGGGTTTATATAGTTGGCCCTAGGGCTTTTTGATTTGTGCGGCTAGGGGTATGACTAGGGCTAGGAGAGAATCCCTTAAATAAAGGAGCATGACATTTGTATCCAACTAGGAATAAGGATATGAATTGGAATAGGGATATGGTGAAGATTTGTTTGCAACTAAAAATGATTTGAATAGGAATTTTGTTGCAAGACTGGCTAAATGATCGGATCACTTCCATTTGTAATTCAAATTGGGCTCAGTCTCTTTATCTCTTTGGACCAAGTCCAACTTTGCTCTCCATTGACCAAGTCAAACTTCTTTGTGTGCACACACTCCCTTTCTCCCAATATGCTATACGAATAGCAAATCCGCCAAATATCGAAAGTATATCATTTTGCCAAGCCTGAAACATACTGAGCACACACATTAGATATACCGACACGTTTGTCATCATCAAACCAAAATCCTAGATCGTTGCTTCCAACAATCTCCCCCTTTTGGTGATGACAAACCCACAAAAGATTTGATCAATAGAAATGAGTGTGTGAAGTGTGTTGAAGGGTGTATCATTCAAACATTACAACGCATTCACAACAATTAGGAAATATAAAAGCATGCTCCCCCTTCTCTCAAGCTCCCCCTTCAACATTTATTCAAGTAATTTTCTCAAGCTCCCCCTTCACCAAATAATACTGACAACAAATAATACCGACAAATCTTTCTATTCTTTCTCCCCCTTTGTAATCACCAAAAGTGGATTAATGAAGTCACAAAAATATTCCATGCAAACATAAACCATTATTAAATGTAGCGTGCAATTTGCATGAGTTTTCCAAGGAATAGACAATTCAAGCTCATGGAATTTCATAACAAGACTTCTCCACCTTTGTGTAAGTGTAATGATATAAACAATAAAGTGCTAAGGGAGATTCAATTTTAGAACAATCAACCAAATCAATCCGCATTTTCCAATTTTTCATGAATATCACTAGGATTGATTTTTCCCACCTCATCAAAGATGAGTTCAAGGTACCGATCCCCAAAACATGGCCTAAAAGGACTTTTAAATGTGGGGCGGCATTGCTTGACGAGTTATATACACCAACGCTAATGATTACCCATTTAGCACAAGTTGGATACTCGTGGGTTGTGTATTAGCCATGAAGTGTATCCATTTTTCATACGGAGCAAATATCATTTTTTTTTTCAATTCTTTTGGGCTCAATTTTAATTCATGGCTAAACACATCATATCCCTTAGAAATTTCAGAAATTAATCATTCCTACATTCACTTTCCATTATTCTTCAAAAGAATCTCCAAAAGCACTAAAAAGTCAAATATCGTGAAAGTGCAAATGTAGGTGTAGAAGTCAAGTTTGAAACTTATGAGACATGTCATGGCTACTAAAAAGAATAACATCATGTTCATGTAGCTACAACAATAATGAATTGACTTCTACAAGGGATAGAATTGATCATTCATACAATATCACTCAAGAGATTCAAAAGAGGATTCAATAAGCACACATTTTTTTGATTTTTGATTTTTCAATTTTTTTTTTCAGAAATAAAAACATTAAAAATCATCCATGCAAGCACACAAACCAAAATAAATCAAGCACACAAAAAATCTATGAAGGTATGCAATGCAATTCAAAGAGGGATAGAAATTATACCTTCTCGTCGCTATTTGACGAAGGAGCTAAAAGAATGAAACATTGAATTTAACGCTCCTCGCCAAAACTCCATCACACCTACATGAAAGGTGTTAAGTGTGACCTTGGAATCCAACAAGGTCCACTAGTGTTAGCCAATATTGTTTTAGGAACCCACACTTGTTTAAACTTGATTTTAGTGTTCCTAAATTTACAATAGTATGAAGTATGGCCTACACTATCACAAGTAAAGCACTTTGCATATAAGTTCTTCGCAATAGACGGTGCATTGTGGAATTTCTTGAATTTTTGCTTTTCAACGTTTTTCAGACCAAAACCAAGTCCTCTTCTATTATTGCCATATAATTGATTCTCTAAAATAGTGTCCAACGATTGTTTTCCCGTAGAGAATTTCTTAATGGCCAATTCAAGATTAGAGACTTTGGTTTTCAACAATTTATTTTCTTCCACAAGCAATGTGCATTTACTTATAAAAGCTCTCTTGTTTTCCTCTTCCTTCTTTTCAAATTCAACCATTTTTCTTTTAAAATCATTATCCAACATGCATAATTTATCATTAAGCTCTCTAATAACATAGTCTTTTTCAGTTTCGAGCTTAATCAAATCAAGTTTAAGCATGCTAATATTATTCATCAAGGAAGAGCAAGAGAGACAAGGTGCTTCATCATTAAAACTGGATTTTTCCTTTTTCAAAGGATCAATAGTAGAGTCACGAGCAACAATATCAATTTTGAGTTTTTCAATCTCTTTAGACATTTCATATTCAGATTGTTGCATTTCAAAGTTTTCATTTTGGTAGTCATCTATAGTGGATTCAAGCTCTACTATTTTATCTTGCATTTCTTTACAAAGAGTAAGGAGTTCAGTTTTACTACCAGAAATTACCTCATCGTGTATTCCCATCAGTGCCATGCATGAATGGGCTTCGTGTTCCTCCTCCTCGCTCTCAGCTTCGCTATCCATGTCCCAAGTAAGCACCTTGGATTTTCCCTTTTCTTTAGCTACCTGAGCTGTCTCATGTGGGCAATCCCTCATTCGATGTCCTCTTTTCTTGCATTTAAAACAAGTCATTCTATTAGCAGTATTCTGATCATAATTTTGCTTAGAAGACTGAAAAAAGTTAGAGCGATTAAACCTGGGTGCCATTTCTGCTCTTCCTTGCTTGGTTTGGACAAACTTTCTGAAATTTCTGACCATTAACGCTATGTCATCATCATCATCTTCACTTTCGTCAGCTTTCAGAGCAAGTGGCTTGGTAGCTTTCTCTTTTTCCTCAGGTTTCTCCCTTTCATCAATATTTTGCAATTCAAGCTCGTGGGACATTAAATTACCTATTAAGTCCTCCACCCTCATCTGTGACAGATCTTTCGCTTCTTGGATGGCAGTGACTTTAGGCCTGAAAGAGCTTGGCAGAGCTCTTAATATCTTTCTCACCTGCTCAAGGCTAGAATATGGCTTACCGAGCGAACTAGACTTGTAGACAATGTTGGTGAACCTTGCAAACATTTCTGATATCGTCTCTGATGGTAGCATGCGAAATTCCTCGTATTCCGTGCTCAGAAGTGCAAGTCTAGACTCCTTCACCTGTGACGTTCCCTCATGCGTCACCTCCAAAGTATGCCATATTTCCTGCGCAGTTAGACAATGTGAGATACGATTGAATTCAGATTTATCTAATGCACAAATAAGAGCATTCATAGCTTTAGCATTTAAAGAATAAAGCTTCCAATCATTATCATCCCACTTATCATCAGGTTTAGGCATCTCAGTATTTTCAATTTTGATAACAGGTGATTTATATCCTTTTTCAACAATTTGCCAAGCTTTATAATCAATAGAAATAAGATAGATTTTCATACGATTTTTCCAGTAAGCATAATCTCCTCCATTAAATCTAGGTGGTCGGGAAATAGACTGACCCTCACCAAAAGCACTATCAATGTGGTCCATGGTCAAACTAGGCTAGATCTAGTAAACTGGCTCTGATACCACTTGTTGGATCTGGATCCTAGCCTAGAGGGGGGGTGAATAGGCTAATAAAAAAATTCTCGTGCAACCCACGAGAAATCACACGCAGTTAAAAGCACAACCAGAGTAATAAAAAGCAGACACAGAGTACACAGCAGATTTACCCTGGTTCGGTCGTCCCAACGACCTACTCCAGCCCCCAAAGCAAATACTAGATTGAATAGTGCAATAGGTACAAAGTCACAAGTTAGAGCACGCTCAGAGCACCCTCTACGTCTCTACACTCGCCAGACTCTCAGTACCCCACACACAGTGTTTCCTCTCACTATCAATCCTAGCAAAGCTTTCTACCAGCTAGTCTCAAACTAGCTGGGTCCCACTTGTCTAGTCCCAACTAGACAAGTCCCAAAATAGTCACAAAAAACAGGTAAAGTTTCCCCTACAGAGAACGTTACACTAAGACACAAATAAAGGAGTTTAAGGGTTTAGAAATGCTCAGTTTGTGTCTGTGTAGGCATCTCTGTCAATCAGCACGTCGTCAGCTCCAATCTGACGCAAACGGTGTCTCAATCCGACTCCTGGATGTCAAGATATGCACTGGTCTGTGCGTAAAGCAATTGCAGTTCAAAACCTATTCTTCAGCCGTCTGTGCATTCAGTAAAAATGACGGTCGGTGCGCAGAGCAACTTCGTTCACTCTCTTTAATAAACTGGGCTGTGTGCAAAGCAACCCACTTAATAATCCACGCCACGTCAGCAAGAGAAAGCTCTCCCTCTCGCGTTCGCTTCGTTCAGAAATAACGGCAAGCTCAAATCTCCGCCGTTCGATTGCTCGTGATCGACCGCCCACGTCAGCTTAATTTGCTTTCAAATGCATCCTCACGTGCTCCTGGGAACTTGGATCCAAGCCGTTGATTGGGTTGTTAACGAACGAAAGATATTTCGTTTCGATCGTCGATCCCAGCTCATGCAAAGGTCGATCTTAGCCGTTCGTTCCTTTTCCTTCCGTGATCATGCTGATCTCCTATCGCCACGTCAGCACGAAGGGATGCAGCATTGTCGGAGTTCTTCTTCGCTTCTTCGAGTGGGTACGACGGTGGCGGATTCTTTTGCGACGTCGACTTTGAGTTCGTTCGACACGAGCAGCGGCGTCTTCGCAACAGCACCGGAGGACGACGACTTCTTCTACGGCGTTGAGCAGCAGCAACAAATCCGGACGGCGGTGGTGGCTCCAAGCAATGGTTTCGACGTCTTCTTCACGGCGACGTGAATCTCCGAGAGGTCTTCTTCTCCGAAGAGCGACTTCGAAGCGATCAGCGATGGTGACTCGAGCGCAGCGTCGACTTCGAGAGCAGACGACGGCGACGACTCAGCGTTGGGCAGTGACGTACTTCGACAGCGGCCTGTCGACTACAGTGATCTTCTCCGACGTCAGCAGCTTCCAAGTGCCTCCGGTGTTGACACACGGTGACGCCTAGATCCTGACGGCGGCTTCGTCTGCGACGGCACTCCGACGATAAGAGCAGCAGCAATGGGCGATCGCTCCGAGCCTCTTTCCCTTTTCCAATGACCCACGGTCGACGACAATTTCAGCGTGACTTCGGCGATGGCAGCTCCGGTAGCACGGCGATGATGGTGTGGATCTTCGGCAGCGGCGAGTTGTTCGTCGACTTCAGGCAACGGCAAGATGATGGGGGTGAAGTTTAAAGCTTGGCCGTCGTATGGGGTTGATGATACGAAGATGGAGAGAATCCCTTAAATACAAAGATTGATCATGGGGCTTAGAGAAAAATTTGTTTTCGTTTTGTATTGGCTGCCGCAAAATGAAATGTGTTTGTTACCCCCTCTCAATTTTTTTTTGGTTGCCGCACACCTCTATCTCTTTTTGTGCTTTCTTTGTCGTGCGTATCTCTTGTTTCAATAGGTGATGGGGTTTATATAGTTGGCCATAGGGTTTTTTGATTTGTGCGGCTAGGGGTATGACTAGGGCTAGGAGAGAATCCCTTAAATAAAGGAGCATGACATTTGTATCCAACTAGGAATAAGGATATGAATTGGAATAGGGATATGGTGAAGATTTGTTTGCAACTAAAAATGATTTGAATAGGAATTTTGTTGCAAGACTGGCTAAATGATCGGATCACTTCCATTTGTAATTCAAATTGGGCTCAGTCTCTTTATCTCTTTGGACCAAGTCCAACTTTGCTCTCCATTGACCAAGTCAAACTTCTTTGTGTGCACACACTCCCTTTCTCCCAATATGCTATACGAATAGCAAATCCGCCAAATATCGAAAGTATATCATTTTGCCAAGCCTGAAACATACTGAGCGCACACATTAGATATACCGACACGTTTTTCATCATCAAACCAAGATCCTAGATCGTTGCTTCCAACAATTACTACTCTCGTTCTTGATTTTTATTGCACTTGGAATCTTGGAGCTATTTTCTAGATCTATAAATTGGAATTCTCTTCGTTCTTCGCTGTAAGTTTTTATCTCTATTTTATTAATCTGTGATGATGTCTTCATATCTAAAAATTGCATTTTTGTCCGTCACTATTGCGATGTGTGAGTAGATTCCTTCTAGGGTTGATGGGTCAGCCCTAGGATCCTAGAGGGAACATGTAGATCTGGATCCCTGCATTGAATTGGGGATTTAGGAAAGTATTCCGGTAGATCCTACCGAATCTATAGATAACCCGTACTGAGATCATGCCCACGGTCTGTGGAATTGATGTGCTTAAGGGGTATCTAGGGATTCGAATAGGGAAATCGATGGATCCAACCAAGGCTCGTGACCATGCCCGGCTCGTGCCTTGAGGGGATACATCGACGAACTATACCGCTACCGTTGACGGCTACCACCATTGCGTCAACGAGAGCCACCGAAATACCCCGCAATTCTAATCCACGAGAGTAGTATGAATTGGGGGATTAATTCCCTAGCCCTAATACAATGCAAGGATCCTATTCCAACGTCCACCTCCAACGATCCTAGTGGTGATCCCTGACGCCCTAGTCCCTTTTATTAATATTACAACAACAACACCCCAACCAAATCTTTTACCCCGATAGCTATCTCACTTCAAGACTTAGAAATAAACGGAGAATCCATTGACACTATCACCGTCCCTGTGGGATTCGATATCTTTTATACTATAACTCAAAACCGTCCGCTTGCGGATTGAGCCCGGAATTGAAGCTTAGGGGCCATACCACGCCTGGCGATCTAACACCGCCAGGTGGAACCTAGGTGTAGGTTTCGGGTGCGTCACCCTCCATTCCGGCCTCCATGACCGATCCCAGCCCATAGAGGGGGATCACGTTTTGGAGGTTCGAAGGAAGCCGCACGCTGGGTCCTCTGGAGTGGGGGCGAAGTGGACGAGGGAGTAGGTGCCACCGGCTCAGGGAGGGGGTGAGCAGAAGAAAGCACGGGTCCGCATCATGGTCAGGGGTGCTCCCCTCCTTGAGGCTTCCGTCCAGCCTCGCTAGACGAAGGATAAGTGGCATTGGGGTAGCCCCTTGCCTTGTTTGGGGCCGCTCCTGAAGGACTACGAGCGGTCCTTGGGTGTGTTTTGGTCGGTCGAGGCCGATATATTACAGTCGGGGGAGGGGTTACTCAGTCCTCACTTTCCTGTGGGACTGAAGGAGTCCGTCTTTTCTAACTGCGGGGTTGCGGCTCGGCTGGCAGAGAACTGTTGGCTGCCCCAGGACCATTCCTTGTTGGATGGGGTGAGAAGCGACTGACTTGTAGCCTTCGTGATACAGGCTGGCCAGCAGGTAAGGTCTTTTGTGGCAAAGCACTTCACCCTTTGTTGGCGCCTCTAATTTGTGTCTTTCCTTTGACGTAGTTGTCCTTGGTCGACCTTTCGATGAGGCGTCAATTCGTGGCGCTTTCGGATGTAAGGGCAGGTCTTTGACCGACGCCCCGTTTACGGTTTGGGCACGGTGTCGTTTTACCGCAAGTGCACGGTTAGTGTAGGGTGTGGGTTTATCGAACTCAAGGAGGTGGATGGCTTGAATGGCTACTAGCCTCGCCTAGGTTGTGTGCTAGCTACGCGGATGATATGTGTGAAGTGTAGAAATAAAGAGAAGAAATGAAAAAGACACGAAATGAATCCCCGCTAACACGGGCTAGAGCATTCATGACACTAGGCATTTGACTTGACCCAGGGTGAGACATTGCCACAAAAGGTGGTACCTAGCGTCCATGGCCCGATATTCCGGTCGGTGCCAAGCACGCTAGGCCTACCCGGTTCCAGAAGGTGGGCATTCCCATGTCCATTAACACCTTCCGCAACCGGGAGCATTAAGGCCACAATGATAACTCCCAACACTTCGTCCAAGCCGTTCCCACGCGCGAGGACTCCATGTCTACACTAGGGCATGAGCTATGGCTAGGGAGTCAACCGCCAAGTTTATTTCCCCTTGGCCCGACGGTCAGAGGCGGTCTTTTTCCCGCCAATGACAATGAAACACCCCCACGTAACCCTAATGGCCAAATAGGTCAAATGTGATTTCTAGCAATACATCGAAGTGGATCTTGACTGGACAAGCACCGGACCCCAACCCCCAACACAACTAGTGTGTTGCCGTACGAATTGGACTCAGATTGCTAGAAATCCCCATTGACACATTTCATCGAACACACGCCATGCAACCAAGTCAAATGAAACAACCCAAGCATCAATCCTACCATAACCCGTATTAGGGTTCATCAACACTACTCCATGGTGAGAAACATAAAAACAAGCAAAGCAAATAACATACAAACATTCACCATTGAGCAAAATGAAAACAACACAATACAATAGAAAATGAGAGAAGAAAAATACTTATCTTGATTCGAATCCAACAATCCGGTACAAGATTTATTGAGCAAAGACCTAATCTAATCTACCCTAAGCTTCACAAGAGAAGGGGCAAAAAGCCCTAAAAACTGAAGGAGAGCTCCCCTCCATCGTGACCCAAAACTCTATTTATAAACCCCTCAAAAACCCTCTTGGTTCGGGTTCAGAACTGTCAAAACAGGCCCACCCGATCGGGTGGAAACTCACCCGATCGGGTGGAATAAACAGAGAGCCCAAATTCACAGAAACAGATCTCACCCGGTCAGTTGACAAGTCAATCGATCGGGTGAAATGAAATTCCAGACTGCAGCCAGTTTCAGCACATAGCTGCGCTCAGAAAATTCCAGAAAAATCTAGAAAAATCGGATTTGGGCATGCGACCTATCGTTGGAAAGCTAACGCCGATGCCGACGCTAGAAAAATAAGAGATCACCCAAAATCCTTCTGGAATGATAGCAGATCTTCAATGAATGCATCAACAGCGCGCAAAGGCGGAAGAAAAGGCCACCCGATCGGTTGAAACATCAACCGATCGGGTGAGCCGCTTGTTGCTTTGGCCATCGGGCTTCGGGAGCTTCAACCGGTCACTGAAGAGAGCGGGTGGAGCCGTCGGTTCGATCTTTGAGGCGATGCGGCTACAGATGAACCGATCGGGTGAAGGTCACCCGATCGGTTGGAATTCAGCTCCAAGTTCCCGAGAATTGGGGCGCTTGAACCGGTCACTGAACCGACCGGGTGACTTCTTGGTCGCTCCAACTTGTGTCCGGGTGGTGCACGTGTGCATCATCCGATCAGTTAGAAATGACCAACCGGTTGGGTGAGGGGCTGAAAGATGCGATCTTCGTTGTTTGACCCCCTGGATCACGCGTGACTCCTCCCGTTGCTCCGGGGACTCAGAATATCGTCGTTTTATGTCCCAAATGCTAGAAATTCCTGCAAAATACCAAAAAACACGGAAAAGCGAAAGAAAACAAGAAAATACAAGAAAACACGAGAAAACGAATAAAAGACGGCGGAAAATACGGAGAAACATGGAAGAAAACGTGCGTAAATATATGAAATATAAACGCACGTCAAAATCCCCCAAGCTGAACTCTTCCTCGTCCTCGAGGAAGACGAGTGAGAGTAGGAGCTTAGAGGGGAAAAATAGAGAGAAAGAGAGAAAAAGAAAACTCTATATCCTAGATCACCCGTTAGGGCCAACAAAATCAAAAATGACACACCAAGCAAGCAAACGCCAAATCACATCACTAAACCAAGGAATACGAGTCCTGACAAGTGCCGTGGGCCCACACGGTGAAGCACGAGTGAGTGTGGTCGTGCGCTAGCAGTCCGTGTCACTATCCACGATGTGCGATAAAGCTCAATATACACAAATCCAAGGAATGACCCAAATATCAATTCAATTTGAAATTGCGGTGAATAGTAGCTCAAGCATGCATGAGAAGAATATAAAAATAGAAGCGTATCATGCATCGGGGACTCCACAGCTAGGGATTAGGAAATCACCACACTATAGCCTAGATAATCGCTAGAAGGTCCCTATGCCAAGTGTTTTCGAAAACGATGGAGGTTGAGATGATGTGGAGAAGAACACTCGGTGCAAATTCTCGCCTTCACTTTATTCTCGGCAAGTAGGAAAATATTCACACAGGAATTTTTTTGGGTTTTGGGTATTTGTATTTTTTTCTTTTCTTTTCATTTCTCATCCTTTTTGGGTTTTTCTTTTCTTTTCTCCTTTTTTGGAATTTTTGGATATCGGGGTAAATACATGTGTACTCTCCCAAGTGGGAGAACGGTACACGACGAGGGGATTTGCACCAAGTAAAACAAAAAAAGAAATCGGAATCTAAACACTTGGGCAAATGAGATATTTCTCGTTAATCAGAGCATAGGCTAAATGGGTTATCCTAGTCCTTGTTTGTGGAATCCCGACACATGCGAATTGAAATATACGATATAAATATAGCATGAATATAGAAGCAGATAGTAGAAGCAAATACCGCATATTCAAATCAAAGCATGATAATCTAAGGGTCAACCAAGGATAGGTATATAAAACATACTCACAAGGTAGAAGCACACCAAATGCTAGTCACGACACACGACTCACAAGAAAGCTAAGTGGACCCACGATGCATGAAATGCAAGAGGACTCGGCTTCCTGAGGTTAGTGAATGTGATTCTCGAAGCCGTGCTAGGTATGTGTGTGATTTTGTGGCAATTCATCATATGGGGTCATCTCTAGGAGAGGGAGAACAAAAGAAGAAAAGAAAAAGAAAAAGAAAAAGAAAAAGACGGAGAAAAACGACTCAAATAGCGAAGAAAAAGAGACAAATGACGCACGAAGTGCGACTCCCCCAAGCTAAAACTTGCATTGTCCTCAATGCAATAGTAGTGAATACGGGAGGGCAATGAAAATAGGGGGGAGTTACGCACCGACACAAAAAATGAAAAACACGAAAAACACATGAGCGAAACTAAAAAATAAAGAAAAAGAAACACTAAAATAAAAGATATAAAACATGACAAAAGAACACATAGACACAGACACACAACAACGACACGCAAAAACATGCACACAAAAGTCGATTTCCCCCAAGCTGAACATGACAATGCTAGCAAAATGATATGATCAATGGGGATGTAGAGATATGCTAGGGGAAAATCGGAAAAGAAAGAAATCAAAATGCAGGAGAGACAGTGTGCTCATTCTCCTCGGAAGAGGAAGAGGGTGAAATGATAGAAGGGCACGACATGAAGGGTTATTAAGATGCAAAAGCAAATCCTAGATACGATCCCCTCGCTAATGAGAGGAGACGAGATTATTCAAATCTAAACTAGAAAGCGGTAAATTTTTACACTACTGGATTAGGATACACCTGAGCATAGGCGGATCCAAGATCTGAAGTGGGGCAGGTAGCTGCTCTAACTGCTCCTTTTGTGGCTCTGCCAGAAGCGATATGCCACGTGTGCCAATAGACCCAAGCAATGCACCTCCAAGCATCCCTCATAGGTGTCCACCTGTGACCTGCAAAGGACGAGGTGCATTAGTCCATGGCAAGAAATTATTTCCCAAAATAAATGTATCCCAGAGATAGTCGCCGGTAAATGATGGTAAAATATATGAAATGTGGCGAACACTCCCTGGAAATGGTATGCTATCCTCTGTGCTAGCGACGATCAAATCCCCGCTCTCCATGTGAAGTTGCTCTCCAGTGGTGACACACCGCAGCATACCTCAAGGGAAGTCGATCCTGTGTCCTACGAGAGATATGGTGTGTCAAAAATATATAAGTCTAAAGGAATAGGACGTGAAAAGCGAGACTTAAATGTGGAGTGAGAGTGAGTATGAAAATCTCCCTGAATAGGGGCAATATGCTCAAGTAGATGCTCATGCGCAGAAGAAGTGGAGCGTGACGGTAGAGGTAGATGTGGCTCGGGCTCCATGAAGTGGACGATCGTATCCAAGTCCTCATGTACATCCTCCTCGATGATATGCTCATACTCCACCATCTGCCCGATGTCCTGAATGACATCCTTATGGTTGACCACCGACCAAGGAGGAAGCTGTGACAGAGATGGCTGTGGAGGTGGATGTGGAGCGGACCCCTCGTATGTGATCATCGTGTCCTCGTCCTCATGCACATCCTCCTCGCCCTTATGCATAAGCTCTGTAAACTCCTCGGTCCTCTCATAGGACTCATGTGGGGTATCTAAATCAAGACAAGAAGTCTCTCCCACAGATCCTAGAGAAATCTCCCCATCCTCACTATCATCATCAAAAAAATGCTTCGTCATCCAAGTGGTAGTGATGGAAAAATGGGGGATCGGCATGAGATGTGTCTATGGTGGCTGACGGCATGGTAGTCTCAACCATGAAAGTAGGTATATCCTCTCCTTCATCCCCTCTCCTCGGTGTAGGCTCGATGATTGGTACCATCAAGTTTCGTAATGTTTGGCCTTGGTTAAACATGGCACTTTCAAGGAGAGACACGAGGTTTGATTCTTCTTGTGTTGTTGGAGGGATATAAGGTTGAGAAAATGGATGGAAGGTGTTTGGGCTAAGGTTGTGGGAAAATGTTTGGCCTTGGTGTAGGGGGAGGCTCTCGAGCATAAATGGGCAATCATAATACACATGCCCCGCCATCCCATAAGTCTCACAAACCACAACCGAATAAGGATCGTATCCTCCCATCTGAGCATCGAAATTTGATCTCCACATGGTTACACCAAAGATACCTGGACAACAAAAATAAGAAAACTAGATAGGAGAGTCAATAGTACAAGAAAATAACAAAAAGATAATATAATGGTGGGGGAAAAATTTCTTAGTTATTGTATTTTTTTTTAATTTTTTTTTTGTTTTTATGCGTAGTCTAACGAACCCAAGCTAAGCTAATATCAAACCGAACGCCTCCCGGGCAACGGTGCCAAAAACTTGACCGGCGCCCCGTTTACGGTTTGGGCGCAGTGTCGTTTTACCGCAAGTGCACGGTTAGTGCAGGGTGCGGGTTTATCGAACTCAGGGAGGTGGATGGCTTGAATGGCTACTAGCCTCGCCTAGGTTGTGTGCTAGATACGCGGATGATATGGGTGAAGTGTAGAAATAAAGAGAAGAAATGAAAAAGACACGAAATGAATCCCCGCTAACACGGGCTAGAGCATTCATGACACTAGGCATTTGACTTGACCCATGGTGAGACATTGCCCCCAAAAGGTGGTACCTAGCGTCCATGGCCCGATATTCCGGTCGGTGCCAAGCACGCTAGGCCTACCCGGTTTCGGAAGGTGGGCATTCCCATGTCCATTAACACCTTCCGCAACCGGGAGCATTAAGGCCACAATGATAACTCCCAACACTTCGTCCAAGCCATTCCCATGCGCGAGGACTCCATGTCTACACTAGGGGCGTGAGCTATGGCTAGGGAGTCAACCGCCAAGTTTATTTCCCCTTGGCCCGACGGTCAGAGGCGGTCTTTTTCCCGCCAATGACAATGAAACACCCCGCGTAACCCTAATGGCCAAATAGGTCAAATATGATTTCTAGCAATGCATCGAAGCGGATCTTGACTGGACAAGCACCGGACCCCAACCCCCAACACAACTAGTGTGTTGCCGTACGAATTGGACTCAGATTGCTAGAAATCCCCATTGACACATTTCATCGAACACATGCCATGCAACCAAGTCAAATGAAACAACCCAAGCATCAATCCTACCCTAACCCGTATTAGGGTTCATCAACACTACTCCATGGTGAGAAACATAAAAACAAGCAAAGCAAATAACATACAAACATTCACCATTGAGCAAAATGAAAACAACACAATACAATAGAAAATGAGAAAAGAAAAATACTTATCTTGATTCGAATCCAACAATCCGGTACAAGATTTATTGAGCAAAGACCTAATCTAATCTACCCTAAGCTTCACAAGAGAAGGGGCAAAAAGCCCTAAAAACTGAAGGAGAGCTCCCCTCCATCGTGCCCCAAAACTCTATTTATAAACCCCTTAAAACCCTCTTTGTTCGGGTTCAGAACTGTCAAAACAGGCCAACCCGATCGGGTGAAAACTCACCCGATCGGGTAGAATAAACAGAGAGCCCAAATTCGCAGAAACAGATCTCACCCGGTCGGTTGACAAGTCAATCGATCGGGTGAAATGAAATTCCAGACTGCAGCCAATTTCAGCACATATCTGCGCTCAGAAAATTCCAGAAAAATCTAGAAAAATCGGATTTGGGCATGCGACCTATCGTTGGAAAGCTAACGACGATGCCGATGCTAGAAAAATAAGAGATCACCCAAAATCCTTCTGGAATGATAGCAGATCTTCAATGAATGCATCAACAGCGCGCAAAGGCGGAAGAAAAGGCCACCCGATCGGTTGAAACATCAACCGATCGGGTGAGCCGCTTGTTGCTTTGGCCATCGGGCTTCGGGAGCTTCAACCGGTCACTGAAGAGAGCGGGTGGAGCCGTCGGTTCGATCTTTGAGGTGATGCGGCTACAGATGAACCGATCGGGTGAAGGTCACCCGATCGGTTGGAATTCAGCTCCAAGTTCCCGAGAATTGGGGCGCTTGAACCGGTCACTGAACCGACCGGGTGACTTCTTGGTCGCTCCAACTTGTGTCCGGGTGGTGCACGCGTGCATCACCCGATCGGTTGGAAATGACCAACCGGTCGGGTGAGGGGCTGAAAGATGCGATCTTCGTCGTTTGACCCCCTGGATCACGCGTGACTCCTCCCGTTGCTCCGGGGACTCAGAATATCGTCGTTTTATGTCCCAAATGCTAGAAATTCCTGCAAAATACCAAAAAACACGGAAAAGCGAAAGAAAACAAGAAAATACAAGAAAACACGAGAAAACGAATAAAAGACGGCGGAAAATACGAAGAAACGCGGAAGAAAACGTGCGTAAATATATGAAATATAAACGCACGTCAGTCTTGCCTAGAAGTCGTCAGCAGGGGAGAATGCTGACGAGGCAGCCCAGGAGGCCGAGGTGCACGTCAGGTGATCGCGCCCGGATATACACCCGGAAAACGACTTGTAGTCTTACCGCAAGCTCACGGTGTAGTGGTGAGCGGGTATCGAACACAGGGAGGAAAAATGATAGTATCTTACTTTGATTACCTAGCTATCAAGAGAATAAGAATAGTTTTGGTGTAATCGTCACAATCGTTCAAATAGCAAGAAATTTCAATATAATAAAGCATCTAGGGATAGGAAATCCCCACTACGAACTATCTCTGATCCTTGTGAATCATAGATTTCATTGTTGCTAGGCTCGAATGTAGGTGAACTAGTCGCAACTTAATGTAGAACCAAGCTCATTCTCTCTCGCTATTACCGGTCTATAGCATCCCTAGGTTAGGGTCCACTCTCGTGCAAACCCTAGCCTAAGCCGCTAGCGTGAAGATCGACATCATTGTCCAATCACATCTCGAGCCCACTCTCGTGCAAACTCGAGCCACGATCTAGGTTATGATAGTTTGTATTCGTCCAATCTCTTGCAAACGAATATCAGTATAGATTTATAATAAAAATCCTAGCTTTGGTCCAATCTCTTGTGAACCAAATCTAGAGAATTTCAATTATTAATCTATATCGAATATCTAGGCCTTCCTATCAATTGGGATCCAATATCTTGCAAATCCCGATCGATATGAATTCCTAGCTACTCGTAATAAATCAATCACAACCTAACCAATATCAATTCTAGCAACAAATCTATAAATTCATTACAATTCAAAGATCGGGTCCATAGGGTTCATCTCCATGCCCTAGAACGACGGAACTACTCACTAATCATCATGAAGATCTCAGAAATAATAGATGGAATCATAGCACAATTCATTGCAAAGAAGAAACAATTCATAAAAATGAGTTTTAAGCAAGAAAGAACAAACCAATAATGTCACCAATGATCTCCAACTAAGATTTCACAAAAGAATAGCCGTCAAAAACCTAATAGAAGTCTCTAAAAAATAGTTCAAGTCCTTCTCAAAACTAGGTCTAAAACTAGGTTTAAATACAAGCCAAAATCGTCCAAAAAATCGTGACAAAACTGCCCCTGCGCAGCCCAGAATTCGTAATCCTAGCAACAGTCGGAGAACTCGGCCGAGTGACCCTTGTCACTCGGCCGAGTGACAAACCCAATAAAAAACAGTAAGTTCGGGGGGGGTCTCAGGGATCTGTCTCTCTAACTGACTCGGTCAAGTAGACTTCTTCACTCGACCGAGTGAGCAATCATGCTCGACCGAGTGGGCTTCCTCAGAAATTCCAGTAACTTGGCAGCTTCTCTGGACGAATTTTCTGTACCACTCGGGCGAGTGAGCTTTCTCACTCGGCCAAGTGGACTTCCTTGCTCGGCCGAGTAAACGCTGAAAATTTGTTGTGCTTATCCGTTTTACTCGGTCGAGTACAGCTCCTGACTCGGCCGAGTGAGTAGTCTACTCGGCCGAGTGGGCTGTATCTTGACTCCTTTCTTCTCCTTTTTGCCTCCTCGTCGATCCTATGGAATCCCTTCTTCTTCTGCTCATCCTCTATCGCTGATAACTCCTCAAATAAGCCGTGGGCGACACTCCGATGCGTGAAAATCCTCTGATCTCATTTTCGCTCCAAATCGCTCCATTTCTCCTGAAATACGACAAGAACAAGAAACAGTGAAAAGCAACGTGATATCGTCGAATATTCGTGAAAACACGATATGGGCGATCAAAACGACATGAAAACATGCAGGAAAAATGTATAAAATATGGACTGATCAAAATCCTCCAAGCTTACCTCTTACTCGTCCTCGAGGAAGATGAGTAAAAGGCGAACCCGATGGGTAAAAATCAGGAAAAGGAAAAAGAAATAGAAGATAGGAAAGAAAACAAAGAGGGATGTGCTAGATTATTTCATCAGGACGTGGGTTTTGCTTACTCATATAGCATACGGCGAATATAAAACACATGTCAAAGATTTTTATCTCGATATCATGATCATATAGGGATGCATTCAAAATAGAAACCGAAGAATATTAAACCAGTATGAAATATGGAATTATTCTAGAATTAACATCGTCTGAAGCATCTAAAGCGGTATACACAATCATAGACTACACACTTTTCAATTGATCGCTTTCTACTTGGAGTATAAGAAGTATCACACAATATGAAGCAATAAGAATAGAAAGGAGTGGTTTTCATGAGATGCATGCTAAGTTTCAATTCCTGGATTTCGTAAAAATTTTAGTAATCTCACCGAGTATAGAAAATTACCTAGCTTAGGTTGGCATGCACAATCAAGTAGTCACACTCTCACACATCATTGGATCCTCTCCCCCAAGCTTATCTATAAGCGTGTGGCATAAGATAAATCAATAAGCTTATTCCCCATTTTTGAAGCTCCAAAAATAAAAATAAAAATAAAAGAGGTGAAAAAGAGAGAAAGAGTATAAGATGGGATCATGTATGAACTTCTTTTCTCTTTTCTTTTCGTTTTTTTCTCCTTTTTTCAATCATATAAATACAACTGTGATCCCAAATCAAAAGATAGAGACATATACAAGAATATTTTTTTTCTTTTTGATTTTGGGGTGTTGGAGCATGGATTTTTGTAGCGGGGGAAAATGCCAATATAGGATTCGCTAAAGGGAGTTTCACCAATGATTTTAAGTATAGAAATAATGCTCAAGATATGTGGAGAAAGAAATATATGTAACACTCGGTTCACTCTATAGAATGTGCACGACAACTTTCAGCAGAGTAATGTAATCTACTCAGTTTAATCTCAGAAAGTAAACTAATCCAGTCATGTCAATATAGCATACAACCAATCAACCTGAAAGTGAAGCGTACAATTTTCATGCAATAAGAAGTGATATAAGACACGAAAGCAGTACTCCAGATATAAGCAATCAATGCGTGAAGCTTGGTGTGTTTTCTATGAAGAGTATACAATAAAAATCATCAGACTCAGCTGATAAAAGAATTTCATCCACATTCATACATGAAAGTGCGGGTTACCATCTCGAATGCATAGCAAGACATAGCATATGATATCTGAAATAAAAACGATGGCATGACAAGATAATATGTGTATAGAGATAAGCTAATACCACGTCATCATCATCACATAAAATTCATCTCTAGCAAAAAGGATAAAATAAATAATGATAAAACAAAAATAAAAAACTATCGTACAATGCAACACACTCAAAGAGATAAGAAAAACATGATGCACGAAAAAAAATGAAAAAGTGGGTGAAAATAAGTGTAAAAACAAAGAAATGTGAGAAAATAAAAATAAAAGGCGGCAAAAATAAAAAGTACGTGAGAACTCACTCCCCCAAGCTAAAGTGCACAGTGTTCTCAATGTGCAAAGTGTGGCACAACAAGAGACAAAATATAGGTGGGGTGGGTGAGGATGCATGCATGATGAAAATGAAATAAAAATATGTGATGAGAATGCAAGTGATGCATGCAGAGATCAAAATAGTACCATGTAAGTGTCCCTAAAAGTACTCCTCTCTCCTAAAAAGATTAGACAGATACAACCAAAAAGTGACCAAAACGTGTGTGGAGGAGGGGTGCAAAATCAGCAGGCTCAAAACATCCAGTGTAACAGCAGCAAAAGTAATGTGAGGCATCCAGTGTGTGCCTAGGTGGGTGGGGGTGCACCAGCACCGTCCTGTGGTGGAGGCCGTGGTCGTGGAGGCCGCTGGGTGGGGGTGGGTGACTGAGGTAGTCGTGCAAGAATCTGGTTCAGGCAAGCCTGAATACCAGGAAGTATAGCGACGTGAGTCTGGACAGCACTGACGGTAGCGGAGAGAGCCCGAAAATCTCCTCTAAGTCCACTAACTGCCCCTCTAGAGCACGGAGGTGCTGAACTAGGGTGTCGGGGGGATGTGGAGCAGAGGGTCGAACAGGTCGAACAGGTGAAGAACAGGGCTGTCTCGCACAGCTACCGTAAAGGATAGGTGCGACTGTGGGGTGGTGCGGTGGTGCTGTGGTGCTGTGCTCACAGGAAGACGCTCAACCTCTGTGGGAGGCTGAGACACGGGTAAGGTCGAAGAGGATGGAGCAGCAACAGAAGCTGAAGTGGTGACGGACGACAAGGCGGGCAGAGAGGTCAGTTACACAGACGTTGGGAAAGATGTCACGACACTCTCTGAGAAGACAGCGGCAGTGGAGACCGAAGAGTCGACGGCTGGGGAGACCGTGAAGTGTGCAGAAAATGACTCCCAGAAGTCGAGAACAAGAGACTGGAAAGGGTCTCCACCGTGGAGGAAAAAGAAGGCTTGCCGCTCTCAACTATGGTGGTAGGGCGCTCGGGGCTCATCGCAGAGATGGGATCTATGGGCATGGGCACAGTGGTGGTGGTGGTGGACTCAGCTAAAGTGCTCCTGACACTGACAGACATGTGGACAGAGGTGTCAGGAGGTGCAGACAGATTCGGTGCAGGCTGAGGTATCACGGGGTCAAGGGGTGGAAGGAGGGGCTCCTGCTGAGCACCCTCAGGCTCTAGCACGTACGCGGCAGGGATGAGGAGATCCATCGCTGGAATCCACTCCCCGCCCGCGGGTCCAATATGTGTCCGAGCAAGGCTCGGAAGAATCATATAATCAGCACTATGGGGACCGTGCAGCTACACCCAGTGGTGCTGACCATGAAGACGCAGCATCCTCATCCGGGCCATAACATCTATAGAAAGTGTAGTGGGGCCCGGAGGTCTAAACAAGCCAGCAGGTAGGTCAACTCCGCACGAAAGAGCCAAGAGGGTAATCCGACTGTCGCAACAAATGGGCGTCCGAGCGCTGATAGAAATAATGATGCGGTCGATGAACCAACTGGCAATATCGATCTCGACGGTGGGGACCAAAATGTCGCTACCCCTATCAAAGACCCTCGATCATGTCATCTCATAGAGCATGTAGAGCTCTGGCGTCGACAACGTCCCAGGCTCGTACCTCGCAAGAAAAGTGGTCACCATAAGGCGCTGTGCAATGCGGAGGCATGGGTGGAGGATAGCAGAGGCCTTGGCCCAACTAGGGTCAAAGGCGAGGGGTGATCCCGTGATCCGTGTCCAGAAAGCGTATGTGTCGAATGACGGCGGTGGGATGTGCGTGGGGCTGTAGGCTCAGTCTGGGTCCGGGACAGGGGGCCACGGGAAAAATGCTCTAAGCATGTCGAGAGTGACCTCACACTCTCGATCCATCAGGTGAAATGAGAATCCTCTAGGGATCCGAGCAATAGAACCGAGGACCTCTAGTGTCGGGCGGATATAAGTGTCAACCGACACCGACAAGAAATCACGCCACCACACGTTGTCTTACAACTGGAGTAGCCCCTCTAATACCCCTACGCGCTCTAAATCAGCAAGGTGTGCAAACCTAGACGGTACGATCGAGCGGTGGGAGATACGCTCAAATATGGCGCGCTGAGCATCATCTCTGAACGTAATCCCCATCGCATCGATAGCAGTGGCTGGCTGTGCCGATGGTGGAATGGGTGCGGTATGAGCAAGCTGTGTGGGTGGAGGCGGGCTAGGTGGAGGGGAGTCTGCCCTAGCGAAAGAGGGAACAGGATCGCCTGACCTCTTTCGCTTGGAAGCGGGCTCTCGAGTGCGTGGCCTAAGACGTAGGGGCATGTGGCCCGTGAGTCGTGCCCACCCAAATGAAAATGCAAAGTGCTAAAATAAGGAACGGGTGTACCCGAACATGATGCGAGAGAAAATATTGGAAGCGTGCGAAGAATTGCCTCCTCCGTGAAGCTCCAAGATGTCCTGAATCTCCCCCAAGTTCCCCCAAGCTAGCCTGAAACATAAATAATCAAATCAGCAATGAATATCAATATATATTGGGGAAGATGGGGAATGATAGATATATATGCAAATTAATTTGAATTTTTGGCATAATGGGCTTACGGATTGGGGAGAATGGAGAAAAATAGGATTTTTGGGCAAAACAGGGGAAGTACGGCGAAGGGGCGACGGCGCCGGCGGGTGCAGGCGGCGGAGCTGCGTCGGCGACTGACATTCGTCGGCTCGGGCGAAGGGTGACAGGATTCAGGCAAGGGGGAGTCGGAGAGGCAGCAGGCAAAGCGGGAGAATTTGGGAAATTTTGGCGTTTCAGGAAATGAGCCTCGCCCGCGAGGGTTTAAAAAGTTGGGTCACTCGGCCGAGTGACGCGTTCACTCGGCTGAGTGGCTCAGCATGAATTTTTTTTCGAAAATCTCCCTATAGTTAAGACTCGGCCGAGTAGATTTTCTCACTCGACCGAGTGGACAAGTTCCACTCGACCGAGTGGAAAGGCCACTCAGCGATTATAGAGCGTGGAGGGTATCAGATTCACTCGGCCGAGTGACAAGTCACTCGGTCGAGTGGCATATAAATTATAGTAAATGACAGAGAGTAGGTTTCTGGATCTTTCCTGATCAGTACCCTACTCGGCCGAGTAGGGTCTTCACTCGGCTGAGTGACATGTACACTCGGCCGAGTGGCTTGCTGTTTTCTGTCTCGACTCTCTGTTTTCGCTCCACTCTTTGTTTTTCTTCTTCCTGTCAATCTCTTCCTTCTCCTGGGGCCTGAGCGTGTTCCTGGAATGCTCTCCCTTACTATGGTCATCCTCCATGTAAATGATTTCTCGCTCTCCATCTCATGTCATGAAAAATAGAGCCCGTTGTCACGATTTTTATTGACTCTAGACTCTAAACACTAAGAAAGATCTAAAACAAAAATAGAATTCAACTAATAATAATATAAAACCGTCAGGTTGCCTCCCGATAAGCGATCGTTTAAGTTCTTGAGCTCGACCCCTTAAGATATTCGTTTAGTGCTCGGTATTCGGCGCATGTGAGATGCGCCCGTCAAACATGTCGGGAAGGCCACTTGGATTTAGTTGTTGATGTTCATAGGCTTTCCTCGGCTCCCCCTCATCATGGGTAGTGTTGGGGGATAAGTCCCCCAAGCTTGAGCTTGTACCATTCTTTTTCTTCACCGGTGATGCCTATCTCTTATCCGGCGGAGCAATCTTCAAATTGTTGGTCGTGGAGAGCTTGCATAGCTCCCTAATTCTTGCGACATCAGCGTCGTCTTTGTCATCAACCATAGAATAATCCGGCGGGTCCTCCAACTTTTCTCCATTGCTAGAAGATTGTCCTTCTTCAAGGCCTTCATCGTGCAAGGCTCCAATAGAATATGGTATAGCTTCATCAATCACCTCATCGAGGAGGTCCACGTAGTCGACATCCTCCGTCCAAGGCATGTGCTTCATTGATTTAGGAATATGGAGCTCCACCTCAATGTTTCCGACATTCAAAGACAAGATGCCCTCTCTCACGTCAACTATCACGCCGGCGGTGGCTAAGAAGGGGCGTCCAAGAATTAGCGATGTGTCGTCGTCCTCCTTGATGTCCATGATTACAAAGTCGCACGGCAAGCAAATTCCTCCCGGTACTTGGAGCGGTATGTTCTCCACAATTCCCACGGCCTAGTAACCCGACCGTCTGCTAGTTGTATTCTCATATCCGTCGGCTTCAAGTCGGTCACCGTATTCAATTTCTTAAACATACTTAGGGGCATTAGGCTCACACTTTCTCCTAAATCTACCAAAGCCTTCTGTAGCGGGACTCCTCCAAGTGTGCATGGAATGCGGAAGCTTCCGGGATCTTTGAATTTTGTGTGCTCCTTCTCCTTCCGGGTGAACCATGTACCTCACTCGACGAGCATTATCTTCTCATTTCTTTTCTTTCCCGAAATTAAGTCTTTCAAGAACTTGGCATATGCCGGGATCTCTACAATAGCGTCCAAGAAAGGTATATTGAGGCTTACTCCCTGCAAGTACTCAAGGAATTTGGCGAGCCACTTCTCAATCTTAGCTCTTGCCAACCGTTGTGGAAAGGGTACCGGTGGCATGTAGTTTTGCTCCTCACGTAGCTTTATAATTTCAGAATTTTCGCCTTCTTGCGGCTCTTTTTGGCACTCCTCCTCAATAGCCGGCTCCTTGTCATCCAAAATTTACTCCCCGGGCTCTTTGGTTTGGATCATAGCGGGAGTAGTGTCCTTCCCGCCCCTAGTAGTAACCGCCACCACCGTATTGATGTGGGCGGTGTTTCTCTATGGGTTTGGCTCCGGTTGAGCCGGTAATTGTTGAGTATTTTTGTTAAGTAATGCAAGTTGCTCCGCTAGTTATGCCACGACGGTATTGAGAGTCTTGTTGAGCCATCAATCTAGCATTTATTTTCTTTTGCTCCACCATGAATTCTTCCACCCTCACTTCATGATCCGATCTAGATGGTGCTTGTGGTGGGTTAGGAGCTCTCCACCCTTGACTGTAGCCGGGCGGCCTATATGGTCCCGCTTGTTGCCTAGACGGGTAGCTTTGTTGTGGTGGCCCTCTTGGTTGATATTGAGGTTGTGGAGGTGGAGGCCGAGCTTGAGGTTGTTATGGTGGTGGGTTCAAAGCTCCATCATTATTAGCATATGAAAATCCCAGATGATTTCTCGTGGCCGGGTTGGCCCAATAACCGGTGTTCCCCGCAACATATTGGACTTGCTCTATAGCTCCTTCTCCATGCTCTCCTTCAACAAACATAACTTGAGCTTGGTCTTGCCAATCGCCCATATTGCCTCCCGATGTAGATGTGGCGGGAGTTCCATGCGGCTCGGTAATCAACTTCTCCAATCTCTCCACAACCTTGTGGAGGGAGTCAATCTTCGTAGAAAGCTCCAATACGGCCTTGGCCTCATATATGCTTGTTGGCTTCAAGGAGGAGGAAAAATGTTCTCTCTCTTCGCCCCATTGTTGGTTGTTCGAAGCCATCTCCTCGAGTAGGGCCGTAGCTTCATCCGGTGTCTTAGATAATATGTCTCCATTAGCGGTTGCATCTATGATTTGCTTGTTGCCCGGTTGGAGTCCATTGTAAAAGCTATGCACTAGCTCCCATGCTTCAATGCTATGATCAGGGTATTGGTGTTAGAGATCTTAAAAATGCTCCCAGGCCTCAAATAGAGTCTCATGAGGTCATTGCTTGAAGGACATGAGTGCGCTCCTTATCTTGACTGTCTTGGATGGTGGGTAGAATTTATTGACAAATGCACTCGCCAACTCATCCCATGTAGTAAAGATCCCCTCCGCTTGCGTCCTCAACCAATATAATGCTTTGTCTCTGAGAGTGAATGGGAAGAGGTGCAGTCGGATAGCATCGACCGGTACACCGGGCATCTGAAAGGTGGCACACTTAGACAAGAATAACTGAAGATGGTAATGTGGATTCTCATGGGAGTTCACATGGAAAGGGTCTTGTTGCATTAAGACCACTAGTCCCATTTTTAGCTCGAAATTCTTGTCCGCCGCCAACTCCGGCATCGAAATAGATGAGGTAGTAGAAGTAGTCTTAGGCCGTAGCCTATCTCTGATAGATATTAGCCTAGGCATGCGTTCTGCTAATTCCTCCGGTGTCTCTCGTCGGTTCATACAATCTTCCTCTATAACAAGTCCCTTCTCCGCTTTAAGCCTCCTTTCAGTACGTTCGATCTCCGGATCAAATAATATATCTTCTGGATTCGCCGTTGATCTCGTGTACATGCACAGAAAAAATAGAGCTTTGATGGAATTGTTAGCACGATAGAGGAATAAAAAGATAAAAATAATAAAACAAAAAGAAATAACTAAGTAAGGAAAACAAAATATCGTCGCCTCCTCGGCAACGGCGCCAAAAACTTGATCGTGCCCGGATATACACCCGGAAAACGCCTTGTAGTCTTACCGCAAGCGCACGGTGTAGTGGCGAGCGGGTATCAAACACAGGAAGGACAAATGACAGTATCTTACTATGATTACCTAGCTATCAAGAGAATAAGAATAGTTTTGGTGTAATCGTCACAATCGTTCAAATAGCAAGAAATTTCAATATAATTAAGCATCTAGGGATAGGAAATCCCCACTACGGACCATCTCTCATCATTGTGAACCATAGATTTCATTGTTGCTAGGTTTGAATGTAGGTGAACTAGTCGCAACTTAATGTAGAACCAAGCTCACGCTCTCGCGCTATTGCCGGTCTTTAGCATCCCTAGGTTAGAGTCCACTTTCGTGCAAACCCTAGCCTAAGCCGCTAGCGTGAAGACCGTCATCATTGTTCAATCGCATCTCGAGCCCACTCTCGTGCAAACTCGATCCATGATCTAGGTTATGATAGTTTGTATTCGTCCAATCTCTTGCAAATGAATATCATTATAGATTTATAATAAAAATCCTAGCTTTGGTCCAATCTCTTGCAAACCAAATCTACAGAATTTCAATTATTAATCTAAATCAAATATCTATGCCTTCCTATCAATTGGGATCCAATCTCTTGCAAATCCTGATCGATATGAATTCCTAGCTACTCGTAATAAATCAATCACAACCTAACCAATATCAATTCTAGCAACAAATCTATAAATTCATCACAATTCAAAGATCAAGTCCATAGGGTTCATCCCCATGCCCTAGAACGACGGAAGTACTCACTAATCATCATGAAGATCTCAGAAATAATAGATGGAATCATAGCGCAATTCATTGCAAAGAAGAAACAATTCATAAAAATGAGTTTTTAGCAAGAAAGAACAACCCAATAATGTCGCCAATGATCTCCAGCTGAGATTCCACAAAAGAATAGCCGTCAAAAACCTGATAGAAGTCTTTAAAAAAATAGTTCAAGTCCTTCTCAAAACTAGGTCGAAAACTAGGTTTAAATACAAGCCAAAATCGTCCAAAAAATCGTGACAAAACTGCCCCTGCGCATCCCAGAATTCGTAATTCTAGCAGCAGTCGGAGAGGGTCACTCGGCGGAGTGACCCTTGTCACTCGGCCGAGTGACAGACCTAATAAAAATAGTAAGTTCGGGGGTCTCAGGGATCTATCTCTCTGACTGACTCGGCCGAGTGGACTTCTTCACTCGGCCGAGTGAGCAATCATGCTCGGCCGAGTGGGCTTCCTCAGAAATTCCAGTAACTTGGCAGCTTCTCTGGATGAATTCTCTGTACCACTCAGGCGAGTGAGCTTTCTCACTCGACCGAGTGGACTTCCTTACTCGGCCTAGTAAACGCTAAAAATCTGCTGTGCGTATCCGTTTTACTCGACCGAGTACAGCTCCTGACTCGGCCGAGTGAGTAGTCTACTCGGCCGAGTGGGCTGTATCTTGACTCCTTTCTTCTCCTTTTTGCCTCCTCGTTGATCCTATGGAATCCCTTCTTCTTTCTCTCATCCTCTATCGCTGATAAGTCCTCAAATAAGCCGTGGGCGACACTCCGAAGTGCGTGAAAATCCTCTGATCTCATTTTCGCTCCAAATCGCTCCATTTCTCCTGAAATACGACAAAAACAAGAAATAGTGAAAAGCAATGTGATATCGTCGAATATTCGTGAAAAACGCGATATGGGCGATCAAAACGACATGAAAACATGCAAAAAAGGTATAAAATATGGAGTGATAATCAGGTCGTTGGAGACTGGGTTACCAAGCTCTCGGCCGACTTGGAGAGGTCGGATGTGGAGAGGGCCTTGGCACTGGCTACAAAATCGAAGGTGGCTGAGATAGAGAAGGTTGCTGAGGTAAGAGACTTTGGCGGTCTTGTGGAGTGGACCAATGTTAAGGAGCTCGAAGGGCTATTGGAGGTGGTAGAGGACAGGGAGCACGTTCTCCTGGCTAGACTCAACAATGGCTCCTGGGAGAGCGAGAAGGAGCAGGCAAGGCACTACATCAGGTCACCGCCCTCAAGGCCTGGATTAAGGAACTGGAGGTGGTGGACCCCGAACAAATCGCCAAGGAGGCCATGAATAAGTATGCCGCGACCTTCGTCGCCACGGGGATGTACAAGGCATTTGAGAGGGGTTTTGCCCGTTGTCGGAGAGAGATTCAGCAGAGATTCCCGCATTCAGGGATTTCGTTTGAGGAGCTCTGGATGGATTTCGAGGGCGAGGAGGAGGTTGACACCGACCGCCCTGAGGGTGCTGATCAGTCGGATGATGCTCCAGCAGATGCTTCGGCCACCCAGGAGGGAGGAGGGGCTTAACCCATTAGCTTTTTCTCTTTTTGTTTTGTCGCTATGTACATGACCTTTGGCATCTTGTCGGGTTTTGTAATATACAGGTTTACGCTGACCATATTTAAAAAGCTTTCCTCTTTTGCGTTGTGGTGATATGCCCCCTCCTGCAATCTCGGTCGGGATGTTTGGGCAGACTGGCTTGGGGAATCACGTCAACTTTCTTGATGATCGGTCTGCTAGGTCGTTGCCAAGGAAATGTCCCCAGGCTTTCGGTCGAACGGATGTTCGGCCTACCGAGGGGTTGCCTTCGGCCTTACAGTTGAACGGGTGATTGTCCTGCTGGGGGACTTGCTCCCAGCCTTTTGGTCAATCGGGTGATCGGCCTGCTAGGAGAGTTGCCCTCAGCCTTATGGTCGATCGGGTGATCGGCATGCTGGCAGAGTTACCCATAGCCTCATGGTCGATCGGGTCGATCGGCCAGCTGGGGGGGCTACCCCCAGGCTTACGGTCGATCGATGGATCGGCTTGCTGGGGGATTTTCCCCAGCCTTACAGTCGATTAGGTCGGTCAGCCAGCTAGGGGTACTACCCCCATGCTTACAGTCGATCTAAGATCGGCCTGCTGGGGGAGTTGCCCCCAGCCTTACGGTCGAGTCGATGATTGGCCCGCTGGAGGAGTTGCCCCAGCCTTACGGTCGATCGGGTGATCGACCTGCTGGGGGAGTTGCCCCCAGCCTTACGATCGATCTGGTGATTGGCCTGCTGGGGGTGTCACCCACAGCCTTACAGTCGATCGATGGATCGGCCCACTGGGGGAGTTTCCCCCAGCCTTACGGTTGATCCGGCGATCACCCTGCTGGAGGAGTTGCCCCCAGCCTTATGGTCGATCGATGGATTACCCCACGGGAGGAATTGCCCTCAGCCTTACAATCGATCCGGTGATCAACCTGCTGAGGGAGTTGCCCCAACCTTACGTTCGATCCGGTGATCGGCCTGCTGAGGGAGTTGCCCCCAGCCTCACGGTCGATCTGGTGATATGTCTGCTGGGGGGTTATCCCCAGCTGGGCCTGAGGAACGACTAGATGCAGAAAGAGCTCTTCATTCATGATCGTTTTCTCCTTTTGTACATTCACTTAGATTGGGGGAGGGGGAAACATTGTACACACTCAGTTATAGTACTTGCAGAGGTGCTCTGCATTCTAGGTGTGAGTCAGTGCCTTCCCTCCTAGGGTAGAGAGCCGGTATGTGGCAGGGCCGAGGACCTCGGTGACCTTATAGGGCCATTCCCATTTAGCAGAAAGCTTCCCTTTACGGGTGACCTCCGGGTTAATTGTTTTCCTGAGGACCAAATCTCCTTGGTGGAAACTTCTTCCTTTGACCCGTGAGTTGTAGTAGCGGGCCACCCGTTGTTTTTGTCGGACGATCGAGGCCAGGGCTTGGTCTCGCCATTCGTCCACGAGCTCTAAGTTGAGCTCCAAGCCTCCTGCGTTTTTTTTCTTCGTCGAAATGTCTGAAGCAGAGGGACTCCTTGCCCACCTCAATGGGCATAACTGCTTCGACTCCGTAGGTGAGCATGAAGGGGGTCTCTCCTGTGGCCTCCTTATAGGTTGTCTGGTATGACCAGAGTATCCTATGAAGTTCCATTGGCTACTTTCCCTGTGCTTCTGTCACTTTCTTGCAAAGTGGTTCGATGATGCATTTGTTAGCGGTTTCGGCCATCCCATTAGTCTGGGTGTGTGCCACGGAGGCAAACAAAAGCTTGATCTTTCAATCCGCGCAGAAATATTTGAATCATGCAGAATCAAACTTCTTGCCATTGCCAGGGATGATGGACCGGGGTATACCGAACCTGGAGATGATGGAGTTCCATACGAAGCTTTTTACCTTCTTCCAGGTGATGGTGGCCAGCGGCTCGGCCTCGATCCACTTGGTGAAGTAATCCACCGCCACAATCAGGAATTTCCTCTGCCCTCTCCCGAAGGTGAAGGGACCGAGAAAGTCCAGCCCCCACTTGGCAAAGGGGACATGGCTGATTATCGGGACGAGTTCCGCCAGGGGACGAGCTGAGCTTGGCGAACCACTGGCATTCTGGACACTTCTGAATGTACTCGGTCGAGTCGTTGACCAAGATTGGCCAGTAGTATCCTTACCTCAAGATATTCATGGCGACCGTCTTGCCCTCGTGGTGATTTCCGCAGATCCCTTCGTGGATCTCCCGGATGACGTAGTCGGCTTCTTGCATCCTGAGGCACTTGAGGTAGGGGATGACGTTGGTTTTCGTCCAGTGCCTTCTGTATAGCACTCTCTCGTGGAGCACGTACCAGAGGACTTTTTGTTCCAGTGCCCAGCGCTCGTTTTGGTCCGTTGGGACTTCTCCAGCGGTCAGGTATCGCACGATTGGATCCATCCAGGTGAGCTCTACATCGATGATCATCAGGTCTTTTATCTCTGTGCTGGGGGCACGGAGACTCTCGTGTTCCTTAAGAGAAGAGGAGGCCAGCTTCGACAGGTCATCTGTGCAGGCGTTCTTTGATTGCGGCAGGTGGAGGGTCTCGACGTGTCTGAACCAGGACATCTCAATCTTGGCCGAGGCTAGGTAGCGTTGAATCGCTTCTTCCTGGGCCACATAATTCCCTTGTATCTGGTTGATGATGAGCTTGGAGTGGCTAAGGAAGCATACAGAGTCCACCCCCAATGCCTGGGCTAGCTTCAGGCCATTGATGGCAGCCTCGAACTTGGCCACATTGTTGGTGGCCGGGAATTCGAACCGGAGCGCATACTCGATGGTGTTCCCGTCGGGGGACCGAATGACGATGTTGGCCCCTGCTCCCCGCCTGGGTAGCCGAACCATCTACGTGGACTACCCATGCATCTTTGTCCCCTGGTTGATCGGCAAGAACGACGTCAGCCAAAAGGAAAGACAAGGGTTGAGGCGTTACCGTGTTCGGGCTCGTCTCCTCGGGGGGCATTCCTCCATTAACGGTGCATTCGGCGATGAATTCTGCAAGTGCCTACCCCTTGATGGCCATATGTGGCTTATACCGGAGGTCGAACTCACTCAGCTCTACTCCCCAATTCAACATCCTCCCCATCTGATCGAACCTCTTAAGGTTCTGCTCGAGCTGGGAGTCGGTTAGGACCAGGATCGTATGGGCTTGGAAGTAGGGTGGAGTCGTCGCACCGAGAGCACAAGGGCATATGCAAGTTTTTCCATGGGGCTGTATCGCCGCTCTGCATTGCTTCACACAAAAACGTGTTACCCTCAAGCGTAAGAGTTCGTGCAAGTAGAAAGTTTCGGGAGTCCGGATAACGTGTCCTCGGGAGAAATCCTGTTGCAACCACAAATTCAAATCAATTAGAGAATGATCTTAGAGAAACTAACTACTTTGAATGATGACGATTAATGGTTTTGGATGTGGTTTTATAGTTAATGAAAAAGTGAGTAAAGAACGTTTTTGTTTATGGAAATTTTCATGAGAAATATGCACATGATATTATTTCATTAGCATCACTGATTTACTATAGTTAGGTTGAATAGAGATAACTAAATGACACCTCTTTTTAGGAGAAAGTCATCGGAAGATGCCTTCGTAGGGATTAAGCGCGATAATGAAAAAGATAGTTGTTAAAGCAATGATCTTTATAAAACTTGATACTTCCTTTGGGAAGATCAAAACTCACCCTTATGGGGTGATCATCAATTTATTCATAATATTTTGGAATATGAAAGAGAAGATTAAAAGTAAAGATAATAGTTTTAACATCGTGTACTTTGAAAGCGTAAAAATTCAACTAAACTAGTATAAATCACATCTCCTAACTATGCCATACCATGTACAATCAAAATCTAACTACTCATGTTGAGAATAAAAGAGATTATAAATATAGAAAACATAATTTTATTCATAGGAAAAGAAACTTGAAAGATAAACAAATAAGTTTGAGAAGATATCACCAATTTACACACTCCCTTCTTTGCAAATAAAACACCTTCTTATTCTAAAAATCTTATGAAACTCACTCACAATGCTCTCTAAAACTCAAGAAACTCTCAAATTTGGCTATGGAATTCTATAAGGAATAGTACATGAAAAGAATGAATCTCTCCCCTCTTTTTATAGGCTTAGAATCCCAAGGGGTTTATAGTGCTTGACTCTTCATTTTCCTACTCTTTATTTGAGAATAAATTCCCATGGCTCTTCATTTTCCATTCTTTATTTTAGAATAGATTACATGAAACCATTCAAATCTTGGCCTCTTCATTTTCCACTCTTTATTTCAAAATAAATTCTCATGTCTCTTCATTTTATGTCTCTTTGTCTTCTGGTCATGCAAATAAGCTGAAGAGTCACAAATTGGTGGAATTTGGGTCGGCTGTTGGGCTTCTTTTTATTTCTTTATTTCTTTTTTTATTTTCTTAAAGAAAATGTAGCGGCGACCCGCTCATTTGAGCGGGTTGTGGGCCCTTGTTTTTTAATTTTTTTCTTTATTCTTTCTCCTTTGAACTGTTTTACTTCCAAAATTTGTAGAAAATTCCCCCGAGCTCCAAAAAATCTGAATGAATAGTCGTTGGAACCGTGTGCTCGAGCTCTACTCTGACAAATATGAAGAAGCATAAATTAGTTCATAAAAACTAATAGTTGTGCAAACTATGATATTAAGCTCTAATATTATATGATTTTCTGATTATAACTATACTAGAGCTCTTTCAACACTTATGTATGCACAAAGTAGGGTTCCATGAGGGGAAAATAATGTAATATTATGATGAAATCACGCATCCCTCAGGATTCGGCTAGTATAGTACACCTGTTTTTGCACCCAGCCGTCTTCTCTGATCAGCACCGAGCTCACCGCTTCTCCGGTACTGGCTAAGTAAAGGCTCAGGGTTCCCCCTCCCTGGGTTTGGAGAGGAGTGGGGGACTGCAGAGGTATTCATTCATCTCGACGAACGCTCGGGCGCGGCTCTCCTCCCATTCCATGTCCTTCCTCTTCTCGACAGGTTCGGCGAGAGCCTTTTTCAGGGTCCTGAAGAAGGGGAGAGATCTCTCCACGAATTTGGACAGGAAGCGCCCTAGGGCGGAGATCCGCACGTTCAGCCTCTGCAGCTCCTTGATCGTCATCGACTCCCTCATGTTGACCAGAGCCTTGATCTTGTCGGGGTGGCTTCAATGCCATGGTTGGTGATCATGAAGCCTAAGAATTTTTCGAACCTCACCCCGAATGTGCATTTAGTGGGGTTGAGTCTGATGTTGTGTCTTCGTATCCGCTCGAAAGTCTCTCGAAGGTCGGCATTATGGTCAGCGGGGTCCCTGAACTTCACCAGTATGTCGTCCACGTAGACCTCGAGGTTCCTTCCTATCTGGGAACCGAACACCTTCTTCACCATCTTTTGATAGGTCGCCCCCACATTCTTCAGGCCGAAAGGCATCTTCTTATAGCAGAAGGTCCCCTAGTCGGTGATAAATGACGTCTTCTCTTCGTCCTCCGGGTCCATTTGAACCTGGTTGTAACCGGAATAAGCATCCATGAAGCTGAGCATCTCGTAGCCCGAGGCATTGTCTACGAGATGGTCGATGCAGGGCAACAGGTAGCTGCCTTTGGGGTAGGCCTTGTTGAGATCGGTGAAGTCCACGCACATTTGCCACTTGCCGCTAGACTTTCGGATGAAGCCTGCATCGAACAGGCGCTCTACTTCCTCGGATGCGGCCCTCATCTTCTCACTGTCCAAGTTTCTCTTCTTCTGCCTAATTGGGGTCGACGTTTAGCTGGTGGGAGATCACTTGGGGTCCACTCCTAGCATATCATCGGGCGACAGATGTCCAGGTTGGCTTCCAAGCATCCAATCAACTCGCCCCTCAGGATCGGGTCGAGTTTTGACTCGATAAAGATGAACCTACCGCCAATGTCCATGACATGAATGAGTTTCGGCTCTTCCACGGGTGCGGGCCTTGAATTGCATGGGTTGTATCTCTGGTCAAGAAGGTCCATCGGGTTCCAACGCTTCACATCGTGCTCCGAGCCGGTCAGCTGGTAGCAGGTCTTAGGCTTCACCGGGTCGCCTCTAATCTTCCCGATTCCCCTTGGGGTTCGTAACTTGACCATTTGGTTGAGGGTTAAGACCACGGCCTCGGCCGTGTTGATGAGTGGTCGATCGATGATTCCGTTGTATGCTGACCTGATCCTCAAAGCCAAAAAATCTATCGTCAGAGTGGTCGAGTTGGGCGGCTCCCCGAGTGTGATGGGGAGGCGGGCTATCCCCATGATGGGCATGGAGTGTCCCGTGAAGCCTATCACGGGCCCTGAGCAAGGCTCCAAGTCTTCGGCTCATAGCCACATCCTCTCCAAAGTTGACATGAAGAGGATGTCTCATGAGCTGTCGGTGTCGATTAGTAGTCGTAAGACGAAGGCAGTGTCGATGACGGTCGTGACAACTAGTGCTTCATCGTGCAACGGATTTTCATCCTTCAGGTCCTCTTCGGAGAAATAAATGGGCTGGGGGTAGCCCTTGGCTCCTTCACGATCTATCTCCATTGGTTCTACCCGCAGTGCGCCTGGGCACTGGGTAGTCGCAGTTTTTTCCAGACGATCATGGGTCGGCCCCGACATTGACGTTACCGCCGGTGCACTCCTGTGTCTAGAGGTGCGTGGCCACGTCATCTCAGGTGTGGTTGTTTGATGTGGGTGCTTCTTCATTTCCCACAGACAGTGCCAGATGTTTCAGTGTGTTTTCTCACCACGGATTAGTTGACTGGAGAGCTGGAGATCAACATAATCACGCAGGGTGCACGTGGCCACCAGGAGACGGGCACGGCTGGTTCGGCTCGACGAAGAGCATACGAGTCCGAGCATCGGCGTGCCGAAGGGGATCCTCGGCAAGGTGACGGTCTCCGTTGGGAACGTGTTTGACTCTGGACTGGTTGGGCACCGAAGGGTAGCCTCGGTGCATCTGGATCTTCTTGACCTAAATAGACGAGAGAGCTCGTCAGGGGGGTCAGACCTTGGTTCCAACCAAGTCCCCTCTGATGCCTAAGTAGAACGAATCTGAAGGATGCTCGACGGGATCGGTATGGCTTGTTGGATTTGGATCTAAGCCTAGAGGGGGGGTGAATAGGCTTATAAAAATTCTCGTGCAACCCACGAGAAATCACACGCAGTTATATCACAATCAACCAGATGCAGAATATAGAAGAGCAGTCACACCATGCACATGCGATATACCCTGGTTCGGTCGCACCCATGACCTACATCCAGCCCCAAAATCAATACTTGATTATTAAAGTTAACTGGTACAACCTGTAGCTAGATTACCAACTCTACACTCACCTGGCCCTCATTACCTGCACTCACCAAAGTGCCCAAACAATAACAATATTAGTAGAGCTCTCTCTTGGCTAGTCCCAACTAGCCAAGTCCCCAAACAAATAATAAAATAGTTTCACAGAGATCACAACACCAAATCATAAAAAATAAAGTTCAGAGTTTAGAATTGCTCAGTCGTGATGGTGTCGATGTCTCTGTCGTTCAGCGCGTGGTCAGATCAATCTGACAAGTAGTAGTCTCTGATGTCCCCTCAATAGTTCGGCTCCCTCTCGATGTAACTTACGCCCTTCTCAAATGTTGAAACTTGCAGGACATCAACAAAAATCGTAACTTGCGGCACCTTCAAAGATTCGGCCCTTTGCTCTTTTAAGATTAAGTGCGCTTCAACAACAGGAAGAGGTGCGGCTTCTCAAAGATATTTCGAAGGGAAGGAGATTTGCTCCTCTCTGGTTTCGGCTGTCCCCATCACATGCATCTTACGTCAGGTTCTCTGATGATTTACACACACAAAAATCGGCACCTCCTTTTTTTGTTGATGATTGGCTCTTTGACAGAAGAAGTGGCTCTTAGAGATTTGGATTAATTTTCAAGAGGGATTTTGTGTGTGCCCTTCGGAGTCAATGTTTGGCAGCTTCTGAATTTTTGAAGAGACAATAGGTTCGGCTCTTTGGTGATTGATTGGCCAATGAAAGAGAATTCGGCTGGCATGGGCTTTTCATTTTCAAAAGGAAGAGATGATGTCCTCTTTGAGATTTTGCAACGAACAGAGAGCTCCCTGGGAATTTTTTGGTTGGCTGAAGATGCGGCACACCTTGGGACGTGCGGCTCTAGGGTTTTCCTTTTTGAGGGAGAAGACCCAAAAAAACTATTTTTTGCGGCTGCTGCTCTCTCTTTTTTTCGGCCTGTAGGGTTTTCTTTTTAAAAAAAGGGGTCTCTCTTTTGGATCGTGCGGCAAAGAAACTGAGGCACACACATAAGTTACGGCTGACCTAGGCTTTTGTGGCAAGGAAAAGAGATCAAGGGCTAGGATTAATCAGGCTATAGAGAATCCTAGTGATAGGGTGATTTGCAATGGGAATGGAGTTTGGACTTGATACGGAATATGATTAGGGTTTGATTCCAATAGATATGAGTCCACTCAAGCTAGGTTCTCCCCTTTTCTCCTTTGCACATTGACCAAGTCTCTCCGTGAATTAATCACACGTTCGCCGTTCCTGAAACACTTAATACACACGTTAAAACATTCACACATGTTTGTTATCATCAAACACGAAGTTCATAGATTGTTGCTACCAACAATCTCCCCCTTTTGATGATGACAAACCAAGTATAACATTTGAGCAATGAAATTCCAAATAGTGTATGTGATAGTGTGGCAATAGTGGGTGACATGCAGTGAGATGAAATGATGTGCAAACAATAATATATAACGTATATCAATAAGCATGCTCCCCCTACTTTTGTGCTTTCCCAATATTCATTAATGCTCCCCCTTAATCAAACAATCATATATTTGCGAGCATTACAAAGATAATACCAAATCTTCACCAAGTAAATACCAAATCTTCCCAAATTTTTCTCTCCATTTGTTATCATCAAAAGTCATCACACGAAGTCAAAATCATATATCATGCAGAAAGAGAGTATTAGTAACCATTACTAACAATTGCATGCATACAATCATAGAATAATCAAGTCAAAATCCAATGAAATTAAACAACTACGACTTCAACACCAACGTGTACGTGCGATGATTAAAATTGAAGCACATAAGTAGAATCATTAAGAAAATCAACCAAAAACAATCCACTTTTTCCCAATAACATTCTATCACCTAGGATTGATTTTTCCCACCTCAGTAAAAATGAGTTCAAGGTACCGCACCCCAATAACATAGCCTATAAGGACTCTTAGATGTGGGGGTGGCATTGCTTAACGAGTAAATACACCAACGCTAAAGTTTACCCATAAAGCTTATGTTGGATACTCGTGGGTAATACCGTTGCCAAGGATTGTATCCATTTTTCATACAGAGCATGTATTTTATTTTTCCAATTTTTATACTTGTAGTAACATGTTTTTAATGCTCAATTTTTATCCATGTCAAGGTATATCATATCACTTAGATTTTCAGTTCAGTTTTCCTCCTACATTCACATTTCCAATTTCATAAACGATATCTCCAGATGTGCAACAATAATAATACATGTGGGAGTGAAATAGGAGGTGTAAAAATCAAGTTATTTTCTAACATTGAATATGCCATGAATATTTAGAAAGATGAACATGTGCATGTAGCACAGGAAATAATACAACAATTTCTACATAAATATGAAAATCATTCATGAATACCTTTTTAATTAATCAAAGGGACAGATACACATTTAAGCACCTTTTTTTGTTTTTCATTTTTTTGTTTTTTTGTTTGTTTTTGTTTTTGTTTTGTTTTGTTTTGTTTTAAAATGCATGAGATACTAAAGCAAATATGAGATGCAATCACACAAATAAAAAAACAAATCATGCACACATAACAATGCACTACTAGCACACAAACAAGAAAAAAGTTCAAGCACCCAAGAAAGTATGGAGTCTCGTACTAAGTTTTATCAATAATACCAAGCTCAAGACGAAGACGACAAAAGCGAGCCTCAACCAAAGGTTTGGTGAATATGTCTATAAGTTGTGATTCTGTAGGAACGAACTCCACAGACACATCCTCTTTAGTGAGGTGATCTCTAAGAAAATGGTGTCTTACGTCCATATGTTTAGTACGAGAGTGGTGTACGTGATTATTAGAAAAATCTATGGCACTCTTGCTATCACATCAAAGAGGAACTCTTTTAAGAGCTAGTCTGTAATCAGATAATGTTTGCATCATCCACAGTACTTGAGCACAGCAACTGCCGAGGGCAATATACTCTGCTTCAGTAGTGGATAATGCAACACTATTTTGCTTACAGCTAGACCATGAAACTAAAGAGTGTCCTAGCATAAAACAAGTGCCACTAGTGCTCTTTCTATCAGTTAAACTTCCCGCATAATCAGCATCAGAATAACCCACCAAATCAAAGTTACCACTAGAGGGATACCAAAGGCCTAAAGTAGGTGTACTAATTAGGTACCTAAAGATCCTTTTAATGGCTTTTAAATGAGATTCTTTTGGGTTTGATTGAAAGCGTGCACACAAGCATACAGCAAACATTATATCAGGCCTAGAAGCAGTCAAGTACAACAAGGAACCAATCATACCTCGATATAGCTTTTGGTCTACTGCAACTCCTTGTTCATCCCTGTCCATTTTTGTGTTGGGACACATCGCCGTTCCAATTCCTTTAGACTTCTCCATCCCAAACTTTTTCAGAAGCTCCTTGATGTATTTGGTTTGAGATAGAAAGATGCCTTCCTTTCCTTGCTATACTTGGAACCCCAGAAAATATTTCAGCTCTCCCACAAGGCTGATCTCAAACTGATCCTACATGACTTTCTCAAACTTTTGACATAGAAGATCGTTAGTAGCACCAGAAATAATGTCATCAACATAAATTTGCACAATGAGAAAATCTTCAGATTCATGCATCAAAAATAGTGTATTGTCAGCACTTCCCTTTTTAAAATTATTTTCCAACAAATATGTGCTTAGACGGTCATACCAAGCTCGTGGAGCTTACTTAAGACCATACAAAGCTTTTTCTAATTTATAAACAAGGTTTGGAAAATTATAGCTTTCAAAACCTGGGGGTTGCTCAACAAATACATCTTCTTTTAGGTAGCCATTAAGAAAAGCGCTTTTTACATCCATTTGTTTCAGCTTGAGCCCTTTATAACTTGCAAAAGCTGTAAGATTCTAATGGACTCAAGCCTAGCAACTGGTGCAAAAGTCTCTTCCACATCAATTCCTTCAATTTGATTATATCCTTTAGCTACCAACCTAGCCTTGTTTCTAATAACATTACCAGATTCATCATGCTTATTTTTAAACACCCATTTAGTACCAACTACGGGATAATCAATGGGTCTAGGTACTAGTTTCCAGACATTATTCCTGACAAATTGATTTAATTCCTCTTGCATGGCCAAAACCCAACTTTCCTCTTCTAAAGCAACATCTATAGTCTTAGGCTCTATTACAGAAATAAAGTCACCATAAATACATAGAGCACAAAGATCTCTAAAAGAGGAACATGTGCGAATACCTGCCGTAGGCTCACCTAGAATTAAGTCTGGTGGGTGATTTGGATTGAATCTCAGCTCTCCTCTGGTAACTGCTTCATCTTGTATTTCTGCCGTGTCAGTTTCAGCTTCCTTTTGTATTTCAAGTTGCTCCTCATTAACTTTTGGAACGCTTTGTTGCTCTACATTTTCCTCTTCATTGTTCTGCCTGCAATCCAAAGAGTTTATATCAAATTCATCAAATTTTACATTTATAGATTCAACAATAGCAAGGGTGCGTTTATTATAAATCATGTATGCTCTGCTCCTTGCTAAATATCCTACGAACACTCCCTCATCTGATTTTGATTCAAAGGTGCCAAGCTGATCTGTAGTATTTAATATAAAGCACCTGCATCCAAAAACTCTAAAGTAAGAGACTTTTGGGGTGTTGCCATGCCATAGTTCATAATAAGTTTTATTTAGTATAGGTCTAAGCATAACTCTATTGCATACATGACATGTTGTATTAATGGCCTCAACCCAAAAAGACATAGGCAAGTTATATTCATTTAACATACTCATAGCCATTTCTTTTAATGTGCGATTCTTTCTCTCGACCACCCCATTTTGTTGAGGTGTTCTAGGAGAAGAGAATTCATGTAAAATTCCTTTTTCAAAACAAAATTTTTCAAAAATAGCATTTTCAAACTCCCCTCCATGATCGCTTCTAATTTTTACAATGGAAGAATTTTTCTCATTAGAAACTTGTATGCAAAAGTTTTGAAAATGGTCAAATGAGTCTGATTTTTTGGCTAGGAAGTATACCCATGTATATCTAGAGAAATCATCCACCAATACTAAACAATACGTTTTACCTCCTAGGCTAGCAATGTCTGTTGGACCAAATAAATCCATGTGCACTAATTCCAATATGCGTGTGGTGGCAACTTCATTAATGCTAGAGAAAGTAGATCTAGTTTGCTTACCTTTGGTGCATGCCACGCATAACTTACCATTCTCATATGTCTGATGTGGTAGTCCTCTTACCAAATTTTTGTTTTCCAGCTTCTTTATCAATCCCATGCTTGCATGTGCTAATCGTCTATGCCATAGTGTGGCCTCTTCTTCACCTACAAGCAAGCATTTAGAAACAGTTAGTTCTTCAATCATAAGAGTATAAACATTATTCTTTCTATTTGTAGTAATAATAATGTCAACTGTGGAGATATCAATGATTCTACAAAGTTTTGCATCAAATTCAACTTTCATACCTTTGTCGCACAGCTGACTGATAGAAATGAGGTTATGTTTCAAATTTTCAACCAATAGGACATCTGTAAGCTGAAAGGTGTCATTACCTACAACATCTTTACCAATTACCTTGCATTTTCCATTGTCCCCTAAGGTAACACTTCCTCCTTCATGCTTTGCAAGGCTAAGGAACTGTTCTCTTTCACTTGTCATGTGTCTTGAGCAGCCAGCGTCTAAGTACCACTCACAATTTTGTCCCTTAGCCGTGCCATGTACCTACACATAAGAAGAGCATGATATGTGTGACCTAGGAATCCAAATAGGTCCACTAGTGTTAGTCACTTTATTTTTTGGAACCCAAATTTGCTTAAATTTGATGTTGGTATTCCTATACTTGCGTTATAATAAGCATGACCAACACCACCACATGTGTAACATTTAGCAAACATGCTTCTTCCTACACCAGTTTCTTTTTGATTCTTTCTATTAATTTTAGGCCTCTCATCAATTTTATTTCCATATCCCAAACCACGCCTGTTATTTCCTTGTATCTGATTACCTAGAATAATGTCTAATGAATGCTTTCCAACACCAAATTTTTTATAGACAATTCAAGATCAGATATTTTAGACTTTAAAAACATGTTCTCATTAACAAGCATGGTACATTTACTAATGAAGGCCTTTTTGTTCTCTTCCTCGGTCTTTTTCAGATTAGCCATCTTCTTTTCTAGCTCTTTATTTTCATTTATTAGCATGCAAATCTTCTCATTTAGTAATTCATTTTCAACTTCTAGCTTAACCATATTTAGTTTAAACATGCTAATGTCTTTAAGCAAAGTAGAGCAATTCAGACACTCAGTTTCAGTAGGCATACAAGATTTTCCCTTTTCCAAAGAGCTAATAGTAGAATTACATGCAACAAGTTTCTCTTTAATTTCATCAACTTCTAATAACATATTATAAGTGTCTTGTTGCAATTCAAAATTAGCATTTTTAAACTTCTCTACATGGGATTCTAGTAACTCAACAGTTGATTCCAACCTTTCAATTTCATTTTGCATTTCTTTAAAAGTAGTCACAAGTTGAGCTTTAGTTAAAGATTTTACCTCGTCTAGTTGTCCCATCAGGCAAAGAGAGGAGTTTGCAACTTCCTCTTGAGATTCATCCTCACTGTCCATATCCCATGTGAGCATCAAAGATTTCCCCTTTTGCTCCGCAGCGTTGTTCTTTTCTTGAGGGCATTGCTTCATAAAGTGTCCCTGCTTTTTGCATTTAAAGCATATAACTGGATCAGTAGTAGTCTGCTCAAAATATTTATTATTAGAATTAAATTTAGAGCGATTAAACCTTTTTAGCATCTCTGATCTTCTGTTGCCAGTTCTGATATATTTCTTGAAGCTTCTCACCAAAAAAGCCTCCTCCTCATCTCCATCTTCATCCTCTTTAGCCTGAAGGGCTATTGCCTTTGAAGTCTTCATTTCATCTTTCTCTCTCAGTTCAATGCTCTGCAGCTCCAGCTCATGGGACATCAGGTTCCCTATCAGATCCTCCACTTTCATTTGCGATAAATCCCTTGCTTCCTGAATAGCTGTGATTTTGGGATGGAAGGTGCTAGGCAATGCTCTTAAGATCTTTCTGATTTGCTCCAGACTCGAGTATGACTTTCCAAGAGAGGTAGATTTGTACACGATGTCTGTGAACCCCGCAAACATCTCTTTAATTGACTCTGATGGAAGCATGCGGAAACTTTCATATTCAGTGCTGAGCAACGCAAGTCTGGACTCCTTAACTTGCGATGTACCCTCATGAGTCACCTCCAGAGTATGCCAAATTTCCGGCACAGTTTAACATTGAGATATACGGTTAAACTCAACTTTATCTAAAGCACAAATCAATGCATTCATAGCTTTATTATTCAATGAAAAGCGCTTCTTATCAAAGTCATCCCACTTATCTTCTGGTTTTAACATTTCATTATTAGCAACATTAATGGTGGGAGGTTTATAGCCTTTTTCTACAATGCTCCATACATCATAATCAACATCAGCTAAATAAATCCTCATCCTAGTTTTCCAATACGCAAAATCAACACCGTTAAACTTAGGGGACGAGAAATAGACTGACCCTCAGTAAAAGCAGAATCAGACATATTCATAGACATGATCAACTAGGCTAGATCCTCTAAACTGGCTCTGATACCACTTGTTGGATCTGGATCTAAGCCTAAAGGGGGGTGAATAGGCTTATAAAAATTCTCGTGCAACCCACGAGAAATCACACGCAGTTATATCATAATCAACCAGATGCAGAGTATAGAAGAGCAGTCATAGCATGCACAAGCGATATACCCTGGTTCGGTCGCACTCACGACCTACATCCAGCCCCAAAAACAATACTAGATATTAAAGTTAACTGGTACAACCTGTAGCTAGAGTACCAACTCTACACTCACCTGGCCCTCAGTACCTGCACTCACCAAAGTGCCCAAAAAATAACAATACTAGTAAAGCTCTCTCTTGGCTAGTCCCAACTAGCCAAGTCCCCAAACAAATAATAAAATAGTTTCACAGAGATCACAACACCAAATCACAAAAAATAAAGTTCAGAGTTTAGAATTGCTCAGTCGTGATGGTGTCGATGTCTCTGTCGTTCAGCGTGTGGTCAGATCAATCTGATAAGTAGTAGTCTCTGATGTCCCCTCAATAGTTCGGCTCCCCTCTCGATGTAACTTCGCCCTTCTCAAATGTTGAAACTTGCAGGACATCAACAAAAATCGTAACGTGCGGCACCTTCAAAGATTCGGCCCTTTGCTCTTTTGAGATTAAGTGCGCTTCAACAACAGGAAGAGGTGCGGCTTCTCAAAGATATTTCGAAGGGAAGGAGATTTGCTCCTCTCTGGTTTCGGCTGTCCCCATCACATGCATCTTGCGTCAGGTTCTTTGATGATTTGCACACAAAAAAATCGGCCCCTCCTTTTTTTGTTGATGATTGGCTCTTTGATAGAAGAAGTGGCTCTTAGAGATTTGGATTAATTTTCAAGAGGGATTTTGCGTGTGCCCTTTGGAGTCAATGTTTGGCAGCTTCTGAATTTTTGAAGAGACAATAGGTTCGGCTCTTTGGAGATTGATTGGCCAATGAAAGAGAATTCGGCTGGCATGGGCTTTTCATTTTCAAAAGGAAGAGATGATGTCCTCTTTGAGATTTTGCAACGAACAAAGAGCTCCCTGGGAATTTTTTTGGTTGGTTGAACATGCGGCACACCTTGGGACGTGCGGCTCTAGGGTTTTCCTTTTTGAGGGAGAAGACCCAAAAAAACTGTTTTTTGCGGCTGCTGCTCTTTTTTTCGGCCTGTAGGGTTTTCTTTTTTAAAAAAGGGGTCTCTCTTTTGGATCGTGCGGCAAAGAAATTGGAGGCACACACATAAGTTATGGCTGACCTAGGCTTTTGTGGCAAGGAAAAGAGATCAAGGGCTAGGATTAATCAGGCTATAGAGAATCCTAGTGATAGGGTGATTTGCAATGGGAATGGAGTTTGGACTTGATACGGAATACGATTAGGGTTTGATTCCAATAGATATGAGTCCACTCAAGCTAGGTTCTCCCCTTTTTCTCCTTTGCACATTGACCAAGTCTCTCCGTGAATTAATCACACGTTCGCCGTTCCTGAAACACTTAACACACACGTTAAAACATTCACACACGTTTGTTATCATCAAACACGAAGTTCACAGATCGTTGCTACCAACATGGCTCACAGGCAGGCCGATACACGAGTCCTCGGGCCGATCTATGGAGAAGAATTGTAAGGTGGAAGATAAGGTCGTTAGAGAGGAATACCTCAGTGTTTTGGGTATCCAAAAAGTGATCCCTTTACATGATGTTCTTCGGGTCGCTTTATAAGAGCCTTCCCCGGCCACGTCTCCTCGACGTCCCCCTCTTTCTCCCCAATGATCCACCACTTTGATGGCACCTTCATGGGTCAGGAAGGTGGGTGTAATAGGTTACTTTAATGGTGATTAAGGGGGGCACGCTTTAAGGGGAGCCATTAACTCCTGCCGGCGTGGGTCAGCGGTTGTACCCGCTTCGGTCCGAGGCCGGCCCGACTCTGAGTCCTCGTGGGGGCCTCATTTTCCCCAAGCTCGTGGCTTGTGACGTAGGCTTGGGCCGTTCGGCCTTGGCCCATCCTGGGAGGGCCGTATCAGTGTCGTTGCCATGGATCGTATCCATTTTTCATACTTAGCTCTTTTCTTTCTTTTTCATTTATGCATTTTTTTTTCATTTCAATTCTTTTGAGCTCTATTTTTTATCCAGGGCAAGACACATCATATCCCTTAAATTTTTCGTTATTTTTCATCCTACATTCACTTTTCAATATTTCATAAAAGATATCTCCAAATGTACAACAACATTTAATACTTGTGGAATTGAAAGTGTAGGTGTAGAAATCGAATTATTCTAAACATTGAATATGTCATGGTTATTTAGAAAATCAAACATGCACATGTAGCTCTAACAATAATACATCAATTCTATATCGATATGAATATCATTCATTAATACCAATTTAATGATTCAAAAGAAAGATACGCATTAAGCACCATTTTTATAGCTTTTTGTATATTTTTTTTGTTTTGTGTTTATCAAGAACTAAAGTATCCTAACAAATGAACTAGCACATAAACACCACAAATCAAGCACACAAAAAGCTATGAAGGTATTCATTATGCTCAAAGAAGAAAACATACCTTCACGATGTCGTTTGGCTAAGGAACTTTTTAATGAAATGCGACGTCCAATCCATAGTTCCTCGCCGCTCCATTTTACCTACACAGAAGATGTTATGTGTGACCTTGGAATCAAACAAGGTCCACTCACGTTGGTCATCACACTCTTAGGAATCCAAATTTGTTTAAATTTTATGTTTTTTCCTATATTTGCAATAATGAGAAGTATGACCAACACAACCACATGTAAAGTACTTTGCATGAATATTTCTAGCTTTTGTTGTCTCAATGTGTACTTTCCTATATTTTGACTTTTTAACACGTTTCAAATTATATCCAAGACCACGCCTATTATTACCATATATTTGGTTTCCAAGAATTTTATCCAAAGATTGTTTCCCCACACCAAATTTCTTAATGGTCAATTCTAGGTTCGTGACTTTAGATTTCAAATAAGTATTTTCGTTCACAAGCAAAGTGCATTTATTTATGAAAGATTTTTTATTGTCATCTTCATTCTTTTTCGTGTTTTCAGCTTTCTTTTCAAACTCAATCATTTTTCCTTTAAGCTTATTTTTTAGCAAGCGCATCTTTTCATTCTGTTTCTAGTTTAACCAATTTTTCTTTATGCATGCTATTTTCTTTTAAAAGCGTAGGACAATTAAGGCAGTCAACTTTTTCATGCAAGCTAGATTTTTATTTTTTCAGCACATCAATGGTAAAATTACATGCAACAAGTTTTTATTTCAGATTATCGATTTCTTTAGACATGTCACAATTTTCTTATTGCAATTCAAAGTTACCATTCCTATATCAATCTAAAGTAGATTCTATCTCATCAATTTCATCTTGCATTCCCTTAAAAATATTCAAAAGTTCAACTTTAGTGCAAGATTTTATCTCGTCGTGCTTTCCCATTAAGCAGAGGGAGGAGTGTTCAGTCTCCTCCTGAGTTTCATCTTCGCTATTGTCATCCCATGTTATCGATACAGATTTTCCTTTCTTTTCAGCGACGTTATTCTTTTCTTGTGGGCAATTTCTCATGAAGTGTCCCTTCTTCCTGCATTTAAAACATTCCATTTTATTAGTAGTATTCTGTTCAGAGGAATTTCTAACATGATTAGATTTGTTAGAGCGACTAAACCTTTGTGCCATCTCAGCTCTTCCTTGGTCGGTTTGATATATCTTCTGAAGTTTCTAACCATCAGTGCTTGCTCCTCATCAAGATCATCTTCGTAATCTTCCTTAGCTTGAAGAGCTAGTGGTTTGGGAGCCTTGGCTTCTGGTTTCTCTTTAGCTTCGATGCTCTGCAGTTCAAGCTCATTGGATATTAAGTTACCTATCAAGTTCTCCACTCTCATCTTTGATAGATCTTTAGCTTCTTGAATGGCTGTGACTTTAGGACGGAAGGAGCTCGGTTGTGCTCTCAAAATCTTTCTCACCTGCTCCAGACTAGAGTATGGCTTACCAAGGGAGCTAGACTTGTAGACGATGTATGTGAACCTCGCAAACATCTCTTTGATGGAATCTGATGGAAGTATGTGGAAGCTCTCATATTCTTTACTCAGCAAAGCAAGTTCGGACTCCTTCACCTACGATGTTCCCTCGTGCATCACCTCCAGCGTATGCCATATTTCCTTTGCAGTTAAACATTGCGATATACGATAAACTTAGCTTTATCCAAAGAGATAATAAGTGCATTCATAACTCTACCATTCAATGAATAAAGTTTTTTATCGGCAGCATCCCATTTATATTTTGGTTTTAGAATTTTAGTGTCTTCAATTTTAATAGTGGGAGGTTCATATCCTTTTTCAACAATGTCCCACGCATCATAGTCATTGGACACTAAATAAATTTTCATTCTCGCTTTTCAATATGCAAATTCTACTTCATTAAACTTAGTGGGTCGGGCAATAGACTGTCCTTCCGCAAATGCTGAATCAGAGATATTCACGGTTAATCTATCTTAGATCCTCTAACCTGCTCTCATACATTGTTGGATTTGGATCTAAGCCTAAAGGGGGATGAATATGCTAATAAAAATATTCATGCACACACACGAAATCACAGGCAGTTATACACCACAAATAATAAGATGCAGGGTAATAAAGACAATCACAGAGTGCACATCAGATTTACCCTGGTTCGGCCGTCGCAACGACTTACTCCAGCTCCAAAGCAGAACTTGCATTAATATGTTATTGGGTACAACTATAATGAGCTACGAGCCCCAACTCAACTCTCACCTAGTTCGTACCGCACTCCCCAAATTGCTAAACACTATCAATTTTGTAAATGCTCTCTCTTGACAAGCCCAACTTGTCAAGACCCTCTTGTCTAGCCCCAACTTGACAAGACCCCAAAAGAATGTAAAGTTTTACCTACAAAGATCTATACAACAAGTACACGAATATAAAGAAATAAGAGTTTAGAAAGGATCAGTTCGTGTGGGTGTAGTCGTCTCTGTCAATCAGCTCAAGTCAGATGTGATCTGACAAAATGTAGTCGACACAGCCATCTCTGGATGATGCTATGAAGTTGCGGCTATGTTGATGAACCTGTTGGACGCAACGAACTAGGATCTTTAGTTTGATGATGACAAATGTGTGTTGTTATTTAACGTGTGTGTTAAGTGTGTTTCAAGAATGGCAAAGTTGGTATTCTAAGCGTTGGAGAAAGTGGTGTGCACAAAGCAAGGTAGACTTAGTCAAGTCATGAAAAAAAGATGTGGACCAAGTCTAATTGACTAAGGAGATTGGATCAATTCAAACCAATTTGATATTTGATCAAATCAATTATGGAGATTTGTTCAAACCCAATTTCTTTTCAAACTCCTAATCAAAATCCAAATCAAATCGCATCCATATCCCTAATGTGTTACAAATTCCTTGATCCTAGGGACTCCTTCCCATCCATACTTAAAACTCATGCATCAATAGGAGAGGGATACCCAAAAGGTAATAACGCAACTCCTACACAAACAAAAAAAACCATCTATTCTATAAAACACAACCTTTTTTGAATTTTGTCCCAGTCATATGTCCAGTCATATTGCTTTGTCCCAGTCATATGCTGAGTAGGATATAATTTTTTAACTTTTGAAATTTTGGCCTCACATTTGTCCTCATTGGCCTTTCACCTCAATTCATATCACGCACACTGTCAACATTTCTCAGTGAAAAATGGTGGAGGGAAAATTGGAGGGAAATCTTGGAGGGAAAAAATGGTGAAGTGAAATCTTGGAGGGAAAAATGTTGATGTGCTCGGAGATGCCTCCTCAGTGACGTCCTCAAGCAAAAAAACCCTCATCTTCACGGTGACAACCCAGTGGGAATTTGGAGGGAAATCTTGGAGGGAAAAATGGGTTGATGTGATCGGAGATGGCCTCCTCAGAGACGTCCTCCAAAAATCCTCAGAGATGGCCTCCTCAGAGACTGGCCCTTTTCTTCTTCACGTCCTCATCTTCCATCCTCATCTTCCATCCTGCAAAAAATCAAGCCATCTTCTTCACGGCCTTCATCTTCTTCACGGCCTGCAAAAAATCACCACGCAAAGCCCTCATCTTCTTCACGGCCTTCTTCACGTCCTGCAGCAAAGCCCTCATCTTCAACCTCTCCACGCAAAGCCATCATCTTCAACCTCATCCTCCACGCACTTCAGGCGGTGAGTTATTTTGGGAACACGTTGACATCTACCTCATTTTCATATTTAATTTATGCCAGAATTTCCAAATTTGAGTTATATCAAATTTTATCAGAATTTTCAGGATGTGAGGATGAATGATACTTCAGTTTGAGAATGATGAATTTTCAGAATTTTAAAAGTTTGTCCTCATAATTTTAAAAGTTTGAGTTATATCAAATTAAAAGTTTGTCCTCATAATTTTCAGAATTTTAAAATTTTAGTTAACTCATAGTTTGTCCTGTGAGTTATATACTTTAGTTATTCTGAAAATTTTAGTTTGTCCTCACATTTTATCAGAAAATTTGTCCTCATAGTTGAAATTTTGAGTCATAGTTGATACTTCATAGGATGAATGATACTTTTACTTGATTTTCAGGATTTTATCAGAATTTTCAAACCTCATATATCAAGAATCCATCCTGTTTGTGAATTATTCACATTGTGAAATTTTATCCTGTTTGTGAAAATCCATCCTGTTTGTGAATTATTCATAGGATGATTCATAGGCCATTCCATACTAAAATATCCATTTTTCACAATCCATCCATTTTCATATTTAATTTATGCCAGAATTTCCAAATTTGAGTTATATCAAATTTTATCAGAATTTTCAGGATGTGAGGATGAATGATACTTCAGTTTGAGAATGATGAATTTTCAGAATTTTAAAAGTTTGTCCTCATAATTTTAAAAGTTTGAGTTATATCAAATTAAAAGTTTGTCCTCATAATTTTCAGAATTTTAAAATTTTAGTTAACTCATAGTTTGTCATGTGAGTTATATACTTTAGTTATTCTGAAAATTTTAGTTTGTCCTCACATTTTATCAGAAAATTTGTCCTCATAGTTGAAATTTTGAGTCATAGTTGATACTTCATAGGATGAATGATACTTTTAGTTGATTTTCAGGATTTTATCAGAATTTTCAAACCTCATATACCAAGAATCCATCCTGTTTGTGAATTATTCACATTGTGAAATTTTATCCTGTTTGTGAAAATCCATCCTGTTTGTGAATTATTCATAGGATGATTCATAGGCCATTCCATACTAAAATATCCATTTTTCACAATCCATCCATTTTCATATTTAATTTATGCCAGAATTTCCAAATTTGAGTTATATCAAATTTTATCAGAATTTTCAGGATGTGAGGATGAATGATACTTCAGTTTGAGAATGATGAATTTTCAGAATTTTAAAAGTTTGTCCGCATAATTTTAAAAGTTTGAGTTATATCAAATTAAAAGTTTGTCCTCATAATTTTCAGAATTTTAAAATTTTAGTTAACTCATAGTTTGTCCTGTGAGTTATATACTTTAGTTATTCTGAAAATTTTAGTTTGTCCTCACATTTTATCAGAAAATTTGTCCTCATAGTTGAAATTTTGAGTCATAGTTGATACTTCATAGGATGAATGATACTTTTAGTTGATTTTCAGGATTTTATCAGAATTTTCAAACCTCATATACCAAGAATCCATCCTGTTTGTGAATTATTCACATTGTGAAATTTTATCCTGTTTGTGAAAATCCATCCTGTTTGTGAATTATTCATAGGATGATTCATAGGACATTCCATACTAAAATATCCATTTTTCACAATCCATCCTGTTTGAAAATATCCATTTTTGATTTTCACAATGTGATATTAGGCCATTCCATACTAAAAGTATCATTCATCCTATGAATTATCCTGTTTGAGATAATTTCACAATGTGAATTATCCTGATATATGAGGTTTGAAAATCCATCCTGTTTGTGAATTATTCACATTGTTGATAAAATCATCCTATTGTGAAACCTCATATATCAGAATCATCCTATGAATTATCCTGTTTGTGAAAATCCATCCTGTTTGTGAATTATTCACATTGTGAAATTTTATCAGAATTTTCACACGTTGACATCAGTTTGAGAATCTTGATATGTTGTATATCTGTGAATGGATATCTTGATAAAATCCTGTGAATACATTCACTAAAATCCTAAATACTTCAGTCACTTTGGTTGAATTTGGTATGTTGTATCCATTCACAGATTCACTAAAATCTGTTTGTGAATTCACTAAAATCTGTGAATGGATATATTTTTGTGAATCTGTGAATGCAGTGTGGATTTTTGTGAATGCAGTGTGGATATCTTGATATGGATTTTCATATCACTAAAATCTGTGAATGGATATCTTTGTTATGGATATTTTTGTGAATGCCTTCTTCACGTCCTGCAGCAAAGCCCTCATCTTCAACCTCTCCACGCAAAGCCCTCATCTTCAACCTCATCCTCCACGCACTTCAGGCGGTGAGTTATTTTGGGAACACGTTGATATCTACCTCATTTTCATATTTAATTTATGCTTTTTGATTTTAGAATTTTATCAGAATTTTCAGAATTTCCAAATTTGAGTTATATCAAATTTTATCAGAATTTTCAGAGTTATATGAAATTTTAGTTGATACTTCATAGGATGAATGATACTTTTAGTTGATTTTCAGGATTTTATCAGAATTTTCAAACCTCATATATCAAGAATCCATCCTGTTTGTGAATTATTCACATTGTGAAATTTTATCATGTTTGTGAAAATCCATCCTGTTTGTGAATTATTCATAGGATGATTCATAGGCCATTCCATACTAAAATATCCATTTTTCACAATCCATCCTGTTTGAAAATATCCATTTTTGATTTTCACAATGTGATATTAGGCCATTCCATACTAAAAGTATCATTCATCCTATGAATTATCCTGTTTGAGATAATTTCACAATGTGAATTATCCTGATATATGAGGTTTGAAAATCCATCCTGTTTGTGAATTATTCACATTGTTGATAAAATCATCCTATTGTGAAACCTCATATATCAGAATCATCCTATGAATTATCCTGTTTGTGAAAATCCATCCTGTTTGTGAATTATTCACATTGTGAAATTTTATCAGAATTTTCACACGTTGACATCAGTCTTTAACTTCTTTTCCAATTTCCATTTTGCCGGCACTTGGTTTTGCAGTGGAGCACAGAGTCCTCTGATCTCTCCATCTACTCGAACTCTATGGTGGAGAGATAGGTGGATCAGCAGTAGAAGGCCAACTTCTCTTTCCACTAAATAGTTAAAGGACTATGTGATCAGTTAAAGGAAGAGCAGCAGCAGAATGATCTCTCCATCTACTCGAACTCTATGGTGGAGAGACAAGAGTCGCTTAAGTATCTGTTCCTTCAAAGCTGTAAGAAAGTTGCAAATTTTCATTTCACACACCCTATCTTTTTATTATTATTTTCATCCTAAATCGGGGTTTTGATCTAATCACAACTTCTCTTTCCTGTGTATGAAACAAGGGAGGAAATAAGAAGGCCGCAAGATCAAGGGGAAAAAGGGATAAAAATTATCCAAAAAACCTAGCTTTCTTTTAATTACGAATTCACCCTCAGTTTTGGTCCCTCTTATTTGAATCTAAATCAATCTTTTAAAATCCTTGAAGTTTGCTCCTTTTTTTGTTTGTAGAGGAGAGATTTAAGGAATCGAGCGATATTGTTCCGAAGTATCTCGCTGGGGTTCCAGTGAGTATCAATTTCCACTGTCTCTGAAGATCCTCTTATTTTGTTTTCATTTCTTCTGAGTTGTGCAATAATTGCAGCTCTTTGCTATAGGTTTGTGTAAAAATTATCCAAACCCCCTAGCTCTTTTCGAAGTATCTTGATGGTGTCCAAAGATATTTTTTTCCCATATGAAGATCTGCTTAATAATTGTAGCTCTTTGTAATAGGTTTATGAATTGCCTGATATCTTTGGAATTTGCAAAAACTAATTACTTTTGCGATTTTGGATGTTTTGTTGTTTCTGGAAGATGCTCAACCAGTCTTGCAATCTTATCTGTTAATGCTCAACCAAGATGCTCACTCCTTTTCCTTTTTCCTTTTTTCTGTTATTGTTTAGGACTTTTGGTAACTCCTTTAGCTTTATATCATAGCAGTAACAAGGGTGTTACTCACATTTGTTTGGAATGTTTTCTATGTCAAATTGCATTCTTAACAAAGCTGGTGTTTCTTAAGCCATTCCAGATTATGGGTTTACGGCTCCTTTTGGTGTGTACAATTTCAGTTTTGTCAAAACTGGCATTCAAAACTGGAATTCAATTTGAATTCCAGTTTTGAATACAAAACTGTCATTTTTGAATTCCAGTTTTGATAAATACAAAAATGTACAAGTTCAGTTTTGATGTATACAAAGCTTTATAGAATACAATTAAAATTTTGATGTGTCCAGTTTTGATATGACAAAACTGGAATTCAAATCTCAATCATTTTTTATGTGTACAGTTTTGAATATGCTTAATTGTACAGAGCTATGATTTTAATATGGCAAATGCATGTTCATGTGCAGCCAATGCATATTGATGTGTAGAACATGAAAACATATTTAATCATTGTGTAGAAATATGTGGTAAATTTTAATATGCTTAATTGTTGTTTCTATGCTTAATTGTACGGAATGAAATTGGAATCTCAATAACAATTAAGCATATTTTGATGTGTACAATTTTGAATCTCAATCAAAATTGGAACCTGTTAACCGCATAGAAGCATAAGGTAAATTTTAATATGCTTAATTGTTGTTTCTTTGCTTAATTGTACAGAATGAAATTGGAATCTCAATAACAATTAAGCATATTTTGATGTGTACGATTTTGAATCTCAATCAAAATTGGAACCTGGTTCAGTTTGTCAACTTAACAATGTGTACAGTTTCCATTTTATTCTTCTTTTAATGAAAAGGATCGGATTTTAGCCAAAAACATTATAACAAAAGTCTAAAAAATACAAGGATAAAGTTTTCAGGATAATAAAATATGTACCCGTAGGAATTCCCAAGAGCAACAAATGAAGAAAAATGCCAGATGAACTATTATGAATAAATCATGGCTGCATATAAATAAAATTGTTATTTATAGGAAGCACACAAGAACCTAACCCCAAAGTCAAATTTGAACCTAACCCCAAAGTCAAATTTGACACCTACTTCAATCATTTTAGACATATAATACCATGTGAAGATTCACATGAGTTGTTGAAGTAAAATCTAGAACAACCTTTCAAAATGTTAAGTAATTAGTAATGTATTGCAAATAAGAATCAATTTTAGTTCAGTGTTCATATATGTGACATCATTGTGTTTTTGGATTATATTCAGAAACATTAAAATTCAATCTTCTGTCTTTCACTATATACCATAAAGAGGCAGGTCTTTGTTGAAGTTGTATCTCACATACATTCAAACATATCCGTGGTATGCAAAAGCTATATAATCGGTTGAGTCCCACATTCAAACATTAATCGAAACAAATATGGTCCAACAACATAATTCCTAAACATTGAAATCTCTCCACTGAAACTAAGCCACTTACGCCATAACTTCAGCATAACAAGTAACCTACAAACAATGATCCCAAAAGCACCAACTAAAAATCAATGAAACATAAACTTGGCCCCTCACCAAACAGTACAAATGATGCAAACAGACTATAATTAGCCCAAATTATCATTTGGTATTCTAGAATTCATCCGAAAAATGACAACATAAATGATTTTAAAAGAAAAAATGGAATCTCACCAGCAACAATCCTGCAGCCTGGCGCAAAGATAAAGGTTGGGGGATCACCTTTGACTATAATTGGAATCACCCTATGCTTGCGAAGTTGAGAAGGGGGGAATGTTTACTTTACTATTGATGAGGTTCAACAAGCTTCCAAAGAGCATAACATGGAAGATGTTCTTCTTGAGGATATTATCAAGGAATTTGACCAAGATAATGTAAGTATAAATAAATGTAACAGTATACTCAGTTAAAAGTAGTTCTTAATTTGTTGCAATTTAGCATGCAGATGTCTAAAGTTTGCATATCTCATGTTGGAATGCATGAATGGCAGATTGTGCATGTATAGGATGTTTGCATATCTCATGTTGCATATCTCCTGAAGTGAGTGCTTTCTTTGGGATTTCAGTGTTCTTTTCGAAAATTACGTATTTTTGTTGAACAATAGGATTTGATCGGTTGTGAGTTGTGTAATTTGTGGTGTTGTAGGAGAATTTGCAACAGTCGTTGATTGATGAGAAGGCGAGGGACCAGTTTGTTATTAATGCCAATGCATTTACTGAATATTTTCCATGGCAAGATCAAATCCCAACTCCCATGGAGCATCGGCTATAAAATTTGCCGCCAGATCTATTTATTTGAAGGATATGGCCAAGAGGGTTGTGGACTTCGAAAATAATTCACATGTTTGAGTTTCTCCACTTCGCTAGCCTGCACTACATAGTCCTCTTCAATTTCCAGGGCCATGCCATTTTCAGTTTTTAACATCATCACTATCTTGATCTTAATTACATGGTTTAGTTGTAAAATTAGGAAGGGGCTGAAATTTATTTGAGAATTTAGTTTTCAATCACACAACTCTATTTCATATGTATGGTACAATTTGAACTACTTAGATCTCAAATCAATAGGCATGATGTTAGTAAGCAATTTGGCTGAGACCTTATGTTTTTTTATCAGAATATTTTTAACATACTCCCACTTCGGTTTACCTTTCGTTACATAAAATATGGCATCTTAAAGAACCGTAGATGAAATCTGTCCAGCAAATACAAAATAAGTTTGCAAAATTTTATTAGCCTCAATCGAAATGATGCACTTATGTTCACCTTTTGCATGTGCTCTGAAATAAGGTCGTACTTCTTCTGCATGTTGGGCAACCCGGATGGTTGAACCTATATAATAATCCATATCTAATCAAATTTGGTGTAAATATTTAGAGAAAAGGCGCATAATGCAGATTGAATGATGCAAATACTAAGAAAAGAACATAATAAAAAAGATATAGCATGCGTATCAGTGAGTTAACCAATAAATTTCCTTTATTTTTTAATTTTATTCGGTGTAGGCAACAATTACAGATGCAAAAAGATGCAAAAATATGATTTTTCCACTTAATTAGTCAGAAGCGGTTGAAAGAATCTGGTTTGCATATGTTATGTATTGTGTGACAAAACTCGGCAAGTCAAATCAAGAAGGAAGCCAGATCAAACTGTTTCAGATTTTGAGATCAGCCAGACTTACGCAAGTCTTTATGAATGCTCTACAGAAAGTAAAAAAACTGGTGTTTTGTATTAAATATGATTGTTCTGATGTTTTTTTATGGAGTGTTGTGGATTTCTTCAAAGAGATGTCGAAATATGCCACAGTTTATGCTTAAAGTTGTCTGAAGTCTCAGTGGCATGTACAATGCTGATTGAGAGAAGAGACTACAGGTTGGCTTCCTAAATTGGTATACCTCATACTGACTTTTATGCTTTGCTTTTAAGCAATTAATGACCTTGGGTTCTTTATTTTCACGAGCAGTTGACAGAGTTATATGCGAGTGTGATTTAGTTAAATCAAGTTAGCAGGTGAAGCTTTGCTACCAAATTCCTCGGCTACTCTATGCTTTTAGATAGGTCAGTTATATTCTTCGTATTTCATCATCGTTAAATTGATAAAATAAAATTTAATCACAACACAGTTTGTGATGTATTGTTAGCACGGCCAGTTTCAACTTCTGCCTCATGTTAAATGGTAAAATTTTCATCCATGAAACATTTAAATTAATTCATATGACTACATTTATTATGAGCTTATCAAGTGGTTGTAGTTTTACCAATTATGTTTTCTTGCAAGGAATTACTTGAAAAAATTTTGTGATGCAATGACATCATACTGTTCAGTAAATTGAGCCTCTCATTTGATGGGGGGAATTGGAATCCTCTAAGGCAAAGGTTGGATAGCTATTACTATACTGTGGAGCAACATGTTTTGGACCAAAGTGAAACCAGTGATATAATGTGCAATGGGTTACCAAGTGTTTCTCTTCTCCATAACAACTATGCTACAATAGGTAAAAACCTGTGTGTTTTGTTCCTAAGAATATGATATATGATTTGCTATGGTTGTTGATGGTCCTTTTTTGTTTATATAATTTACTTTGATATTTGGTAATGATGTGCTTGGTTGCATAGAATTAGATTGGAATAGTAAAGCAACCAAGAAGAGAATCTGAGAAAGCGAGTTCAATTTTTTTGCTCTGATTATGCAACCTTCAAATGGGGAGTACTTTTAATTTCACCGAACTATTATGTTATGGCTAAATTTCTCTCTTTCCCTTCACTTTCTTTTGTATAACAGAACAATGGAAGTTAAGTCCCTAATTGCATCATTATCTTTAAACCACACATGACATAAGTCAAGAATCGCGGTTTATTTGTAGTATACATGATATTTTTTTGTAACAGTACATATAGAGGAAGTTTTCATTATTAGTGTTTTCGTTTTAATCATGCTACAAAGAGGTTTTGTACTGAATTGGATAAGGCATGCAATAAGGTATGACTAATGTTTCTAAAAAAACTTTCCACCTAATTGAATTATGTATTTCTTTCTTTGATGGTATCGAGAACCGTAATTTATTTCAAAATTCTACACTTCATGTGTCAAGTAACTATTGACTTTTCTTGAATCGAAAGTTGATTAAATCCAACCAACAAGTTGGTTCTCTTGGACTTTGTGCGATTGAAGCATGGTTTGGTGTATACTGTTGGTCAAATATGCAAAGCCTCCTCATAAGTTGCTATATAATTCATACTAATTTTATCTCCTTTTTTTTATTTGTAATAAGATACAGATCGATCGCTAATCACGAACCATGGATTCCGGTAAGCAACTGCATCTGTCTCTAATCTCTTCGGGATTCAAGGGATCAATCGCTTCTCGATATTACTTTCCGAATGTAACTTTTTTGTCCTTTTTCTCGATGGTTTTCAGATGTGGACATGTAGGATTTTTGATTCGAGGACTCAGAAGAGGAGCCTGAAGAACAAGATGTTGATATTGAGAACCAATATTACAACTCTAAAGGTAAAATTTTTTGTCATTGCAAAGTTAATTGGGTTGTGATATGAGTAAATCACATTCAATTTATTCTATGAGATGTATTTGGTGGTTGAATTGAATCTTGATTAGAAATTTCTATTTGATAGAATGTGCAATATAATTCATGCTAATTTTATCTCCTGATTTTTATTTGTAATAGGATACAGACCGATCACTATTCACTAATCATTAACCATGGGTTCCGGTGAGCAACAACATCTATCTCTAATCTCTTCTGGATTTTGGGGATCAATCGCTTCTCGAGATTACTTTCCGAATGTAACTTTTTAGTCTTTTTTTCTTAGTGGGTTCAAATGCGAACATGGAGGATTATGGATTCGAGTATTTACGAGAGGAGTTTGAAGAATAAGATGTTGATATTGAGAACCAATATTAGAACTCTAATTGTAAAAATTTTGGTCCTTGAAAAGGTTATTGGGTTGTGATATGAGTAAATCATATTCAATTCTATTCTACGAGATGTATTGGGTGGTTGAATTTGTTCTTGACTGGAAATTTGTATTTGAGAGAATGTGATATATGATTCATACTAATTTTATATCATGTTCTTTATTTGCAGTGTAATACAGTCAATAATATGCTCTTAAATTCAGTTATCAAGGTCCATGATAGTTTTCCTTTTTTTTTCTTTATTTGAAAATATTTAGCCATTTGAGCGGAGTTTTGATTTCTTTAAGTGTCCAATAATATCATTAGATAAAAGTGGTTTAGCAATGAATGGAAGTATTTAGTTTTGTAAATGGAGCACTCACTTAATAAGTTAGTTGTTTTAGGTACCATAATCCTGTTAGTTGTTTTAGGTACCATAATCCATATGGAGTCTTAATGAACAATAATTTTAGGAGTAGTCTATATGTGAATTCTTCATACGTTACTAAGTTTTCAAACTTGGATTTGGGTTCTGTAAATTTCTCTCTCCCTAACATTTTGAGGAGAACTAAATATGACGTGAATTAAATTTTGGGGAAAACTGAATAATTTTTATGGGTAACTAAATAACAATTATTGAACTTTAATTGTTGACGTTGGTTTAAAATTAAGAGCTTCAAGATTTTGAAGGACGGATATATTAAACGAACAGTGCCCTTAGGGCATGGATTAAATCTGGAGGGAACTACTTTTTGGGAAAAATTTTGGGGGAACTAAATTCTCGGGGAGAACTAAATTTTGGACGAACTAAAATTGTTGGAAAAATTAAATAACAATTATTGTGCTTTAATTATTATTGTTCGTTTAAAATTAGGGATCCAAGATCTTATGGGGAGAAACATTTTAAATGAACCGTGCCCTTAGGACACAGGTTATGACTATCTATTATACATTTGACATCCTTTTTTGAATTCTATGGCTGACTAAGACAAGCTGACTAGGCTAAACATGTTGATAGAAAGATGGTTGAGATTTAATCTTAGGAAATCATCGGTTGAGATGAGAGTTTGTGAAAATTTTGGGAGGAAAAACTTTTGTATTTTGGGGGAAACTTTTTGGAGAAAAAATATCCATTCATTTATGTGATTTAATTTGGTAATGAAATTCGAGATCTTTGAATTTAAGAGGTCTTGGAAGTTGAACAGCCAGGCATTTGTGTGATTTAATTTACAATATTTATAACAATAATAAGGAAAGAAACAAATCATCCTTATCTATCCGGGCATTTGACTTCATCGAGAATAAAAGAAACAAAATGGATAACAGAACGTCGTTATTAATACACTCACACCAGGCCCCGCATAAAGTCATTATTAGGGCGCCCGCGCACCGATTTTTTTACGCTAATTTGTTGTCCTACGACGAAAGTGCCCGTGCCGAATTTGTTGTTCTATGCTAATTTGTTGTTTCATGCCGAATTTGTTGTTTCTCGCCGACTTTGTTGTTCTGCATGCTAAATTTATTGTTCCACTTCGAAGGCACCCGCGCTGAATTTGTTGTTCTACGCGAATTTGTTGTTTCGCGCCAAAGGCGCCCGCGCCGATTTTTTTACTCTAATTTGTTGTTCCGCGCCGAAGGCGCCCGCACCGAATTTGTTATTCTGGTCGAAGGTGCACGTGCGTCTAAATATTTTTACGCTAATTTGTTATTCTTTTAAATTTTGGCTGTGGAAATAATTTTTTGGGGAACAAAGATTTCGCGGGAGAAAATCGGAAGTGAACCGTGCCCGTGGGCACGGGTTATGACTAGTACCTCTATATAAAGCCCCGTATCAAAGATAGAAAGGCCAAGGGGGATACACAAATTATTGCGGCCAATACACGAACGAAACCCCTAGCTATCATCTTCTAAGCCGCAACAAACTTCTCAAAGCCAAAATCCCTTCCCCAAGCCGTAAACTTTGACTCCAAATTCATCAAGGCCACAAGCTCTCCCTCGTACAAAACTCCTAGCGGCAAGATCACAAGCTTTTGCAAGCCGCAAGGATCTCATCTCTTTCAAACACCCATCAAAGAGAATATCCTTGTCGTCGAGGAGCTGCTACATCTTCATCATCCTCAAGGCATCTATGACGCACAGAGTTGCTGCTACATCTTCATCTTCTCGCCTTGTAGTTGCCATGAGTCCGCATCCTCAAGGCCTGATGTACCACGAAGCCATCTTCACCGCCGGAGAAGCCGCTGTGGAAGCCGGCGAAGTCAAAGATCATCCTCACCCTCACGAAGTCGACACCGAAGAGAGATATCGGAGTGAAGCCACCAGTGTCGTCATTGAAGCCTTTCCCTTGAGCCCTCACCGCCAAAGAAGTGCTGTCGAAGCAATCGCCGTAGAGTGCTGTTGTCGATGCTCGAAAGACTGCCCCCTGCCATAGAGAGACATGCCCTAACTCGAGTCAGAGACTGCCGTGAGGATGAAGCATTGTCGTTGCCGCTCTCTTGATCTCACTAGAGAGCTGTACGCTATCGAGGCGTTGTCCTGCCAAGGAAGCACCGTCGATGTGGACCACTGGAGAAGTTGAAACCCACGCCAAAGCTCGATGTCGAGTTGCCAACGTCAAGCATCTTCTCATCATCGTCGGAGAAGCTCACCGCCTTGCCGCTCTCGTCGTCTGAGTTATGTCGCCACTGCAGCAAGACATCGAAGTCAGAGACCATCGTCGACTCCTTTCCGTCGAAGTACTAGCTGCCGAAGAAGAAGTCTCCGTCGTCGTCCTCGAAGAAGTCACTGTCGAAGAGATCTTGCACTGCATGCCCTAACTCTGATCGGAGAGAATGAGAGACGAGTGAACGACACGCTGACATGGACGGGACTTCGAGCAGTCGAAGAAAACTAAAGGGAGCTGACGTGGAAAAAGGATTTAAGGGAGTTGCCTTGCGCACAGACCGCTTATAAATAGGTTTGAACTGGGGATTGCTTTACACACAGATTGTTTTGTGGACTCAATTTCAAAGGGCCACAACTTTAGATCCATGAGTCTGATTGATCCACCGTTTGCACCAGACTGAAGCTGACGCCATACTGAACGACAGAGATGACACACCATCACAATCTGAGTATTTCTAAACTCTTTACTTTATCATTGTATTTGTGATTGTGTGTAAATCTCTGTAGAAAAAACTTTACCAATATTTGTGTTATTTGGGACTTGTCTGGTTGGGGCTAGACAAGAGGGTCTTGACGTGTTGGTGCAGTCAAGATACGCATTTACTAGGTTGATAGAGTTCTGTACTTTGTTAAGTGTGGTATAGTCTAGGTGGGGAGTTGGAGCTAGGACCCCATTGTAGGTGTACATAAGGAACTTATTAATTCTAGTATTTGCTTGGGGCTGGACGTAGGCCGTTGGTGCGACCGAACCAGGGTAAATCTGTGCGTATTCTGTGATTGTCTCTTATTTACTCTGCTTGTGCTTTTAACTGCGTGTGTTTTCTTGTGGGTTGCACGAGAATTTTTTAGTAGCCTATTCACCCCCACTCTAGGCTAGGATCCAGATCCAACAAGTGGTATCAGAGAAGGTTTTAGGATCTAGCCTAGGATTGACCATGAATCTCATTGATAGTGCTTTTGCTGAGGGTCAGTCCATATCTCGTCCCCCTAGATTTAATGGAGTAGATTATGCTTATTGAAAGAATCAAATGAGAATCTACTTAATTTCTATTAACTATAAAGCTTGACAAATTGTTGAAAAAGGATATAAACCACCTGTCATTAAAATTGAAAATGTTGAGATGCTTAAAACTGATGATAAATGGGATGATAATGATTGGAGGCTTTATTCTCTTAATGCTAAAGGTATGAATACTCTCATTTGTTCATTAGATAAATCTGAATTCAATCGTATCTCACATTATCTAACTTCGCATGAAATATGGTATACATTGGAGGTGACGCAAGAGGGAACGTCACAGGTGAAAGAGTCTAGACTTGCACTTCTGAGCACAGAGTACGAGGGATTTCGCATGCTACCATCAGAGACCATATCAGAGATGTTTTCGAGGTTCACCAACATCGTCTACAAGTCTAGTTCGCTCGGTAAGCCATATTCTAGCCTTGAACAGGTGAGGAAGATATTAAGAGCATTGCCATCCTCTTTCAGGCCTAAAGTCACCGCCATCCAAGAAGCGAAAGATTTGTCACAGATGAGGGTGGAGGAATTGATAGGTAATCTAATGTCCCACGAGCTTGAATTGCAAAATATTGAAGAAAGAGAGAAACCTGAGGAGAAGAAAAAAGCTTCAAAGCCACTTGCTCTGAAAGCTAGCGAAGATGAAGATGATGATGAGGAGATGTCGCTAATGGTTAGAAATTTCAGAAAGTTCGTCAGAACTCTTCAAGGAAGATCAGAAATGCATAATAGATCAGAAGGTTCATTCGCTCTAACACTTTTAATTACGATAGAAATTCTTCTGAACAAGATTCTGCTAATAGAGTTGAATGCTTCAAATGCATGAAAAAGGGACACTTCGCGAAGCAATGCAGACAATAAACTGCTCAGGTTGCTAAAGATAAAGAAAAAACCAAGATGCTAACTTGGGACATGGACAACGAAGCTGAGGATGAGAATGAAGAGGTGGTAGCCCACTCCGCCGTCGTCTGCTTAATGGCAAACAATGATGAGGTAAATTCCTTCACTAAAGCCGAATTGTTAGATGTTTGTAAAGGAAAGCAAAATGAGATTAATGAGCTAGAACTCACGTTGAATGATTATAAGGATGCTAGCTTTAAATTTCAAAAAGAAAACTGTGACATTTCTGATGAAGTGGATATTCTTAAAGAGAAACTGGTTGCATTTAACGCTAAAATTGCGTCACTAGAAAAAGAAAAAGTTAACATGCCTGAAAAAGCTACTTGTCTTACTTGTCCCTACTTATTGAATGATATTAGCATGCTTAAGCAAGATTTGACTAAGTTCGAAACTGAAAAAGACTATGTGATTAGAGAGCTTAATGATATATTCTACATGTTGGATAATGACTTTAAAAGAAAAATGATTGAGTTTGAAAAGAAGGAAGAGGAAAACAAGAGAGCCTTTATAAGTAAATGTACTTTGCTTGTGGATGAGAATAAATTATTAAAATCCAAAGTTTCTAATCTGGAAGTGTCATTAAGAAAATTTTCAATTGGTAAACATTCGTTGGATACCATACTTGAAAATCAATTATATGGCAATAATAGAAGAGGACTTGGATTTGGTTTGAAAAACATTGAAAAGCCCAAATTTAAGAAATTCCACAATGTGCCTTCTATTGTGAAAAATATGCATGCAAAGTGCTTTACTTGTGATAGTGTTGGTCACACATCCTATTATTGTAAGTTTAGGAACACAAACATAAAGTTCAAACAAGTGTGTGTTCCTAAAACTTTAATGGCTAACACTAGTGGACCTTGTTGGATTCCAAGGTCACACTTAACACATGTCATGTAGGTGAGGTGGAGATTTGGCGAGGAGCAATAAATTGAAAGTTGTTGAATATTAGACTCCCCGGATTTGGTTTTGGATGATGAGCAAACAATAAATACTTCATGAACTAACAATTTGTGAGCGCAGTATTGGAGATCGTCGCCAATTTCACGAGAATATTCAAAGCGACATCTCAACACTTCCAAAAGCTCGTATTCAAGCCTAAAGCTTCGTTGAAGATCTTACGACGCTTTGGAAGTAATGAAGATTCAATCGAAGCTCTCAAAGACCGTTTATTAAGGTTTTATTTATAGTCTTTTAGTTTCGATTGATAGAATGTTAAGCCTTGAGTATATCTTACGTTTCTATCTTCATTACGCTCATTTCGTAGCTCTAGAATTCTTGCACAAGGTCACTCTAACTTCCTCGAAGCGTCGCGCTTCGATTCGGACTTTGTTGTGCATGTTAGTTGGTACAAGAACAAGTACTGACCGACTAGATGGTGATCTAGTCGGTCGGCCACTGTTCTTGGACCGACTAGTTTCAGTCAGTTAATTCTTAGCTCTTTACTGTTTACAGTTAGTCGGTCTATGTTGACTCACCGACCGACTAGTTTGTGAACTAGTCGGTCAGTGATGCTTCTTTGACCGACTAGTTGAGACTGACTGTTCACTCTAAAATTCTCCTAAGCTACTGTTTACCGTTAGTCGGTCTAAGAATGTTTGATGACCGACTAGTTGACAATCTAGTCGGTCAACTTTTGTTCTTGGACCGACTAAGTCAACTTGCCTTCAGACTATGTTGTTTTGCCTCTTAGTCGGTCTACGTTCATTGGATGACCGACTAGTTGTGAAACTAGTCGGTCAGACAGTGTTCTTGGACCGACTAGTTTTCTAGGTCTGAAATTCTGTCTCTTCTCAGATCTGCTCTTAGTCGGTCCATGCTTTGTGACTGACCGACTAGTTGATGAACTAGTCGGTCAGTGAGTGTTCTTTGACTGACTAGATCTCACAGATTTCTTTCCGTTGGAGATTGACCTAACTTGTTTTTATGGGACCCTATAAATACGAACCTAGGTCATTTCTATCTTCAACAGAGCTGCCATTAAGAGATTCATTGAGTTCTAAAGAGATAGCTATTCTCCCTCAAATCTAAAGCTCTCTTCCTCACAAGAAACCCATTCTCTCTCATTTCTAGATCTAGAGAGAAGCTTGTTCTTGGTGAGCTCTTCAAGCTATTGCTTGATTCAAGTTTCCAAATCTTCCCTAGGCACCCATTGCTGCTCATTTCCTTGGTGCTAGGGTTTGGTAACTTCATCTTCCTCAAATCCTTCATTCCACCTTTTGGGTAAGAAAAACTCAAGGTATAGGATTTTGTGGTAAGAGTATTTATTTCATATTAAACTCTTTTATATTGCTTATTGGCTCTCTCGGTTGTGAGAGAAGTTTGTGATCCTGGGTTGTGGGATTCACTTTGCCATTGCATGTATGATTTGATCTTGTGAAGGTTTTTCACAAGATATTCATAGTGGAAATCTTGAGTTAGGGTTTCTAACTCAAGTATCCGGAAGGGATCCGGGTGGTTGGGACGTAGGATCACCGGGAACAAGTCGGGGAGACTTGGGTGGATCCGAACCCATTAACTTCATTTGTTAGCATTGTTAATTTCATTGTTGTCATTCAATTTAAGCTTCCGCAAATTGACTTGGTAGTTGTGTGCAATTTAATTTGGAATAATACGCCTTATTATTTTAAAGTACTATTCACCCCCCCCCCCCCTCTAGTACTTGTGCAGTAGCTGGTAGGGCATTACATTTGGTATCAGAGCCAGATACTCAGCTATGTCTGCCAACGACAACAAGACCGTGCCTCCACCTTCCAACTACGACACCTTCAGGAACCGTGAAGGAGCGTCATCGGTGATGGAAGGACATTCCTCTACAAGGCCTCCATTCTTCAACGGTACCAACTACGGGTACTGGAAATGTCGGATGGAAACCTTCCTCCGAAGTGCATCTTTATGGAGGACTACAATGAAGGAGTACAACGAGCCCGAAGAAGAAGATTTTGAGAAATGGACTACCGCGGAGGTCGCCGCGGAGGTAAGCAATGCCAAGGCAATGAACGCCTTGCAATGCGCATTGGAGCCCGAGGATTTCAATAAGATATGCACATGTAAGAGTGCATATCAAATTTGGAACTCTCTCCTCATACTACATGAAGGGACGAGTCGGGTAAGAGACTCTAAACTCGTTGTCGTAACCAAAGATTACGAAATGTTTCACATGCAACAGGGCGAGAAGATGAAAGAATATTACGCTCGCTTCGTTGACATAATAAACGAGTTAGAGGCCCTCGGCAAGATCTACACTCAAAAGGAGAAGTGCTTAAAGCTTATTGAAGGACTTCCCTCTTCTTGGGAAAAACGTACCTTCGCCATCGAGGAAGGTAATGACATGAACAAATATACCGTAGTTCAACTAATGGGTACTTTGATGTCATACGAGGTACGCAAAGATAGCAAGGTGAAGCTACAAGAAAAGATGAAGTCATATTTGAACCTAGATGCGCCTAAGAAAAAGGCGATTGCATTCAAGGCGGCTTCATCCACATCTTCCGATGATGAAGACTCGGAAAACGAGTTGGACTTGGAGTCCATGGCACTCATGGCCAAGAAGTTCAACCGTTTCTTCCGGAAAGGTAACTTCAAGACCAAAGGTAAATTTGGTTCTTCTAACGCCTCTTCCTCTCCTTTGTGTTTCAAGTGCAATAAGCCAGGACACATGAAAGCGGAGTGTCCTCTCAACAAACAAAAGGAGAAGTGGAAGGCGCCAAAATTCGATAAGTCCAAGAAATACAAGAAGGGGTACAAGAAAGGACTTGTCGGAGCAACATTCACCGACTCCGAGGATTCCTCAAGCGGAGAGTCGGATGATGAGAAAGTGGAGCAAGCACATATGTGCTTCATGGCAAGAGAGGAGAACGATCAAGGATCCTCCTCTTCCGATGATAGTAATGACGAAAGCGATGAGGTAACGATGGATGATCTTAGAAATGCTAACTCTCAACTTTGGTCAAAATACACTAAGTTAGTAAATAGATATACTAAGGTAAAAGATGACCTAGCTAGCATTCAAACATCGCCTAAGAATATCATCACCAACAACGACACCGTTGTTGAAGAGTTAAGAAATGAGATTGTGAATCTCAAATCTAAACTTGAACATGTTAGCATTGAGGATGCGGAAGAACATGAGATAGCGGATTTAACTTCTCAAAACTCGACTTTGAGTATTGAGAACGAGAATCTTAAATCTCGTGTTTATGTGCTCACATCGCAAATATCCGCTTTGGATACTTCTTTGCATTCTCTCAAAGAGAAATATGAGGACACATTGGGCCGAATCAACAAATTCAACAAGGGTAAGGGCCATTTGGATAATATCCTAAAAGATTTACTTCCGGCCAAACACCACATTGGCTTGGGGTATATGATGGGAAATTCATCCAAGTCGGTCACTACTTTTGTTAGGCCAACTTCCGAAGCCTCAACGAGTGGGAGCAAACACTCTATTGGTAGTTCATCTACCAATGGTGCTTTCACCTCGTCCACACCCTCTTTCGGAAAGAAACCCACTTTGGGTGGACCTCCAAAGAAGGGGCATGCCTACATGTACACTAATAACATGCCACGTAGGAACACACGTCCTACTCCACCGTCTCACACTTATGATGATTTTTATGCAACACATTCCCGGGCACGTGCACACCAAGTGAGACACCCTCACGCACGTGTTTCCACACATGCATATGTACACCCACCTCATCATATGAATAATTCTCTTCGTGCACCATTCCATCATGTCCCGTATGCCTATCCACAACATGCATCACGTAGAAATCAACGTAGCATGCATGCACCCAATAGGATGATGGCTCCCAAAATTTTCACTATTTGGAGCCCAAAGGACACAAGCATGGACGAAAAACAAATGTACATGAATGCTTATTTTTCGGATGTTGTGCATAGTAAGAATTATGTGGGGAAGTCTAAGTCCACTTGGACTTGGCTTCCAAAGGTCTAATCCCTTGGACCCAATGACCTTGGGTACCATGATATGAAAGTGTCTATCTTTAGGTACTCAAGGAAAAGAAAAAGAAAAGGAGCATCAAATTTAAATTTAGCTCCAAAGGGAATTGGATACTCGATAGCGGGTGCTCCAAACACATGACGGGTGACGCTCGTTTGCTCTCCGGAGTGGTTCCCATTGCGAATGGAAACCGCGTCGTATTTGAAGGCAACGAGAGCGGAACCATCATAGGTGTTGGTAAAGTCGGTAACCCTTCTAAACCCTTAATTAGTGACGTTTATCTTGTTAGTGGTTTAAATCATAATCTTATTTCAATAAGTCAACTTTGTGACAAAGGTTACAAAGTTAGCTTTGCGAAAGGATTGTGTCACATTTTAAGAAAGGATAATGAAAAATTATTATTTTCCGGAACTCGTCGTAAAGACATCTATATTTTGGATCTTCCTAAGTCATATGAACAATGTCTCGTTGCCAACACAAGTGAACAACACTTATGGCATCGACGCTTTGGACATGTGAACTTTGGAACACTATATAAGCTTTCAAAATTGAATTCTATTAAAGGTTTTCCGAAGCTTGTTTTTGAAAAGAAAAGTTTTTGTGATTGCTGTCAACGCGGCAAGCTTCCTAAATCTTCATTTAAACCTAAGAAAAGCATCTCTACTAAACGGCCACTAGAGCTATTACATCTAGATTTATTTGGGCCAACTAGAGTAGCTTCCTTAGGAAATGCAAGGTATGGACTTGTCATCGTAGATGACTATTCAAGATTTACTTGGGTATTTTCATTGTGTAATAAAAATGAAGCTTTTGAAAACTTCACAATTTTTGTTAAGAAAGTACAAAATCTCTTAGGAACCACCATTGTCACTATTCGTAGTGATCATGGAGGTGAATTTGAGAATGAGTCTTTTGAGACATTTTGTGATGAAGTTGGTATTACTCACACCTTCTCTTTCCCTCGTGCACCTCCTCAAAATGGTGTAGTTGAGAGAAAGAATAGGACGCTAGTGGAGTGTGCTCGCACTATGCTTGATGATAGCCAACTTGGCCATCAATTTTGGGCGGAAGCGGTACACACCGCTTGCTATGTGTTTAATAGAATACTTTTGAGGCCCGGCACTAAACAAACTTGTTATGAATTATTGTTTGGTAGGTTGCCTCAAGTTAAACATTTTCGTGTTTTTGGTTCGAAATGTTTTATTAAGAACACATATGGTAGTTTGGACAAATTCGATCCGAGATCTGATGAGGGGATTTTTGTTGGATATTCTACGCGTAGCAAAGCCTACCGGATATTCAACAAACGAACCTCAACGATCGAGGAATCGCTTCATGTCTCATTTAATGAAGGATTTGTTCCAACTAGAATTTCAAATGATAATGATTCTATGGATGTTTTATGTGATTCGTTTGAAAATTCTAAGTCTAATGATTCTATTGATTCTATTGAGACTAACCCAACTAATGAAGTTGTTGAGAATGTTCCAAGTGATCAAGGTATTCCCAAACGGCTTCATTCGGTTCGTGACCATCCCCATGAGCAAGTCATTGGCAATATCTATGATAGTGTCAAGACGAGATCCCAAGTTCACCGCTTCGCAAATTGTGCCTTTGCCTCATCGATAGAGCCAAAGAATATTAATGAAGCATGCGAAGATAGCGCTTGGATCTTAGCCATGGAGGAGGAGCTCATTCAATTCGAGAGGAATGAAGTTTGGGAGCTTGTTCCATTGCCATCGAAGAACCACACCGTCATAGGGACAAAGTGGATCTTCAAGAACAAAACCGACGAAAACCATGTCGTCGTCCGGAACAAAGCTCGGTTAGTTGCTCAAGGCTACCGTCAAGAGGAAGTTATCGATTTCGAAGAATCCTTCGCTCCGGTAGCTAGATTAGAATCAATTAGATTATTATTGTCTTTTGCATGCCATACAAATTTCAAACTATTTCAAATGGATGTAAAAAGTGCATTTTTAAACGGAGATGTCGTTGAGGAAGTTTATGTTTCTCAACCTCCGGGCTTTATTAATGAAAAATTTCCAAATCATGTTTTTAAACTAAAGAAAGCGCTTTACGGTTTGAGACAAGCTCCTCGAGCTTGGTATGATCGCCTAAAGAATTTTCTTTTGGATTTGAATTTTAAAATGGGCGAATCCGATTCAACACTTTTTATTAAGCATGCGAATAATGATATTTTATTAGTTCAAATTTATGTTGATGATATCATTTTCGGTGCTACTAACTTCGCTCTTTGCGAAGAGTTTTCTAATGTGATGAAGGAACAATTTGAGATGAGCCACATGGGCGAACTCAAATATTTCTTAGGTCTCCAAATTCGCCAAATGAACGATGCAATCTTCATCCACCAAACGAAGTACACGGTGGAGTTGCTAAAGCGATTTGGAATGGAGAATGCCTCCGGGAAAAAGACTCCAATGAGCACGACTACGCATCTTGACAAGGATACGGGCGGTAAGGATGTAGACATTCGTCTATATCGAGGTATGATAGGTAGTTTGCTTTATCTTACCGCAAGTAGGCCCGATATTATGTTTGTCGTATGTATATGTGCTCGTTATCAGTCTCAACCTAAGGAGTCTCACTTAGTAGCGGTAAAGCGTATTTTTCGCTATCTAAGTTACACATTAGATTTTGGATTACTTTATCCGAGATCTAGCACATATGAGTTAGTCTCATATAGTGACGCTGATTATGCGGGATGCAAATCCGACAGGAAAAGTACTAGTGGCACTTGCCATTTTATAGGAAATTCTCTTGTCTCTTGGTTTTCCAAGAAGTAAAATTCCGTATCACTTTCAACCACCGAGGCGGAATATATTGCCGCCGGTGCCGCGTGTGCTCAAGTTCTTTGGATGAGACACACACTTAAAGACTTTGGTATAAATTGTGATACTTGCCCTATCATGGTTGACAACCAAAGTGCAATATGTCTTTCCAAGAACCCGGTACATCATTCCCGTTCGAAACACATAGATGTCCGACACCACTTTTTAGATGATCATGTTGCTAAAAAGGACATCATTCTAGTGTACGTTGAAACCCAAAAGCAAATCGCCGATATTTTCACGAAACCCCTAAAGGAGGACTCCTTTGTGCGGTTGCGTCGAGAATTGGGGATTATGGGTGAATCCGAGATATAGGATTCATGTTTCATTCAATAATTTTGCATGCTATTATTTTTGGCAATATCTCATTCATGCTAGAATTATTGGATTTTTCGGGAATTTTATGTGATATCTTGATTTTTCGTTCGATTTGTGCGTAATCGTCAAATTTCTGTTTTTCGATGATTAATGGGGTAGTTTAGATGTTTATTGAGAGTTTTGAGATTTATCGTCCAAGCGTATTATGGAGAGAACTTGATTTTCAAGTTTTTGACTCTTTAGTCGGTTCATGTTCAGTGACCGACCGACTAGATTGAGATCTAGTCGGTCAGTACTTGAACGCAGACCGACTAAATCTTGTCAGTAATTCTTGGATTCAGCCACTGTTTGCAACTAGTCGGTTCAAGCTCATTGACCGACCGACTAGATCGTGATCTAGTCGGTCAGTGCTTGAACTGTGACCGACTAGTTGTGCCAGGGGCTGTTTGGTCATTTGAGAAATCGACCGACTTAAACTCAGTTTAGTCGATCGATTTTCATTCTAATCGATCGAAATCTCTTCTCTCTCCGCTCAAAACCCCGACCTCCCTCGAGACCCTTCGTCTTCCGGCCACTTTCCGACCATTCCCGCCGTCGCCGTCTGCCGATCTTCGACCTAGGGTATCTCCTCTTCCTCCCTCTCCTATCTAGGGTTCGGTTTCAGCTCTAGGGTTAGGTTGTTCAGTTGATTTCATCTCCTAGGGTTTCGATTAGGGTTTTTCTAATTCCGATTTAGGGTTTCTTCATTTCCGATTGATTGTGTCGTGTTGTGCCGAGATTATGGCCCGAACACGTATCCCGATCACTCCCTCTAGCCCCTCTCCGATGACCGTTGATCCAATCTCTTCGGATCCCGAGCATCCAACCCCTCCGAAGCGTAGAGCCAAGACCACCCATCCTTCGTCGTCTTCGCCTCCTCTCAAGAAGAAGAGGACGACGACCGCTCAACCTAGAGGTCAACCGAAACCCAAACCCAAGCCTAAGCCAAAGGCCAAAATTCTTGCTTCTCAATCTTCGTTCCATACTCCTACCGATTCCGATACGGAGTATAACCCCGAGACCGAGACTCATAGGGAACCCACTCCTCCTATTCATCCCGAGTCTAGCATCCACCCTCGTACGTCTACCCGTAAGCCTAAGGGAAAGGGTCCGATGCCGGTGGGCGGTGTCGATATTTCCTTATGTCGCGATGACCCTTTGTGTCTCGTGGCGTATAACCGTATCGAACATTGCCCGCTGCTTCTGGAGCATTTCGTCCAGTTTAGCGACTTCATAGGGTTAGCTGATCTTCTGTCGTCGTCGGGTCTTCTCGATTACCTTCGATATGACCCGAAGGCGAATCCTCACCCCTACCCTAGATTAGTGAAGCTTTTCTATGCTAATAGGATCCGGGGTCAGTACGATCAGACCCACTCTGTTGAGACGACCGTTTTGGAGACTCCTATAGTCCTCACTGCGGAAATCTTAGGAGAGATTTTGGGTATCTCTTCGTCTGGCCTTCTTCCTTCTGATATCTCGGTAGATGATATTTCTTCTCTTGATCAGACCATCCTTTCAGAGATTTTCCATCAGATTCCTCCTGCCATGATTGGCGTGCCATCTAAATCATTCAAGCCAAATGCATGGGTCCTAAATCTGATTCTGAAGTCGTGCTTGCTTCCCAAGTACGGCTCCTCATCTTTACCATCCCAGCCATTTTTGAAGCTTATCTATGCGATCTTCATGGGGAGCTCGATTAATTGGGCTCGAATTATACTCGATAAGATTGACTCTTTCGAGTGTATTCGAAAGTCCAATAAATCGGCTCATATCCCATTTCCTTGCATGTTGACCCTCGTGTTTCGTCATTTTCGTGTCACATTGCCTCGTGACGATGAGCGTCCCCTTGGTCCTCCCCTGAATGCGACGGCCGTCAAGAAATCTCTTGCGGCGCTTCGTCACGTTCAGAGGACGACACCTTCAGCATCTGTCCCTGCCTCTGCCAGTGCCTCTGCTACTCCCGTTGCCACCCTTGATGATGTCGTCCGGATACTTCTTCGTCACGAGTCCCGCTTGGCTCGTACCGAGGAGGTAGTTTGCCGTATGACTCGTCAGATGGGTGTTGAGCTTCCTCCTTCCGTGTCTGAGGCCGAGGAGATGGACGATGAGGAGCTTGACGAGCTTGCTACTTCGTTTGCCCGTGGCAATGAGGCCACTGCTGCTGCTGCTGCTGGTACTTCCACTTCTGCTCCTGGAGTTGCCACCTCTTCCGGTGTTCCAGAGCCATCTGCTGCAGCTCTTCAGCCTTCTGAGCCTGCTGCTGACCCAGTTTCTGAGCCTGCTCATGTATCTGCTGCTGCTGCTTCTGTCGAGACTCATGCTGATGTTGAGCCTGTTGCTGAGATCTCGACTCCTGCCCCGACGATTCCATCTGTTGAGACACCTCTTCTCCCTGCAGAGCCTGAGTCCACTCCGTCGACTGGACCCACGGACGCTGCAGATCCAGCCTCCTCCTCGTGATCGTTGTTCCGAGGACTCTCCATATACGCTTTGGATGATATATTCTAGTGAGAGTGTCTTGGGTTAGGATGGGGTTGAGAGATGCTTTGATGTATTTTTTTTTGTGCTTTCTGGTTGTCGATGTTGGATTTTATGTTGATGATGATGATGATGTATTTCTTTTTGATGATATGTAGCGCTTGATATGATGTATCTCATATATTCGATGTGATATTTTTTGGATGTACTCATGTTGTCTCTATATATATATATATATGTTCATCATCGTTCACTTTACCTTTTATTCGTCGTGCAAATTTTAATATTCGTTGAATATATTTGAAATGTGATATCGAATCGACGCATAAAAAGTTGGTTAAATGGATTTAAATTCTGTAATTTTATAGAATTGTTTTCCATGCACAAAATTAACCAAGAATATTGAATATTGAAGAGTATGTTTCTTTATTCAAGAAATGAATAATGATTTGGTGTTTTTGATGATTTTGATTTTTTTTGATAATGGAAAATTTGGCACACCTTGTTTTGATTTCCACAATTTTTCCCTTGGTGTCAAGTTGGTCCATTGCCTTTGTCTACGACTCCCGATGTTGGATTTTACATTTCCTAATTGTTGTCGTTGTATGCCCCCCATTTTTGGGATAATGCCAAAGGGGGAGAGATAATGATAATAAATAGCGCAAATGAAAATTTAACTCAATTTCCAAGAATCTAGTTTGATATGCTAGATTCAGGGGGAGTTAAGATACATATAAGGATTTTCAAAATCCGATATTTCAAAAATCAATTCACTTTATTTATCTTACTCGTCTGCTTGATGCAATTCATTTATATTCATTTTGGAATTAACGTGTCATCAATGCAGGGGGGGTAAGTATTTTACATTTGAATTATTATCTTTGATTATTATTTATGTTGGTTTGTCATCACCAAAAAGGGGGAGAATGTTGAATATTGGACTCCCTGGATTTGGTTTTGGATGATGAGCAAACAATAAATACTTCATGAACTAACAATTTGTGAGCGCAGTATTGGAGATCGTCGCCAATTTCACGAGAATATTCAAAGCGACATCTCAACACTTCCAAAAGCTCGTATTCAAGCCTAAAGCTTCGTTGAAGCTCTTGCGACGCTTTGGAAGTAATGAAGATTCAATCGAAGCTCTCAAAGACCGTTTATTAAGGTTTTATTTATAGTCTTTTAGTTTCGATTGATAGAATGTTAAGCCTTGAGTATATCTTACGTTTCTATCTTCATTACGCTCATTTCGTAGCTCTAGGATTCTTGCACAAGGTCACTCTAACTTCCTCGAAGCGTCGCGCTTCGATTCGGACTTTGTTGTGCATGTTAGTTGGTACAAGAACAAGTACTGACCGACTAGATGGTGATCTAGTCGGTCGGCCACTGTTCTTGGACCGACTAGTTTCAGTCAGTTAATTCTTAGCTCTTTACTGTTTACAGTTAGTCGGTCTATGTTGACTCACCGACCGACTAGTTTGTGAACTAGTCGGTCAGTGATGCTTCTTTGACCGACTAGTTGAGACTGACTGTTCACTCTAAAATTCTCCTAAGCTACTGTTTACCGTTAGTCGGTCTAAGAACGTTTGATGACCGACTAGTTGACAATCTAGTCGGTCAACTTTTGTTCTTGGACCGACTAAGTCAACTTGCCTTCAGACTATGTTGTTTTGCCTCTTAGTCGGTCTACGTTCATTGGATGACCGATTAGTTGTGAAACTAGTCGGTTAGACAGTGTTCTTGGACCGACTAGTTTTCTAGGTCTGAAATTCTGTCTCTTCTCAGATCTGCTCTTAGTCGGTCCATGCTTTGTGACTGACCGACTAGTTGATGAACTAGTCGGTCAGTGAGTGTTCTTTGACCGACTAGATCTCACAGATTTCTTTCCGTTGGAGATTGACCTAACTTGTTTTTATGGGACCCTATAAATACGAACCTAGGTCATTTCTATCTTCAACAGAGCTGCCATTAAGAGATTCATTGAGTTCTAAAGAGATAGCTATTCTCCCTCAAATCTAAAGCTCTCTTCCTCACAAGAAACCCATTCTCTCTCATTTCTAGATCTAGAGAGAAGCTTGTTCTTGGTGAGCTCTTCAAGCTATTGCTTGATTCAAGTTTCCAAATCTTCCCTAGGCACCCATTGCTGCTCATTTCCTTGGTGCTAGGGTTTGGTAACTTCATCTTCCTCAAATCCTTCATTCCACCTTTTGGGTAAGAAAAACTCAAGGTATAGGATTTTGTGGTAAGAGTATTTATTTCATATTAAACTCTTTTATATTACTTATTGGCTCTCTCGGTTGTGAGAGAAGTTTGTGATCCCGGGTTGTGGGATTCACTTTGCCATTGCATGTATGATTTGATCTTGTGAAGGTCTTTCACAAGATATTCATAGTGGAAATCTTGAGTTAGGGTTTCTAACTCAAGTATCCGGAAGGGATCCGGGTGGTTGGGACGTAGGATCACCGGAAACAAGTCGGGGAGACTTGGGTGGATCCGAACCCATTAACTTCATTTGTTAGCATTGTTAATTTCATTGTTGTCATTCAATTTAAGCTTCCGCAAATTGACTTGGTAGTTGTGTGCAATTTAATTTGGAATAATACGCCTTATTATTTTAAAGTACTATTCACCCCCCCCCCCCCCTCTAGTACTTGTGCAGTAGCTGGTAGGGCATTACAAAAGTTTCATTCTTTTAGTTCCTTAGTCAAATAGCGGCACGAAGGTATATTTCTTTTCTCTCTTTGCATTCATTACATACCTTCATAGTTTTGTATGTATGCTTGATTTAATTTTGTTTGTGTGCTTGTTTGGTTGTTTTTAGTCGGATTTAGTTCATTATAAAAGAAAAACAAAAAAATGAAAAACCAAAAATAAAAAAAATTGTGCTTAATGAATACCTCTTTATGATTCCTTATAAGTGGTATTATTGAATGTTCATTCATATCCTTTGTAGAAATCATTGTATTATTGTTATAGCTACATGCGCATGGTAGAAACTATTTGGTAGCCATGACATGCTTCATGAAATGATTAATTTGATTTCTACTCCTACATACGCACTTCCATGAATACTAAACTTTTAGTATGTCTGGAGATTCTTTTGATGAATGTTGGAAAGTGGATAAATAAAAACTGAATTATCTAAGGGATATGGTGTGTATTGCCATGAATAAAAATTGAGCACAAAATGCATACGAAAAAAATGTACATGAAATATGAAAATTGCTCCGTCTGTAAAATGGATACAATTCATGGAAAATACACGACCCACGAGTATCCAACATAAGCTTTATGGGTAATCTCTAGCGTTGGTGTATATTACTTGTCAAGCAATACCACCCCGCATCTAAGAGTCCTTATAGGCTATGTTTTGGGGTTTGGTACCTTGAACTCATTTTTAATGAGGTGGGAAAAATCAATCCTAGTGAGATTCATGTTAATCGGAAAATGTGGATTATTTTGGTTGATGTTCTAAATTGAATCTCCCTTTGTACTTCTATGTTTATATTGTCACACTTACACATTGGTGGTGAAGTCTGAATTATGATTTTCAATAAAGTTGAATTGTCTACTTTATGGAAAATGACATGCAAGTGCTAGATATAATTTATAATGCTCTATTTTTGCATGTGATATTGTCTACATTAGTCCACTTTTGATGATAAGAAAGGGGGAGAAAAGTGTTGAAAAATTTGGTACTATTGAATGGTATTATTGGTTGAAGAGGGAGCTTGAAATTAGGGGGAGCATGCTTATTCCATTCCTATATTGTGTGCATGCTTACATCATCACACTTCACAAACGCCCACTTATGTGCTCAAATCTTTCATTGGGTTGTCATCATCAAAAGGGGGAGATTGTTGGACGCAACGATCTAAGATCTTTAGTTTGATGATGACAAACGTGTGTTGTTATTTAACGTGTGTGCTAAGTGTGTTTCAGGAATGGAAAAGTTGTTATACTAAGCGTTGGAGAAAGTGGTGTGCACAAAGCAAGGTAGACTTAGTCAAGTCATGAAAAAAAGATGTGGACCAAGTCTAATTGACTAAGGAGATTGGATCAATTCAAACCAATTTGATATTTGATCAAATCAATTATGGAGATTTGTTCAAACCCAATTTCTTTTCAAACTCCTAATCAAAATCCAAATCAAATGGCATCCATATCCCTAATGTGTTACAAATTCCTTGATCCTAGGGACTCCTTCCCATCCCTACTCAAAACTCACGCATCAATAGGAGAGGGATACCCAAAAGGTAATAATGCAACTCCTACACAAACAAAAAACCCTACCACTATATAAAGCCCCTTCATCAAAGATAGAAAGGCCAAGGGGGGATACACAAATTATTGCGGCCAATACACAAATGAAACCCCTAGCTATCATCTTCTAAGCCGCAACAAACTTCTCAAAGCCAAAATCCCTTCCCCAAGCCGTAAACTTTGACTCCAAATTCATCAAGTCCACAATCTCTCCCTTGTACAAAACTCCTAGCAGCAAGATCACAAGCTTTTGCAAGCTGCAAGGATCTCATCTCTGTCGAACACCCATCAAAGAGAATATCCTTTCCGTTGAGGAGCTGCTACATCTTCATCATCCTTAAGGCATTGGTGACGCACGGAGTTACCGCTACATCTTCATCTTCACGCCTTGCCGTTGCTGTGAATCTGCATCCTCAAGGCCTGCTGCACCACGAAGCCATCTTCACCTCTAGAGAAGCCGCTACGGAAGCCGGCGAAGTCGAAGATCATCCTCACCCTCACGAAGTCGACACCAAAGAGAGATATCGGAGTGAAGCCACCGGTGTCGTCGTCGAAGCCTTTCCCTTGAGCCCCTGTTGTCGACGCTCGAAAGATTGCCTGCTGCCGTGGAGAGAGATGCCTTAACTCGAGTCGGAGAAGACCGTGAGGACAAAGCGTTGTCGTCACCGCTCTCTTGATCTCACAGGAGAGCTGTACGCTATCAAGGCGATGTCGTGCCAAGGGAGCACCGTCGTTGTGGACCGTCAGAGAAGTTGAAACCCATGCCAAAGCTCGCCGTCAAGTTGCCAACGTCAAGCATCTTCTCGTCGTTGGAGTACTAGCTGTTAAAGAAGGAGTCGTCGTCGCCGTCCTCGAAGAAGTTGCCGTCGAAGAGATCTTGCACTGCATGCCCTAACTCTCATCGGAGAGAACGAAGACGAGCAAACGACGCACTGATGTGGACGGGACTTCGAGCAGTCGAAGAAAACTAAGCGGAGCTGACGTGGAAAAAGGATTTAAGGGAGTTGCCTTGAACACAGACCGCTTATAAATAGGTTTGAACTGGGGATTGCTTTACACACAGATTGTTTTGTGGACTCAATTTCAAAGGGCCACAACTTGAGATCCAGGAGTCGGATTAAGCCACCGTTTGCGCCAGACTGAAGTTGACGCCGTGCTGAATGATAGAGACAACACACCATCATAATCTGGGCATTTCTATACTCTTTACTTTATCATTATATTTATGATTGTGTGTAAATCTCTGTAGGGAAAACTCTACCAATATTTATGTTATTTGGGACTTGTCTGGTTGGGGCTAGACAAGAGGGTCTTGACGTGTTGGTGCAGTCAAGATACGCATTTACTAGGTTGATAGAGTTCTGCACTTTGTTGAATGTGGTACAGTCTAAGTGGGGAGTTAGAGCTAGGAACCCATTGTAGGTGTACAGAAGGAACTTATTAATGCTAGTATTTGCTTGGGGCTGGACGTAGGTCGTTGGTGTGACCGAACCAGGGTAAATCTTTGTGTACTCTGTGATTGTCTCTTATTTAATATGCTTGTGCTTTTAACTGAGTGTGTTTTCTCGTGGGTTGCACGAGAATTTTTTATTAGCCTATTCACCCCCCCCCCCAGGCTAGGATCTAGATCCAACAGAACCCCCTTTGATGACTTGTGCAATGTATGCTTGAAGGAGGATGCAACTTTGCAACTTGCAGCTCTTGGATTTTCTCTTCAATGTTGCGGCTAAGGATGAAGCACCCCTGTCACGGTCTCTTTTCGATCGTAAGTTTTCGTGCGCATACTTTCCTTTTGTACGCGTATTTTTAGTTGCCTCTTCTTGTATCCGAACCGTGCGATGTGATATGCCGTTGTGATCCTTTGGAAGAGTACTTATTTGTGGAATTATTTTGGAATGTCATTTCACGGGTAGTTTTCCGACAAATTAATTTTGTTTGAAGAGGTGTCGTAGTTATCACTTTTGTCGTTAGACCTTTTTATTTTTAATTCCGTTTCTCGTCGCCCTAGTCGTGACCAATCTCCTTAGTTTCGATTCTCTCGTCGACACGGTCGCCCCGGTATTTTCCTCGTAATTATCGGGTTCCGTTTGACCCGCCTTTACACTAATTTTTCCCTATTAAACTATATTATAAGCCTAAATTTCATATGATTAATTCCCTAAGCTAGGCTCATCCTCTTTTCCCCTTAACTGTACCCTACCCTCTCACACTCTCTCTTCTCTTACCCTCAACTACCCTAAATCCCAAGTTGTTTAGCATGGGAGAATCTCACCATACGTATCAAACCCAAATCAGTTTTAGCTATTCTCCACCCCTTTTCCACCCATTTCTTATTCCCACTCTCTTCTATCCCCATAAGTGCACCCCCAAAACAAACCCCAAATAGCAATCCAACTCATACTAAAACCTGATCAGCCCTAGGTATTCTCCTTCTCATCGCGTTCTCTTTTTGCGCCGTCACCCTCTCGTATTCTCTCCGACCTAACCCTTCGCACGGCGGCCCTACCCCCGCCATCCAGCCTCCCTCCCGTCAGCCTCCCCTCGTCGGCATTCCCTCGGCGACCTGATCTCGTCTACCTGTGCTCTCGCCCCTAGCGCGACAGCAGCGCTGCCGGGTGCTGTCACGGCGACAACGCCGCCCAGACGGTAGCAGCGCCGCCTTGGACGACAGCAGCGCCACCGGGCGATGTCATGGCGACAGCGCCGCCCAGATGGCGCTGCGGCAGCAGTCGCCTCGCGGCCAACCCCCGCTGTTATCCCACCAGAGAGCGCCTCCCTGGGCGCTGTCAAGAGCAGCAGCCGCTGCTCTTCGCTACAGCAGCGGCGTTTCGCACGGTAGTCGTCGCAGGACCTCCCCCACAGCGTTCCCTAACCCACCGTCAGCCTCCTCTCCGGCCAAACCCCGCCATCAGCGCTGCTCAAGCACCGACAGCTGCAGTCCGACCCACCGACAGCAACGCATCAGCCCCCGACACGCGACAGCGACGTGCGCTTACTCTTCAGGTTGTTGTCGACCTTCCCACATGCCAATCGACCACCCCTAGCCACTGTCCACGTGCGATGACGTCCCTCTAGCCGTGAACAACTCGCGACGATCACCCGATAGCTTCGTGGGAACGTCTCTTCATAATGGTTAGTAACGTTCACTTAGAATATGTTAATCTCAGTTGCTTAATGATAATGGACTGTTAATAGTTGATGATCGGACTTAATGATGATGATAGCATGATAAACTATAGGGTAGAAATCTTGTTTACAACTTCTAGCTAATGTTAGCCTATGTTGCTATAATAAAATGTTGTATATTTATTCATATTAACAACTTAACATAGTTAACGTGTTAGTAATTTAACTTTATTAATATTGATGTGAACCCCATTTTAGGATAGAGAATCTAATTAAAATCGGATCATTAGATGTTTTAGGATTGCCTGATAATTCTAGTCCCGTCGTAACGAACTTATTCGTACACGTGTTTTATCAACAGAGAACCTGTCGTTCCATACCGTTCGCGATACCGGAATCCAACCCCTGACATCGCTACCTGACATCAGAGTAGCTCTCGCGTCGTGTTGAGGTAAGTCCCACTCCGTAGGAATCCCCACCTCACCTGTTAATCAACCTAAAAATCGTAGCTTCTAATTGTTTTTGCAACTCACTAATCAAGATTAATAATTGGGACTGTACGCTGGACTGCGTTGTGAGCACATAGGTAGATTATCGGACTCTGGTTGATCGTGACTACAACGTAATTGTTCAGGCAAGTGATACTTGCCAGTGCTTGTTTAGGCCACATCTTAGGCCATTTTATGTAGCGTAAAAGAGACTAGGTGATGAAATGATAGTCGTCCAGACGCCCTGACTAGATCTAGCTTGACAACAAAGCTAGATCCGACACCATTATCATGATATCATTTCATACTGCCTGTCATGTTTACTTTCAATTAACGGTACGCACTTTAACTGATCATTGTCATGTCATGTCATGCATTGATTGTTCCATCATGATTGCGTAGCACACGCTACAATAATTGTAACTATTGAGGCTAGGCACCTGCTTTGCGGGCACAACCCTATGCCGAACCAAAAACACTTCCTGGCTCGTGATCCAGAAGCGAGCTCAGTATTGTTGGGAAACCAACGCTCGATACACGTGGAGGGGTAGGGTTAAGCGATCACTTGAGCATAGAAGTGTGCCCGTACAGCCACTTCAGCCAAAAGATGTAAACCCTGTGCACAATGTATAATGTTCGTGATTCGTGAAACAATGTTTTTCATAGTTTCTGCTACGACGTGCATGCATGTCATCATGTCTTCTTAAATTTTTGCATTCATAAATGTCATGTCATTTCATTATTTTAGAACTGCTAGTCGCTTTTCTATTATTTGTATCCTTGCACAAAAGTTCTCCGCTTTCTTTTGGGAGACTTTTGCTGACATGTGCCCTCTTCTCTTTGGGTGTCACATGTCAGGTTCTGAGTCGGAGTTAGTTACAAAGGACGAGCAGTTCGTGGAAACTGAGTTCAAGGTACCTGCAGAGACCGAGTTCGAGGACACTGGTGACCCGTCCTAGACTCTCCTGGAGTCTTCTTATTTGCTGTCACTTTTTAGTAGTTGCAGTTAGGTTTCGGTGCGTAGCACCTGACTCTCTTCGCTTTTGTTTCGGCCATGATTTAGACCTTTTGTTCAGACTTGTACTTTTGTGACTGCTCTGTGATGTTGGAATAATTTCTGGATGTTTGTTGGTGTATGTTTCTTTTATGTCTGCTTTATTATTGTTGTTGTTGTTTCGTCGCTATGCAGGGACCTGCTATTTGTTTCATATACCGACGCTTATCAAACTGCAGCTTCACAGCTCCATGTCTGAGCGGACCTCCTCACGTCTCGCCTAACATACTTGGGAAGCAGGACGTGACAACCCCTTTAGACTTGCGACAAGGTGGAAGGAGGTGCTCTTGGAGTTGCGGAAGGAGGAGATGAACTCTTTACTTGGCCCTTTGCATAATGGATAAGTTTGCACCCTCTTGAAGATGTTGCTTTCGGCAAGGGGAGGAGAGCCTCTCTTGGGATGTTGCACAATGCACAAGGTTGAAGCTCTTGAAGATATGATGCGGCCTTGGAGATGGACGAGCACCCTTGAAGCTTGAGCAATGGAGGTAGATGGAGACTCCCTTGGTATATTGCGGCAATGGAGAAGATGGATCCCTTGGCCTTGTGCAATGGAGAAGATGAAGCACTTTGATGTTGAAGAGATCCCCTTAATTATTGCGGCCTTGGAGAACTTGAAGACCCTCTTGCTCTTGGAGTTGCGCAATGGGAAGATGAGGTCTTTGCTTGCTTGTGGCTTGGATAAAAGGAGTTCCTTTATGTTACGGCTTGGAGAACAAAAAACAATGAGGAAGAGCTTTAGGCTTAGGTTTTTTGGCTTGTGTATCTTTGTGTTGTTGGCCGTATGATAGGTTCAAGCTAGGATTGCGGCAATGAGGATGGAGATAGTTTTTTTTGCCTTGGTTGGATTGCGACAATGGGAGTTTGAAGATTGCAGCTATAGGGTCTTTGCTAGGGCTTTGCTTTGGCCAGCTACTATCTCCTTGATTTTTTTGCTTTGGCCCCAACTAAGACCTCTTGGAGATGAGGGTTTATATAGATGTTGGAGGGGATCAATGAGGCTCAAATCAAATCCCAAAAAACTAGGAGTTTGAGATTTGTAATAGGATTGTGTGGGGATTTGGTTTGATCTCAATTGTAATTCAAATTGGATTAGGAGATGTAATGGGATTTGTATTGGAATTCAAATTGGATTTGGATTGGATTTGGATTGGACTTTGAATTTGTAGTTGATTTGCACCAATCACAAATTGATTTGATTCAATCAATCTTGATATGAATGAGATCATCTCCTTATCTCTCCATCTTTGACCAAGTCCAAATTGCAAATGAATTGCAATTTCTCCATCACTTTGACCAAGTCTCTCTTTGAATATTTGCGAGCTTGCCATTCCTGAAACACTTAGCACACACATCAAATCGTTCACACATGTTTGTTATCATCAAACACGAAGTCATCGATCGTTGTATCAACTACACGTTGTACCCAACAAAAAGACTGTAGCAAAAATATTTCATTGTGGTTTTTATTGGCCTAGCATGTTTAAGGATACCTATGCATTTTGTAAATCATGCTTAGCTTGCCATAAGTTGGAAGGATCACTAAAAAACATGATGCCTTTGAACGCTATTCTTAAATTGGAAATTTTTGATTGTTAGGGCATGGATTTTAAGGAGCCATTTCCCCCATCCTTTGGGCATACATATATTTTACTTGCTATAGATTATGTGTCTAAATTGGTGGAGGCTATTCCTTGTAGGACCAATGATGCGGCCATCGTGCCCAAATTCATGAATGAGAACATTTTTGCACGATTTGAGATGCCGAATGGTATGATTAGCGATGGAGGATCACATTTTTGCAACCGCCTCTTCGCAAACTTGATGAAGAAATTTGTGGTGAAGCACAAAGTCTCCACACCGTACCACCCCCAAATCAATGGACAAGCGTAGTTGGCGAATCAGGAAATCAAGAATATACTTCAAAAGACAGTGAATCGGAAGGATTGGAGCATGCGTCTCCCCGAGGCATTATGGGCATACCGTACTGACTACAAAACTATTCTAGGGATGTCCCCCTATCGCTTAGTTTTTGGAAAAATTTTCCATTTGCCAATTGAACTTGAACATAAATCTTTTTGAGCAATTAAAAAGTTTAATTGTGAAATTGACCACTCCTCTCGTAAATTGCAGCTCGTGAAACTTGAGGAGATAAGGATGGAGGCATACAATAATTCCAAGCTCGTGAAGGGAAGACTCAAGTGCGCTTATGATCGGATCATTTTGAGGGGAGAGTTCACCCCAGGAGAGAAAGTGATACTTTCTAATTTAAGACTTCATCTCTTCCCCGGAAAGCTTCGTTCGAGGTGGATTGGACCATTCATTATTCGAGAAGTGTATCCACATAAAGAGATGACCATTGCCAACCCACAAAATAGCAATGAATTCAAGGTGAACGGCCAACGCTTACAGCATTATCAAGAGCCGTGGAATAGAGATGATGCCACCATAGAGCTTATGGAACCACCTCCAGGTGGAACCAACTACGTGTGTTCGTTTCAAAACTTTCTTATTTAGTAGTATGTAGTAGTGAATAAATTATGCTCAAGCTCGCTTCTCCTAGTTTAGCCATTTCATTCATATATTTCATCTCACCCTTCAAACATTGAGACCATGTTTATTTTAGGTTGAGGGCGTGGACTGGGATATAGTGACTTCTTGAGCATCATTTTAGTATTTCCATCTTTCTTTGAATAAATTGAACGAACTAAAAAATTTTCTTGCACCAATAATACTTCAATTCTTAGCTTTTGTTAGTCCCAATTGACTAAATGTGGTGATCCTTCCCAACACATCATGGTTAAAATTTTACTCTTGAAGTGGATTTTGGCAAATTAGGGATTGTTGTATCTTTATGTACTAGGGGCATTTAACTACTTCTTTTCATGCTTGCACTTGACCCTCTAGCTTGAGGCTCATGACAACTACTACCCATATGAAACATTATTGTAATGTAGAAACCTTGGTAGTAGCAAATGATTGGTTAAGCCATAGAAATTTTAAAAAATTCGGCCAGGTTTATATTCATGGATCCTAAAGAAGTAACTTGGATTTTGGAGTTGCTCAAATGAATGCTATCAAATCCTATAATAATAAATGCACTTGTGCATATTTGAATGAGGCATAAACTTTTGTTTGCCATGATACTTCAATAAGTATGAAAATTGCCATGATATTTGAGTAAATACATGAAGTTTGAACCACAACTCATTTCCATGATCTTTTGAAGGAGTAAATGTTATGTGACATAAGCTCGAAAGTTCCTAAGAATCTTATATGATGAGATTGTGATATATTAAGGAATGTACAAAGCTTAAGTGTGGAGAGTAGGGTGCATAGGAGGAATGAGATTATGGTCATAAGGAAGAGTGCTTAGACTTGAGAACTTTGCCTTGGTAGATAGGATTTCTTCACCATTTAGTATTGCCAATAATCAATGAATGGAGTTAACATAATCTTTTGGGATTGGTCACTTACTTTGCTAGAGACTAGCAAAATGCTAGTTGGGGGTGTGTGTAACAGCCTGTATTTTTAGCCGTGTTTAAAATCGTGTGTATCGGTATCTTATTTCAGTTGTCTGAATAATTTTTCGTCTGTACGTTCTTTGCTACGCGTCGACGCGAGCGCGTCTCTATTTTTATTTTAGTTTTTTTACCGTATCAAAATTAATTAACTATCAAGTTTAACTAATTACTTTAACTTATTTGTTTTACTAATTACGTTTAGATTAATTACTTTAACCTCCTATCTTAACACTACATATCATTCACGTTTTAATTTTTCATAAAAATTAAAGGAGAGAAACACGTTTCGTAAACCAGGTTCATTCCCCTTGCTTAAGTCAACAAAACAATTAATTCCCGTATTAATGGAAACCTAATCTATTGACTAATCCTAGACCGTGTCCCCTGCCAATCTTCCTTAAGGGTTATCATCGTCTCATCTGCTGCAAACCCCCTCTGCTACGAATCCCTAATCATTTCCCCAAAATTTGTTCATCCTTTTCCAAATCAACACAACCCATTTCCTTCAATCAAACTCATCATCTCCCAAATCCCCCACCAATTTCCTCAAAACCGGAATCAATTCATTACCAAATCAAAACTCAGTTCAAAATCAACCACCAAATTGAACTTCAAATCAGAAGTTAAAATCAGAAATCAAGAGAGGAGGAAAACCCCCAGATCTGAAATCTGAGATCTGAAAATCAACTTTAAATCAACCCTCACATCCAAAACCACATTCCTCTTCCCGTGGTCCCCCCTCGCCTGAGGATAGCCGCGCGCACGCCCTGAGCTCCGACCGTCGTCTGCTGCCACGCGCGCGCCGTTGTGCAGCGCCGCCGAGAGCCGCCAGGCCGCAGCCCCCAAGCCCTGCCAACGACGCCCCCGACCGTCGCCCCCTTGCGCACCGCTGTGCCGCCCTGTGCCACCGACCAGCTTCCTCCCCGCGTGCGTGCGTGAGTTCCCAGCTGCAAAGAAAAGGAGAGATGGAAAACAGTAAGAAGAAGAAGAAGACAAGAGATAGGAGAGGAAGAGAGGATAAGAATAAGTGAAGAGGTATATTTCTTAATGGGTTGTCGGTTTAAGTTACTATTGGTTATTTGGGTATATGCCTAATGGGTTAAAGTTAAAGTTATTGGGTTGAGGTATTAAACTTATTGGTTTTTTTGGGTTTAAATCATTGCTTATTGGGTTTTGGGATCAAATGTATTCAACTGAGTGTTGGGTTGGGTCTTTTAAAGGTAGTAATTTAAAAGGTTATAGTGTAAAATTAGTTTAAGTAAAATTATTTTCAATTATAGTTTTTATTATTAATAGTTAATGTTAATATTCAGCAGATTATATGATTACAGTGTTTAATAACTCTGTGTTTAACTGAAACAGAAAATCGGACGTACCATAACATAGTACCCGTCAAGACGGACCCAACGACACCAAAATCGCAGAAATCAGGCAAGTATGCAATTTATAGTGAATTTTTGAAGTTAGATGCTCATTTAGTCTTTTGTATGTAAAGTTGTATAACTCAAAATCTACACGTGAAATAACGCATGAAATTAATACCATGACGTCCTGGACTGAAAATGTGACCCAACAACATATAACTTGATATACCTTATTTTTAAACAATGGCAAAGAAAGTTAGTTTCCCTGACATGTTCGTTAAATCCATATGTTCAACACTTTTGTTAGATTATTGTAAATGTTGTTCGACACTCTCGTAATCATTGAAAATGTTGTATAAAAATAAATGATGTGATATTATTAAATTGCTGCATGTCTTAGAATATTTAACAAATGTGTGACATCGTGAAATCGTGCACCTCGAAGGCGAAATCGTGACTTCGTGATGTCGTGTGAGTCGACTAGGCTGGCTCGTGTTCCAGCACAAATATGGGATGGGGTTAGGGTTGAGCGGCCACTAGACATTAAAGGGGTCCTCTCTTCAAGAGCACCATCCGTATGCGGCGATAAACCCCCGTGAGAAGAACGATCCACTCATCACGACCTAAAGGCGAGAACCCTATGAGAGATATGAAATATTGACATGGAACTTGAAATTACTATCGTTGTCTCGGTTAAATTGACATGCTAATGAATCAAATAAAAAATTTACTTTACTTCTTAAACTGCTTAGAACTGCATGAGTGTCTTACTTTATTTCATTTTATAACCGGCATGTTTAAACTTGTTGTTGATATCTCATTAAATTTATTAATGCCTCTTAAATTCAATATCATTTTGTATATCTTGCCTTGGGTTTTCTAACCTCTTCTTGCAGACCCTTGCGGACATACATTCATGTTTTTGGATATATGTCAGATCTCGAGCCTGAGTATTAGGAGGATCCTTACGAGACACCTGACTTAGAGAGCCAAGAATTCGCCGTAGACGCCGAGTCTCTCCCTACAGAGGACTAGAGACCTTCACCGTTGCTGTTCTCCTTTAGTTTACTTTCAGTTGTTGTTTAGTGTATGTTATCTTTTGTTGCTACTTTGGCCCAGCTGTGGCTTTTCGTCTATTTCGTGTACGGACATTTTTAATTCTGTACGTGGCTTTAATTTATGAATAATTCTTATTGTTCTAAAATGTATGCAAGGACCTACCATGTGTTTTGATCACAGACGCTCATTGAACTCGAGCCTCACCGCTCCAGTTCATGCGGACCTCGTAACGTTCTCACTTCCGGCGTCTTTTGGGAAGCGGGGCATTACAATGTAATTATGATTGAATATTACATATTTTAGCCACATAATCATTCACTCTTGTGCATATAATCCACTGAATCATGCTCTCTTAACCATGTTTGAGTTAATTCATTACTTTTGAGCATTTTATTTTATCTCTGCACAATTTCATTCTCCAAAGCTTTATAAACGTGGATTGTATTTTATTGGTTTTGCTAGATTTTTTAGGAGTCCCAAAGGGGACAAAATCAAGACATTGGAGAAGAGAAGATGGAGCCAAGACAGGCGCCTGTCCAGACAACGACAGGTGCCTGTCCAGACAATGATAGGCGCCTGCCCTTTTGAAGCAAATGCCTAGCGCATAATTGAGTGCATCACAGGTGCCTGCAGTAGGATTGGCAAGCCTGTGCAATCATCCAGGCACCTGCCATTTCAACTGCAGGCACTTGATTTTCCCCTACTTTTGAGGGTTGGCAAAACAAACTCTCTGTTGGTTTTGGCTTTTCGGACAGCATGCGCCTCAAGCACAAAATGCAGGTACCAGTATCTCTCACAGGTGCCTAAGTATTTCGAGGCAGTCACCTATTTTGTTCATCCCCAAATTTTTTGAATGTTTTGCAACCTGCCATCCAGGTGCCTACTTGACCAACAACAAGTGCCTGGCCGTTGGTCAACAGGCACCTGTACGGGGGTTTTCCAGCCAAATCTGGGGAGCGATTTTTATTTATTCTTGACCTGATTTTGATCTGTTTCATCTGGGCCTTTGGATACAAATTTGGAGGGTTGAGATGTAAATCCTAGGGGGTATAAAACCCCATGATTCAGTTGTAATTAGGGGGCTTCAAATACTTTACTAACTTTAGGTATTCTTCTTCTCCAAAGAGAAGTTAGGATTTTGGTGAGAGTTAAGAGTTTTGATCTCATTTTTATATTGCTGGGATTGATTGGAGCTTGGAGATATTTATATTTGGTGAAAGACTTCCAACCTTAACACTCTTATTCATTTTCTTTCATTTCTTGTATTGAACAATATTTATTTCAATGAATAGTTTGTTTATGCTTATGATGGTTAGCTAAATCTGTTGTGTGGGTGTTATAGATTGATGTAGGATATCTTAATTGCCTTGCTAATGTTTATTTCTAGCACCCCTTGTTAATCCATTTTGTTGTGGGCTTTTGACATATGCTTTATTGAATCTAATACTACCCATCGAGGGGCCGCAAAATGGTGGTTGTGCCGTAAGGCATTTCCCACGTGTTATTGGGATCCCACATACCTTGATATGGGTATGAATCCCCCTTGATTCATAATCCTAGTTTAAAGGTCTAAACCCCCCGTCAACCCATATTGCTTAAGTGGGTTGTAACCCCTTTCTCGAATCACCTGAAATGGGCCACATAATGGTGGTTATGTGATGTGCATCACAACTTAAATGCACCATTCTCACATACCTTGAAACAGATGTGAGAGTTGATTCATGAGCCTTACTTAGGAGAAGAACCCACTTAACAATTACCTTTGGTGCACCCCATGCGTACTTAATTGATTTATTTTTCGATCCACATACCTTGACATGGATGTGTGATTGATTTATCTTGAAACTAACATTTAGCAAAGCAATCGAGTAATCTTATTGATATCCTAAACACCCACACTCTTTCTCTCCCTTGCATCCAAGTCCTAGGACAGTACCCTAATTCTAGGGTATTTAGATAATTCACCTTTTTAAACAACCATTCATCCCAGGGTGGTTAGAACCCCATCATTTCTATGTGTACTCTGATCCTTTATGTGAATTTTGCAGATTAGTTCCGTCCTTGTGGATACGATCATATACTCACCAGGTGTATTATTTACCGACTTCGCACACTTGCGAGTAGCACCTTTTCAAGCGAGTCCGGTTGCTAGGCACATAGGTTCAATCCTAATATAACTCAATTGTCTTTTGGGCTAAGGAATGAGCAATCGGTGGATTGTGCATTTTATCAAACACTTGGTGTGTAATGAAAGTAGGGTATGGGAAATTGAGATAATAAACAACCAAGCCTATATGAGTGGTACCACTAGGCAAACTCCACTCTAGGGATATCCACTAGGGTCCTTAATTCAAAGTATAACTCAAACAAACCAACCACATAATCTTTAGAACATGCTAGAATGGAAATTTCATAGCCCAAGCCAGCAGTATCACCACACAACCACACACAATGAGATCTAGCTATTTATAGCAATGAAAGAGACATTTTCATATCTAAAAATCATCATCAAATATTATTATAATAACCAAAATCAAATTCGCAAAATAAAGAGAAGAGATCACCAAAGATTTCTATTAAGAAAATACAACTTTCCCTCCAATGATTGTGCTCCTCCAAGCTTTCTTGCTCTCTCCAATGGCCTCTAACACTAAGAAGAAGAACAGGAAGAATGGAATGAGGGGAAAAGAGAAGAGGATAGCCCTAGAAATAGACTTAGCAATTCGTGTCTGGAAACATCTCAAACGGGTCGGATCCACGCCCAAAACCTGCAAATAACGCCCAAATTAGCAGAAATTTTCAGCACTGACGCCTTGTCTCCCAAAAATGTAGAAAATTGCTTCAACTTTCAAAAATTCTGGAAAAATATGCGTTGGTATCGAGACTTCACAATCTTCAACTAAAAAATAATAGGAGACAAAGATAAAGACATTAACAAGCAGTAAAAATAGTGTTTTTTGCATAAGTAAACGATAAGCTCCAATATTAAGAGATATCATCAAAATGCGTGTATCTGAGCCAAAATGAACACAAATTATGCACAAAAAGCACAGAAAATGGGGAGATAAGTATACAAAATCTATCCTGAATCAGGGGGCGGTGGGGATGGAGAGGCCAGAGGAGGGGGAGGTGGATGGGGAGTGGGAGTGGGCGCAGGAGGGGACATCGAAACCCCGACGGAGCCCTAGGGACTTTTTCGAAAATTTGGTCATGTGAGTGAGATGTGAGTAATTTCTGTGGCAAACTTGTAAATAAGTGGTATGTGCATGGTAGGAATGAAAAACTTGTAGATAAGTGGTATGTGCGCGTGAGTAAAACAGTGGGTGCATAAATCAACTCCCCTAAAAATCAACCCAGTAGCCTGCCTATCAAACCCTTACGTGCACACTGCTCTATTTTTGGGGTAAAAATCCAAATCGCCTTAGGATCAATGCGGAAACCAACCCTAATAAACTGATCAGGAATATAAAGCTAGCAAAAATCTAATCCCAATTATCCAACAAAATTCCCAATGACCCAACAAAATTTCCAAATGACCTTGTAATAGAAAGTAGCAAACGAATCACAGTATCAAATAAATCAATCGCTGACATAATAGAATTTACCATGGTTCGGTTGTAAACAACCTACATCCAGCAATCCGATCCGAGATGATTCCACTAGTAGAGAGATCCAAACAATTAGGGTTACAAACTCGCTTTCTCACGTGTGAGTAATAACTTGTGAAACGGAACAAGCCCTCACGAATCCACTCAAGAGAAGAAATCAATGGAAGAAGAAGAGAAGAAAAAACCAAACCTTTCTCTCAAGAACATAAACCCTAAAACTCTCTCCAATCTCCAATGGGGTAGCAAGAGGCTCTCCAAAACTCTAATAATCCAAAAGGAGGCTTCAACCTAATCTAAAACAATAGTTAGGTTTTAAGTAGAAACACAAAACAATAGAAAAAAACCGCATCCAGCTGCTCCTTTTCGAGCATGGGCCCGCGTTGACTCGGCCCGAGTCGGCTGTCAGCTCGGCCTGCTCGGTCAGCTGACATGCCCTAGGTGGAGTTGAGTCGACTCGGCCGAGTAGCCTAGCTACTCGGCCCTAGTGTCAGTATCCCTCTTCAAACAGAATGCCCTCGGGCTGCTCGGGCAAATAATGTCTTCATGTTGCTCGACCGAGTAGCATCCTACTCGACCGAGTAGGAGTCACCCAAGTCAAAGGAAAAACTTCCCCGAACTCTCTGCCTGCTCGGTCTATCAGAATCTTCATGCTGCTCGGTCGAGCTGCTTATTGCTCGACCGAGTAGCCTCCTACTCGACTGAGTCACCTGGGAAAGCTGCACCATGGGATTTGAATCATAGAAAACAACACTCTACATTGATTCAAATCTCATCACCAATGGCTCCTGCACCTCCACATTGCGTGCCATGGCCCCTCTCTGTAGAATCATCATCGTCTCGAAAATCGCGCCCCTTTGCGCCACCTAAGCCAATAAAGAAATCAGCTCCCTGTAAATCTGAAGCTTGACGACGGGAACTAGCTTGGTAAACATGTCTGTATGGTTCAAATCAGTTGGGATCTTCTGAAGTTCTATCTCCTTCTTCTCCAACTCAAGGAAGGAATCACGCACCTCAATATGCTTCGTCCTCGAACTGTATGCCTGATCTTTGCCAGATGAATGGCACTCGGGCTATCATAATGCACATGTGACGAACTTTGTGGCACCCCCAAATCTCTCAGCAGACTCCTTAAATACTTGGCCTCCTTCACAGCTTCCATCGCTGCAATCAACTCGACCTCTGTGGTCGATAGCGCAACCACAGACTGTAAGACCGACCAACACGATACCGCGGCAGTGCCCAAACTGAACAAATACCCAGTGGTAGATCGCCGCCTGTCTCTATCACCTGTGTTGGCGCTATCGCAATATCCTGTCAGCACCTTTCCGTCTCCTCTCCCATAGAGGATCCCGACACTCGATGTGCCTCGCAAATATCTCAGAATCCACTTGACGGCCTGCAAATGCTCCTTGTCAGGATCAGCCATATATCAGCTAACCACTTCCACGGCCTGTGCAATGTCTGGACGCATGCAAACCATCGCACACATCAAACTTCCTACTGTACTCGCATATGGCATCTGAAACAAGTAAGTCTTCTCTTCATTTGTGCTTGGCGATTGACTCGCTGACAGCTGAAAATGAGCTCCCAAAGGCGTTGTCACTGGCTTCACACTATCCATCCCAAACCAGGCTAGTACCTTCTGAATATATCTATTCTGTAACAATCTAAGCTCATGCTTCTTTCGATCTCGAACAATCTCCATTCCGAGAATCTTCTTTGCTGGCCCCAAATCCTTCATGTCGAATTCTTTCCATAGCTTTTCCTTCAGCTTCTTCACCTCCGACATGCTATTAGAAGCAATTAGCATGTAGTCCACATAAAGCAACAAATAAAACTTCAAGCCATTCTCAAGTGTACGAATATACACACATTGATCCTTGATGCTCCTCTCGAAGCCTACTCCCATCATGAAGCTAACGAATCGTTTGTACCACTGCCTAGGCGACTGCTTCAACCCATACAATGATTTATTCAACCTGCACACCAAAGCATGTTTCCCTTCAACTCTGAACCCTTCAGGCTGCTGCATATAGATTTCCTCATCAAGGTCTCCATGCAGAAAGGCGGTCTTCACATCGAGTTGCTCCAACTCCATGTCCATGCTAGCAACTAGCGCCAATAACACACGAACGGACGTGTGTCGTACAACCGATGAGAATATCTCATTGTAGTCTTCACCCTTCCGTTGTGCAAATCCGTTGGCAACTAACCTTGTTTTGTACCTAACGTTGTTCCCATCTTGAGTTGAACCTTCTTTGACCTTGTATATCCAACGACAACCAATGGCACACTTATCGCAAGGTAACGGAACCAAGTCCCAAGTGTCGTTCTGGTGAAGAGACTCCATCTCCTCCTCCATAGCTCCTTGCCATTGTGACGCATCTTCAGAGACAACGGCTCCACCATATGTTGTTGGCTCCTCGTGCTCTAGGTTGAGTGCATAAGACGCCATATCATCGAAAGAATAACATGCATAATCACATGCTCCAAATCTTTCCGACGCTTTCTTCACCCCCTTCGACCTCCACGTTCCATCATCACCTGCATACGTATCAACGCGTACCTGAGATGTACCAGGTGTTTGCATATGGTCCTCAGCATGGACCTCATCATCTTCCTCAACTGGAGCATCGACCATCAACGCTTTGTCTGGTCGCTGAGTGGGCTGGACCGGAAGATTAACCCTCTCCGGTGAAATCTCCTCTGTGGACGTGTCATCTTTTGAGTGAGAAGGCTCCGCCCTGAGCATTGCATCCTCATAAAAAGTGACAAGTCGACTCACTATCACATTCTGACCCTCTGGATCCCACAAACGATATCCCTTGACGTCGTGGCCATATCTAAGAAAGATACACTTCTTTGCTCTTGGATCCAACTTGTCGCCCTCTCGTGCACATAGGCCGGGTGTAACGGTCGCTTTTCGATCGTGTGTATTTCAGCGCGTATTTTCATTTTCGTACGTGTATTTATTATGACCTTCATTTGCGTCCAAAACACGCGAAGTTATATACCATTATAACCCTCAGAGAGAGTAGTTATTTGTGGAATTTTGTATGAACGTCATTTCACGGGTCATTCTTCCACAAATCAGCTTTGAATGAAGAGGTGTCTTAACTTTTCAACTTCGATGTTTGGCTCTTTATTTTTATTATATTTTTCTGTGAACCTAGCACGTGATCGACCACCGTACCCTTGATCCTCTCGTCGCCATGGTCGTCCCAATATTTTTCTTGTATTTTTCGGACACCGTTAGACTGACATTTCACCCTAATTATCTTTAATCCATAATTAGCCCTAGGCTAATTCAAATTTCAAACCTTAATCACCAAATCAAATCAAATCCTATTTGGATCATACGTATCATGTTTTGTTCTCCTAGTCTATTTGCACCCTAAATCTACCCTCCCCCTCTCACACACTCTCTCCAATCTATTCCTAAAACCCGCTCCTTTTCACCCTCTTTAGCAAAACCCTTCCATTATAACGCAAGCCTAGGGTTACTCTAAACCCAGCCGCCGTCTTTGAAACTCACGCAACCAACAAAGCCGTCGGCCTTTCCCTTTGCTGCCGGTCAACCCCCAGCTACGCCTCAGGCCGTCGGCCACCACCACAGTCCGGCTCCCCCCCCCCTCTCTCTCTCCCCCTTGAGAACCCCCACACATGATCCCCTCGAACTGTCGGCCTCCCTTGCTCCGACAGCTCAGCCACCCATGCGCACGTCCATCCCCTACACGCGAGCAGCACCCAGGCCGCCAGCTCTCCCTCAAGTCCGGCCATCTCGACCCCTGCACACGTCCATCTTCCCCACGCAAGCACAGGACAGCCCAAGCTCCTCTCTTCAAACTCCACGCACACCTTCCCTTGAAAACTACCGACCTCCCTCTTTGACACAAATCCAGCATCCCCCTTGACAGAGCCGCCGGCCTCCCCCTAGGCCACAGCAGCTGCAGAGGTCCAGCCTCCTCTCGAAAAAACTTCCGACAGCCCTTCCCAAAAATAGCAGCCCCTCTCCTCTTTGACAACCTCTGTGTGCGCCTCCCTCACAGCCGTCGGCCACCCCTCTAGACCCAACAGGCCGCCGACCCTTTAACCCCATCCCGATAGCCCCCTTGCGTTCCTAGGAGCCCGCACCGTAGATCTCACAGCCTCCCGACGTCGCTACCGTTGCTGCTACCGCAAGCCGCTTTGTTGCGCTACTCACAACTGAGGCGAACCCGACGTCATTACCGTTTCGCTGTGCTACCCGCAGCCGAGACGATCCCAAGGAGACTTTTCTTACTGCGCTACCCGCAGTCGAGGAACCAGGGACTACGAGATCCAGCATTGCTTCCTGACCCGACGTCAGACTCGTGCGCGTTTGTCAGACTAGGTTGGTTCCCCTCACTCGTAGAAACCCACACCGTAAGACATCAAAACCTAATTAAAAATCGGTAACTTAACACATTAAATTTATTTTACGCTCCTTTAAAATGTTGTGCTAATCTAGTATCGACGATCGGACTTTTAAACTGTGCACATAGGGTAGAATCGTCGAATAGGCTGAATATTCAAATTTGACTTGAAACTTGATAGGGTAACCACGGTCAACTTAGAGACAAACTTAATAGGGTTTGCTAAAATGGTCCTGACATCCGCCATTGACTTGTGACAGCAAACTCTGACCGACGCGCTGCCAGAGATGAGACGCTTCCGATGGACGTTCTTCTTGCCACCGCAGGCCCCACTTGCGTAGTTATGGCCACATCTAGGCCACTTCCTTCTTAAAATTGTAAATTGTTGAACAAGAGAACCGGACGTGAAATGATAGTGTCTGGGACCCCTCACGATAGCCTAGACTTGACAATGAAGTCTAGGTATAAATTGATATAACTGTCATGCAAGGAACTATCTGTGTGTGTGTGTGCGTATGGACCCCCTAGAAGAACATACCATATTCATGTCATGTCATGTAACATTCACGAAATGCTTTACACAACCTGCGAGAACCTGGCACTCACCTAGCAGAGTGAGTGACCTTTGAACCTGCGGGGATTAGGGCACTCTCCAAGACAGAGAGAGTGGCCCCTTGTACAGTTACACAGCCTGCAGAAAGCTCAGCACTCATCGAGTGAGTGAGTGACCCTTGGCAACCCCGCGGGGATTGAGACACCCACCTAGAAGAGTGGGTGATCCTTGGTACAGAACAACCTACGGGAAGCTCGGCACTCACCTAGCAAAGTGGGTGGCCCCTGCAGACCGTGGGTATAGAGGCACTCACCTAGCAGAGTGAGTGGTCCTTGTCCAGTCTTTTCTTGAGTACTTGTGGTGGGGTAGGGTTGAGCGGCCACCAGGTTAGAGAGTTTGGCCACTTTCTAAGCTGAAGGCGTGAACCCTCTTGGTGTCGAGTCGCTTGGTGTCACACGGTCTTGGTGTCGAGTCGCTTAGTGTCATACAGCTTTGTCTAGTCTCGTCTTGTAGTCGGTAGCACACGCTACGGCGATTGCCCACATTTACTTTCTGTATAGTTTTTTACTTTCCTTGTATATATGTATAAATGCCATGTTGTGGCCTCTCATGTAAACAACCATAAAATGATGTCTTTAAATTCTTTTACACTTACAGTAGAGTCTTCTCACCTTTCCCTTGTAGACTTTACCTGACGTATAGCTCCTTTTCTCTTGGGTGGTGTACGTCAGGTACTGAGACGGGGTACACAAACGAGCCGGCTTTACTTGAGGACTTGGAGTCAGAGGACGTTGACCCGTAGTACGTTCCAAATGAGGACCAGACATAGAGGTTCCTCACCGTTGCTGTTTTCGAAGGTTTTGTTGCTTTCTAGTTTGGGTGCGTAGCACCACTTTACTTCTTGTCTCGGTTGGGTACGTCGCACCATTAGTTTCCTTTTTCGCTATTGTAGCCATGCTTGGGCTTCTTTTATTAGACTTGATATAATGATGGATGTTATCTCTTTTAATAATGAATGCAATTTCCTTTCGAGTACTCTTATCTTATTGTTATGAAATTTTATATGCAGAACCTGTATTTTAATGGTATCTTTACAGACACTTATTGGGCCCGAGCCTCACATTTCTGGCCCATGCGGACCTTCGTCTCGTCCTCGCACCCGTTTTGGGAAGCGGGGCGTGACATGTTTTAGTGGTGGCCCATGCAGGTCATGCAAAAAGTTCAGAACAATAAAAGTATCCGCATTCATTTAATATCCAGTGTGAAGTCTAATAACCCTTGCTAGCTAGATTAGTGACCCTTGTTGACCTTAGTTATTATCTATGTATCTTAGGCACCACCTTAGTGACATCTTATCCGGTAGTAACTTTGTTCGACTCCGGTGCATCTATATGCATCATAACCCGAAGATTCATGACAGAACACTCCATTCCTACTCATACACTTCATCAGTGTTGGGACATCACTACAGGGAACAGAGTGGTGACGGTTAATTTGGGGTGCCGATCGATTCCGTTGGTGATCTGTGGGCATGAGCTTTATGCCGACTTCATTGTCCATGATCTACCACATTTCGATGTTGTTCTTGGCATCGATTGGTTGGGAGATTTCCATGCTTCGATCGATTGTCGCAGCAAGAAAGTGGTGTTCAGGATTCTAGTTCACTAGGAGTTCGAGTTTCACAGCAGAGGGTGATCGCTTGGGCTCATTAGATTCTGGGCCAAGCCAGAGGAGTCGATCGTTGTCGCCATGCAGATGGTGACCAGTAGACCGGCAGTTGTCAGAGACTTCGACGACGTCTTTTCGGATGATATTTCAGGGTTGCCACCCAATAGAGCTTTGGAGTTCAGCATAGATCTTATGTCGGGAGCGCAACCAATTTCGAAGGTGCCATATCGGATGGCTCCTGCAGAGCTTGAGGAGTTACAGAAGCAGTTGGACAAACTGTTGTAGAAGGGTTTCATACATCCTAGTATATCACCTTGGGGTGGACCAGTCTTATTGGTGAAGAAGAAGGATGGATCTTGCAGGATGTGTATGGACTACAGAGGGCTGAATGCAGTGACCGTGAAGAATAAGTATCCGATGCCCCGGATTGATGATATTTTTGACCAGCTTGGAGGTTCGAGGGTTTTCTCGAAATTGGATTTGAGGAGCGAGTACCATCAGTTAAAGGTGAAGCAGGAAGATATTTCGAAGACGGCATTCAGGACAAAGTACGGACACTATGAGTTCGTAGTCATGCCGTTTGGTGTGACCAATGCTCCAACAGTGTTTATGAACTTGATGAATTTGATTTTCTACGACTTCCTGGATAAGTTCGTCGTCATCTTTATCGACGACATACTTATTTAATCGAAGTCTGAAGAGGGGCACATCCGTCATCTGGGGACATTGTTGGAGACACTGAGACATCATAAGCCGTATGACAAGTATAGTAAGTGCGAGTTCTGGTTGGACAGAGTCGCATTCCAGGGACACGTGGTGTCTGGTGATGGCATATCTGTAGATCCGAAGAAAGTCAGAGCAGTCAGCGAGGCTGACTGGTCGACACCGCAATCAGCATCATATATCAGGAGCTTTCTTGGATTAGCTGGCTACTACCGTCGGTTCATTAAGGATTTCTCGAGGATTGCAGAGCCGATGACGAAGCTGACGGGGAAGGATGTGGAGTTTGTTTGGTCTGAAGATTGTGAGAAGGCCTTCAGTATTTTGAAGGAGAGATTGACCACGACACCGGTATTGGCTGTACCGGATCGGAGCAGAGGCTTCGAGATTTACTATGATGCATCTGGTATGGGTCTCAGATACATCTTGCACCAACATGGACACTTGGTTGCGTACGCTTCTCGACAGTTGAGGAATCATGAGAAGAACTACCCGACGCACGATTTGGAGTTAGCAACGGTGATTTTTTCGTTGAAGATCTGGAGACACTTCCTGCTGAGTGAGAGCGTGAAGATTTTCACCGATCACAAAAGCTTGAAGTATATTTTTACGCAGAAGGAGCTCAACATGCGTCAGAGATGATGGTTGGAGCAATGAGCCTTCTCACAGGACGTATGGAATAAGGCACGAAGATGTGCTACAACCATACATCTTCTCACAGGAGCTCAACATCCATACAACCTGCTGTCCTGGAGGCACAAAGATGTGCTGTCCAACAGAGTGTTGCCAAGTGTTTGGTATGTCAGCAAGTGAAGGTGGAGCACCATTGGACAGCAGGATTGCTACAACCGCTCCCTATTCCAGAGTGGAAGTGGCAGCACATCACGATGGATTTCTTGACAGGCTTACCTCGGAGCCCGAAGCAGAACGACGCAGTCTGGGTGATCGTTGATCGATTGACCAAGTCTGTGCACTTCATCCCATTCCGAGTGGGACAGTCCACGGAAATCTTGGCGAGGAAGTACTTAGAGGTAAGGATATTTTACTTCTCTATTTATAGTTCATCCTTGAGTTTACATCGTGATGTAGGTCGTGTATGTGCAGGAGATTGTGCGCTTACATGGAGTTTCGGTGAGCATCGTATCCGATAGGGACTCGAGATTTACGTCTCAGATCTGGAGGAGTCTACAGGAGAACCTTGGTACGAGTCTGAGTTTCAGCACGGCGTACCACCCACAAACCGATGGCCAGTCAGAGAGGACTATACAGATTCTGGAGGATAAGCTGAGAGCTTGTACGCTCGATCTGAAGGGTTCGTGGGAAGATCATCTCCACTTGGTGGAATTCTCATATAAGAATAGCTACCAGGCGAGCATTGGCATGGCGCTGTTTGCTGCCTTATATGGAAGGAAATGTCGATCGTCACTGAGCTGGAATGACATCGGAGACCGAGAGCTGTTGGGTCCGAAGATGATTGTAGAGGCTGTGGATGTCGTGAGAGACATCAGGGATACGCTCCGGATTGTGCAAGATCGTTACAAGAATTGGGCAGACACCAAGAGACGACCTTTAGAGTTTCAGCTAGGAGATCATGTCTTCCTGAAGATTTCTCCGAACCGTGGAGTCATTCGTTTCAGGAAGAAGGGAAAGCTGAGTTCGAAATGTTTTAATACAATTCACTAAATGTTGCATGCTAGTCTTTAATCCCATTTCGTACGTGAATGTATGTATCTAAATATACTCATATGTGTATTTAAGTAATGACGTGAATTCTTGAACATATATTGTGTGACTTTATACTAGTGCTTATATAGTATATGTATAGAAATTGGTATGCAGTTGTATGTGGGTATATTTGGTTTTATAAATGCTTTATGTGATGGCTATGTAAAGATAATTGGATGTATACATAGATAAATCATATCAGTATGTAATGAGAATGAAGGATATGTGTATATGTGTATAAGTGGATCTTATGTATGTGAACTCCTGTGAACAAATCTAATTATTATATAGGTACCTGCATAGAGATATGTCATAGGTATACTTAGTGCGTATACGTGTGTTTGAATGTTTAGATCGTTGTATGCATGTATCCCTACGGGATATAATAATCTGGAGATAATTGTGTAGTGTGCATGTTGGATATATATCTATGTATTGCTATGTCATTTATGATTGTAAATATCAGTGCATCTGTCTATATTCATGTATGAAATAAATTTATATGTGACTATTGTATGCGTATGATATAAGTGAATAAGTGAATTATTATGAATGAAGGTACGTATGTGAATTAGTGCATACGATTAATATTATGTATTAAATGTAACTAAGCCACATATAACTATATTGTACTGGATTAACATTATATAGAATGAATAAATATCTATTGCATGCACATATCCTAGGAATGTATGGAATTATATATGTAGCTAAGATATAATGTATAATGGCAGAAGCCTTTAGGAGTGAATAAGTATGTACATTGATCTTAAATGATACATTTTTACTAAGTATATATGTTTAATAAAGGGGTGTGGCTGGATAGTGAAATATGTATGATGTATGACTATATAGTAGGTATAGACATGAGGTATTTGAGTATATGAACCTATAAGTGATGCTACTGGAAATTAAGGAATTGGATTACTGTATATACATATATACAAATATGTACTTGAATGGGATCTGGCATGTGAATACTAGATTATGTGTATATATATATTTTTGTTTTTTGTTTTTTGTTTTTTGTTTTTTGTTTTTTGTTTTTTGTGTGATATGCACTATAATGTATACATACCCCCTTAAGTAATGTATGTGCCATGTGATACATGATACATAAGTGTGTACATTAGGACTCTTAGTTGGACAAACCTTAAGTCTATTTGACCTTCAGTTAAAACACTGACATAAGAAAGTCCGAGGGCGGACTTTATTCTAAGGTGGGTAGAATGTAATACCCCGTATTCTTGGATACGGATATTATATAAGTATTTTGGGCATGTATATATGTACGTATGAATATTTGGGAGTCATTGTGTATTTTTCTTAATTTTGTTAAGCTAAAAATTATTTTTAAATAATTTCATATGCCATTGGGGTTTAAGATAAATGGAGTATATGAGATAATACTTATATTAATGAAGGTATATGGTATATGAAAGAGTATACTTATTTTTCTATTAAAAAAAATTTTATCCTAAATATCCTAAGAGAGCCACCTCCACCTCATTAGGTGTCTTGATCCTATTAAACTTCACCTAATCAATTGCTAGGTGGCAATCAAAGAAGAAATTGAGGTGATGATGAGGATAGAGAAGAGAGATTTTTTTATGAGGATGACAAACTTGAAAATAGAGGGACCTCATGTATTTAATTCATTTCCTCTTTCTTTCTACAATTTTTCCCCCAAATTCTTTTATTTTTTTCACTTCTCCATTTCTCCCCCTAAGCCAGCCGTCCTCCCCACCTTACTGCCGAATTTCTCTGTTCCCCATTTCAGGCCGAGTTCCCCCTCTCCCTATTTTATTTTCTCATTTTCTCAATTCCCTACAAGCCTATTATTTTCTCAATTCCCGATTGTATTTTTCCCCATCACCTTTCTCTTTCCCATACCAGCCGACCCTCTCCCATAAGCCCAGGCCATGCTGCCGAATTTCATTCTCTAGGCCGAATTCTCCAACAACAAAAAAGAATTGAAAGAAAGAAAGAGAAGAGAGGAAGAGGGTTTGGGGGAAATTGGGAGTGGAGTTAGGGTTTAGACTTGAAGATGAAGTTTTGGCTTTGAGCTTGCAGTTGGATTCATGATGGGTTCTCTTGAAATAGAGAGGGGAGATTTTAGAATTCATGGGATTGAAGCTTGAAGATGATGGGTTTTCATGAAATTGGTGGAGCTCTTATGATATTGAAGGAGTATTTCATTCCTAGATGAGGTAGGAATCCATCTCCTTGTAGTATGTTACTCAATTTCATTCATATATACTAAAGTCATTTTCTTTTTAATGAATATGTTATTGATGCTATAAAAATTAATCATCATGCCACAAGAATTGTCACCAAGTTATGTTGTTAATGTGATCCTTGCTATGCCATGCCATGTTACTAGTAAATCTTGTTGCTAAAGATAAAGAGAGCTCCTTTTCATGATTCCTAAGAATTCATCTACATTTTCATTATGCCATATTATTGCTTATGAAAATTGCTTTGGATATGTATGGAAGATTTGTTGTGAGAGTTATAGTGGAATGACTATTTGGGCATACCATATTTGTGTGGAAGAAATGAAAATTTGAAGGGAATGAAGGTGAACAAAAGTCTATGTCAATGTAGTCCCCTTATAATGCGAGTTGTAACACTTCATGTCGCATGTTGTAGTAACATTGAATCATTCTATGAATGTTCCACTTGCACATGATAATACTAGTAAATAATGTCGTCGTATTCTTATTCGTTAATATTAGAGCATGTTTTATGTTATCTTAATTATGTTACATGTCTTGTGTCCCTACATGTCACCCTAATTATGCGCACTAATTTTAACGGCAAATTGCATGTGTTTGATATGTTCTTCTCAACAATTCTCACGTTGTAAGAAATCCTAATGTTGTTAAATGCAACTTCAATGTGTGTTCACTTGCCGTTTCGTTATGTCACCTTGATGTAGTTTTAATACAATTCACTAAATGTTGCATGCTAGTCTTTAATCCCATATCGGTATCTTAGGGATAATGGTATATGTTACATGCTAGTCTTTAATTGAATTGCACGCCAACTCGTGTTATCTCCCTTTATGTTCGTCTTAATGTGACCTGTTATCCTTATGGTTCACATTTAAATTTTGTTATGGAAAATTGTTCATGTTCTAGTTGACGTTTCACTTATGTCACATTTATATTATTCATTAATGTTGTTATTACATAAGATGGTTGGTTGTTGTGGAATATGAAATGTGGAAAGAAAAGGAAAGTGTTATGAAAATGACTAAGTCCTCTTAAAGGAGGGTGACACGGGGTTTGAGGGGCACGGGTAAATTTTAGGGGTCAAGGAGCGGACAGTAATTTCGCATCTCACCCGATGTGTCACTCCCGGAAGGGGGAGTTGGAGAGGGTTAGAGAGGCCGCTGGTGTACTCGTGTTGCACCATGACGGTAAATGATGGTTTTCTCCGTTCGTCCCAAGAAAAACTGAGATGAGTCTCGCTCCGGTACCTTACTCCGTTCGGGTACGGAGTTATGAGAGGCCCCTCTGGTGCCCGTGTTGCCAGTTGAGGTACCATTTTTCACCCACCTTGGGTGAAGTCCGACTTTTTAGCGTCCTACGATTTACCTGGGTTCCAAAACGCCAACCAATGTATGAATTGATAACTCTCATTATTTTTGTAGCCTTGGTAAATGTCGTTGCTTGTGTAATTCTGTTATGATGGTACCCATGGCATGGTTTTATGTAGGATTTGTTGAATTTATGTGGTTAGTTGGTATGTTGGAATGATGTGGATATGGTGATGGGCATGACACGATGTGCATGACCCTTATTTGAGAATTATGGAATGAAAAGTAAGAACCATAATGAAGTCATGCCATGATGACCACAAGCTCCATTTATGTGTGACATTAAAGTCCTCTACCCATGCCTAAATGTTGGTTATAATCATCTAAAGCCATGTATGTTATGCTCAATGCAAGTTGTGTTAGACTAAAACAATGCTTAATGTAAGATGTAATATGAATTGCTATAGCTTGTTGTAGTATCTTCTTTATAGCACGTGGATTCTTATGCTCTAATGCTATATGTCACTTTGTAGAAGCCATTGCTTGTGATGCCTCCATGTCTACTTTTATGTTTAATGCAAGATGCCATGTCATGCCCACCATTGTAGTTTTATGTTCTTTCTTATGATTCATTTCATAATATTACGACATGCCACTCATTATTGCTTGCATTACATTATGGAATAATATGCCATGGTAGTTGCATTATGCATTGGATAATATACTATATGGAGCTGGGAAATTCCTACTGGGTCACGTTGTGACGTGTACCCGTTGATTTCTTTTCAGGATTGATTCATGGAGTTGGAGGCCTATTAGTTCATTGATGGGAGTTGAGAGTTGGTGAGAGTGCGTGAGAGATTTTTGGGTGTATGCTCTTGTACTTGGTGCGATGAGAGTTCTCTATGTATATGAGTTTGTATAATGATGTTGTATGAACATTTTGTTTATATATATATATAGTGATCTTCGGTTGCGAAAAAGAGGCTTTTCGCACCGTGCGAAAAGATTTTTATCTTTTTTTTGAAAAAAAATTTCAAAAATTCTTTTTTTGATGTTTAATCCATACAATTATATACCTCAGAGAAAATAATGGGTGAACCCGTTGGGGATTAGAGCACACATCCACCCGTTACAAATTTAACGGTCTCAAAACGTGCGAATTTGATGAAATGCCTTGATCGAAGGCCAAATGACATTATTTCTCAACGATTATTTTTTGAGGGGGGTATAACAATATATAATGAGGGTAAAAAAAATTTAAAAAAAATTCAAAAAAAACTAAAAACATTTTCGCACGGTGCGAAATGTTCTCATTTGAAAATTTTCCTATATATATATATATATATATATATATATATATATATATATATATATATATATATATATATATCAGAGTTTGGGTTTTTGGTTCTTTTTGTGCTTCTGTGTTGTCTGGAATGTTACAGGTACTATCCCAGCAGTGCGCAGTGGACCTGCTAGTGTTTGTATTTCGTATTTTTCCTTTCGTAACACTCGCTCTTCGGGTATCCCGGGCAGCGGGGCGTTACAGAATAAAAATTGGGGCAATAGCATTCACCACTAAAATCATTAGAAGTCAATGCTAGGGTACAATTTTTACGTTGAATTGACTTTATTAGGTCGAGATTGTCGCATCTAGAATGTAGAACTCATGGCCAACCACCAGTGTGCCACTCCTCTAACGTATCCCGTGTTTAGATCCACCCCCGTGGATGGCTTCACACGCGACTCGTGCATTACGAACGACAATTATTCTCAATCTCTACTCACGCCACCACCGTGGATTAGAGCTTCGATCTGTGATTTGATAGCTCTCATTGATGCTACCGTCGTAGGTCATCAATTAGTAATATAGGATACCGATAGAAACCATCAAAATGCGTGCCACTACCGTGGATCACGAACTCTAATTGAATTCACTAACGTGCCTAATTAAGTTCATAGGATACCCGTCCAAGGTGCATGCCACTTCCGTGGATCACAAACGCTATATGCGATCTCCTACAAACTTGGCAGAATCAACCAAAACACATCCATTTTCTACCAAACAACATAAAAATCCTAACTTTGCATCTAAATCCTAAGATCCTAGGGCTAATCCATTAGCCCTAGAGGCAACTACTCACAATTCATAGTGATATTAACAAAAGCGTTTTGAATAACAATAGAAAGCACGATTGCAATAAAAGACATCAAAATAAGCATAGAGAGATGATAGATCGTCACCAAAGCGCTGAAGATGAACAAATAATCGTATAGAATTAAGATCAATAGATTCCAAGCAAATTACAATAATAAAAATAACAACTTTGTCTTCAAACAATAGCGACGGCTCAAAAACTCTCTAAGAAAAACTAAGGACTTCTAAGAAATAAAATCTGAATAGCATCCTCTAAAACTAGGGTAAAAACTATGCTTAAATAAATTGGGGACGGACCCCACCAAAATTTGGAGAAAGGGCTTCTTAGGCCCCCTTCAGTTGGGCTGCGACGCCCTACTCGGTCGAGAAGCGGCGTCGCTCGGTCGAGTGGTGACATGGTCAGCCGCTTCTCCTTTCTTGGTTTAGCTTCAGATATGAGTAGCTCGGTAGAGTGATCGCCGTACTCGGTCGAGTCACTCATGGATGCTTCTTTAGGCTCAAAGTGTTGCTCTAAAATAAATTCCACTCGACCGAGTAGTTGAAATACTTGGTCGAGCTATAATAAGTTGAGGATGCCTTTGAAAATCTTCGTTCTGATCAGGCTTTAGCTTGATCGAGAGGCTACAGTGCTCGGTTAAGTCACTTCTGTGTTCTCCTACGTCGAATAGGGATTGGAATTGAAGTCAGCCGAGTTGATCTGACCGAGTGAAGTTTCTACTCAGTCGAGTGACTTGTGCACATCTGCTGAAGAGTTCTTCTCTTACGTTAAAGGTCAGCTCAGTCGAGTGCTGATGCACTCGACCGAGTGGTCTGGAAAAACAACACATAAGCTTCTTCTTTGAGCTTCTTTCTCTCTTTCGCTTCTCTTCTTTTCTTCTCCTCTTCTCCTCTTCCAATCTTCTTCTCCACCTCGTCGAACACCTATCGAATCTCGCCATAGGCACTCCGGATAGCTCGGATGTGTCCATGTGCTATAATTGCTCCAAATCGCTCCAAAATTCTTGAAAATCCACAATTCTATATGAAAATCGAATATATAGTGAAAAGCGCGATAATATATATAAAAGTGAACTTTGGATGGCGAAAATGCCTTGAAAACATGCGGTAAAAACATTGAAAATATGGATACATCAAAATCCCTCCAAGATTACCTCTTACTCCTCCTCAAGGAAGACGAATACAAAGCTCACCTGGAGTAAAAATAAGAAAAAACGAAAAAGAATGCAAAGAGGAGAGTGTCGCTAGGTTATTCTCTCAAATCTAACGACATTCGCCACACATCATGACAACTCAGAAAATGAATCACATGCTAGCAAGAGATTTCACATCTTAAATGAATATAGTACTTGCAGCTCAAGATCAACAAACGGAGCTTTTCTAAAGCTCATACAATCAACTTTCATCTACGTCATGCATTTCATAGTATTGAATATACAAAACATTGGCGATGCACTTTTCAATCAAAAGCTATAACCGAAGCATATAGAATTCATACCAAGCATGCAATAGAGAATGGAATAAGAGTCAAGACATTCACTTATTCATATCAAATCATAAGAAATCTCCATAGCTAAGTTATTTGGCTAAGTTTCAGTATTATCAAACTTTTCCATTCGTGCACACTCCACTCTAATGTCATGCTCACTCGTTTGGTCAAAAGAATTCAACCCCCAAGCTTAACTTGAGGCATCGCATCCAAAGGAAATAATTGTGGAATTTTGTCTTGGTTTTTCGAAGTATATTTGTGGCTCCAATTAATGAAACTGCGAATTTTTCTCTATTCTTTTCTTTTTATTTTTGAACTTTTGTCTCCTTTTTTAATTTTTTTGGACTTTTTTAAGAGTAATAGGATTTGTATTTTTTATGTTTGGCTCCTTTTTGGCTTTTTGTACTTTTTTAGAGCTAGCTTTTCTTTTGTATGGGATTTTTGGGAATGAATGCGGTATAAGTAGCTTTGAGAGGTGAACTCAAGTGACATGTAGAGAATAAAAGATATATGTGGAGAAAGAATTAATGTAACACTCGGTTCACTCAAAAGTGTGCACAAACGGTTTAGTAAGATAATATAATCAACTAAACTCATATGTAAGCATGTGTATTCTTAATCATTTCAACGAGTAGTGAAGTCAAGCAGTAAAGTTTCCAATCATATCAAGCATGCAACAAGAATGCGAATAAGAATGTAAAAGCGATGCTTCAAATATGCTAATGCTGCTTGAATCTTGGTGCATTTCTAATAAGAGCTTACTAAACACTACTCCATACATTCAGTTACAATAAGTTTCATGCATTCACTTAGAGGAGTCATCAAAAGAAATATATTTTGCAAGCACTTATGAATAGCAAGATTATGAAATAACTCTAAGTAGCATGGCACGGAATATAAGCATCGTGATGGCTAGAAAGCAATAAAAGATGTCATCATAAGGAACTCATCTAGCAAAAGAAAGAAAAGAAAAAGTGGAATAAAATAAAACAAGTATGCACACAAACCAAAAGACGAAAAATATGATGCTAAAGAGAGAAAAAAATGTGGTGGAAAATGGGTGGAAAAATAAAGCAAAAAATGATGCAAAATGAAAGAAAAATAAATAAAAGCGACATCGCTCATCCTCCAAGCTAAACACAGCAGTGTCCTCGCTGCTGAGAACACTCGTGAAAGATAGTGAATGATGCTAGGGTGTGGTGGGTGTGTAATGAGAAATCCTAAAAATAAGAAAGCTAAAAAGAAAAGAAGAAAAAAAGGAATGATGGCAAATGCATGGTCCTAATACCGAAAATATGAACAAGCTTGCAAATGATGTGATGATGTATATGCAGATGGATAAAAATGGGTTCTCCCCTAAGTAATGTGATGCTAGGCCCCGTGTGGATAGATGGGCACAAGAAATAGTGAGATGGGAGAGCATGGGCAAAAATGCAAATCAAGCAGCGGTACCAAAATATGGAGGGTCAGTTGGTTGGACAAGAGGCTCGACAGGTGGTGCTGGAGTAACTGGAGGTGCTGGTGCAAGTGTAACAGGTGGTGCACCCAGTGCCCTCAAAATCTCTAAAATCTCTCAAGTGTCCCGCTGCTATGACTGGAGGAAGGTAGTGACCATCTGTCTGAAGGCGACAAAGTCACGCCTCAGCCCAGCAATCTCGGACTCTACCGCTGTCAAGCATGCGTCAGTGTGACGTGAGCTCAGTGGCTGACGTGCACCACTAGGGGCACCTCTCTCTGCCTGGGCTCGTGCATGTGGTGCACGAGGTCTGACTACAAAATCAGGAGAGGGTGACCTAGCGGGGATCTCGACAGAAGATGGGACAGGGATAGATGCAAGATCGAGTGCAGAGGTCAGAATGTGTGTATCGACAGGCAGAGTCGTCGTGGTAACAGACGTGGTAACAGATTCCATGACGCTCTCAGAAAAATGGCAGCGGTGGAGATAGAAGTGCTGCCAGAAGCTGGTGTGGATAAAGGGGCTGTGGTCTCGGTAATGGTAGGAGCGATCGGGGTGGAGTCCACAGGTGTTGAGACAGTAGGGGTAGGGACATCAGTATTAGTCAGCTCGGTGGGACAGGCTTAATATGGGTAGCCTCAAGTGTAAGCTCATGAGCAACAGATACAGAAATGCCCTCAGATACAGGCAGTGATGATGGTGGTGCAGTGGTCTTGGGGATAGAAGTGTGAACTACTCCTTAACTCTCAGCTGGAGTGGTGAGAGGTGTGGTAGTGGTGGGAGCACTGACAGAAGTGTGGACAGAGGTACTTGCTAAAGGTGCAGAAGTGGTGGGTGTGGGTGCTCTCTCATAGTCCTCCTCAAAGCTAAGTTCCCAATCATCATCACCCTGCTCAACGGGTGGTCCTATGGGCTCAAGGAGGTGAATGGGTGGAATGGGGAGCAGGCCGAGTAGAAGCCACTCTAAGTGGATAGGGCTCAATGCATGTAAGGTCGGGGCGTTGGAGGACCATGTGATACTCACGCTGGGGGCCTAGAAGATAGATTCAGTTGTGCTCACCATGGGGCCTGATGATGTGCAAGCATATAAGCACGTCAGTGGTTAGTGTGGTTGGCCCGGTGGCAGCCAAGAGATCAGCAGGAAGGTCAAGTCCAAGCATGAGTGCAACAACAAATCTCCGTGGCGGAGGTGGCAGTGGAAACCAAGTGGTTGCACAGCAAACGGGCTGTGTCTAATAGGTGGTGGGGTCGGAGTGTGCCATCGTCAGCACGACGGATGGGTCTGGTCATCCCACTAAGGTGACTAACTCAGGGTGCGAGAAGGTGCCAAGCTCAGGCCTAGAGAAAATAGTCGTGGAAAAGTGGCGCTGAGCGAAGCACAGATAAGGGTGAATGATGGATGAGGACTTCCCCCTGCAAGGACTGAAATGTGGGAGATTGTCTATCCGACTCCAGAAACTCTCGACACTCAAGGATGGGGGCTCTGTATTGGGTGCAAAGTCCTGAGAAGGATCTAGGATGGGTGTGAAGCTAAAGAAGGCTTGGATCATGACATAGGTGATGACAACGTTATGGTCCAAGAGTCTGAACCTAATGCCCATGGTCTGCCCAGATTATGGAGCTCATCCCCTCGTAGGTGAGGCGAACATAGGTGGTGGTGGTCATATGCAAGAAGTGCTCCCTGCCTATGGCCTGGTAAAGGCACTGGACACCCTCAAGCAACCCTAGACTCTGGAGGGCTGGGATGTCTGCGTAACGATGGGGCGACAGGAAATGATTGTGAATCTCTCGCGATGCACATCGTTCCTGAAGACAATGTTGTATGTCTTCAGGGTCCCTGGGGTGGCTGAGGTGGGGGTGGAGGAGCGAATGTGAGAATGGAAATGGCGGCACTGGCATGTGGTCCCTTTAGTGTGAGTGGTGTAGGGGATGGGGAGGGTGGTGGAGATGGTCGATGGCATGTTCGGTAAGAAGAGGAAGTGTCGGAGTCATCGGCTTTCCTCTTCTTTATCGGGGCTTCCTACTACCGTGTGTCCTAGGTGGCATCGTGTGTAATGTGCAACCAGATGCAAACACAAGATATGGTGTTATAAAGTATAGAGTGGAACGAGTGGGCCAAATCTTGAGAAGCGTGACGGTCGCAAGAGGCAATGTGAATGTGAAGTCTCCAAGCGAATCTTCCCCCAAGCTTATCCAAGCGAGAACGCAATCAAAACCCAAGCGCTACTTCCTAATGCTCTAAATGTACCTGCATTAGATGGTAGAAAAAGTATTAATAGCATATTAAAGAAATTAATACGATTTAGGGTTCAAAATTAGGAATTAATCGATGTTAGGATTCAAATTAGGAATGTGAGAGAGAGATAGATGTGGGGAGAGAGCGCGGAGAGGGAGGGATGGAATGGAGTGTGAGGAGTGGTCGGACCGAGTGGGGTGTGGCGGCGCTCAGGCGGTGCACACGGCGGCAGTCGATCGAGTGATGGGTCGAGTGGATTAAGGCTTGTGAGAGGGGAGCTGGACTCGGGCTGTGTTTTGAGATTTGAATTGGTGATTAATTAGGGTGTGGTCGGGTGGTTATATACGAGGACGACTGAGCTAGGGCTGCTCGGTCGGTTCCGCTGTGATTTAAAAGGAGCGAGCCCCTGACTTAAGTTGCTGCTCAGTCGAGCAGCGCATACTGCTCGGTCGAGTATAAAAAAGGAAATCAAGCCCCTAATCTAAACCTGGTACTCGACAGAGCTGCTTACTCAGCTCGGTCGAGTTGAATACTTTCAGAATTCTTGTTTTGCTCTCGTCTGCTACTGCTCTGAGCTTGACCGAGCACTAAGGCTACTCGATCGAGTTGAACTGATTCCAGAGCGACGTTTTCAGCTATATCCTATAACCGCTCCTGAGCTCGATCGTGCACTAAGGCTACTCAGTCGAGTTCAATTGATTCAAGAGTGCTGTTTTTGCTTCCTTCTGCAGTTGTCCTGAGCTCGATCGAGCAGCATGTCTGCTCGGGTGTCTCTCCCTTTAACTTCATTGAAAGCGTAACTCTCTCCTCTTGGGTTCTTCTCCGCTTCTTCATCGTTTTTAGTGCATATGAAAGTATCCATCAGACATTTTTATAATTTTTATTTTTAAAATTTTTCTAATGAATTAAAAATATTTTTATTTGGTTTTTTAGGTAGCCTAGAAAACTAAAACAATAAATAAATAAAAATTCGGGTTGCCTCCCGATAATCGCTTGTTTAAAGTCGTAAGCTCGACTCCTTTGATCTTCACATGATGGAGCAACATGCGGTTAGACTATGAGTCTCTCTTCCTTCAATTGGTTCGCCTTCTACATAAGGCTTTAATCGTTGCCCATTCACTTTGAATCTTTCATTGTGCCCCTCGATTTCCACTGCCACGCCATGAGATGCTCGTTATCTTGAAGGGGCTAGACCATCTTGATTTCAGCTTTCCGGGAAAGAATCGTAGCCTTGAGTTGTAAAGGAGCATGAAATCACCAACGTTGAAGCGTTTCACCATGATTTGCTTGTCGTGATAGATCTTGGTTCTCTCCTTATAGATCCTTGTGTTCTCATAAGCATGTTGCCGGATTTCTTCGAGCTCATTAATATTTAGAAATCGTCACGTGGTGGCGATCTTGTAGTCATAGTTTAGCTTCTTTATCGCCCAATATGCTCTATGATCCAATTCCACTGGTAGGTGGCATGCCTTCCTGTATACTAGCTTATAGGGGGTTGTTCCAATAGGTTTCTCCTTTAATCATTTAAACGTCTTTTTAATCCTTAGGTTAATTAACTAATTTGTTAATCGCACTAGAAAGAGAGAAAGTGGTGCTGCTATTCAACGCATCTTTGGGGAATCAGGGCTGTTTTGTAATCAACTGAAGGTTATCTTTGATGATCCACCAAAGAGTAGTAAAAACTAGAGGGTGTTTTGGCTGAGCAAATTTATGTGCATTAAGCAAATTTCCGAGGAAATGAAAGAATTGGTGTTTTGGCTTATGGACATTTTTGTTTATCTTGGTTGTGCACATGGCAAAAACCTAACCAGGTATAAATTAACCAGTTGTGCACGGGAGTAAAAATTTAAGCTGTTTGTGCGCAGAGCAAAATGGCGAGTGCGGGAAGTAACTCACTACGACAAATTGGGACTCCGTAATTATTTAATGGGAATTGCTACGCGCACCTACCATTCTACTCTACGCACGACCGGTCAAATTTTTATTCTGCACACTTACGAATTAAATATTATTATTTAAGTTTTTGCTCAGCGCACAGCCGAGACTACCGAAAGTACCCATAAGCCAAAACACCCTAAAATCTTCCAAATACGTATCTACTGAAGGATGATCCGAATCGTGTTAAAGTTATTTCTAAGAAGTTTAAGTGATGAAAACCTCGAAATAAGTCGATCGGGCAGAAAAATTTTCGGGCACGAACGATTTTATGGAAGGAAAATCTGTCAATGAGAATTTGGATCTTGATTCATGACTAGTCCTAAGTTAGTTTCCATTTCCTGAAACGATTTTATGTGTGCTTAATTTGATTCATGACGGGCCAAACTTCCATTAAGCTTTTTTGGTTGACATACTCGTGTTTATGTTGTTGTTATTTTTGATATTAATGTTGCAGTGTAGTGAAGTAAATCTACAAGCACGACAAAAAGTGTAAACAAATATCAATGCATCAATTTTTACTCAATACGCACACCTTGCAAAAATTTTGCATGTTGTAAGCTGAATAAAAACTGATGCACAGACCAAAATTAACCACCGCACACAACGTGCAAAAATTTTGCATGCTGTGCACGGTGAGTAATTTTGGTGTGTGTATCAATTTTTAATCACCGCGCACAACAGACAAAATTTTTGCTTGTTGTGCGCCTTGAGTGATTTGGGTTGTACAACAATTTTTACTTACCACTCAAGGATAATAATATTACTATGTTGTGGATAGGCTTCCGTTCGATGGAGACTCAGGCAGAGTGCATCTCTAATGTAGTATATGTTGAGTATTGGACTCCCCGTATTTGGTTTTGGATGATGAGCAAACATAAATAAATTATGAACTAACAATTTGTGAGCGCAGTTATGGAGATCGTCGCCAAATTCACGAGAACACTCAAAGCCACATCTCAAGACATCTCAAAGCACGTACCCAATGCCTAAAGCTTCGTTGAAGCTTTTGGACCATTTTAGAAGTCATGAAGATTTGATCAAAGCTCTCGAAGACCGTTCCTTAAGGTTTTATTTATAGTCTTTTAGCTTCGATCTATAGAATGTTAAGCCTTGAGTAATTCTTACATTTCTATCTTCATATCGCTCCCATCTTAGAGCTAGGATCTTAGTAGAAGTCCATACAATCTTTCCCGAAGCATCGCGCTTCGATTCGGGACTTCTAGTGCATGTTAGTTGGTTCAAGAAGAAGAACCAACCGACTAGATGGTGATCTAGTCGGTCGGCAAAGCTTCTTGGACCGACTAGTTTGTTCCCTAAACTTCTTGCTCCTTACTGTTCATACTTAGTCGGTCCATGTTGACTCACCGACCAACTAGTTGGTGAACTAGTCGGTCAGTGATGCTTCTTAGACCGACTAGTTGAACATTCCCTGAACTTGCCTAGTTACTGTTTATACTTAGTCGGTCCATGTTGACTCACCGACCGACTAGTTGGTGAACTAGTCGGTCAGTGATGCTTCTTAGACCGACTAGTTGAACAGTCTCTGTTTATGCCTAGTTACTGTTTATCCTTAGTCGGTTCATGTTGTTTCACCGACCGACTAGTTGATGAACTAGTCGGTCAGTGGTTGTTCTTTGACCGACTAGCTGCTTCAGATTTCCAACCGTTGGGTTATGACCTAACACGATTTTCCCCCTTAGTATAAATACTAAGCTGGGGTTCTTCTTCCCCAAGGAGAGCTATATTTCAGAGATTCATTGAGATTGAAAGAGTTAGAGATTCTCACTCATTTCCAAAGCTCTCTCCCTCACAAGAAATCATCTCTCTCACATTCTAGATCTAGAATCCATCTTGAGAGAAGTTTGTTCTTGGTGAGCCATTCAAGCTCTAGCTTGATTCAAGTCTCCAATTCACTCCTTGGCACCCATTGCTGCTCATATTGGTGGTGCTAGGTCTTGGTGACTTCTCCTTCCTCAAATCCCTCCTTGCCCTAATTCGGTAAGAATACTCAAGGTATAGGGTTTGTGGTAAGTTGTTGTTTATTTCATATAAACTCATTTATTGCTTTTGATTCTCTCGGTTGTGAGAGAAGGTTGTGATCCCGGGTTGTGGGATTCACTATTGCCATTGCATGTATGATTTGATCTTGTGAAGGTTTTTCACAAGATATCATAGTGGAAATCTTGGGTTAGGGTTTCTAACCTAAGTATCCGGAGGGGATCCGGGTGTACTGGGACGTAGGATCACCGGGAACAAGTCGGGGAGACTTGGGTGGATCCGAACCCATCATATACAATTGTTTGCATTGTTAATTTTGTTGTTGTCATCGATTTAAGCTTCCGCAAATTGATTTGGTAGTTGTTTGCACGATAATTAGGAATTATACTCCTCGTTATTTTTAAAGTACTATTCACCCCCCCCCCCTCTAGTACTTGTGCAGTAGCTTGTAGGGCATTACATTTGGTATCAGAGCTAGATACTTAGCTATGTCTGCCAACGACAACAAGACCGTTCGTCCACCTGCGGATTATGGATCCTTCAGGAACCGTGAAGGAGCGTCTTCGGTCATGGAAGGACATTCCTTGACTAGGCCTCCATTCTTCAACGGCGTCAATTATGGATATTGGAAATGCCGGATGGAAACGTTCCTCCGGAGCGCCTCATTGTGGAGAATTACCATGTCGGAGTACAATGTGCCTACCGAAGAAGATTTCGACAAGTGGACTACCGCGGAGGTCGCCGCGGAGATTGCAAATGCCAAAGCAATGAATGCTTTACAATGTGCATTAGAACCCGAAGATTTTAATAAGATATGCACATGTAAGAGTGCATATCAAATTTGGAATTCGCTCCTCATTTTGCATGAAGGAACGAGACGGGTAAGAGATTCTAAACTCGTAGTAGTCAATAGAGATTACGAATTGTTTCATATGGAACAGGGAGAAAAGATGAAGGAGTATTATGCTTGCTTCGTCGACATAATGAACGAGTTGGAAGCTCTCGGCAAAACCTACACCCAAAAGGAGAAGTGTTCGAAGCTTATCGAAGGACTTCCTTCTTCTTGGGAGAAACGTACCTTCGCCATCGAGGAAGGTAATGACATGAATAAGTATACCGTAGTTCAATTGATGGGTACTTTGATGTAATACGAGGTACGCAAAGATAGCAAGGTGAAGTTACAAGAAAAGATGAAGTCCTATTTGAACCAAGACGTGCCTAAGAAAAAGGCGATTGCGTTCAAGGCGGCTCCATCCACCTCTACCGATGATGAGGACTCGGAAGAAGAAATGGACTTGGAATCCATTGCTCTCATGGCAAAGAAGTTCAATCGCTTCTTCCGAAAGGGTAACTTCAAACAAAAATCTAAATTTACTTCTACTAACGCCTCTCCACCTTTGTGCTTTAAATGCAATAAGCCAGGACACATCAAAGCGGAGTGTCCTCTAAACAAGCAAAAGGAGAAGTGGAAGGCGCCGAAGTTCGACAAGTCCAAGAAGTACAAAAAGGGGTACAAAAAGGGACTTGTCGGAGCAACATTCACCGACTCCGAGGATTCCTCAAGCGGAGAGTCGGACGATGAGAAAGTGGAGCAAGCGCACATGTGCTTCATGGCGAGAGAGGAGCATGATCAAGGATCCTCCTCTTCCGATGATAGCGACAACGAAGGCGATGAGGTAACTATGGATGACCTTAGGAATGCTAATTCTCAATTATGGTCTAAGTATACTAAATTAGTAAATAGGTATACTAAAGTAAAAGATGACTTAGCTAGCATTCAAACCTCGCCTAAAACTATCATCACCAACAACGACACCGTTGTTGAAGGGTTGAAGAATGAGATTGTTAATCTCAAGACTCAACTTGAACATGTTAGCATTGAAGATCCGGAGGAACACAAGATAGCGGATTTGACTTCTCAAAACTCGACTTTGAGTATTGAGAATGAGAGTCTTAAATCTCGTGTTTATGTGCTCACATCGTAAGTATCCAATTTGGATACTTCTATGCGTTCTCTCACCGAGAAATATGAGAACACATTAGGCCGAATTAATAAATTCAATAAGGGTAAGGACCATTTGGATAAAATCCTAAGTGACTTACTTCCGGCCAATCACCACATTGGCTTGGGGTATACGATGGGAAGTTCATTCAAAGCGGCCACTACTTTTGTTAGGCCAACTTCCGGTGACTCAACGAGTGGTAGCAAACACTCTATTGGTAGTTCTTCTACCAATGGTGCTTCCACCGCGTCCACACCCTCTTTCGGAAAGAAACCCACTTTGGGTGGACCTCCAAAGAAGGGGCATGCTTATATGTACACCAATACTATGCCACGTAGGAACACACGTCCTACTCCACCGGCTCACACATATGATGATTTCTATGCTACACGTCCACATGCACGTGCACACAATGTGAGACACCCTCATGCACGTGTTCCTCCACATGCATATGTTCACCCACATCATCGTATGAATAACTATCCGCATGCACCATTCCATCATGTTCCTTATGCCTATCCACGACATGCATCACGTAGAAACCAACAACGCATGCATGCACCCAATAGGATGAGGGCTCCCAAGATTTTCACTATTTGGAGCCCAAAGGACACAAGCATGGATGAAAAACAAGTTTACATGAATGACTATTTTATTAATGTAGTGGATAATATTAATTATATTGGGAAGTCTAAGTCCAATTGGACTTGGCTTCCAAAGGTCTAACCTTTGAGGACCCAATGACCTTGGGTACCATAAAATGATATGATTATCTTTAGGTACTCAAGAAAAATAAGCGGAGCAACAAAGTTAAATTTGGCTCCAAGGATGGGTGGATACTCGATAGCGGGTGTTCAAAAGACATGACGGGCGATGCTCAATTGCTTTCCGGAGTGGTGCCCATTGCTAATAGGAACCGGGTAGTCTTTGGAGGCAACGAGAGCGGAACCATCGTCGGTGTTGGTAAAGTGGGTAACCCATCTAAACCCTTAATTAGTGATGTTTATCTAGTTAATGGTTTAAATCATAATCTTATTTCAATAAGCCAACTTTGTGACAAAGGTTACAAAGTTAGCTTTGCGAAAGGATTGTGTCATATTTTGAATGATAATAATAATTTATTATTTTCCGGCACACGCCATAAAGATATTTATATTTTGGATCTTCCTAAGTCTTATGAACAATGTCTCGTTGCCAACACAAGTGAACAACACTTATGGCATCGACGCTTTGGACATGTGAACTTTGGAACACTTTATAAGCTTTCAAAATTAAATTCCATTAAAGGTTTTCCGAAGCTCGTTTTTGAAAAGAAAAGTTTTTGTGATTCTTGTCAACGTGGCAAGCTTCCTAAATCTTCATTTAAACCTAAGAAAAGCATTTCTACTAAACGGCCACTAGAGCTATTACATCTAGATTTATTTGGGCCAACTAGAGTTGCTTCCTTAGGAAATGCAAGATATGGACTTGTCATCGTAGATGATTATTCTAGATTTACATGGGTATTTTTCTTATGTAATAAAAATGAAGCTTTTGAAAACTTCACAATATTTGTGAAGAAAGTACAAAATCTCATCGGAACCACCATTGTCACTATTCGTAGTGATCATGGGGGTGAATTTGAGAATGAGTCTTTCTCAAATTTTTGTGATGATCTTGGAATTACTCACACGTTTTCTTTCCCTTGCGCACCCCCTCAAAATGGTGTTGTTGAGAGGAAGAATAGAACGCTTGTGGAGTGTGCTCGCACTATGCTCGAAGATAGCCAACTTGGTCATCAATTTTGGGCGGAAGCGGTACACACCGCTTGTTATGTGTTTAATAGAATACTCTTGAGGCCCGGCACCAAACAAACTTGTTATGAATTGTTGTTTGGTAGATTGCCTCAAGTTAAACATTTTCGTGTTTTCGGTGCAAAATGTTTTATTAAAAACACTTATGAAAATTTGGACAAGTTTGATCCGAGATCGGATGCGGGGATATTTGTTGGGTATTCCTCACGTAGGAAAGCCTACCGGATATACAACAAAAGATCCTCTACGATCGAGGAATCACTACATGTCTCTTTTAATGAGAATTTTACTACTTCTAGAATTTCAAATGATGATGATTCTATGGATGTTTTATGTGATTCGTTTGAAAATTCTAAGTCTATTGATTCAATTGATTCAATTGATACTAACCCAACTAATGAGGTTGTTGAGAATGTTCCTAGTGATCAGGGAATTCCCAAACGGCTTCATACGGTTCGTGACCATCCCCATGAGCAAGTTATTGGCAATATTCATGATAGAGTCAAGACCAGATCGCAAGTCCACCACTTCGCCAATTCTGCCTTTGACTCATCGATAGAGCCAAAGAATATAGTTGAAGCGTGCGAAGATAGTGCTTGGATCCTTGCCATGGAGGAGGAACTCATTCAATTCGAGAGGAATGAGGTATGGGAGCTAGTTCCTTTGCCATCGAAGAACCACACCGTCATAGGGACAAAGTGGATCTTCAAGAACAAAACCGACGAAAACCATGTCGTCGTCCGGAACAAAGCTCGGTTAGTTGCTCAAGGCTACCGTCAAGAGGAAGTTATCGATTTCGAAGAATCCTTCACTCCGGTAGCTAGATTAGAATCAATTAGATTATTATTGTCTTTTGCATGCCATACAAATTTCAAACTATTTCAAATGGATGTAAAAAGTGCATTTTTAAACGGAGATGTCGTTGAGGAAGTTTATGTTTCTCAACCTCCGGGCTTTATTAATGAAAAATTTCCAAATCATGTTTTTAAACTAAAGAAAGCGCTTTACGGTTTGAGACAAGCTCCTCGAGCTTGGTATGATCGCCTAAAGAATTTTCTTTTGGATTTGAATTTTAAAATGGGAGAAGCCGATTCTACACTTTTTGTTAAGCATTCGAATAATGATATAATTTTAGTTCAAATATATGTTGATGATATCATTTTCGGTGCTACTAACTTTGCTCTTTGCGAAGAGTTTTCTAATGTTATGAAGGAACAATTTGAGATGAGCCACATAGGTGAGCTCAAGTATTTCTTAGGTCTCCAAATTCGCCAAATGAACGATGCAATCTTCATCCACCAAACAAAATACACGGTGGAGTTGCTAAAGCGATTTGGAATGGAGAATGCCTCCGGGAAAAAGACTCCTATGAGCACTACAACGCATCTTGATAAAGATACGGGCGGAAAAGATGTAGACATTCGTCTATATCGAGGTATGATAGGTAGTTTACTTTATCTTACCGCAAGTAGGCCCGATATTATGTTTGCCGTTTGTATTTGTGCTCGTTATCAGTCTGAACCTAAGGATTCTCACTTAGTAGCGGTAAAACGTATTTTTCGCTATCTAAGTTACACTTTAGATTTTGGATTACTTTATCCGAGATCTAGCACATATGAGTTAGTCTCATATAGTGACGCTGATTATGCGGGATGCAAATCCGACAGGAAAAGTACTAGTGGCACTTGCCATTTTATAGGAAATTCCCTTGTCTCTTGGTTTTCCAAGAAGCAAAATTCGGTATCACTTTCAACCACCGAGGCGGAATACATTGCCGCCGGTGCTGCTTGTGCCCAGGTTCTTTGGATGAGATACACACTAAAGGATTTTGGTATTCATTGTGATACTAGCCCTATCATGGTGGATAACCAAAGTGCTATTTGTCTTTCAAAGAATCCGGTGCACCATTCCCGATCTAAACTCATAGATGTCCGACACCACTTTTTAGATGATCATGTTGCTAAAAAGGGCATCATTTTAGTGTACGTTGAAACCCAAAAGCAAATCGCCGATATTTTCACGAAACCCCTAAAGGAGGACTCCTTTGTGCGGTTGCGTCGAGAATTGGGGATTATGGGTGAATCCGAGATATAGGACTCATGTTTCATTCAATAATCTTGCATGCTATTATATTTCGCAATATTTCGTTCATGCTAATCTTATTGAATTTTTCGGGATTTTATGTGATATTTTGAATTTTTGCTCGAATTCATATTTGAATGTCGTATTTGAGATTTCGATGTTTAATGGGGTAGTTTAGATGATTTTTGAGAGAATTAAGATGTTTTGTCCAAGTGTATTGAGGAGAGAACTTAATTGTCAATTTTTGGACTCATCTAGTCGGTCTCAGTTCATCAACCAACCGACTAGATTTGCATCTAGTCGGTCAGCTAATGAACTCACACCGACTAGCTCATTCTCTAAATTTTTGAACTCCTTTAGTCGGTATCAGTTCAATCACCAACCGACTAGATTCGTATCTAGTCGGTTAGTAAAGGAACTCAGACCGACTAACTCAAGCTATTTTGAGTTTCCTCTCCAGCTTAACTCCTTTAGTCGGTTCAAGTATACTTATCGACCGACTAGATTTAGTTCTAGTCGGTCAGTAGTGGAACGTAGACCGACTAATTTTCGTTCAGGAAATTTTCGACTTGGCTCTGTTTCCATTTAGTCGGTTCAAGCTCGTTAACCGACCGACTAGATTGTCATCTAGTCGGTCAGCGTTTGAACTTAGACCGACTAAGTGATCAGGGGCAGTCACGTCTTTTCGTGTTTCAACCGACTTAAACTCAATCTATCCGACTTCTTTCTCATTTAGTCGGTCTCCATCGTTTCTCCAGCTCAAAAATCCCCGAACCCAGCTCGAGTCTCTTCATCTTCCGATCAACGCCGGGAAAATGAAGCCCTAGGAGATGAAATGAAGCCCTTTTTCGCATTCAGCTGTTAGGGTTTGTGAGCCTAGGCGTATTTGATCTTTTCAAACGTCGTTTGCTTGTACTCGTTATGCCGCGATCATGGCAAAAACGAGGATCCCGATTACTTCCTCTGGGGCATCCCCCATGACCGTAGAGGCCGCGACCGCTTCGACCCCACCTAAGCGTAGGGCCAAGTCCACTCGTCCCCCCTCTTCGTATTCACCACCGTTGAAGAGGAAGAGGACTTCCAAGCCCAAAGCTAAAGGACAAACTTCCAAGCCCAAAGCCCAACCCAAAAAGTTCCGTGCACCTACCCCTCCCGGTGAGCGTTCAGGTAGTGACTCTGAGGATGATTCCGAGGAAGAGTACACTCCTGAGCATCCCGAGAAGGCACCTACTCCACACCCTCCTCCTAAGACCCGTAAGGCTAAGGGAAAAGCAACGATGCCGGTAGGAGGTGTAGATATATCGTTGTGTCGTGACGACCCTCAGTGTCTAGCGGCTTACAACCGTATAGAGCACTGCCCACTTCTATTGGAGCATTTTGTTCAGTTCTCTGACTTCTTTGGCCTTGCGGATCTTTTATCCTATAGCGGACTTTTGGACTATCTTAGATATGACCCTAAGGCGAACCCTCGACCCTATCCTCGCCTGGTCAAGCTTTTCTACGCCAATCGTACCCGGGGTCAGTATGATGAGACTCACTCCATCGAGACATCTGTTTTGGGGACTCCTATAGTCCTCACTGCAGAGATCTTGGGGGAGTTGATAGGATGCTCATCGTTTGGCCTCCTCCCGTCTGATATTTCCGTAGATGATATCTCCACTCTCCATCAGCCGACCCTCGCTGATATCTTTCAGGTTATCCCTCCTGCATTCATAGGCGTCCCTTCCAAATCATTCAAGCCGAATGCTTGGGTGATTAATCTTATCCTGAAATCCTGCCTATTGCCCAAGTATGGATCTTCCTCACTTCCGTCTCAGCCTTTTCTGAAGTTGATATACGCTCTTTTCATGGGTAGCTCGATTAACTGGGCTCGCATTATACTCGACAAGATGGATTCTTTCGAGTGTATTCGCAAGTCTAGTAAATCGGCGCACATCCCATATCCTTGTCTTCTGACTTTGGTCTTCCGTCACTTTGGTGTTCCTTTGCCTCCGGATGATGAGCGTCCCCTCGGTCCACCCCTGAACGCGACGGCTGTCAAGAAGTCTCTTACGGCACTTCGTCACGTCCAGCGGTCGACTCCTTCTGCATCCCAGGCCACACCTTCAGCTTCTACAGCCCCTCCTCCTACCACCACTCTAGATGATATCGCTCGCCTTCTTCGTCGTCACGAGTCTCGTTTGGCTCGTACCGAGGAGGTTGTGTGTCGTATGGCAGAGTCGATGGGTATTCAGCTTCCTCCTCCTGTTTCTGAGGATGAGGAGATGGATGACGAGGAGATTGATGAGCTTGTCACCTCTTTAGCTCATGGCGCTGAGGCCACTGCTGCTGCTGCTACTACTTCCACTGCTGGAGCTTCCACTTCTTCCGGTGCTCCAGAGTCTTCTGCTCCAGTGGATCTGTCTGCTGCTGCTCCTGCTGATGTCTCTGATCCAGTCGTGTCTGCTGATGTTCCTGCTGATACTTCTACCGTTGAGCCTGTCGTCATTGTCTCCACTCCAGCCCCGACGATCCCTTCAGTTGACACACCACTCCTTGCAGCAGAGCCTGGTCCACTCCCTCGACTGGACCCACGGAGACTGCTGATCCTGCCACTTCCTCCTGAGCGTCAGTTTGGAGGACTCTCCGGTGATCATTGGATGATACATATTTCTGAGAGTGTTTTGGGTTAGGATAGGATGTCGGTGGTGTTTTGATGTATTTTGGATTTTGGATGTCGGTGTTCTTGATGTTCTTTCTTTTTGTTGGATGTTGATTATGATATGTCGATGATGTTGTTGTATCTTTTTGTTGGTGATATAGATGTTGCACTTTGTTTGATGTATTCGATGTATTTTTGCATGTTCTCGTGATATTCTTATATATATACATCGATGTTCTCCTTTTACTTCATTGTGCACATTTAATATTCATTCAATGTCTATGATATTCGATTTCGTCGCTCGACAATTATTAACTTGATTAAATAGATTTTATTTCTATGATTGCATAGAATTGTTTTCCATGCACAAATTTAACCAAGAATATTGAGTATTGAAGAGTACGTTTCTTTATTCAATAAGTGAATTTGTATTTGGTATTTTGATGATTTTAATTTTCGTTTTTCGAAAATGGACAATTTGGCACACTTTGATTTGATTTCATCTCTTTTCCCTTGGTGTCAATTTGGTCCATCGTCATATTCTACGACTCTCGATGTTGGATTTTCTTTATCCTTGTTGTTGTCGTTGTATGCCCCCCATTTTTGGGATAATGCCAAAGGGTGAGAGATAATGATAATGAATAAGGCAAATGAAAATTTAACTCAATTTCCAAGAATCTAACTTGATATGTTAGATTCAGGGGGAGTTAAGATATATATAAGGATCTTCAAATCCGATATTTCAATAATCGATTCTCATTATATATCTCACTCGTCTGCTTGATGCAATTTATATTTATTCTATTTGGAATTAACGTGTCATCAATGCAGGGGGAGTAAGTATTTTACATTTGAATCATTATTTTTGATTATTATTTATGTTGGTTTGTCATCACCAAAAATGGGAGAATGTTGAGTATTGGACTCCCCGTATTTGGTTTTGGATGATGAGCAAACATAAATAAATTATGAACTAACAATTTGTGAGCGCAGTTATGGAGATCGTCGCCAAATTCACGAGAACACTCAAAGCGACATCTCAAGACTTCTCAAAGCACGTACTCAATGCCTAAAGCTTCGTTGAAGCTTTTGGACCATTTTAGAAGTCATGAAGATTTGATCGAAGCTCTCGAAGACCGTTCCTTAAGGTTTTATTTATAGTCTTTTAGCTTCGATCTATAGAATGTTAAGCCTTGAGTAATTCTTACATTTCTATCTTCATATCGCTCCCATCTTAGAGCTAGGATCTTAGTAGAAGTCCATACAATCTTTCCCGAAGCATCGCGCTTCGATTCGGGACTTCTAGTGCATGTTAGTTGGTTCAAGAAGAAGAACCAACCGACTAGATGGTGATCTAGTCGGTCGGCAAAGCTTCTTGGACCGACTAGTTTGTTCCCTAAACTTCTTGCTCCTTACTATTCATACTTAGTCGGTCCATGTTGACTCACCGACCGACTAGTTGGTGAACTAGTCGGTCAGTGATGCTTCTTAGACCGACTAGTTGAACATTCCCTGAACTTGCCTAGTTACTGTTTATACTTAGTCGGTCCATGTTGACTCACCGACCGACTAGTTGGTGAACTAGTCGGTCAGTGATGCTTCTTAGACCGACTAGTTGAACAGTCTCTGTTCATGCCTAGTTATTGTTTATCCTTAGTCGGTTCATGTTGTTTCACCGACCGACTAGTTGATGAACTAGTCGGTCAGTGGTTGTTCTTTGACCGACTAGCTGCTTCAGATTTCCAACCGTTGGTTTGTGACCTAACACGATTTTCCCCCTTAGTATAAATACTAAGCTGGGGTTCTTCTTCCCCAAGGAGAGCTATATTTCAGAGATTCATTGAGATTGAAAGAGTTAGAGATTCTCACTCATTTCCAAAGCTCTCTCCCTCACAAGAAATCATCTCTCTCACATTCTAGATCTAGAATCCATCTTGAGAGAAGTTTGTTCTTGGTGAGCCATTCAAGCTCTAGCTTGATTCAAGTCTCCAATTCACTCCTTGGCACCCATTGCTGCTCATATTGGTGGTGCTAGGTCTTGGTGACTTCTCCTTCCTCAAATCCCTCCTTGCCCTAATTCGGTAAGAATACTCAAGGTATAGGGTTTGTGGTAAGTTGTTGTTTATTTCATATAAACTCATTTATTGCTTTTGATTCTCTCGGTTGTGAGAGAAGGTTGTGATCCCGGGTTGTGGGATTCACTATTGCCATTGCATGTATGATTTGATCTTGTGAAGGTTTTTCACAAGATATCATAGTGGAAATCTTGGGTTAGGGTTTCTAACCTAAGTATCCGGAGGGGATCCGGGTGTACTGGGACGTAGGATCACCGGGAACAAGTCGGGGAGACTTGGGTGGATCCGAACCCATCATATACAATTGTTTGCATTGTTAATTTTGTTGTTGTCATCAATTTAAGCTTCCGCAAATTGATTTGGTAGTTGTTTGCACGATAATTAGGAATTATACTCCTCGTTATTTTTAAAGTACTATTCACCCCCCCTCTTGTACTTGTGCAATAGCTTGTAGGGCATTACAGTATATGAGAGATCGGCATGTAGCATAGCATACTTGTATTGCCGAGTTTTTTGAAGTTGAAACAAATAGGTTTGGACCACAATCTATCATTAGATGATGCTCAATTATGTAAGGATCGCCTTACCCTTGCAATACTAACAACAACACACTAGAGGGGGGTGAATAGTGTAATGGCACAAATTGTGTATTTAAAAATTAAACTTGCAAATGCAGAATTATAAATGCAAGAGGAATTTAAACATCACAAAATCCAAATGCAAACACAAGAAGTTGCATTGGTTCCCCAAACTTGGGTACGTCCAGCCACACAAATATCCACTATAATTCTCACACAGAGAAGTGAATATAATCTCACACAGAGATACCTCACACAGAGGATTTGGATTCTCACACAGAGAAATCCTTTCTTTCACACAGAAAGACTTAAACTCCCACACACAGAGATCTCAACCAACCCTCACACAGAAGGTTATACTCTCACACATAGAGTAACTAGCTCTCACACAGAAAGCTAGGGTTTCAATGAAATAACAAAGTAAAACAAATACTCTTACCTATGCCTTGAGATGAACTTACTCATAGATGAATGCAAGGCATGAAAGAGGATCTCCAAGTGATGAGATTTGCTTGAAAGCACTTGGATGATTTCCCTTGAGCTTGACTTCAATGCATGAAGGAGATTTAGAGCTCTAAGAGGGAAATGAGAGAGTTTGAGAGTGGCTTAATTAAACTCTAAAGATTTGCAATAGCATCAAGAAGTTCCAATGAACTCTGCCCTCTCATATATATAAGAACCCTATAGGAACTCTCAAAAGCCAAGAGAACAGCCAAAACAAAAAGCTGCAACGGCTAGATTTTGGGCTGAAACGTCACCGACAGTCGACTGCTAAACAAATGACAGTCGACTGTCCAACGGCTAAATAAATCCTAACGGCTATAATCTGAGCCATGACAGTCGACTGTAGAAGACTACACAATCGACTGTAAAACAAACAGTCGACTGTATATCCTTCATCAGGCGACTGCTGCAGGGGAAGGAATAAAACAGAGAGTTGCAACTTACTCCAAATATGCATACATGCAACTGATAAACAAATGACAGTCGACTGTAAAATAGACAGGCGACTGTTTATCCTTCATCAGTCGACTGCTGCAGGGGATAGAGAAAAACAGAGAGAAGCAATTTTCGCACTTACACCTTTCAGACGACTGTTGACCATTTTCACAAGCGACTGTAAATATACAGGCGACTGTAAATACTTCATCAGTCGACTGATGCAAAAAGCTCAAGTAGAGTCAATAAAGATGTTGACTTGAGCAATGCACACAGTCGACTGTAGAAGGCTCGACAGGCGACTGGAATCACCCAGTCGACTGTAAAACCTTCAGCATGCGACTGTTGGGGAGCCAGAGACTCCAAATGAGTCTTTGGGCAAGATGAGCCTATTGGGTTGGATTCTATGATAATCTTTAGGCTCACTAAGTTAGTTAAATGCATATGCATGAATGAGTAGACCATCTATCAAGGCATTACATTAATCCTAGAATCAAAAAGAGAAAAGCAATAAATGAAATAATACATGGATTACATTGCTTCCCTTAGAGTCTATGGCTTCAATCTTGATGCCTTGATGCTCTCATCATCTCCAAGCTTTGGCACCCCTTGAGTCCAAGCTTTGGCCCTTCTCCACTTGATGTACTTCCTTACACCAAGTGTTTAGTATCCAAAAATGATATTCTTGAAATGTTAACTATGAGATTAAAACAAGAGAGTCATTAGCAACAACATAATGGTGTGATCATCATCAAAACACTAATACTCAACAAAATTATGCAATTGCCTAATCTTTTGATTAATCTAGTACAGAATATGTCACACTCAAAAACACAATAGTGCCTAATCTCTATTTAACCATTGAATTGTATGTGTTGCCGGGTAAATCCACTTACAATGAATTTAGATTAAAGTGTGGAATCAAGGGCACGATGATTACAAGTATGGGTTGGAGACGAGGCTAATCACGATTTGAAGACGATTTGTAGATGAGAATCTCAAGGTCGCCCGTCAACTGGAGTAGGTCGCCCTTCGATTGAAGTTATTCGCCCTAGGTCGCTTCAACCGCCGGCAGCAGAGGCGAGCTACCTGCAAGGAGAACAACTCATCAGAAAGTCGGGGCTGGCTGCCAGCCCGTAGCCTCTCCGATGCTGAAGTCAGTTGATGACTGCTTGAAGAATGTCGGACAAGCAGGACGACCATAGAGGCAGATCGACGCTTGCGTGGCGAACTAGTGTGGAAGGCGCGAATATGTGGATGATATTCGACCTTGAATATAAGTAGATGTGTTAGGGTTTCTTATTGATTAGCCAGCCAACCTTTCGTTGGAGGAGTGGGGGTATTTATAGGCCGTTGGAGTCGGTTGCTTTAGCTGAGCTGGCGGTGTCAGGGTATCAGGGGTTCGGCCGATGATGTCAGGGGCCGAACGTGTCAGACGCACTTTTGTCAGGCTGTCAGAGTCGTAAATATCAGTTGCGCTTTTGTCAGGCTGTCTGGCGGCGAAACTGTCAGAGACGCTTTCGGCAGGCTGTCAGGCGGCGAAGCGGCCATGTGCGCTTTTATCAGACTTTGTCTATAGTGAAACTGGCAGTGATGTTTGTGGCGGGTTGCCTCCCTCATTGGGCGGACTGCTTCGGGCGGAGAGGTAGGCGAGCTGCCTCTGTGGCGAGCTACTCTGTGGCGAGCTAGCGTAGAACATGTGTGATCTGCCGGAGGACCCTTCTCTTTGATTCGGTTGACGAGCTTGTCGCTCTGCTTGGGTGAGCTTCTCTAAGACTCGGCGAGCTTCTCGTCAGAGCTAGTTCTCATTAGAGAGATTCGGGGGGCCATTTATTTGGGTTTTGAACATGCGGGCCTAGATCGAATGGGCCGATCTTGAGGTCGTAACAGTATGTTAAGTTGATACATATCATGATTAATACAGCATGCATGATTAGGAAACTAATCAAGAAGTTACGATTAATTAGTTGATGTGGGATTAATTACATGATTAGAAAACTAATATAACTTGCAAAGAGAAAATACATCCTTAACAACTTTAGAATCATGTGTAAAAATTGATGCACATACCAAATTGCTCAATGCGTACGATAGGCAAAATTTGACTGTTGTGGACGGTAAGTTTTGACGACGGTATTTTGGGGTTTTTTGAAAATGACAGTTTTATTATTTTCGGAAAAACTTGACCGATAGTTCGCAGAGTAAATGGTAGATGCGCTTAGCAATTCCCTTATTTGATGAATGTCACATGGCAACTAAAGCTTGCAAGATAAAAATCTGAGAGTCTCAGGCGGGGGGAAGAGATTCCTAGTAGTAATGGTAGATGCGCTTAGCAATTCCCTTATTTGATGAATGTCACATGGCAACTAAAGCTTGCAAGATAAAAATCTGAGAGTCTCAGGCGGGGGGAGAGAGATTCCTAGTAGTAGTAAAGACATCAACGATTTTTTTTCCGATGCACCAAAAAAAAAAAGACATCAACGATTAGAACATGTGGCTGTGAAAATTTCTACAGTTCCCACACTCCACAGGAGACCCCCTCTCCCAAATTCTCAAACTCAACTTCTTCCCTCAAATGTCATCAAAATAAAATAAGACACTTTCCCATTTACACACCAATGGCCAAATTCTCAGCTCACGGGGGTCTCAGGATCCTCTTCAATGGCGACAGGACCCCGTTTGGCTGTGATCTCAGAGACCCATTAAGGCTCAAGCTTGGTGGTGGTGGTGCTGGGAAGAAGCGACTGCTTGAGAGCCCAAGATTATTCAGTAGAGGAAACAGGCTTTCTGGGCTTGGCAGGGTTTTCTCTAATGGGAAGAAATCTAGTAAACTCAAGTCTGGGGAGAGAATGAGAAAACATGGTGTTGATGATGAAAAGGAGGAGGAGAAGGAAGAAGAAGAAGATGATGATGATGAGATGATGGATTTTGATGAGTTTGAGAGAGATGAATTGTCATGCTTTAGAGGGTTGGTGCTTGATATCTCTTATAGGTCAGTGACACGCTCTTTGTTCTGTTTCTATTTTTTTAAAATAGGCATGTCTGCAAACTGTTTGGTTAAATGTGTAGTTGATGTTTTGCTAGATACCGTGGCTTGTCTACTTCTTGATCATGTGATGTAGGAACTCAAATTTTAATGTACATTGCAAATTTATGATGTTTGAATGTAAGATCAAAAATAGCGCATACTCTTTGGACGTAGAAATATGATGGATTTGATGGTGGCTATAATTCTTCCATGCACAGGGCAACATGCTAAACAATGCAGGTCATTGCAAATATATCAGATATGGGCAAATGAATGGATTCATCTGTTGGTGATTTTGATAATTATTTTAAAAAGGCTAATATTCCGTTCATTTTCCCTTGTCTTAGTCTCCCCACCACCACCACCTATTTTGTAGCATTTGTTAGTAATGGGTAGTTAGAGTGTGTTAGTAGATAATGGTTAGTAAAATTTAGTCTACGGATATACATGTGGAAAAAAGGATGTAGCTCTCTATATCTTCTTCCCTTGCCGAAATAATTTTGTCCTCATTTAAATTCTTCATCGAGCATGTCACGCTTACAATATGTGTCAAATATCTTGAAGCTCATGCGTTAGAGGTCATCAGTGGACAGTGGTTGACATTGGTTTATATAGCTATGTGGATATCTACCTTAGTTAATCACGCAAGGTCGATGATATCCCCTTTAGATTATTGGAAATATTGCAACAAAATCATAATTAATCAAACAACAATTAAATAAAATCAAGTAGAGATATTACCAGCCTAGGGGTAAGTGCAATGTTGCTGCCTTATGAAACCAGCTTCACAAAGTGCCTACCACTTTTACGAAGATTCATGGCAAGAGCTTGCGCCCCAGTCACATGCATAACAACCCAACATGGAATGGGCAAGCCCACTAATTACACAATTAGAACCAGTCCCAATTACACGCCGAAACACATCCACACTATTCAATACCAAGCTCGTTTGCATGGGCTTGTAAACCAAGCGGTGGCATTGAATGATGTGGATGTGTTTGGACTTGTAATTGGGCCTCTCTAATTGTGTAATTAGTGGGTTCCCCCGTTTCAAGTTGGGCAGTGATGCATGTGACTAGGGTGAATGATCTTGCCATGAATTTTTGCAAAGTGGTATGGATTGCGTGGGGCTGGCTTCATTGGGCATCAATATTGTGCCGACCCAGACGATGGTATTATATCTCATTGACTTTATTTGTTGTTTGATTCATTATAATTTTGTTGCTATATTTCCAACATGATCAAGCATAATTACGTCGTCATGGTGTTGATTTAGCATATTGCATGTCTGTTTAACTCAGTATACATTAGGCAACGGTTGGATAATTAAACATGATAGGTTCACCGTTAGATGATCTGAAAAAACTTACAAGCATTATCACATCAATTACAATGGCACTGTGGATCTAAGACGCCTAAAAATAATGAAGATTTAATTATCTCAAAGTTTTATGCAAAGCATCGCATGTTTGGAGGGGGGCATATCTTGGGAGGAACAACTTCCAGGTTGAAGTGGTTTTCTTGTGCATTTACTTACTAAGATAGTTATATGTGGAAAACCAACAGTAGTTACCTTTAATATGAAGTATTGATCATCTTGAGAGAATCCATTCAATATGAAGGATTGAATATCTTGAGAGAATCCATTCTTGAGAGAATCCATTCAATATGAAGTATTGATCATCTTGTGGAGATTTTCATTATTATTGGTTATCCTTTCATTTTTTTTCCCTCAAAGTTTCTTTTGATGAATTGTGGGTGCTCGGCACTCCATGTGTGGTTTAAGGAATACATGGTTTCCTATGGAGTTCATTAGCCTGCATTTCCCAAACCTAACCCTCTAACCCTGCCCCCACCCACCCACCCACCCACACACCCACAATTAAAAAAAAGGATACCCACTCATTCCAAACCCACTTTTCTCTTTTGATTTTCTTTTTAGCTAGTTGCTTTATGGTTAAGAAATCTATTTGTGCAAATTACACTCAATTTTTTCATCTATAATTAGATTTAGTACTGGTTGCAAACCCTATATGATATTCTGATATGGGGCCACTTATGGACATCAAATCTACATCATTAGATATTATAAATACCCAAATCATATCCCAATTATTATAGAGAATGCATCATATCTGATGCGTGGAAATCATTAACATACAAAGAATATTGGTTGATCTTGTAAAACATGACATGCATAGTTGGTGTATATAGGCAGCGTTCATGGGTGAAGAGTAGACGAGCAAATAATACAAACTCTCCTATGTTAGGATATGATGAAAAGTATTATTCCATTGTAGCGCCGCAAATCATTGAGCTGGTAACTAAAGCATTCTTTTGTAGAGGTTCAAAATTTGATCCCTTCTGCCAACGGGAAAGCTGAGGCAACCACTTGATTGGTTCCTACTTGTTTTTCACTGGAATGGTCACTGAATGCAGCATGTGCTATTAGAGGGTTACTGGCATCACCATTTATAAAGTGTTCTACACAGTCATACGTAAGTGCTGCCTGGAACTTCTGAAAAGTCTCATCTAATGGAGACATCGACTGATTGTTGCTTCCAAGGCTGTCTTCTGCACTGTATCAAGGAAATGGGTAAGAACCAATGTAAAAGTTATTCGAACTGAAAATAAGACTGCAACTAAATCAAACAGCAATTGTTGCATGGATGTCTGATATCTAGTAGAGGTGTAATTATCCTTGATTTTTTAGTTTTGATGCCTGAGAGTCGCAACTCTATGTAATTGGCCCAACGTAATCATTTTATCTGCAACGGACAGATGCAGGGTAAAGCACCACCTTCCCCCCCCCCCCCCCCCCCGCGAAAAGAATTAAAAAAGATCATGCTTATCGTACTGGAGTAATCGTTTGGTAGAAAATGAAAAAGGTAAAGATTCCAAAAAATTATGAGGATTTGGATAAACATATGATAAAAGAATAACTTGAAACTCCACATGTCATAAAATGCTGCATTAGTATGTCAAGGGCATGTGGAAACGATAACTGTAGTTACAACTCTAACAAGAAGTAATATCTCTTGATAATAATAAGCAGTCTGTATTCACCAAAGAAGTCATGATGCTATGGTCAAAGAGCCTATGCTCAAAAGAACAATCAAATAAAACTAAAAAATACGTGTTTACCTTCTGAGTGAAAATGCCTTTGGTTCTTCTGTATATTATTAATAATAAGGAATGAAGGTTATAATGATACAAGAAGGAAAACACATTGGTAGATGCTAAAGCAAGAAGTAAAACTGATCAATCAAGGCCAAGTGACAGGACCGTTGGAACACAAAGCAAGCCGTCTATAACATTTGGGAATAGTAATTGTGCCTGACCAAAATCCTGTAGGGAGCTAGATTGATGAAGAAGCGGCTATGCTGGCATTGTCTTGTTGATGAAGATCTTGAAGTCCCCTCCATGCCAAAGAAGTCAACCCATTGCAATTTCCAATTTCCAATTTCCATTATCAGGGATTACATTAAACTTCAGGTATATAGAAAACCTAAAGCCAAGCCAAACCCATTACCATGCATGATATAATCAATCAATGAAAATTATTGAGACCTTTTTCCAATTATTTGGGGGTATATCGTCGCATGGGGAAAAAGCTTTATATACACAATAATCCCAGGGTGACTCAGAAGAGACACTCCGGGTGCAAACAAAAGAACATATGCCTATGAAAATTTCCACAGTTCCCACACTTACATGAGACATCTCCCCTGTTTTTTACACCACCTTTCATATTGCCAAGTTAATTTCAATAACCCCATCTTCCAAGCTATCAATAGTTGCCAAAATTCATAGCTCATTGGATTCTCAAGCTCTTCCTCAGTGGGGGAAAGGGCTTCCTTTGGCTGTGAACTCAAAGAGCCAGCTTCAAAACTAGGGGCAGTGATGAAAAAGAACAGTTTTTTTCCTTCAGAGTCTGGGCTTTCTGAGTTTGGCATGGTTTGTTGTCACAGGGAGGATTCAGGTCTGAGTGAGGAGCTATTAAAAGGGATGATGATGGGAAATATGATGAAGAGAAGGTGTAGTTTTATGAGTTTGAGAGGGATGCGATTTCTAATGTTAGAGGGAGAACTGGACATCTCTTATTAGTCATGTAGCATGGGTTCTATTATGGAGCCGTACTAGTAGCACACACGCCGACACCCATGGAAAAAGGTTTCGGCTAATACCACACGGTATCGGCCATATCGTATCAGTCTTGAAGAAAAATGAGACCGATACTAATATGTTATCTCGGTTTCGGCCAAAACCTGGGGGTCTCAGGTTTCGGCATGAAACAGATGAAGAAGGATATGAAAAAATAACCCCCGTGAAACACCCCGAATGAACAGAGTTGCACCCGTGAAAATACCCTGTGACTGAAGAGCATGAGTGCTTATCAATGTGTAAATTCAACCAATCAGTGAATAAAAGTCATGTGAGTGAACAGAATTTTTGAAGAAATGTCTATAAAAAGAGTGGGAAGAAAGCATACATCATCAAGTAAGAGAAAAAAGAAAAAATTTCTTATCTGAGAGGTAGATCCGAACTCCTTTGATGCTGATCCATCACTCGATCCAAACCCCGATGACAGGCGTTAATCCATTGCTCGATCGCTCAACGACGTGAATCTCCATTTCCATCGCTCGGTGAAGGTGAGTAACTATTTTTTTACCGCTCAAATTTTCGCCAAGCCTTGCCACCCAAATTTTTGTCGAGAGTCACCACTCAAAATTAGGGCATAGCTCGGATGAGAAAACGTGAAAACTGAGAAGCATTGGGATAATTCAACGCTTGGCTACCGCTCGCACACGGTCCACGTTAGCCTCTAATATAACATTTATTTACATGCATGCTATTGCATTTGAGTCGTTTTATAAAGCTGAATGTCTAACTTGTAAATAAATCACAAATGTTGATCAAACTGTAAACTCTGCGTAACACATAGTTTATAATTAGCCTCAACTATCACATTTATTTATAAGTTTGCCCTTGCATTTGAGCCGTTTTATAAAGCTGAATGGCAAACTTGTAAATAAATCAAAAATGTTGATCAAACTGTAACGCAGTTTACAATTAGCTCAACACATTATGGATAATTACAAGCGTGCCATTGAATATTATGATTTAGTTTTTGAACTGAATGACAAACATGTAAATAAATTGAATGTTAAGAGCAAATTACACAGTCGAAAGAAAGTCAAATTCGTAAAAATAGGTTAATTTTGCAATTTTTTACACAGAAAATTTGATTTATAAAAGATGTTTTATCTTGTAATTTGTTTTGCACAGATTATAATATTTCGTAATAATGTGTCAATTTTGTAATTTTTGTTTTTACACAAAAATAAGATTTTCTGAAAATTGTTCAACCTTGTAATTTCTATATTACACAAAAAATCAAACTGCAAATTTCGGTTTTACAATAAAATTTGTAAGTCCAATCTACATAAACTTAGTTTATAATTTATAAGTTATAACTCAACAAGCAAAAATTAATTTATAATTCTAATCTACATGAAATTAATTTATTTTGCTTTTGACATTTAATATATATTGTTTAATATATGTAAATTTAAAATAAAATAAATTACTCGTAAAATTTAAAATACAATAAAAATATAGTAAATTTACAAATTATATGCATACTTTCTACTAAAATTCTAGAAAGATAATTAGAAGTTTTCTATAAATGTTAGAAGTATTTCATAAATGTTAGAAGTACTTCATAAAAAACTAATAAATTTTTATACATATATACAAATTGTATACATATTATATACTTACAAATTATATGCTTGCATGATTACCAGTTTTGTACATGGTACATACATATTAACTCGTTACATGCTTATAAGTTTACAAGTTACATATAAGTTACATGTTACATGCATATTATATTGATTACATGCTTACAAATTTTGTACGAGTTACATGCACGATATATGCTTACATGCTTACAAATTTTGTACTGGTTACGTACAAGTTAACTCGTTACATACTTACAAGTTTACAAGTTACTTACATGTTACAACTTATATACATGTTACATACATATTACATGCTTGTTACAAGTTTTGTACAAATTTGTCATACTATTTGGACAAGAACTTTTTTCCTATACTTTTTACTATTTATAACGAGTTTGTACTATAACTCGTTATTGTTGGAATCCCGTGGATGGCAACTAGACACTAAAGTGGGGTTATTAGTGCCCAAAGAAATATTAAAAGTTCACGCTAGAAAGTCTACTGAACTAAACAATTTGAGTCACCAAGCTTTAACATAATTAACGATTATCTCAAACAATTAGTATGCAGTGGAATTAAACAAGTAAGAGATAACAATCACAAAAATAGTGAGCAAAACACAAATACAAGATTTACTCTGGTTCGGATACTTAAGTCCCACTTGGCTTATCCTACATACAGACACACGAGTCGTACTCGGCTAAATTTACTTTTTTCACAAAATAGTTATAACATCTCTTCTCAAGAGGAATTTACATTATATAATTTCTTCTCAAGAAATAAATAACTCAACACCTCAACACTTGATACAAGTAAAGATTACACCTTTTACTTATAGCCTTACTTTGAAGCTTTGTGTTGTTTAGTGATATAGTGTAGATCTCCAAAGAATAATGAAGTTGAAAGCTTTTGGGAGAGATAAAGATTTGTCCAAGAAAAATGTTGAAAATAATTGAAGAACTTTTGGCCAAGGGATTTATGAGGGCTTTTTAAAGAGCTTAGAAATACTTGAAAACTTGGATTTTTTGCTCAAAAATAAAACCTTAAGCAATCCCAGCATATATAGGGGTGAAATCCGTTGAAAATAATTTGCAAAAATACCCCCTCTAACGGATAAATCGACAGTTCTTTGTAAATTGTAGAGCTGCGCCAAATCTACCTGTTGGGCAAAAGCAGTCGACTCTTATACAAATGTCAGTCGACTCTCCAACAAATGTAGTCGACTCCCAATCCTACTGTAGTCGACTCCTTTTCGGGACAGATCATACCCAATCATTCTCAATAGAAAGTTATCGACTTATATTCAAAGCATAGTCGACTCCTTTACAGACTTATGTGTATTTGCTCTAATAACTTAGGAAAGTATTTTCAAAATATTTTAAATATTTTTTAAAATCATTTTATGTGTGTTTCTAAGTGTGTGCAAGCTTCTAGCTAGGCCTTAACAAGCTAAGACAAAAGGAAGAAAAATACATCAAATACAATGTTACAATGAAGTCCATTTGATACATTTTTTTACTTCTCATGCTTTTTGTCTTGCTCCAATAGATCCATGGCCTTATTTAGCTTATCACTAATCCATTGAGTGCTTTTTCTTGATTTTGCCTTAAGATTTTTGTATCTGCACTCATAGATATTAGATGATATGTTTACTCATCATCAAAACATATGGGGTGAGACTCAATATCTCAACATTCTTCCTCTTTTTGATGATGACAAACAATACATGCATAATATTGAATGATACGTACTCTTCTTGCAACAAAACTTTTAGAGCATCAGATACCAAGTGTTATACCAATGTTAAGTGTTGCAAATATGTAATTATGCATGTGACATCTAATCTCTCCCCCCCTTTTGTTATCATTAAAAAGAATATTCAATATGGTGTACTCTCCCCTTTTGAAAATCAAAGACTTTTGAAAACATTTCCCCCCATATGCATCTCTCCCCCTAAGTATATGCAAAAATGAGTGTGTGACTTAATATCTAACCAGATGTTACTATAAAATGTACCAAGGGCAAAGGCATGAAAAGGTACCATGTATTGAGATATTCCACATGTTGGAATTTTTTTACCACAAGTGCTACCCCCCGGCAAATTTGCTTTTCATTTTTGGTCATCCTTTCCCTAAAATTATGCATATTCTTGGATGATTACTTCTAATCCCATCAAATACATATAAGTATTTGAAAAATCAAAAAGTTGGCACTCTTTTCTTTCGAGTCCATGGGATTAATCGTGAGATGAAATCAATTAAATCATATTTTATATACCTAAAACTAGATTATCTTTAACAATAGAAATTAAGCATGGATACTCAACATTATTGGGTTCAAAGCAAGATAATCCAATCAAAAACCAACCCCATTTAGATTTTGTTTTCCTAGCATAGCAAGAATTTCTAGAATCATGCATATTTTTCACAACATTATGTATATATGCATTTCTATCAATAAAGCTCAAATGATTGGGAACCCAAGTCATATTATCAGGTAATCTATGCATGAACATGGAATTCTCGTAGCATATGGATGCATAATCACATGATTAGTAAAATCTAATTTATGATGATTACTATGTAAAGCATTGGATTTCACAATCTTATTTTTGCATTCAAGTCTATGGTACATGAAAGCATAATTCTTATTAGCATGCAAACGGACATGATTCTTATCACTGTTAGCTCTAACAACATTCTTAGGTATAGAATCATGACTACTCTTAAAATTATCAAACATACAAATAAATGTATTATGCTTTTGCTTGCTCAAAGATAAATCACTACAGAGCATATCAATTCTAGCATTAATATTCTTGCATTCATTCATTAGCAAAGAATTTTCTACTATTTATAAATTTTTATCAAGTCTTAATCTTTCTATCATAAATAAATTAGCATCATTTAATCCAACAAGACAAGTATCATGCTCAATCTTTAAATATTCATAATCATGCAACAAAGTATTATGCTCAATTCTTGATGTATCATGATCATGCTTTAACAATTCATATTGCTCAACTAAATCATTATATTTACCAATTAAATAACTATCATTAACATCCTTACCATTAGAGGTAGATTTTATCACATCAATCATTTGCGATGTGTATCACATGTATGAATCACATCAATCATTTGGAAGATGACACCGGAAGTGGAATCTTTTAGCTCCTCTATCATATGTCATAATTGATTTGCTGTTGTAGTTCCTGACACACAATTACGAGTTTTCTTATTCAAGAAATTAGATATAATATTCATACCTCGTATTTCTTGATCTCCAATTCTTCTTCTTTGGTCCATTGAGATTCACGAGTGATAGGGGTGCAGTATGGCATCTCCACAAGTTTCCAATAGTTGACGTCGATAGATCGGATGTAAGCAGTTATCTTTCATTTCCAATATCGGTAGTTGGATCCATCGAATGTTGGTGGAGTTTGCCTTTGGGTGGTGGTGGTGTGTGTTGATGTCATCCTTCAACTTGGCTCTGATACTATGTGTTGGATCTTGTGGATGACAAATAGACACAAGAATGGTGTGAACAATGTCCAAAGAAATATTAAAAGTTTTCTCTAGAAAGTCTACCGAAGTTAACAATTTGAGTTACCAAACTTTAACTTAATCAACAATTATCTCAAGCAATTAGTATGCATCAGAATTAAACAAGCAAGAGATAATAATCACATAAAATGATGAGCAAAATGCAAATACGAGATTTACTCTGGTTCGGATACCTAAGTCCAACTTGGCTTATCCTATATCCAGCCACTCGAGTCCTACTCAGCTAAATCCATCATTTTCACGAAGTAGTTACAACACCTATTTTCAAGAGAAATTTACAACATACAATTTCTTCCCAAGAAATAAACAATAAACCACCTCAACACTTTGAGTATTTTATTTCCCAAGTAAAGATTACACCTTTTACTTATAATAGCCTAACTTTGAAGCTTTGTGTTATGTAGTGGCTATAATGCAGATCTCCAAAGAATGATGAAGTTGAAAGCTTTTGGGAGATCTAAAGATTTGGCCAAGAAAAATGTTGAAAATAATTGAAGAACTTTTGGCCAGAGAATTTTTTAGGGTTTTTAAAAGAGCTTAGAAATGCTTGAAAACTTAGATTTTTGCTCAAAAATTTCATACTAAATCCTTCAGCAATCCCAGCAAATGTAGGCGTGAAAAACCAGTGAAAACAGTTTCAGAAAAATCCCTCCAACGATAAATCGACAGCTCTCCGTAAATTTCGGAGCTATGTCAAATCTGCTCGTGGGGCAAAAGTAGTCGACTCTTATACAAATGACAGTCGACTTCCTAAACAACTGTAGTCGATTCCCAATCCTAATGTAGTTGACTCCTTTTAGGGACAGCATTCCCAATAATTCCCAATAGAAGGTAGTTGACTCATATTCAAAAAGTAGGTGACTCATTTACAGATAAACGTGTACTTGCTCTAATAACTTAGGAAAACATTTTCAAAACATTTTATGTGTGTTCCTAAGTATGAGTGAGAGCTTCTAGTAAGGCCTAACAAACTAAGATAAAAGAAAGAAAAGTATATCAAAGACAATATTACTTCATACAATGAAGTTTGTTTGATGCATTCTATACTCAAGCTTTTTGTCTTGCTCCAATAGGTCCATGACCGTGTTTAGCTCAACACTAATTCATTGAGTGCTTTTTATTGATTTTGCCTAAAGCTTTTTGTAAATGTACTCATGGATATTAGATGATACATTTGCTCATCATCAAAACATACGGGGTGAGACTAAATATCTCAACAGTTATATGTTGCCTTTAGTTATAAATATTAAGTAAAATGTTTTGGAGAACTCTAAAGGAGAAAGTGTTAGATATTGGGTGGGCTCATTGTAAAATGGTCGAAAACGACCATAGATGTATAAGGTGCAACTATTACAAAAAAGAAATACATGGAGTCCTGCCTCGCCTTAAGAAACACTTGACGAGAATTGTCGAGGATGTGATGACATGTTCCGAAGTACCAAAAGAAGTGCGTGTAGACCTTAAGGCACACATATATAAGAAGAGAAAAGAAAGGGTACAACAAAGATTTGAGAAGAATAGGATTAAGGAGTTAAGTGCAATGGCTATAGATGCAACCTCCGATGGCTCAAATGAGGATGATGATGAGACTAGTGTTGGATATTGGCCAATTAGTCCAATATTATTTTGATGATGATCACATCATTATGTAGTTGCTAATGACTCTAATTGTTTGTCTCAGATTACTAATTGATTATCTTGTTGAGAAAACATATCAATAGATGTGGGATGATGGTTCAAGGCTTTGGAGCAAAAGCTTCTATGAAGAGGATTTGATCTCAAGTGTAATTTTACATTTCTTCATGTAATTTTCATTTTATTTCATAGAATATTTGTGAACCTTGAATCGATGCACATACTCATTCATATGAATCATTTCCATCATATAATATCTTAGAAATCATCTAGAACCCATCTTGTTTGGTCCAATGCTCAAAACACTTATTATAGTATTTTCTGAAGCAGTAAAGACATCTGGTGTAAGTGTACCAGACGTCTCGCGTGTCAGCTTTTAGAAAGCTTGACATAGCTGTTTGTCAGCCGTCTGAAGTTCAATGATCAGACGTCTGAACCGTTGCTCAGACGTCTACACGATGAATTCCAGACGAATTAACTGTAAGGACCGTCTATACCTTGCAATACTAACAACAAACACTTTAAATGAGGGTGAATAGAGTAATGTCAATAAATTGTGTAATTAAAAATTAAACTTGTAAATACGAAATTATAAATGCAAGAGGGGAATAATTCACGCAATTGATGCAAACGCAAACACAAACACAAGAGTTTACCTTGGTTTTCCAAACTTGGATACGTCCAGCTACACTAAATATCCACTATAATCCTTCACAAGGAAGTGAATACAATCTCACAAAGAGATACCTCACACAGAGGATTTGTTCTCACACACAGAAAGAACCAATCTCTCACACAGAGAGTATTCAACCAACCCTACACAAGGGTTAACCTCTCACACAAAGATGAACTAGCTCTCACAAAGAAAGCTAGGGTTTCATAAATACAAATGGAACAAATTACTCTTACCTATGCCTTGAGATGAACTTACTCAATATGAATATGAAGGTATGGAAGAGGAACTCCAAGCGATGAGATGAGCTTGAAAGCACTTGGATGATTTTTCTTGAGCTAGCTTCAATGCATGAAGAGGATTAAAGCTCTAATGAGATGGAAATGAGAATTAAGAGTGTGGCTTAATGATCCTTAATAATCTTCAATAGTTCCAAGATTTCTAAATGAACTAAGCACATTCCTATTTATAAGAAGCCATTAAAACCCTATAAAATCCAAGATAGAGGCCAAGGACAGAATTCTGCAACGGCTAGAATCTGGGATTTTACGGCAACGACAGACGACTGATGAATGATAAACAGTCGACTGATCAACGGCTATATTATTCCCAACAGCTATAATCTGAGCCAGAACATGCGACTGTAGAATACTACACAGGCGCATGTATAATGTGCAGCGCCTGTAAAGACTTCGTCAGGCGACTGACACATGGGATGGACTGGAGCAGAGAAAATGTAACTTTCGCACCTGTGCATTCAGACGATTGACAAGCAAAGTCCAGACACCTGAAAAATGACAGGCGACTATAAACTCTACATCAGTCGACTGACTCGCAAAGTGGGTTGAAGCCCACAAAATACAAGTTACGCACTTTGTCACACAGACGACTGTAGGACAATTCTCAGGTGTCTGATGGAAGACAGACGCCTGAATAATGAACTTCAGTCGTTTGTTCCAAAAGCTCAAGAATGAGTCAATAAAAAGTTGACTTGAGATGTGCACAACAGTCAGCTGTAGAAGGCTGGTCAGGCGCCTGGAATCATCCAGTTGCATATCCTTCCTTCGGCAGTCGCCTGTTGGAGAGCCAGAGACTCCAATTGGATTTCATGGCATGAGGAACATATTGGGTTGGATTCTATGATAATCCTAAGGCTCATTAAGATGGTTATATGCATATGCATGTATGAGTAGACCATCTATCAAGGCATTACAATTATCCTAGACTCAAAAAGAGAAAAGCAAGTGAATAAAATTACATGGATTACATTTTCTTCTCTTAGAGTCTAATCTTCAACCTTGATGCTACCCGTTATCTTCCAAGATTTGGCATCTCTTGATGAGCTTCCCTTTATCAAGATCCAAGCTTTGGATATGGTCCTCTTGATGTCCATCATTCCACCATGCTATTAGTCTCCAAATCATGCTTTTCTTCATTTGATAGTCATGAGACTAAAACATGAGAGTTATTAACAACAACATTAAGTAACAACATAATGTTGTGATCATCATCAAAATAATATTGGTCTAAAACACCAATACCTAACAATATCTCCTTTTTTGATGATGACACACATTATGTAAAACATAAATAATTAAAGCACAATAAATAATTAAAGCACAATGCTAATGAGCTCTCTCTACTTATATGCACCAAATATAAAATGATAGATAACCAATTGTAAATAATTAAGAACAATAGTGACATATAGTAGACATGGATTACATAAACCAATTGTAATATATCAATAACACTCTTCACATGGATGGTTTGATATCTCTCTCCCACTACAAGTTATGATTTACATAATCCATATCTCTCTCACATTGTCATTGTCAAAAAGGTGGACTTCAAACATACAAGAAGTGACTCTTGTCATTTCCTCCAATTAAAAATGTGACAACATGCAAAAGATAAAGAGATGTTAGATACCAAATGTAAAAATTTAGTGGGTATCAATCACTATCCCATGCTCCCCCTAGATCATAGAAATAGTCAAATTGTTGACTTCTAGGATCAATACCAATTGTAAAAACATCTTTACCAATTGATAATCATAACACTTCGAGCCATGGGCCTAAAATGTATCAAAGAATAGATATAAAAAGATCAAGCTTCATGATACAAATGACATTGCCAATAGAAATATAACATGAAACATGTTGGCAACATCAATGAGTTGAGTTTGAGACATTAATAACCAATAGTAAAAAGATATCTCAAAATTAACCTATAATAAGAGTTAAACTATGTTTTAAAAATAATTTTAAACATACTTAACATATTAACTCCCCCATTGTCATACACATGGTTCAACGATGCATGTATGACACTGTATTCACCAGTCCCATTTTCATGAAAAACATTATTTGAAAAAGGTTTCAAAATCATGAAAAACCACACATAATTAATGGGTATGCTAAGAATAAACATTAAGTATAATACACATGCAATATGCACATGTGTGTGAGACCTAAACATTAGAAAACCAAACCCAAGAAGAGTTTGATTTCCTAATGTAATCACATGAGGTGATCACATCTCCAACTAAAGAGTTGATGCATTTATTTCTCTCTTGCACACTACACTTAGTGGGAATCCAAAGTCTTAAGGATTTCATAGGCAAAGGTTTTACCTTTGCAAGAGGGGTGGATGTGGCATGCATAGGTGTAGAAAAGAATTTCTTGGCATGTATAGAATGCGGATTTTACTTTTTAGCAAAACATGAAGGATTTTCATTATTCCTCACAACCTTGTGATTTTCATGCTTCTTGTGGGTGTTATTGTTATACAAGAAAGCATGATGATTCTTCTTTTGTGCTTTAGCAATATTTCTTGAATTTGCACCATAAGAAAAATTAGAGGTGGATTTGGGTACCACATTTTGAATATAACCCAAACTTCCTCTATGATTTGTCGGATGTTTTTCCAACAAATCGTAGAGTGAATCCCTAGAAAGAACAAAGCTTTTGAGCTTTTGGAATTCCTCTTTACATTTCAATGTAAGTTGTTGAATGCGAGATTCTAAATTAAGGTCTTGAAATGCCAATTTTTCATTAATCATGCTCAAATCATTAACTTGACAGAGAAGTGTCTCTCTCACTAGTGTCATAAACATGCAAAGCATCATTATTATTTACACTAGTAGATTCTAATTCATGAATCCTACTCATAGCATTTTTTAAACTTTGCTTTCAATTTAGCGTATGAGTCGATGCACTTATTGCCCGTTGGAGGCCACATTGTATCAGTATTCGAGCTCCTCATAGGATAGCTCTGGCGCCTCCTCGACTTCATCATCGCTTTCCTCTTCGTTAGAGCTTGATGAAAAATCTTCTCCTTTTGCCATGAAGCACACTTCTTCATTGGGGTTGAGCCACGCCTCCACCTTTTCATCGCTTGAACTTGAGGAGATTGATGAAGAATCATCGAACGCCGCGAAGCACATGTGAGCTTGCTCCTTGTCATCTTCTTCTTCATCACATGATGTGTCCACATTGTAGTCATCAAATGTGCCAACAAGACCCTTTTTGGTTCTTGAATTTGGACTTTCCTTTCCAATGTTTTTTCCCTTTCCCTTTGTAGGAATCTTTGGAGGGTTTGGAAGGGCATTCGGTAGCGAGATGACATTTGCCATTGCAAGTATAACAAACCTTGTTAGATTTAAAGGCAAACTTTGACAAAGATTTACCTTGTTTGCCCTTGAGGAATGCTTTGAATTGCTTGGCAAGCTCCATGAGTTCATACGCCATGAGATTTCCAATGCACTCCTCAACGATGTATTTGGACATTCCATTTGACTCCAAAATCTCGTTGGCCTTTGACTCACATTGGGGTGTAAGAGAGTCAAGGATTTTCTCCACACGATCATATTGGAAAATCACCTTCCTATATCCTTCCAAAGCGTTCACGATGTCTGTGAACCTTGTGAACATTTCTGAGATGCTTTCTCCGTCATGCATCTTAAACATTTCATATTTAGATTTAAACACACTTTGTTTAGATTTATTTACCATAGACGTTCCTTCATAAGTATTCTACAAGATATGTCAAATTTCGTTGGCTGATTTGTATTTAGAGATGCGGTTGAACTCATTCGGGGTGAGGGCGCAATGGAATACATTAATAGCCCTCACATTGTATTTGATTGAGTCCTTCTCCGTCTTTGTCCTTGGGGCCTCGGTTGTAGTAGGCTTCTCAAAGGGCGACTCTATGATGTCCCAAAAGTCTTGACACTCCAAGTAGAACATCATCCTGATCTTCCAACATGAGTAGTTGGTTCCGTTAAAGAGTGGGGGTCGAACGGTAGATAGACCTTCTTGAGACGCGGATGAAGCATTGAATGCCATCGTTGTTGTATGCTATAACCTCGCTTTGATACTAATTGTAAGGACCGGCTATGCCTTGCAATACTAACAACAAACACTCTAGAGGGGGGTAAATAGAGTAATGTCAATAAAATGCGTAATTAAAAAATTAAACTTGCAAATGCAGAATTATAAATGCAAAAGGAGAATAATTCACACAATCAATGCAAATGCAAACACAAGAGTTTACCTTAGTTCTCCAAACTTGGGTACGTCCATCCACACTAAATATCCACTATAATCCTTCACAAGAAAGTGAATACAATCTCACAAAGAGATACCTCATACAGAGGATTTGTTCTCTCACACAGAAAGAACCAAACTCACACACACAGAGTACTCAACCAACCCTACACAAGGGTTAACCTCTCACACAGAGAGGAACTAGCTCTCACAAAGAAAGCTAGGGTTTCAAGAATACAAATGAAACAAATTACTCTTATATATGCCTTGAGATGAACTTACTCAATATGAAGATGAAGGCATAGAAGAGATCTCCAAGTGATGAGATGAGCTTGAAAGCACTTGGATGATTTCCCTTGAGCTAGCTTCAGTGCATGAAGAGGATTAGAGCTCTAATGAGAAGGAAATGAGAATTAAGAGTGTGGCTTAATGATTCTTAATGATTTTCAATAGTTTCCAGAGATCTAAATGAACTAAGCTCATTCCTATTTATAAGAAGCCACTAAACCCCCATAGAACCCAAGCTAGAGGCCAAGGACAGAATTCTGCAACGTCTAGAATCTGGGATATTACGGTAACGGCGGGCGACTGATGAAGGATGGACGGTCGACTGATCAACGGCTATATTATTCCAAATGGTTATAATCTGAGCTAGGCTACACATGCACCTGTACAATGTGCAGGCGCCTGTAAAGACTTCGTCAGGCGACTGATACATGGGATGGACTGGAGCAGAGAAAATGCAACTTACGCACTTGTGCATTCAGACAACTGACGACAAAGTCCAGGCGCCTGAAAAATGACAGGCGCATGTAAACTCTACATCAGTCGACTGACTCACAAAGTGGGTTGAAGCCCAGAAAATACAAGTTACACACTTTGTCACACAGACGACTGTAGGACAATTCTCAGGTGTCTGATGGAAGACATGCGTCTGAATAATGAACTTCAGTCGTCTGTTCCAAAAGCTGAAGAATGAGTCAATAAAAAGTTGACTTGAGCTGTGCACAACAGTCGGCTGTAGAAGGCTGGCCAGGCGCCTAGAATCACCCAGTCGCATGTCCTTCCTTCAGCAGTCGTCTGTTGGAGAGCCAGAGACTCCAATTGGAGTTCATACATGAGAAACATATTGGGTTGGATTCTATGATAATCCTAAGGCTCACTAAAATGATTATATGCATATGCCTCTATGAGTAGACCATTTATCAAGGCATTATAATAATCCTAAACTCAAAAAGAGAAAAACAAGTAAATGAAATTACATGGATTACATTTGCTTCTGTTAGAGTCTAATCTTCAACCTTGATGCTCCACATTATCTTCCAAACTTTGGCACCTCTTAATGAGCTTCCCTTCATCAAGATCCAAGCTTTGGTTATGCTTCTCTTGATGTCCATCCTTGCACCAAGATATTAGTCTCCAAATCATGCTATTCTTCATTTGATAATCATGAGACTAAAACATGAGAGTCATTAACATAATGTTGTGATCATCATCAAAATAATATTGGTCTAAAACACCAATACCTAACATTAACATGGTGAGTTATTTTTCTTAAACTCTCTGTTTTTCTCATCCATAATTGTCAGCCATCTGTAGAAGGCTTATTAGACGATTGAACAGTTCATCAGCCGTCTGACAAGTGTTCTTTAGACGACTGGTTGCTTGGAGATTGGAGTTCATTTCTTATCTTCTGTCCATCTTTTCTGTCAGCCGTCTGATGCTTTGTTCCTAGACGTGTGAACAGTTTATAAGCCGTCTGAGAACTCTACACCAGACGTCTGATGACTCGGCAATCTGCCCGTTTATAGCCGTTGCTGTGACTTTATTGGGTTTGTTTTCTCGGGGTTTGAGCCGATTTGAGAGGGTATTTATGCTCGGTTTTGAGAGAGATTTTGGCACCAATGCTGATCATTTAGAACTCATTTCTTGGGCCAAAATCTAAGAGCATTTTTCTTTCTCCCATTCTCCTTTCACTTGGTTAAAGTGTTATGCATTGAACTTGCATGAAGAGAGAGTTTTCTAAGTGCAACCAAGCTCCATCTCAAGCACTTTGATTTTCCACACTTCCATGCATTCATCTTTACATATGTAATATCTATTCAAGACATATGTAAGTGTATATTTCGTTTTGTTTCTTTACAAAACCTAGCTCTCGGGTTATGAGAGCATTGTTGGGAGTGTACTCCACTTGGAGGGTTTACTCCATCACCTTGGAGGGTTTACTCCTTAGTATCCCGGTTTAGGGATTGTAGTCTTGAAGAGTTTTTATGTCCCGGTTTAGAGAGCATTAGTAGAAATCCATAGCTTGGGTTTACTAGGGTGTGACTAGAGTAGGATCATCGGTATAGGGATCCGAACCAGGATACGTCTTGTATTTGCGTTTGCATTGACGTATTTTCTTTTGTGGTTGTTGTTGAGCGTATTCTTTTTATTTTCGATGCATTGTGCGTTTAATTATTAGTAACTTTTAATTGCGCATATTTACTTGTCTTTACACTATTTACGCACTCGGTTAGTGTATTGTGTAGCCACATGTATCAAGTGGTATCAAAGTATTGATTTGGTGGCTTGTGTAAGCATAACGTTTTCGTCTCAACAACCTCCACATTACTTCGATAGGGAGAACTATGCTTAATGGAGGTGGTGATCGAAGCAGAGACTTTGGGTGTGAAGGAGCCAAAGAGATTAATATACAACATTTAGGTGATTTCAAATAGTTGGCTTAGTAGCTTCAGATGAGCGGTTCAGCAGCTTCAGAGGATTCAAATACAAGACTATTGGTACATAGAGTTTGAGTTTAATTTATTTCTAGCAAGGCAAGCATATACATGCTTTAGCTTGAGAGGGAGTGATGATGATCCATCTAGTTTGAAATTGAGATAAAAACCTTTTTAAAGATTTTATTATATATGTTAGTGTGATAAAGTTTGAGTCCCTTTGAGTCTTTTAGCTATTTGGGTCTTTTAGCTATTTTGGAGTTTTAATTTCACATTAAATGTAAAATTTGAAAGTCAAGTTCTAACTCTATATGAAGACCACAAACATATTTTATTTTTCAGAAAATAGAATTGAAGAAAATTGATATTAACTTCTTTGTTTACCAAATTAAATCTTGTGTATTAGAGTACGAGAGTAGTCTTGGTTGCCTAAGTCAGAAATCCAAAAAATCTCTTTTGCGAGACGTGTTAATCGATGATTATGAGATCTCCGTGATACGAGACCTGAAAAGTTATCAAATCTCTAATTTTCTTATTCTCCAATTTTTCATCATTACTTTTTCCATTTTCTCATGCATCAAACTTGGTATCAGAACCATATCCTAGTTGCTTTTTCTTCTTTTTTATCATAGGAAAATATATTTTTTCTTTTCTTCTGGTTAGTTTTAGATTAGATCAAAAAATTCCTATCTTTTTCTTTTTCTTTCTTTTTCTTTCTTTTTCTTTTTCATCATCTTCTCTTTAGAGGTTAAGATTTAAAAAATAAAGATAAAAAATAAAAAAGTAAGAAAAGATTATCAAAAAGAAAAAAGAAAAAGAAGAACGAAAGAAAGAAGCAGGTATAGATAAACACTAACCGTAATGCGTGTCCCATGTCACATTCTTCCCCAAAATCACTTTACAGTCGCTTCTACATACACGTAGGCAAATCGATGGCCGAAACACTCCCTCCATCGCATAAAACCACCAACACCACTTTCGAGCACCACCTTCATTTTCGACAATACTGCCTCTAACACTGGCATCCGCCACCAGCCCCATCAAAGGACTCGTCGCATCAAGGTGAGTACTTAGCTGCCAATCATAATGAAAAACTTCGACGAAATCAGTTGGAAAAGTTATTGATGCTAACATGCTATTGTAGTGGCTACGCTCAGCCATTTTCCTCATTGAGCTGCACTGATCGTCAGCCGTTGACACTGTCCATCGGCTCAGCCAAGCCAACACTATTCATCGGCTCAGCCAAGCTGATCGAGCTGAAGCGAGCCAAACTGGACCGACAAGATGATTCGAAGATGGCGTGAGCCGAGCCATGTTGACCAGTTAACGGTCCAACCTCTATTAGTTGAGTTGAGCCGATGTTAGAGTATATCTTCCTGTTTTTTCAAAGAATTTTCTGGATTTTTAGTATCTTAGCAATATTTCACCCGTATTTTTAGTTGGCTTGAGCCGAACATGAACATCTTTTTTAGATTTAGAATTTGAGATTAAGAAGGGGTCGGAGAGACAATAGTGGTCGATGAAGGAGAGCTTGGTTCAGACAATGGTGGTGGTTGTTGTCGGTGTTAGGGTTTTGTTAAGGTGGGGGTAGTAGCAGTTGATGTATTTGAAGTCATCGTGGTTGGGTTCAGACAGCAGTGATGGAGGTGCATGTGTTCGCAAGCAGTGATGACATCATCGAAAGTAGGTGACGATGTAGGAATGTGGATCAGGATGCGACAAGGTTGTTGATGGGTTTCGAAGCTTTGTTTGTTATGAATCGGAGCTCCAATATTGATGATGATGGTGGTTCAATAGTGAGGTCGGGTTGATGATGTGGTGTAAAATCAGAAAACAATTGGAGGTGACGGTAATATTTCGGAAGGGTCAAGGTTTCGCTTGAGGTAGGAACGATGAACATGAACCCTTTTTTATGATGAAAAGAAGCTAGGATTAGAGTTAGTGTTAAGGTTTTGGTCTCATAATCAACTACTTAGATGCCATGACAAATTTAGGGTATTGAGCAGAATAGAATAGAATTAAAATCCGCTCACTCTCATGCTTTGTCAATATATATAATATCAGAATGAGGTACATCTAATATGGTACGAGCCTAATAATCAATAATCTAGTCTAACAGATATAATTTACATGTTTATTATAATACAATAAGTTAGTTTGCAATTAGATTTTTGTAATGCATTCTTTTTATGAATTCACTTTTGGTTTTAAATAATTGCCATGCTTTTCTTTCTCATTGTGTATTTTTTTTGAATAGATACACCTTTAAGGGAGTTTCTTGTTGAACTTAAAATATTTATTGTTAGAGAGTGAAAACATTTCATTCAACCCTCATCATAATTCAGAAGTTTGTAGTGGCATGGAATTCAGCATGTTATGAGAACAACCCTGGTTCAAATTTCATCCGGTGCATAACAAAAAGCGAATATAAAAATTAATGTTGTGTAAAGTCCAGATTTTGGCCAATTAAAGGGCGCTCAAACTGAAAGGAGAGTATAAATATATCTTTTTCAACCCTCGTCATAACTATAGAGTTTTGGTGTAGTGACATGAAATTCAATATTATTATATATATTTAAATTAGAGGACATATGTTGGCATTGAATTTGAGATTTTCCATTGTCCAACCCTGTGCTTAATCATCTAATTTGAGATTTTGTATACCCCAACCCTGTGATTTAATGATCGTACTCAATTTTGGCTGTAAGTGGTGTTTGTACATGAGAAAAATGTATATTGCGTGTGTGATCATATATTATTCAAGTTTTTTTTTCAAACACGTTATATATGTTCTAAATCCTTCTGTCTATATTGCAAAAGAGTCAATGTATCAGCAGCCACTGCCACCTATCTGCGCCTTTACATGTTTAAACAATTCCCGAATTTTGTTTTGTTTTTCTAAATATTTACTACAAGCATAATGGACAAAAGGTCAGTTGACTTTAATTCTATTTGTTAGTCAACATAACAAATAATTATGCCATTCATTATGACCTCTAGTGTGTAAAAATATCGTGTGAATTTTGAGGTTTTTATTCGGACAAAGGTTGTAGCCCAATCTTGAACTTAAAACCAACCATTTGGTAACTTATCTACTCTATCAGTGAAGCCTTTCTTACTGGAATGTGGTTTTTTAATTGATCACCAATTAAGCATTCTCGATTATTTATAATACGCTATAACTTTATAACCATTTCAACCCCAATCTTAATCGATATTGTGCATCATCCATTTGTATGGCAAGCTAGAGATTCTGATCTTCTAAAACAACTTCTTAGGTAAACAAACCCGACGACTCAGTTTAGGAACACTACTTTTTCTTTTGCTTTTTATATCATTAATAAGAATTGTGTTTATTTTCCAAAAACAAATTTATCTTATGGTTGGTTTGTGCTGCAAGGTTTTCATGTTGGTCTGCGGTATCCTACAGGTGAAGGCAAACTACAATAATGCATGTAGGGAATTATATGCCATTTGAAATTGAATGCTTGTAGTACCATATATATGATGCATTGTCATCTATGTTGAGATCTAACATTCTGGAAGCTGTGGTCTGATATATAATTAGAGCATTGTTCCACTAAGTTTCTATACCTTTTGAAAGAGGAAATGAGACGCATGTTGAATTGCACTGTTTCAACTTGAATCTGATTGTAAGTATATATTGTTAGGCCTGTCAACGTTGTCTGCTGGAAGCGTGCAATTTGTCTGGAATTCACGGAGAAGGTTAGAGCGTTGCTCTTGAAGTCATCTGTATTCTGGTTGAAGCTTGAAGATATAAGACTTACATAAATCCTAACTGTGAGCTATATCAAGTAGCATTGCTGAATTCTATTTGACATCTTTCACTTTTGAAGAGAAAAGAACAACTTTCAGAATATATATAGACTTTTGTTTCCCTGATTGCTGTATGCTTAACCAGAAGACAGCTTGCATTAGTATTTAAAAAACTATTGATTTCATCTGGCAGGCTGATGTCTTAGAATATTATGATCAAACAGTACCTTCTCCTCAAGGGTCTTTCTATATTCCAGCTGTCTTAAGGGTATGTGGAAATATATATATCAAAATTTTCAGCTTTCACTCATGCCAATTGTTACATCTAAAGTGAACATCATTCTTTCTTCAGGTACCTCATCTGCTACAGGTTGTTAAAAGGAGGAGGATCAAGCAGAGTCTTAGCCGTAAGAATATTTTCTTCCGGGATTCTTATACCTGTCAGTAAGTGCTTGTTCAATCTTTGACGTTGTGTATGACTTACAACCATGTATTGTCGCATGTGATCTAGCAGTGATTAGCAAAGAAATGCATTGGTAGGTGCATCAATATCATGGTAAGTGTTGCGGGGTGGAACTCGCGTACAATGAATTTGTATTAGGGGGAACCAAGGGCACGGTGGTTATGTTGATGAAGGGATTAGGGTAGGCTATTTGACAGGTGATTAGAGGGGTGATGAGGCTAAGCTTGTCGCTGGAGCAGACCACGGAGTCGAATCCCACAGGACACGGTTGAGGAAGATCGGACTGCGGGAGCCGAAGGCGAACACAAGCCAGGGGACGAGCTATCCTGCGCAATGAGCAACTCGTCAGAAATTAAAGCGGGGGCTAAGCATGCAGGTCGGACTAAGGGTGAGTCGACCGTACGTGACGAGCTATGAGTGGGAGAACAAAGATATGGACGACCTTTGCTCTCGTGTGTGAATAATGGGATTGAGAGTGAATTTTCCAACCCCCTCACCGTAAGAAGTGAGGGGGTATTTATACCTGATGGGAGGCGGTTAGGTGGAGCTGACCTGGCGTGCTGACTCGACGTGCTGAGCTAGCCCGACTATCAGCGGAAGCTTCGGACGAGGATGTCAGGAACATGAGTGTCAGCCACTCTTTTGTCAGACGGCGCAACGGACAGGGGCGCTTTTGTCAGGGTGTCAGGAACGAAAGCATTAAATGTCAGGGGACGTAGCGGCCAGGAGGGTGCTTTGTCAGATGGTCGGGTGGCGTAAGTGTCAGTCACGTTCTTATACTAGGTTGTTTGTCTTGTTGATGAGTCCAGTGTCCGACGGTGTGTTTTCCCACGGCTGGGCTCGAGTGGGGCCGTCGGGCCGACCTGATCGCGGGGTGTTCGGCCCGGCCGTGCACATTTTCGGGTGCGGATCATGGACCGCCGGTAGGGGGAAACGAGTGTGGCTCTGTCAATATCCGAGGCTGCACTGTCTGGGTATATCCCGAGCGCACTGCTCCTGGCGGACCGAGCGAGAGCGTTTAAGCGCCTCTGTCGGGGAGGGGGGAGCGCGACGAGGCGCGCCCATCCCCCTGTAGCCTCGGACCTCCGGGTCGGCCGTCTGTTCGGAAGGGACGAGCCAGTGAGGTATATTAGTGGTTCTGGGGAGGAGCCGGACTCCCACGATTTTTAGGTCGTAACAATTGCCCCCGGCATTCGAGCACGAGGCGGGAGCCCGGCTCGGCTCGGATGGCGAACCGCTCCAGATGTTTTGAGACGTCGGTACGGGTCCCGGCCCGCGCTTGGGGCCGGCGGCGTAAGCTTGGGAACTCCCGCCCTATTGGTCATTATTACGATTCGAAAAGGCGATAGAAAAACGAAGCGTCTCCGCTATAGGGTTCGTGACGCGTGGATGAGGTGACTCTCACGCCCGTCGAGGCGTCAGGGATATCCTGATGGGCGCCGCATGACGGTGCATCGACGGTCGCGATGACCCCGTGGCTTTTTTATAAGCAAAAAGGTGGGAAGGTAATCGACGGGAGTTTTCCTCCGTCTTCGATTCTTCTTCAGTGTTTCTTGTTTTCGTCTATCGCTTGCTGGCGTGGTTGCGACTTCCGCCGTCGGTGATCTACTTCCGATCGTCTTCCCGATCTGACGGATCGGCTAGGTAATTTTTTCACTTTCCGACCGATGGCTTCTCGTTTCGAGTTCGGAGGCGGCAGAAGAGTGGGGGTGAGGAGCCTGTGGAAGAGGGGGCATTGCCGCGGGGGGTGCGGTGGTCTAGGGAAAGGGGTCATGGCGCATCGTCGTTCCGAGGGCGATTGAGGCCCTCAAATGTAGGCCGAATAGGATCAACATCAAGGAGATTCGCGTGCGGTTTGTGCGTCTGCCCTATGAGGTACGGGTCCCCGGGCCCGAGGAAAGGGTGTGCTCGCCCGGAGATAATGAAGTCGGGGTTTACGCCCGGTCATTCGAGTTGGGGCTCCGTTTCCCGATCCACCCGTATCTTCTTTATCTATTGAATTTCCTTGAGTTGCCGATCTTTGCCATGGCGCCCCGCTCCTGGGGCTTGCTGGTGGGGTTCGTCGTCTTGTGCCTTGCCAGCTCCCTGAGTCCATCCCTGGCGCTGATTCCAGCATTTCTTCGTAGTTCAGAAGAGGGGAATGTATCACTGTGTTTGCGCTAGGAGGGGACGGAAGCTTGTCCTCGGGGTGCCCGACGATGTCGGCGGTTGGATGGAGGAGTTCGCCTTCGTGATGATGCTGAGTGACGTGGTGTTGATGTCGAACTGGGGGGTGCGGAACCATCTAGTGAATGAAAGGGTGGAGCTGACTGGTGATGATCTAGCGAAAGCACAGATTCTGGCGGAGCTGCCCGAGGCGTACCGTCAGTTAGCAAGTTTGACGCGGAGCAGTCGGCTCGCCCAGGACTTTTGGTCCCTAGGTACCTTTGACTTTTGGTGAACCTTTAGCTAGGCGTACCCTGATCTCTTTTTCCTTCGTAGGTGGAGACGCGATGTGAGGGCCGGAGGAGGTATCGGGGTCAGCCGGAGTCCCAGTCGCAGAGGACGTTGGCCCTTGCGAGAAGGGCAAGGGAGTGGTGCGCGAAGAGGGATCCCGAAAACGGGGAGGCGAGGTCTCTAGTGAGGAGAGAGCGAACTTGGGACGAAGGGCGTCCGAGTCGGAGCCTATACCAGTCGGTTCAGCGAGGATCTCCCCACGGGTTCGTCCGCGCGGGAGGTAGGTCCCCCCGTTCTGCCGCGGGTATCGGAGGTAGTCGAGCCTCGAAAGGCACCCCTGGTTCAGAAATGGCTGTACGGGATCCCTTTGCGGGATATGGGGAGGTCGATGAGCCCGAGTTGCGAGAGTGCCCTCATCCATTTCAAGAGGACTCGAGATGAGGTTAAGGCGTTTCCGGACGACCGCCTCCATAAGCTGCCCTTTCGGGTGAGCCGTGACGAGTCGATATTCGAGGACGCCGGGGTGGCGGCGCGCCTCGGGAGTATTGCATGCTGCCGCGGGACCGCGAATCTTTGACCCGCGTGGGGGTGGAGCGGTTGTGCGGCTCTGCTATATGGCACGCCATGCAGGTAGGCCGATTCCCTCGTCTCACCCTCGGGCTTTCTTTACTCGTGTTCAGCTGACCCGGGTCTTTTGTAGATGGTTACGGCTTTGGTGGCCCTGCATCGCCGCACTCCAGTGGCTGCCACGAGAGCGGCTCTTGAAAAAGCGAGGGCGGACCTCGGCGAGGTCAGGGGGAAGCTGAAGGACACGGAAGCGGAGCTGGAGAAGGTTGTGGTAGCCTGTGAGGTAGAGAAGGGGCGGGCCGCGTACTTTGATTCGTCGAAAGCTACGGTCGAGCGCCAACTCCTAGAGGTGACGCGGGAGAGGGATGACATCCTGTCGAAGCACGCCAGAGAGATGGCTAGCAAGGAGAGGGTTATTGATCACTCCGTATTTTACACCTTTTTTCCGCATGATTGCATGCCATTTAGATCGCTCAAATCACGTTTTTCACGATTTATCGACAATATTGCGATACTTTTCACGATTTGTTGTTTTTGTCGTATTTCAGGAGATTTTGAGCGATTTGGAGTGATTCCGAGATACACCTACTCCAGAGTGTCACCGACGACTTCCCCGAGGGGTATTTTGCTATTGGAGAGGAGCAGAAGAAGAAAGAACGTCGTATGAGCGACAAGGAGGCAAAAACACTCAGAATGGGCATTTTCAGTGTCTCACTCGGCCGAGTGAAGGAGTCACTCGGCCGACCAGCGAGACCCCGCTCGGCCGGTCAGATCGGACACGCTCCAGGTGTGCACTCGGCCGAGCATCAGAAGCCATATCGGCCGAGTGACGAAACTCCGTCCGCCCGAGTGGCACTCAGACGACGCCCATCAAAAACTCCCGACTTACTGTTTTTCTTCAGTCTGAGCATCAGAAGACCCACTCGGCCGAGTGGCAATTGCCGACCGCTCGAGTGAAGAGAAGCACATCGGCCGAGTGATGACAACTCACTCGGCCGAGTGACCCCCGAAGTGAAGACCCCCAAGACCCCAGACTTACTGGAAATTCTCAGGGTCTCCCACTCGGCCGAGCGACTTTTGTCACTCGGCCGAGTGAGCCGCGCTGCCTGTAGCGTAAATTGCGATTTTCAGGCTGCGCATGGGCAATTTTGTCACAGTTTTTGGGCGATTTTGGGGGGTATTTAACCCCAGTTTTTAACCTAGGTTAGAGAGCTTTTTCCTGATTTTTTGGGCAGTCTTTTAGATTAAACTTTTAGCTTTTGATTCTTGTGATTGGAGAGGAGAGAAAAGGTTTATTTTGTTGGATTCTTGGAGAACTCTATTGGTTTGTCTCCCTCTTCATTAAAAATCTTATTTTTATTGCTTATTTGAATATTGCTATGAATTCTATTGTTATTCCAATTGATTATTCTTTTATTTGTGAAATGATTTGTGAGTAGTCCTAACGTCTTAGGGCGTGGGGATGAACCATACGAGCCCAATTTCCGATTTGTGATGATTTGGTAGAACTATTGCTAGAATTGCTATTAGGGTTAGTTTGGGATCGATATATTACGGATAGCTAGGTGTTCATATCGATTGGGATTTGCAAGAGATTGGATCCCAATTCGATAGGAAACCCTAGAAATCCGAATTGGGTTGAAATTGAGTTTCCGTAGTATCGGTTTGCAAGAGATTGGACCGATACTAGGGTTCTCGGTTGCAATTTCATACCGATACCCGTTTGCAAGAGATTGGACGGGTATGAACTATCCCAACCTAGGTCGCGGCACGAGTTTGCACGAGAGTGGGCTCGGGACGCGATTGAACGATGATGTTGATCCTAATGCTAGCTTGCCTAGGCTAGGGTTTGCAAGAGATTGGGCCTGAGCCTAGGTTTGCTATAGACCGGCAACAGCGCGAGAGCGTGAGCTAGGTTTTACATTCAGTTGCAACTAGTTCATCCGAGATTCTACCCTAGCAATTGTTATACCAATGAATCACATTGACGAGATACGGTGAGTAGCGGGGATTCCCTATTCCCTAGGCGTCTTTATTTGATTTTATATCTCCATACTTTGTCTGACGATTGTGACAGGATCGCATAAAGGCAAATTCCCTCTTTTCTGCCCTTATAGCCAGGTTGTTCGGAGAAGGCACTGTCATACGTCCTCCCTGTGTTCGATACCCGCTCGCCGCTACACCGTGCGCTTGCGGTAAAACTACACGGTCGCTCTTTCGGGTGTACGCCCGGGGCCGATCAAGTTTTTGGCACCGTTGCCGGGTAGGCGATTGTGTTTGATCCTACCACCCTAGCTATTTCTTTCTTTTTGTTTTATTTCTTTATTTTTATCTAACCCTTCCATTGTGCTAATCACTTCTTTGAAACTTTGTCTTCCCGTGCATGTACCCGAGATCCACTGCGGACCCCATCGATATTTGTTTGATCCTGAGATCAAGCGTACATTGCGGAGAATCAGAGCGGAGGGGAGACCCGATACGGAAGGGAGGTTTATGAACGTCCGGGAGACGCCTGAAGAGTTAGTGGCAAGAATGGCGAGGATTATTTCCATTCGAGATAGGCTCCGGCCTAAGACTTCCTCCACGACCTCGTCCATAGCCATGCCGGAGTTGGCGGCCGACAAGAATTTTGAGTTGAAGACTGGGCTTGTGGTTCTGATGCAGCATGATCCATTTCATGGGAACGCCCATGAAAATCCACACTACAACATCCAGCTCTTCCTATCAAAGTGCGTCACCTTCCAGATGCCGGGCGTTACCTTAGATGCCATCAGACTGCGCCTCTTCCCCTTCACATTAAAGGATAAAGCTCTTTATTGGTTGAGGACGCAAGCTGAGGGAGTCTTTACCACATGGGATGAGTTGGCAAGCGCGTTCATCGACAAGTTCTATCCGCCTTCCAAGACGGTAAAGATTAGGAGTGCTCTCATGTCCTTCAAGCAAGGACCTCAAGAGACACTCTACGAGGCTTGGGAGCGCTTCAAAGACCTGCAGCATCAGTGCCCCCACCATAGCATTGAAGATTGGGAGCTAGTCCATAGCTTCTACAATGGTCTCCAACCAGGGACCAAGCAAATTATTGATGCCGCGGCAAATGGGGCCATCCTATCGAAGACTCCCGACGAAGCTACGGCCTTAATTGAGGAGATGGCCTCGAACAATCAACAATGGGGCGACGAGCGAGGACACTCTTCGTCCTCCTTGAAGCCATCTAGCATCTATGAGGCAAAGGCCGTAGCGGAGCTGACCACCAAGTTCGATTCTCTCCACAAGGTAGTGGAGAGACTGGAGAAGTATATTACGGAGCCCCAAGGAACCCCTTCCACATCCGCACCAACAAATCAAATGTGTGATTGGCAAGACCAATCCCAAGCTATGTATTTGGGAGGAGAACAAGGAGAGGGATCTTTGGAGCAAGTTCAATACGTCGTGGGGAACCAAGGATATTGGGCCAATCCGGCCACTAGAAACCATCCCGGTTTCTCCTATGCCAACAATGAAGGAGCATTGAACCCGCCGCAACAACTACCTCAACAAGCTCGACCATAACAACAACAACAACAACATTATCCACCGAGGGGGCCTCCGCAACAAAATTTCCCACCAAAGCAACAAGTTGGACCCTATAGGCCGCCCAGATACAATCAAGGGTGAAGAAATCCAAACCCTCCACAAGCTCAACAACGATCTGAATTTGAAGCTAAGGTGGAGGAGTTTATGGTCGAGCAGAAGAAGATCAATGCTTCCTTGAAGGCGGGCCAAGACTCTCTTACAACTGTCGTTGGACAAATTGCGGAGCAACTTGCGTTGCTAAATCGAAATAGTCAACAGTTGCCGGCGCAACCCGAGCAAAATCCACGGGGCACCACCGGGCATATCAACGCCGTGGTTGCGGTTACTACGAGAGGCGGGAAGGATACCACCCCCGTCATGATTCCTACCGATGAGCCCGTGGTGGAGAGAGTAGAGCCAAGTGAACCTATCATTGAAGTTGAGAGAGAGAAAGAGCCGCAAAGAGAAGAAAAGTCCAGAGCGGAGCAATTGATTGAAGAGAGGCGTTTTATGCCACCGATCCCATTCCCTCAGAGGCTTGCTAGAGCAAAGATGGAGAAGCGACTAGCCAAGTTTCTCGAGTATTTGAGAGGGGTAAGCCTCAATATCCCCTTCCTCGACGCTATCGTGGAAATCCCGACATACGCCAAGTTCCTAAAAGATTTAATTACGGGAAGAAAGAGGAAGGAGAAAATCATGCTCGCTGAGGAGGGGCCTTGGTTCACCAAGAGAGAGAAGGAGCCCGCCAAATTCAAAGACCCGGGGAGTTTCCGAATTCCTTGCACCTTAGGCGGCGTCCCTCTACAAAAGGCGTTAGTGGACTTAGGGGCTAGTGTTAGCCTCATGCCTCTCTCTATGTTTCTAAGACTAAACACCGGCACAAAATTGAAACCTACCGACATGCGGATACAACTAGCAGATGGTCGGATCACAAGGCCGGTAGGGATCGCAGAGGATATCCCGTTACAAGTCCCGGGGGGCATATGTTTGCCATGTGACTTCGTGATCATGGATGTCAAGGAGGAGGGAGATACGTCGCTAATACTTGGACGCCCGTTCCTCGCCACCGCCGGTGTCATTGTCGACGTACGTGAAGGGACTCTAACATTGAATGTCGGCAACATCGAGGTGGAGCTTCATATACCCAAGGCAATGAAACACATGCCTTATCATGAGGAGCTGGACTATATGGACCTCCTTGACGAGGTTATTGAGGAGGCGATCCCCCATTCCATCGGCGCCCTATTCAAGGAAGATTTTGAGGAAGGGCCGGACTTAGGCCAAGAAGAAAAGATGGAGCATTCCCCCGACCCCTCCATGGAAATTGATGAAGGCGACGCTGATGTCGCGAGAATACGAGAGCTCTGCAAGCTCTCAAAGATGAAAACTCCAAAGAAAGCCCCACCGATACGAAAATCGGTGTCACCGGTGAAGCCGAGGCCCGGAGCAAGCACTAGCTTGGGGGAGTCACCCCCCCAACACTAACCGAGGCAAAGGAGTACTAAGGAAGAACACGCCGCCACAACATCCAAATTTAAGCGTTCTTCCCAATAAATTCGACGGGGGCATCTCATATGCACCCAATATCCCGCATTAAATTGAAAATCAAAGGGGGTCGAGCTCACGACCTTAAACGAGCGCTTGTCGGGAGGCAACCCGACGGTTATCGCTTTATTTTTACTTTTTCCTTTATTTTTGTTTTAGAAATTATTAGTGTTTTGAGTCGTTTGCCTAAAAATTTCGTGATAACGGGTCATATTTTTCTTTGACAGGAGAGAAGAACGTGGTACCTATCATTAGGAGGATGAACAAGGCGACGAGGAGCGCTTCAGGAATGCGCTCGATGCTTAGGAGGAAGATGAAGTCGACTGGAGGAAGAAAAACAGAGTTTAGGGCCCAAACGAAGCCAAACAGCAGAAAACAGGGTTCACTCGGCCGAGTATACTAGTCACTCGGCCGAGCACATAAGTTCGTCCGCCCGAGCGGCTCACGAACGAGGGAAGTCTGCTGTACCCAACTCTCTGTTTCTTTTCTTGATTTCAGTATAATTGCCACTCGGCCGAGTATATATATTCACTCGGCCGCGTAAAACTGATACGCTCCTAGGGCGAGTATTGCCGAGTAGCTTGAGACACTCGGCCGAATGGACTTATTCCACTCGGTCGAGGGTGGCAAGGCCACTCGGCCGAGTCATAAGCGGGGAGGAATTTTCCAAACTATTTCCGTTACGATCACGCGGCCGAGCGACTTAGTCACTCGGCCGAGTCGTAACTTTTCCTATATAAAGGGGAGCGGGTCGGCGCGTTTTTCGAACCGAGAGAAATCCCAAAAATCGCGACCGATCGTATCCCTCGCCCGCTGCCCCCCCTCACTCGCCCGACCACTCGCCCCGCCGCCGCGCTCGGCCGACCACCGCCGGCCGACGCTCCCTCCGCCTCGCCCGAGTCGCCGCCGGCGACCCCACCTCCGGCTGAACTCCGGTAACGCGTTATCGCCCAATTTTCTCCTGTTTTGTGTATTTTTCGACGATCCGTGTGTTTAACGAACCCATACACCAAATTAAATTCGATTTCTATCTATTATACCCCTAACCCCCCATACATTTTGAATATTACTCGCTGATATCTTCGTTTGATGTGCAGGGTATATTGGGGAGCTTAGGGGAGCCCAGGGGAGCTTCCGGGGAGCGATTTTGGCTTCGTGGAGGAGGCGTCTTCGCACGCGTCCACTATATAGCTCTCGCGGCGTGTTACGGTATACTCGTTCCACTCATTTGCGCACGCCGCATTTTTTACGTTTTTGGTGAGCACCCGGGGCCCACATGCCGCCCCGGACACGGCCGCGGTCGAGGAGAGCTTCCGCCAAGCGGAAGCGGCCGGATGAGGCCGGCCCCTCCCACGAGGTGGAGGACTCTCCTCCGCCTACACCACCACGCCCCGTTCACCCCGCACAGCCTGCAGACCCCGCACACCCCGCACAGCCTGCAGAGCCCGTTCACCCCGCACAGCCACTCCCTGCCGACCCACTGCCACCACCGGCTCCACTTGTCGGGCCGCTGGGGATTACGTTCCGGGACGACGCACACCGCGTCGTTTTTGAGCGCATTTCCCAGCGCTCGATTGTACCCTCCAGGTTCGCACACCTTGCAGACCTAGGACGCCTGGAGGTACTCGAGGGGATGCTCACGTTGTATGACAACGTGGGTTAGCGAGATTTTTTCCAGGTGTCGGCGGACACCTTTGTCCGCCCGACACTTGAGGTGCTTAGTTCTATCGCTCGGACCGACGAGGGATGCTCGTTTAGGTTTATGGACCGAGAGTGCCAGGTCACTCTCGGTATGATGAGAGCTTTCTTTTCGTGGCCCGATGTCCCCGGGGCCGACCGTGGTTACGCCCCCACTCACATTCCCCCACCTTCCTTCGATTCCCACGCTTTCTGGGCCCGGATCACGGGTTTACCAGCTGCCTTTGACCCTAGTAGGGCCAAGGCCTCGGCCATCGTTCACCACTGCCTCCGCATAGCTCAGCGCCTTATGGCGACTACCTTTTTGGCGAGGTATGAGCCTGGGACGATGTCCACGCCGGAGCTTTATATGCTCTATGCGATGAAGCACCCCAGAGCTCTATCTAGGGAGGGTGACGCGTTGGTCCCCGCCGTTGTGATTGATATCGCGAGCTGGTTTTTGGATCGCATCATCGTATCGGTGGGCGCTCGCTCACCGATATGTTGCGGCGGTTTGATCACCTTGCTCGCCCTGATGACCGGCGAGGACCTTCCGGCTGACTTGCGACGAGCCCCGGGCCCCACTTCACTGTCCATAGACGTCATGGCCCGGATGAAGATGCTACGTCCGCACGGTCAGCGGCACTGGGTTTGGTTGCACGGTCCCTACGGTGCTGATTACATGATCCTTCCGAGCCCAGCTCGGACACAGATAGCACCAGCACAGGTGGACTGGCTTCCGGCGATGGATCTCCTGATCCCCGCCGCCTACGTGCTTGAGGCCGAGGAGGCCGAGCAGGCTGAGCAGGCCCACGCTGCACACGCTGCCCCCCGCTGACCCCGTGGCCCCTCAGCAGCCTGATATTTCTGATGCTCCCGACACCTCTATCCACACTTCTGCCGGTGTCGAGAGTACACTCGCTGAGACCACCTCCACTACCTCCACGCCCCCCCCACCCCCACCACAGCTGGCCCTCTGTCCGTTGAGCCTCTTTGCTCCGCGCTACCCGAGCGCCCACCTACTATAGTTGAGAGCGGAGAGCCCTCTTTTGCTGCTGTCGTGGAGACCGTGGTTGTCACCTCTGTCTCCACCGCAGCCGTTTTTTCCGAGAGTGTCGTGACGTCTGTTCCCACGTCTGTGTCACTGACCTCTCTGGCCGCCTCGTCGCCACTTTTATACTCCACTTCCGCTGCTGCTGCTTCCACCTCATGCCAGCCTGCGCCCCAGCCTCGCACTGAGGCTAGGCCCACACTTGTGAGCACAGCACCCTACCTCCACATGCCTGTTGAGCCCATCCACTACACCACCCGAGTCCGCCAGCCCCGTCCTGCACAGCACAGACAGGTGCGTCCCTCTGCACCACCTCCCCCCGACACTGTACTTCAGAGCATTCGTGCTCTCGAGGGGGCGGTGAGTGCCCTCAGAGGTGACCTCAGGACCATGTCCGCCACCTTCACCGCTATGGCCAGCCGCTTCGACCTACTTCCGGGCATTCACTATTGCCTCACTCAGATTCTCGAGCGGCTTCCTCGCGTACCGACCGCACCCACCCAGCAGGTACCCACCCCCACTCCTACACACACCCAGCCTGCTACCACACCCACACCCGCACCCACCCAGCAGACTGTTCCCCAGCCACCACCACCACCACCTCCGCCTCAGGACGGAGACGGCGCAGCCCCACCCTCTTAGGCACCCTTGATGCCATTGATCTTTTTTGACGTCATGCTGCCCGTCTCTGCTCAGTCCTGATGATTTTTGCCCACCCCACCTCCCCTCACTGTTTTGGGTCCACATTTTGTTCATATATTTCTATATCATTTTTGGGAGCGAGGGAGAGATTTTTGGTGTCACACTTTTATATCGGATTCACTCATATATCTGCATGCATCATGTCCGCATCATATTTTCATTTCGTTATTTTTTATTTTCTTTTTCCTCATGCATGCATCCTCACCTACCCCTCACATTACACGTCTCTCGGTGTGCCGCACTTCGCACATTGAGGACACTGTGCACTTTAGCTTGGGGGAGTGAGTTCTCACGCTTTTCGATTTACCAACTGTATTTTTAGTTTTTTTTTCACGCCATTTTCCGCTTTTGCACTCACTTTCATCACTTTTTCCCTTTTTTACCATGCATCACGTTTTTTCTCATTTTCTTCGTGTGCTGCATTGTAAATAGTTTTATTTTCCCTCTTTATCTTTATTTCTTTTCATCTCATGCTAGAGATGATTTTTCTGTGATGAAGATGACGTGGAGTTAGCTTTCTCTATTTGCATGCTATATTTGTCATGTCTTAGATTTTATTTCTGATATCATATGTTGTGATTTGCCTTGCATTTAGAGATAGTACCCCACACTTTTTCCGTATGAAAATGGATGAAATCTTATTATTAGCTGAGTCTGAATATTCATATGTATGCTATCGCAGAAAACACACCAAGATTCACGCATTGAATGCTTATATCTGGAGTACCGTTTTCTTTTCCTATATCACTACTATTTGCATGATTTGTACACTTCACTTCAGGATGATTGAATGATGTTAGCTATGATAAAACTGGATTAGTTAGCTTTTTTGCGATCGAAACCGAGTAGATTAGATTACCCTGCTGAAGTTGTCGCGCACGTCTTATAGAGTGAACTGAGAGACATATTTATTTCTTTCTCCACATATCTTGAACATCAATTCTCTATTTTAAAATCATCGGTGGATCTCCCCTTAGCGATTCTAATATATGGCATTTCCCCCGTTATTAAATCCTAGCTCCAAATTTCCCAAAACCAAAAAAATATAAAAAATATTAAAAATAATAAAAAGAAAAAAAAGAAAAATAATAAAAAAGAGAAAAAGAAAAGAAAAGAAAAAAGAATCTCAATAAACGATCCCATCTCATGTTCTCTCTTTCTTTCCTCTTTTTGTTTTGTATTTTTATTACTTTTGGAGCTTCATAAAAATGGGGAAGTAAATATTGTTTTTAATGCCACCACGCTTATAGATAAGCTTGGGGGAGAGAATCCAATGATGTGTGAAAGAGTGACTACTTGACGGTGCACGACAACCTAGGCTAAGTAATATTCTATACTCGGTGGGATTGTTTTAGCTTCACGAATTCCAGAAATCTATGCCTAGCACTCATTTCATGAAATCCACGCTTTTCTATTCTTTCTATTCTATTGCGTGATATTCTTATACTCCTCATAGAAAGCATTCAATTGAAAAGTGTGTGATCTGCGATATTGTATACCGCTTTAAATGATTCAGACGATGTTAATTTTAGAATTATTCCGTTTTTCATGCTATATCAATATTCTTGGGTTTTCTATTTCTATTTGCACCATTATACTATGATATCGAAATAAAAGTCTTTGACAAGTGTTTTACAATTGGTGCATGCTATATGAGTAAGCAAAACCCACGTCCTGAGAAAAATGATCTAGCAGCTTCCCTCTTCGCTTTCTTCTTTCTTCTTCGTTTTTCGTTTTCCGTTTTTCGTCGTTTTCGTTTTCTGAATCCACCGGGTTCGCCTTTTACTTATCTTCCTCGAGGACGAGTAAGAGGTAAGCTTGGGGGATTTTGATCACTCCGTATTTTACACCTTTTTTCCGCATGATTGCATGCCATTTAGATCGCTCAAATCACGTTTTTCACGATTTATCGACAATATTGCGATACTTTTCACGATTTGTTGTTTTTGTCGTATTTCAGGAGATTTTGAGCGATTTGGAGTGATTCCGAGATACACCTACTCCAGAGTGTCACCGACGACTTCCCCGAGGGGTATTTTGCTATTGGAGAGGAGCGGAAGAAGAAAGAACGTCGTAGGAGCGACGAGGAGACAAAAACACTCAGAATGGGCATTTTTCAGTGTCTCACTCTGCCGAGTGAAGGAGTCACTCGGCCGACCAGCGAGACCCCGCTCGGCCGGCCAGATCGGACACGCTCCAAGTGTGCACTCGGCCGAGCATCAGAAGCCACATCGGCCGAGTGACGAAACTCCGTCTGCCCGAGTGGCACTCAGACGACGCCCATCAAAAACTCCCGACTTACTGTTTTTCTTCAGTCTGAGCATCAGAAGACCCACTCGGCCGAGTGGCAATTGCCGACCGCTCGAGTGAAGAGAAGCACATCGGCCGAATGACGACAACTCACTCGGCCGAGTGACCCCCGAAGTGAAGACCCCCAAGACCCCAGACTTACTGGAAATTCTCAGGGTCTCCCACTCGGCCGAGCGACTTTTGTCACTCGGCCGAGTGAGCCGCGCTGCCTGTAGCGTAAATTACGATTTTCAGGCTGCGCATGGGCAATTTTGCAAGGTTGTAAAAAACGCTAGGCGCTAGGCGTTCGGATTGCTAGCGCCTAGCGCCCAGAGCATTAATCGGGGATTAATCGGGGATTAATCGGCCTAGGCGGATTTGCAGTTTTTAATTATTTTATTTATTTTTATATAATATATTTATGTTTATATATAAATATAAAGAGGAGGGATCAAATGACCCCCAAAAATAACCCCCAAAAATGACCCCCTATCAAAAATCCTATGCCCGCCATTTTTTCAGAAGATCCGAACCGTTGAACTTGATCTCCACCCTCTAAATACCTGACCCACCAATTTTCAACCCGATCACATGTGTTTTGCCCGTTCATCCATCCGACCCAAATTTAACGGTTTCGCATGAACAGAACTTTTGCGAATGGTTGATGGACGGGCAAAAAACATGGGATCGGGTTGAAAATTGGTGGGTCAGGTATTTAGAGGGCGGAGATCAAGATGAACGGTTCGGATCTTTCGAAAAATGGGGGGCATATGATTTTTGATAGGGGGTCATTTTTGGGGGTTATTTTTGGGGGTCATTTGATCCCTCCTCAAATATATATATATATATTATTTAAAATACATCAAATATTTAATACATACTAAATCAAATCCAGTTTACCTACTTTAGAGTATTTGTGTGCAACAAAATAAAATTTAAAAGATACTCTTGTGCAATTAAGCAATTTACCAAAAACGCCCAGAAACCGCCCAGGAACCGCCCAGGAACCGCCCAGAGCGCCCAGCCACCGCCCAGAACGCTTAGGCAGCCGATTAATCCCAAAAACGCCCAGATTGACCGCCCAGACCATAATCGGGACGTTTACTGGCCGCCTAGCGCCTAGGCGCCGCCTAGGCGGCCGCCCAGGCCGATTTTTAGAACACTGCAATTTTGTCACAGTTTTTGGGCGATTTTGGGGGGTATTTAACCCCAGTTTTTAACCTAGGTTAGAGAGCTTTTTCCTGATTTTTTGGGCAGCCTTTTAGATTAAACTTTTAGCTTTTGATTCTTGTGATTGGAGAGGAGAGAAAATGTTTATTTTGTTGGATTCTTGGAGAACTCTATTGGTTTGTCTCCCTCTTCATTAAAAATCTTATTTTTATTGCTTATTTGAATATTGCTATGAATTCTATTGCTATTCCAATTGATTATTCTTTTATTTGTGAAATGATTTGTGAGTAGTCCTAACGTCTTAGGGCGTGGGGATGAACCCTACGAGCCCAATTTCCGATTTGTGATGATTTGGTAGAACTATTGCTAGAATTGCTATTAGGGTTAGTTTGGGATCGATATATTACGGATAGCTAGGTGTTCATATCGATTGGGATTTGCAAGAGATTGGATCCCAATTCGATAGGAAACCCTAGAAATCCGAATTGGGTTGAAATTGAGTTTCCGTAGTATCGGTTTGCAAGAGATTGGACCGATACTAGGGTTCTCGGTTGCAATTTCATACTGATACCCGTTTGCAAGAGATTGGACGGGTAGGAACTATCCCAACCTAGGTCGCGGCACGAGTTTGCACGAGAGTGGGCTCGGGACGCGATTGAACGATGATGTTGATCCTAATGCTAGCTTGCCTAGGCTAGGGTTTGCAAGAGATTGGGCCTGAGCCTAGGTTTGCTATAGACCGGCAACAGCGCGAGAGCGTGAGCTAGGTTTTACATTCAGTTGCAATTAGTTCATCCGAGATTCTACCCTAGCAATTGTTATACCAATGAATCACATTGACGAGATACGGTGAGTAGCGGGGATTCCCTATTCCCTAGGCGTCTTTATTTGATTTTATATCTCCATACTTTGTCTGACGATTGTGACAGGATCGCATAAAGGCAAATTCCCTCTTTTCTGCCCTTATAGCCAGGTTGTTCGGAGAAGGCACTGTCATACGTCCTCCCTGTGTTCGATACCCGCTCGCCGCTACACCGTGCGCTTGCGGTAAAACTACACGGTCGCTCTTTCGGGTGTACGCCCGGGGCCGATCAGTGATCGAGATGCAGAAGGGGCAGATATCCGGCCTAAAGGAGACCATCGAGGCGGAGAAGAGGAAGAAGGGTATCCTGAAGCGGCGGCTGTGGAGGAGAAACGGGAAGTTGAGGGTGAAGTGACCGAGGCCGCTATCCGCCGCTACCATGACGAGCATGTTGTTTCGATGTTGCAAGAGGCTAAGGAAGCGGGAGTTCGCCAAGTGGCGAGGGATATGGGGGCTCGGTCGGCCGAGAGACGTCGTCGCTGAGAACGTAGATTTGGGGAATCCTGTTTCTTCTTGTATGAGGGTTAAAACCGACGTCTTGTTGTATCGTGCGGAGGACTTAATGGATAGCTTTGCTATTTAGATAAATGTAATGAATTGATATTGTGTTGGTTTGTCTTCTTCCTCGTTGTGTCTGAGGTCGTTTGTTTTGTGCGGGACATAATTGCCCCCAACTTTGCTATGCCGAGAATAGTCAGGTCGTCGGGAGATGGAAGTTGAGACGTACCGCGTTTGCCAATGGTTTGATGCAAAGCGAAGTGTGAGTCCAGTTGGAATGTCGAGGCGGGGCAAGGCGGAGTAGTCCGTTTAATCGGTTGCTAAACGTTGATGCCGAAGTCCGAAATCGATTGTGCGATGCACCCTTGCTTGGGCCGCATTGATGGAGTTGGGACCCATCTTGGGTCCGAGTGACGGATAGAAAGAAGAGGGGGAGGAAGGCGTGATTTCGAATCGGTGTGATCATTTCGCCGGGGTTTGGGCGGGAATCGAAGCGGCCTGTTGGCAGCCGCGTGAATAGACGTCATCCTTGCGATTCGACGACGGGCGGGAATCGAAGCGACCCGACCACTTCAAGGCTGACGGGTGGCAGAAGTGACGGCTGCCATAACTCGAAGCGTCAGACCACGCGGATCGACGCGGGAGAGAGAACAGATTGATGACGCGTGGTGTGGGGTCGATGGTCAGGATCCTTCGTGGTGTCACATATAAAGACCTCTGGGTGGGGAGCGAGGCAGGATTGATAGCTGGGCGAAGGTTTTCCAAGCGGCTGGGGTTGTCGGAGATTTCGTTGCCCTTGCCGGAGTTGTCCACGGGGAGTCGGCCACCATCGCAGCGTTGCAGTCCAAGCCGTCGGTGCCCTTCAGGTAAGAAGTCTGTTTTTGTCGATGTCTTCCTCGACGTCTTCGTTTCGCGCGCCGGGGTCGAGGGTGGTGGGGGAAGGGAGCTCTGCCGCGGAAACAACGGCGATGCCCCTCGAGATTACGGGCGTGAAGTCGGTGCTGAAGAGGTCCATTGCTGAGATCTTCGAGTTGTATATTCGGCCACCGTATTCCGTCCGCGAACCGACCGCACAAGAGAGGGTGTGTTTCGCGGGCGACTACGAGGTGTGGGTGTATGTGTCCTCCTTTGAGCAGGGGTTGGGCTTCCCACCCATCCATTCGTGTTAGATGTATTAAATTTCCTGGGGCTGCCCCTGTATCGACTGATGCCAAATGCCATTAGCGTGGTTGTGGGTTTCCTTGTACTGTGCGTTAGGAACCAAGTTTGTCCCTCGCTGTCTTTATTTCGCTATTTCTTCGCGGTGAAGAGGCTGAGGTCCTACTATTATCTCTCCACGAAGAAGAGCCACCCGCTCCTCAGAGGGTTGCCAGGGAAGATTAAGGGGTGGAGCCAGCAATATGTGTTTGTCTTCGTGCCGGAGGACATGCTGATGAGATCGGATTGGGGAGAGCTGAATCCCGAGACAAAGGAGGGGGTTGAACTAGGAGACGAGGAGAAACATGTGGCCCAGTTTCTAATGGCGATCCCGGAGGAGGGCCGAGACTACAAGACGCTCACCCGGGCTGAAATGATAGTGTTGCATATCTGGCCCGAAGGTATAATAGATTTTGTTATTAGTGCGTCTGAAGTGCTTACCTTGAACTTTCTTTCTTTCGCAGGTCGCACCATGAGTCTGTCGCTCGAGGAGATGATGAAGCGAGCTGAGGAATAGGCGGGGCGGGGAGAGTCGGTCAGCACGGAGGGGGGGTCCGGTACGGGGATCGCACCCTCCGTTATCGATCTGGAAGTCGGGGGTGAAGGGCCGACATGTGGAGGGGTGGAGGCCCCTGAGACCCGGCCGCCTAGCCCCAGGGTATCCCCTGCTGTGGAGGGGGTACCCGCTGCCGACCGACAGGAGGGATCTGGCACGTCGGGTGGCAAGGCCAAGTCGGCCGGCTGGGATGGCTGGCCCTACAGCTGTCCGTCGTTCGCGCTGGAGAGGGCCGCCGAACCCAGCTGTGAGGCCTCGCTCGTTTGTTTCAGGGCTAAGATAGTCAAAGTTGAGGGCTATCCTGACGAGGCTCTTCATCGGGCGCGGTTCAAAGTAAGGGACGACGAGTCCGTGTTTGAGGATGGTGGTGTGGCGGCGAGGCTGGCGGAGAATATCTTCTTGCCCCGCGACAGGGTGGCACTAGAGGCGGTGGAGCCTGAGGGTCTGTGTGGAACCGCGGTGTGGCATGGCGTCCAGGTAGGTTGGATGAGTCGGGTGACGCTTGTTAGTTGGTTTTGTTGAGTACCTCAATCGGGTTTTCTTTTGCCGTGCAGGCTACCACTTTGATGCTTGCAGCTATGAGGCACACACCAGCCATAAATAAGGCCAAGAGCGCCGTCGCCAGAGTGGCGGCCGAATTCGCCGCGTTTCGTAAGAGTGCCGGCGAGCGGTTGGGGAAAGAGAGGGAGCGGTGCAGCCAGTATGAGGCGGAAATCCAGTGCCTAAAGGGGATCCTGGCCGATTGTGAAGTGCAGGCCGCCTCTGCTAGAGACCGGGCGAAGGAACTGGAGAATGCGCTTAAGCAGGAGGAAGCGCGTGCGGCGGGCCTGGCGGGCCTGTCGAAGGCCGCTGAGGAGTTGGTTCGGAAGGCCGAGGAGTTTCGGTCGTATCAGGAGGTGACCGTCGTCCCCGCCCTCGCAGACGCGATGTCCAGGGGCTTGGAGAAAGGCCGTGAAGAGGGTCGCGAGGAAGGTCCAGCAGAGGGGTGGGAGGCCTGCTTGATCCGGATAAAGGAAAGGGTGGCGGGCTTGTCCCTTCCAATTGAGCTCGACATCGACGGGCTCGCGGCTTCCGAAGACGAGGAAGAGGCGGGGATGACGAGCGGGTGATCGTCGGAGAAGGCGGGGGCGTCGGGGCGGAGACTGGCGAAAAGGGGGGCGACCTCCCCGAAGCTGACGGGAGGGATGGCGCGACTAGTGTGGGCGCAGAAGACGAGGTGAACACACCAGAGTAGTTTTGTATAATGGGGTGTGCGGAAAAAAAAAATTTTGTGGGGTCGATCCCCGTTATTTTGTAATTTTCGGACTCTGATTATGTGGAAATTCCATTCGTTGGTTGTGTTTTGTTATTGTTTTCTCTTGCCTGGCGTAGGCCGAGCTGCATTTATTCCTTTTGGTAGGGTCGCGCGCATGAAATGGTGGTCAACCCGTAGAATGTCTTTTTCCCCCGCCAGCTCCGGGGTGGCGAGGGAGAGAGGGGGGCGGCGCTTAGCACGGAGCTCGTCCCCTTTTTGTCAGGGACCGTTCCCGTGTCTAAGCGCGCCTAGATTATGGCTAGGGACCCGCTGGGAGTAGTCTTTTCATTGACTTTTATTAAAATTTAACCAACAGGACGGGGATTGGGCAAATGTTCAACTGCGGAGTTCTGGTGGGATCTGGGGCGTAGGTCGGCCCGCGGGCGAACTGTCGAGCCGTTCTACTTTGGTGAACTACCTCGGGGGGGGGTGGGAGTTCCGACTTTGCAGGGTGGCCCTCCTTCTCTTCCATTGCCCGTCGCGTTTTTCCACGTCTTTCGTATGCTGAGTGGTTGATGGGTCTCTGATCGTGGGTCGTTTCATCCTTTTGTAGCCTGTGCCTGGATGAGCAAACTCCTTTGCTTAGTGGTCGTCCTCGTCCCAGTTGGCGCGCCCTTTTTTCGTCGCTGCGCCCCTGAAGGGTTGCAAGGTCTCTTCTGAGGGTTCACGCACCGAAGGAGAACCCTGGAAGAGGCGGGGAGCGACGTGTCGGTAGCGGGGGGAGGTCCAGGCTCCGTGGGAAGAGGGAGGAAAAAGGGAGGGGGAAGAGGGAGTCCTTGGTGGTTGCTTTATCCCGCGGGGCTCTAGCCTTCCTGCCGGTTGGAGTCGCCGTGGGACGGGTGCGGAGAGGGGCGGTCCGCCGCAGGTCCGCTTCTTTCCCTGTCGTAGGTTGTCCAGGAGAAGTCGAGGAGTGGAAGACAGGGCGCCCCTCATGTAAGAGGAATAGCCTATTGGCGTGGCAGGCCGTTGGGAGGCGAGTCCGCTGAGGTTGGTGCGTCTCGGCGGAGGCTGAAGTACCCGATGGGGTGATTTGGCAGGTCTGCCCCATCCATCGGGTTGTCGGCCCGCTGCGCCAGCGCACACATGGCGGCGGTGGAGGGGCGTGGTACGCCATTGGAGCCCCAGTTCCCGTGTCTCAAGTTATCCAAGGGAAGTTGGAGAGCCGCAGACGGGGTGCCCCTTACGTAAGAGGAATGGCCTATCGGGGATCATCGTGCGGGGGGGAGACCGCCCGTCGGAGCGGTTGGGGTCCCTCGCTCTTTCCCAACCTTCTTGGATGGGATTGGGATTGGCCTACCCTCATATTATCTTTTTCATCCTCCTCCTTTGAAGGGGCAGGGGGGTATTTATAGTGGGAGCTCTTTAGCCGTTCCCCTCCCTTTAATGCGATGAGCTGGAGCCAGCTTATTTGAATCGTGCCCCTTGGAAACTGCTCCCGATAGGTGGCGCCCGATGTGACTCGTCAACCACTGTTTCTCGGGGGGGTGTGTCGTTATTAATGGCGCCTGACCCGAGTGTCTTTTCAGTTTGACGGGTCTTTTCGTCAACATGCTTTATCAGGGCCAGGCGTTGCTCATCAGTCCTTGACCTGCGCGAGGGTCGCCTCAATCCGCGTGCCATAATTCGTTTTCCGATGTTCGGGTTAAGAAATCACGGGTCCGCCTTTGGAGGGCGGATAGCTCGGCCCTTGCAGCGTCTATAGTTGGGCGGGTATTGGGCCGTCGCCTACCCCGCATATGGCGCTCCGGTTTGGGCGGCGAAGCTCCGTAAGCTTGCCCCAGAGGTCTTCATTGGTGGAGGGTTTGGGTGGCGAGGATTGGTCCTGCCCCGGAGTCTTTGAGAGGGCGGGTATCGGGCCGTCGCCTCCCCGCAGCCTCTATAGTCGGATGGGTATTGGGCCGTCGCCTACCCCGCATATGGCGCTCCGGTTTGGGCGGCGAAGCTCCGTAAGCTTGCCCCGGAGGTCTTCATTGGTGGGGGGCGCGAGCGCGTAGCTCGGCCCGTGCCCCTCTCCGGTTTGGGTGGCAAGGATTGGTCCTGCCCCAGAGTCTTTGAGAGGGCGGGTATCGGGCCGTCGCCTCCCCGCAGCCTCTATAGTCGGACGGGTATTGGGCCATCGAATACCCCGCATATGGCGCTCCGGTTTGGGCGGCGAAGCTCCGTAAGCTTGCCCCGGAGGTCTTCATTGGTGGGGGAGCGAGCGCGTAGCTCGGCCCGTGCCCCTCTCTGGTTTGGTGGCGAGGATTGGTCCTGCCCCGGAGTCTTTGAGAGGGCGGGTATCGGGCCGTCGCCTCCCCGCAGCCTCTATAGTCGGACGGGTATTGGGCCGTCGCCTACCCCGCATATGGCGCTCCGGTTTGGGCGGCGCAGCTCCGTAAGCTTGCCCCGGAGGTCTTCATTGGTGGGGGGGCGAGCGCGTAGCTCGGCCTGTGCCCTTCTCCGGTTTGGGTGGCGAGGATTAGTCATGCCCCGGAGTCTTTGAGAGGGCGGGTATCGGTCCGTCTTTGAGAGGGCGGGTATCGGGCCGTCGCCTCCCCGCAGCCTCTATAGTCGGACGGGTATTGGGCCGTCGCCTACCCCGCATATGGCGCTCCGGTTTGGGTGGCGAAGCTCCGTAAGCTTGTCCCGGAGGTCTTCATTGGTGGGAGGAGCGAGCGCGTAGCTCGGCCCGTGCCCCTCTCCGGTTTGGGTGGCGAGAATTGGTCCTGTCCCGGAGTCTTTGAGAGGGCGGGTATCGGGCCGTCGCCTCCCCGCAGCCTCTATAGTCGGACGGGTATTGGGCCGTCGCCTACCCCGCATATGGCGCTCCGGTTTGGGTGGCGAAGCTCCGTAAGCTTGCCCCAGAGGTCTTCATTGGTGGGGGGAGCGAGCGCGTAGCTCGGCCCGTGCCCCTCTCCGGTTTGGGTGGCGAGAATTGGTCCTGCCTCGGAGTCTTTAAGAGGGCGGGTATCGGGCCGTCGCCTCCCCGCAGTCTCTATAGTCGGACGGGTATTGGACCGTCGCCTACCCCGCATATGGCGCTCCGGTTTGGGTGGCGAAGCTCCGTAAGCTTGCCCGAAGGTCTTCATTGGTTGGGGAGCGAGCGCGTAGCTCGGCCCGTGCCCCTCTCCGGTTTGGGTGACGAGGATTGGTCCTGCCCAGGAGTCTTTGAGAGGGCGGGTATCGGGCTGTCGCCTCCCCGCAGCCTCTATAGTCGGACGGGTATTGGGCCGTCGCCTACCCCGCATATGGCGCTCCGGTTTGGGTGGCGAAGCTTCGTAAGCTTACCCCGGAGGTCTTCATTGGTGGTGGGGAGCGAGCGCGTAGCTCGGTCCGTGCCCCTCTCCGGTTTGGGTGGCGAGGATTGGCCCTGCCCCGGAGTCTTTGAGAGGGCGGGAGTCTTTGAGAGGGCGGGTATCGGGCCGTCGCCTCCCCGCAGCCTCTAAAGTCGGACGGGTATTGGGCCATCGCCTACCCCGGTTTGGGTGGCGAAGCTCCGTAAGCTTGCCCCGGAGGTCTTCATTGGTGGGGGGAAGCGAGCGCGTAGCTCGGCCCGTGCCCCTCTCTGGTTTGGGTGGCGAGGATTGGTCCTGCCCCGGAGTCTTTGAGAGGGCGGGTATCGGGCCGTCGCCTCCCCGTAGCCTCTATAGTCGGACGGGTTTTGGGCCGTCGCCTACCCCGCATATGACGCCCCGGTTTGGGTGGCGAAGCTCCGTAAGCTTGCCCCGGAGGTCTTCATTGGTGGGGGAGCGAGCGCGTAGCTCAGCCCGTGCCCCTCTCCTGTTTGGGTGGCGAGGATTGGTCCTGCCCCGGAGTCTTTGAGAGGGCGGGTATCGGACCGTCGCCTTCCCGCAGCCTCTATAGTCGGACGGATATTGGGCCGTCGCCTACCCCGCATATGGCGCTCCGGTTTGGGTGGTGAAGCTCCGTAAGCTTGCCCCGGAGGTCTTCATTGGTGGGAGGAGCGAGCGCGTAGCTCGGCCCGTGCCCCTCTCCGGTTTGGGTGGCGAGAATTGGTCCTGTCCCGGAGTCTTTGAGAGGGCGGGTATCGGGTCGTCGCCTCCCCGCAGCCTCTATAGTCGGACGGGTATTGGGCCGTCGCCTACCCCGCATATGGCGCTCCGGTTTGGGTGGCGAAGCTCCGTAAGCTTGCCCCGAAGGTCTTCATTGGTGGGGGGAGCGAGCGCGTAGCTCGGCCCGTGCCCCTCTCCGGTTTGGGTGGCGAGGATTGGTCCTGCCTCGGAGTCTTTGAGAGGGCGGTATCGGGCCGTCGCCTCCCCGCAGCCTCTATAGTCGGACGGGTATTGGGCCGTCGCCTACCCCGCATATGGCGCTCCGGTTTGGGTGGAAATGGCGAAATTTTCAAGTGTATTGCGTCTTTAAGCTGAAATTTTCAAGTGGAAATGACGAAATTCGAAGATGCAAAGGGAAGAAGATATTTCATTCGAAACTTACAGTTTCCGGTTACATTATGACTGGTGTTCCGCGTTCCTTAGAGGGATCAGCCCGCCCTCATCAAGGGGACTAGGACGGGCGCGGCAGGTCTGGTCCTCCTCTGCGGCCCCGGGTTCTTCTGCGGTTCCCTCAGCAGGTGTCGGCCTTCGGTGGTAGGAATCTTCCCTCTCACAGAGTAGATCGGCCACCAGGGTTTGCTCCGGACCCTTGTGTTTGGTCGATCCCACGTAGCAGCTCCTGGACAGCTTCTGGCTTCCCCGCACTAACCCCACCCCTCGCAGGGTCTAGAACATGACCATCTGGTGGAGCAGGCTGGGGAGCGCTCCGATGGCTGCCATGGACGGTCGCCCTATGATCCCGTTGTACGCCGATGCGATGTTGACAACAACAAATAGCGTCATGCGGGTGACGACACGTGATTCCTCTCCGAGAGTTACTGGCAAGGTGATCACCCCCACGATAGGGGTCGAGTGGCCGGTGAAGCCGACGAGGGGCCCAGTGCATGGTCTCAGGTCCGTCTGCCTTACCCCATCCTCTCGATTGTCGACATAAACATGATGTCGCAAGAGCTCCCAGTGTCGATCAGGAGGCGGCTGACAATGGCCGTCCCAATCTGGGCCTCGATGACGATGGCGTCGTCATGGGGGCAGCTCGACTCCTTCCAGATCCTCGTCGCTGAAAGTAATGGGATGGTAGGCTACCCTTCTCCCCCTCGTGCCCCCTCCGAGACCCGCAGTCATCACTTGCCACGCGTACGCCTTCTTGCTTGATGACGATGCTCCCCCGGAAGATGGTCCACCACATATCGTGTTTATGCGCATGACCGGCTTCGGGAGGAGGGGTTCCTCCCGTTCACCACGCGGTGGTGGGTCTGCTCTCCGTGCCCTCTGATGGTTCCCCTCTTCTTGGTCCGGTCTTCTGCCCCCGACGAAGCCCCCGAGGTGACCTGCCTGGATCAGCCGCTCGATTTCCCTCTTGAGGGTGAAGCAGTCGTTGGTGTTATGGCCGTGGTCCCGGTGGTACCGGCAATACTTTTGGAAATCTCACCGAGCCGGGTCCGATTTCATTTCTCTGGGCTGCTCTGGCAGCAGTCCGGCCCTTATTGTCGTGGCCAACACCTCTATCAAGGGGGGGCGTTGAACTGTGTGTAGTGGGCCCGCAAGAGCCCCTCCTGCCTTGGGACGGCTCGGGCGGGTTCTTGGGCCGGGGCGAACTCTCGGGCCGGGTCAGGGCGATCTTGCGGGCGGCGCCCCGTCGGGTCGCACCTTGGTTGGGCCAGCTGGTCGCGCCCCCGATGCCCGTCTTCTTGTCTTGGTCGAGGGTCCTTTCGAGGCTCGCATTGGAGCGGCTTCGCCGGGGGGAACAGTGCCTTCGTGCCGAGAGTCTCTTCGGCCAACGCATGCCTCTCTGCCATAGCGATCAACGCTTCGTAGTCGGCCGACGGATCTCGGAGAAGGGATTTGTGGAGGCTCCGAGTCCGCAGCCCCGTCTTGAAAGCCAGCATGAGCACCTCGTCACCGCAGGTCACCATCGCCCGTCTCTCATCCTGGATACGGCGCAGGTATTTTCCTGTCGTCTCTCCTTCCCCTTGGACTATCGTGCTGAGGTAGTCCAGGGGCTTCTTTTTCGTTCGCCCGGCCCGGAATTCCTGGCAGAACTTGTAGGACAATTCGGCAAAGCTCCCAATGGATCTCGCGGGTAGGCCGAAGTACTAATCCAACGATGTGTCCCTCAGACTTTGCCAGAAGAGCCGGCATAGGAACGCCTCATCCACATCCTGCGCTCCATTGCCCCCCGGTATTGTTGCACGTGCGTGAGAGGGTCGCCTCTTCCGTTGTAGGTGGCCAGGTGGGGGGTTTGAACCTTATGGTTCTCGGGGCGGATATGATCCATCGTGCCAATGGCGTGGCCTCCCCCGGGTAGGCAGAGCGCTCGGGCGCGTGCCCTCTTCGCCATTCCGGGGTTTGGCTCCGGTCGCGCCTCGGCTGCCGCCGGTCGTCGTCCCTCGGGGAATAACGAAACGGTCGCCTGGGAGGACTCCTTCCGCGGGTAGAGGATTCGACGGGCGGCGGGCTACGGTCATCCCAGTGCCACCGTCCCCCGGCCGTCTCCCCCGGACCTCTCTCTGCTCCTGATTCTCCCTCAGGAGCCTTTCGCGTTCGGCGGTGAGAAAGCGGAGTTGTCGGCGAACGGCTTCCTCGTCCGGACGATCGGGGGAAATATGTTGACGAGGCGGACTTCGCCCCCACTGTGGAGACTTGGCGAGCGGCGGGCCGCGCCCATCCCGGTGTCGCCGGTTCGTCGCTGACATCTCCGGGATCCCCCGGTTCTCTTTGTTCTCCCTCTGGAGCTTTCCGCGTTCCGCGATAATAAAGCGGAGCTGGTGTCGGGCGGTCTCGTCGTTCAGGTAGGCCTGCCGGGCGGTCTCGGCCGCTTCGTCCAAATCCCTTTGCGCGACGGCCACCTCCTCCTGGCGCCTCCGCAGCCGCGCGACCTCCATTTCCTCCTCCAGGAGCTTCCGCTGGGCCGTAATCTCCTTGACGAGCCCCTGGTCTCCCCCTCCTCCTCGAACTGAGGGTGAAGATTCCGTCTCACGTTCGGGGGCTCAGAGGGGCCGGGAGGTGCCTCCGTCCCTGTTGCTGCACAGCCCTCCATTGCCTTAGTGAAGGCCTCGAAGCTTTGTTGTATCGCGCGGGCCGAGGCCTGGACTGTCTCGGCCTCTACCCCCAGAGGGGGGTCAGTCGCGGGAGTAATTGGTTGAGAGAGTAGTTCTTGACCCATGGGATCCTTGCCGTGGTCAGGGTTCCGGACGATCGGTATGGGGTCTGACATGGGTCTGACCCTTCGTTCCACAGACGGTGCCAATTGTTGCGGGGTGGAACTCGCGTACAATGAATTTGTATTAGGGGGAACCAAGGGCGCGGTGGTTATGTTGATGAAGGGATTAGGGTAGGCTATTTGACAGGTGATTACAGGGGTGATGAGGCTAAGCTTGTCGCTGGAGCAGACCACGGAGTCGAATCCCACAGGACACGGTTGAGGAAGATCGGACTGCGGGAGCCGAAGGCGAACACAGGCCAGGGGACGAGCTATCCTGTGCAATGAGCAACTCGTCAGAAAGGTCGGGTTGGGATCCAACCCTTAGCCTCTCCGATGCCTAAGTCAGTAATTGGGCTTAAAGCGGGGGCTAAGCACGCAGGTCGGACTAAGGGTGAGTCGACCGTACGTGACGAGCTATGAGTGGGAGAACAAAGATATGGACGACCTTTGCTCTCGTGTGAATAATGGGATTGAGAGTGAATTTTCCAACCCACTCACCGTAAGAAGTGAGGGGGTATTTATACCTGATGGGAGGCGGTTAGGTGGGGCTGACCTGGCGTGCTGACTCGACGTGCTGAGCTGGCCCGGCTGTCAGCGGAAGCTTTGGACGAGGATGTCAGGAACAGGAGTGTCAGCCACTCTTTTGTCAGACGGCGTAACGGCCAGGGGCGCTTTTGTCAGGGTGTCAGGGCCGAAAGCATTAAATGTCAGGGGGGCGCAGCGACCAGGGGGGTGCTTTGTCAGATGGTCGGGCAGCGTAAGTGTCAGTTGCGTCCTTATACTAGGTTGTTTGTCGTGTGTGATGAGTCAAGGGTCCGGCGGTGTGTTTCCCTACGGCTGGGTTCGAGTGAGGCAGCCGGGCCGACCTGATCGCGGGGTGTTCGGCCCGGCCGTGCACATTTTCGGGTGCGGATCATGGACTGCCGGTAGGGGAAAATGGGTGTGCCTCTGTCAACATCCGAGGCTGCACTGTCTGGGTATATCTCGAGCGCACTGCTCCTGGCCGGCCGAGCGAGAGCGGTTAAACGCCTCTGTCGGGGAGGGGGGAGCGTGGCGAGGCGCGCCCACCCCCCTGTAGCCTCGGACCTCCGGGTCGGCCGTCTGTTTGGAAGGGGCAAGCCAGTGAGGTATATTAATGGTTCTGGGGAGGAGCCGGACTCCCACGATCTTTAGGTCGTAACAGTAAGGATCATATAAGAAGAACTATGCAGGTGAAGATTGATTGGATTCTTCTTTAAAATAGCACTGAAAATATTAGTTATCACTAAAAGCATCATACACATTGCAATTAAACAATACATGTAAAACGACAGCATGTTAAATGTCAAAACTTCAACTTAATAGGCCCACTTACGGTCGAAAACGTCGTAAACTGATACCTCGAGTCTTCAATTATGTGTGCAGTCCACATGGTTCGTTTCTTGATTTGTAACATGGAGTGCAGAAATTGTTATTTTCCAGGCATGGTTAATATATGAGTGCTATTAAAAACAAAACATGTCTATGCATTTTTGGAACTGACATATATATGATTAATTTGATTACATTTATATGGTCATGCTAGGTGTTGAAAACAAGTAGGATGCAAAGATGACAGATACGGTAGTTGAAATAACTAACAACAAAACCGGAATAAAGAATCAATATGAGATGAGACCTTATCATGGCACGTAAAAGTGTTGTCCTTATAGTAGATTTTGTCATGCAGAGATGCTGACAGTTTCTGACAATCTACTCCCAATATACAACGATAAAACCTCATGTCAGATACCCCTCATGCAGTACATTTGGCATTTGGGACCTTAATTATTTCAAGGAACAACAGGATGGCACCGTTCAACCATAGGCTAATGCACATTTGGTATTAATCGCTCGAATTACCACATTTTGATGCAATGTTTCTGACATCAAAGTATTCAAAATTGTGTACTGTTGCTTAAAACAAACCTAAAACAATGTGGTAAGAACTCGAGTGTTCAGTACTTCTAGTATCTCTCAACTTGTGTTCTGGATACCATGCAGTGATACATCTATTCTAATCTCCCAAAGCAGCTAGTCAGTGTGAACTACCCGATTCGTCCTTCGTATATTATGCACGATATAGGACATCATGATCACTAAGAAATGTGTTAAGCACTTCTGGTCAGTTCTGTATTTTAGATCATGCCGAAGATCATGAAGGGATTATCCTTTTCATCTTGTTAGGACTGAATAGGAAACCTCTATTTACATATGATGCTGATTTATACTTCCTAGCGAGATGGTGATCTATCTTTCTATTTTGCACAGATATTGTTCTTCCAAGGAAAACTTGACTATTGACCATGTTTTACCAACTTCACGAGGGGGTGAATGGACCTGGGAAAATCTGGTATTGGTTATAACTTCCCTGTCATCACATTCAAGGTTATTTTTGTCATATACTTGGTGTTTGCAATTTAATTTGCTCCAGGCAAGTACTGAGTTTTGTTGCTAGTATACACAACTATAATATACACAACTTGGATGTGTCTATGATGTCTTCAATCTTATGTTATAATAATAAGGCCCAAAGAATATGGAGAAATTAAAACTACTGGCTGGACCTCTAAAAGCGAATTTAGAGGCAAATTTTTACTCTGGAGCATGCTAGCTGTATATGAATAATAGGGACGTAAATTGTTTGGATGCGGATCGGATATGAGTGTGACCATACCTGTGTACAAGGTCATTTACCGAATACAAATTCCAATACAGATAAACTGCGGGAAGGAATTCAATCATCCGTATTCACTAAAAACAGATGTAGACAATGTTTCATATTCAATATAAATGATATGCATAGGATATAAACATATGCATAAAACGGGTACCAAGAATAGGTAAAAATAGAGCCCTATTTTGTCATCAGGCTTGGGCTGACTAATGGGCAGCTTGTGCGAATATATAATTATAGACGAGGGACTGAATAAACTAAGTCTTGGGTATGATATATGGTATCCGAATCCGTACATGATAAAAAATTCAATTTTGATATCCGGATCCGTGTCTGGACGGATAAGGTATTTGGATATTCTTGTCCTTATACAAAAGGATCTGAAGTGGTACCAGTTCAGATAATCCAAATCCATTTACATCCTCAAAAGTTATAATGTAGTATACATTGTGGATAGCCGCAATTATGTGACTATCACAGAAACGGTATATGCACTGTAACAGCTTGAGTGGTTTACTGGGTTGTTAGTCATAAAAAACTAGACATGATAATTCATGTTCAAGCTAGGCTGTTTCAGAGCTTGTCACAGAGTGTTTATAAGTTCTGAGCGAAAAAAACCAAAGGAGCTTGTACATAACTGAATCTGGGAGGTGAGCTAACATCTTTGAGAGCTTAAACCAATCCAAGCTTTGAGAAACTTTGAACTGCCAATCCATCTATACATCATGTTTAAATCTTTGATTTCAAACTCATGAGAAGAATCGAACAAAGAACAAACGTTTTCCTTTCCAATCATGATGCACAACCTAAACTGCCATTCAAAGGGCTTGTAGCTAATAACTGTTCTGAATTGTGCAAAACAAACTGTTAATCTTAAGATGTCAAAGATAACGAAAGTGCGAAAGGTATGAACAAGTAGAACATTTCTTTTAACAATGCAGGTTGCAGCATGTTCGAGATGCAACTCTAGAAAGGGTCAGAAGACATTAGAGGAAGCAAGCATGAAGCTGCTCAAGATACCAAAGGTCTCGATTTGCCATAGTCGCACTGAGTTGATGTTTATTGTAACAATATGATCTCCCTCTGTTTTTTTTTCCGTTTTTTTTGGAGACAAATGATTAAAATTTAATCTTCTCCTACTGCCACAGGCTCCAAAAGACTTCGACATACTTGCAATACCCCTGACAACAGCCGCCGTAAAAATGTTGAAGATGAGGAAGGGCGTGCCCGAAGAGTGGCTGCAGTATTTGGGAAAGCCAGCCCCATGATCGGTCGGAAGGGCTTCCTTTGTGCTCACTTAGAAGACCTGTGCATACCTTGTTCCTCAGTGAGCTACGGATGACCATTGTCATGTATACTGCCATAGCGCATTGCAAAGCTCTTGAATGAATGGTGACACCTCATATATTCAGCATATTATTGACAACAAACGACTCGTATTTCAGAATCATCATGCATGTTGGTGTCAAGAATGCTCATCACCATGCATTATGCCAAACCTTGAAATCAATTTCCATGTGGATGTCATCATATGTACCCACCTTCAGTAGGCAACACTCCATCTTCTTCATCATGGTACTCAGCACACCCAACTCTTTGCCAGTTTGAAAAGGGAATCTTTCCCCAACTTTTGGTGAGGATCCCACCATTCAAACACTTTGACCCTGACCCCCTCTGCACATTCCTCATTCAAAATTCAAAAGCGGCAAAGAGAGATGAACCCAAAAGTTGCCTTGTGTCTCACTCCTTCAATTTTCTAATTGGAAGGGAGGAGGAAATCATTTCTTGGCTTGATTAAAAGGCTCACTCTTTACCATTGTTTTCAACCGAACCTAAAACCATCAAATTTCTAGTAATTTAAATGGGTTTAACCGTTAATCTACTTATCACAAGTTTAACAATTTCGCAGTAATAGAGCAATGGCAGAAAGAAAAAGTCCATTAAGTACACACGACGTTTGGTGTTTTGTGTGTGTGTTTTTTGATACATCGGAAATAAGTATTATGTGTTTTTAGAATATGAAGTTGTTTGCAGATTGTAATAACTAAGCTGAGAAAAACAAAGCGATGGACTATTGCACCTCAAAAATTTTTTGAGGGGCAGGGATGTGATATTAGCTCAAAATAGCAAAATTTAGAAGGAAAGAGAAAAAGAAGTGACCTTGATTTGAATTCTTTTTTCTATTTTTAGTTATAAATCACATCTCTGCGCATCATTTTGAGGTGCAGATACTCTATCTCAAAACAAAAAGGAAAACAATGGGAACAGGGGGAAGACAGCTGTGAACAGTTTGGAAGCAAGGATGAGGCCCCTCCTCATATTCATTGAACACCCCCCAAATAACAAAGTAATGTCAAGCAGTTACAAAATTGAGGGGCCCACCCCCCTTGGCCCCACCCTCCCCCTCTCTCTCCTCTTCTCCAAAGAGGCCTAAACCTGTAATTTTGAGTAGGCTGGCACGCACTCAGTGCTCCCTCCCTCTATCTCTCTCTGTTGAATTCCCAAAAAAAAAAAAGAAATTAAATATAAAAGAAAATAATATTTAAAAAAGAAAATCCCTTGTGGGTCCAGACTCCAGAGACCCGGAGGCTCACGCACACCTGGTATAATAATACAAAACAAATTTAAAAAATTCAGAAGATAGAGAGGTTTCGAAAATTTGAAACTTTAGGAGGAGGGGAGAGAGAGGAGGCATGAGTGTGTGTATGGGGGTCTCTGCCGACAAAAGAACGCGTACATAAAAAGGGTCACTTGCTCCCTCATTATCACCGCATCCCTCTCTCTCCCTCTCTCTCTCTCCGCCAGAAAAGAAAACCCATCCCATTCGTTCTTCTGCTTTGAGACTAATGGATGTCCACCCGAATGCGGCGGCGGCGGCGGCGGCGGCGGCGGTCTCAGGCAACATAGTAGACGATTTTCTTCCTTGTGAGACCCTGGTGAGTTTCTTCATTCCCCCTCCCTTTCATTCCAAATGGGTACCCCTGCTTCCAGTCAGACGACAAAGGTGGGATTTTTATGATTCATCAACCCCTCGACTCTTACTTTGAATGAATCCATGGCTCATTTTAGCGCTTATTGAATTTAAATATTTTGCTTGGATGCGAATGCAGGCAGGGGGAGATGGAGTGAGCCTTGAGTGGCTGTCGATCTTTGTTGAAGACTGTCTCAACGGAGGAGGGTTCGCATGCCAACCCCCTCTCCCAACTCCCACCCCCGCCATCCCCTCCCAGGCCCAGCAACTGCATGCGGAGGCCCAACGCGGCCCGTCATCTGCATCCAACAAGGCCACCAGGACCAAGAGAAGAAAAGTCCACGCGAGCCCCTATTCGGACCCGCCGCCACTGCTCCCTCGGGCCTACTGGCTTGCCGACAGCCGGCCCCTCACCTTCCCCAAGGAGGAGGAGGGGGAGGAGGAGGAGGAAGAGAAGGGAAACGGGGAAGAGGGGCAGGGACCAAGGAGGTGCACGCACTGCTGGTCGTACAAGACGCCGCAGTGGAGGGCGGGGCCGAAGGGGCCGAAGACGCTGTGCAACGCGTGCGGGGTGAGGTACAAGTCGGGGAGGCTGCTGCCGGAGTACAGGCCGGCGAAGAGCCCAACTTTTGAGAGCTTCAAGCACTCCAACTCCCACAAGAGGGTTATGGAGATGAGGACGATGTCCACCCTCCTCCCCTCCGACCCCAGCCTCTGAGACCTCCATTAATCAGCTGTGTTGTCGTTGTTGTTATAGCTACAGTGCCAGCTAGTATTAGGTATATAGACTGGTCTTGTACAAATTAAGAGAGGTGTTAAATTTTTAGCAGTGGATGCCACCAGTACATGCATGTTCAGTTTTTAGTTGCAGATATGAAGCTAATCGGTCATTCGTAAACTTCATGGTTGCAAACATTGATACCAAAGCTCGGTGCAGTTTGGACGCTGCTGTGAATACAGCTGTTGCGTGTACCCTCCATCCCACTTGTCCTCTTTCGTCTGCTTCCAAATTATGGAGGGGCAAATACGTGAGCAGTTTGTGTCATGAGAGCGGGCTCGCAGGGCAGCAAATCTTAGCATGCATATGCTTCGAGGAGTTTACACACTTGTTCCTTTGCTCTCTGGGCCGTGGTGTTTCCGGGATGTTGCAAGAGAATGAAAACCCACGGCCACGATCAGTGGAGTGCCTCAACAAGTACGTAGTTCGACCGACCAAATTCGATCTACATCCACCAAGTTACAAGATGAAATTTTATTTCGCCACTACTCTCACCACTAATCTATGTATTCGTTCACGTACACCCAATCCCTACCACGGAATCTCATCTCAACCAATCATGTGACTCCAAAAAGCCCACCAAAACACACCTCTCATCTACCAATCTCATCTAACGGTGCCTATAAGTTCGCTCTTGTATCTCACCTTCAGGTAACTTCTTTGAATGATGAAGTTGGACCATTTCTCAACTAATGCTGCTCCACGAAGAAAAATCAAGGTGAAATGGTGTGTAAAACATCAAAAATCCAAGGAAACCCCAGCAAACAAGCACCGCACACACGTCTTTAACTAAAATCCTCTTTGGGAATCCAACACATTACACCCTTCATAGCGCCTAGAGGGAAAACCCCTCTTCTTTTATACGAAGACAATTCGGACAAACAAAACCTTCAAGCATATACACCAATATTGGCAAAGCCACTCAAAAAGGCCCAAGTTTATTTGAATCTTCACTAATAATGTGGCAGGATTAACAGAAAACTACCATGCTGCAATGCAGGCCTATCCTTTTCAAGCTTAAAAAAGATATCAACATGAAACTCACCAGCAAGAAATTTGGCCTTCGACAATCAGAACCAAGGAATTTTATTTCGCTGCACCACCTGCAGAAAGTGGCAAAACAAACCACCACTCACACAAGGATGCTAGGTAAATCAATTAAATTAGTACAAAGATGGATGATCCGGCTGTAAGTTTGTGGTCTTGAAAACTGTGTAATATAAGACTGTCGAAACAACACCAATTCCTGCATACTAGTTGCCCAGAAAAGCCCAGAAAAACCCCCTACCTAAGGCGAAATAGGTAGTAGCAACCATTAAACAAACCCCAACAAGATTCTCAACACAGGCAAATATCAACTTGTACCGAGCAGATATGTACTCATCAATCAACTAACGAATATTACATGATTAACCTTGATTTCAACAGGCAAAGCCAATAACATCACACAAGACGGTCAAACTGGGGGGTAGGTAATCACTACTTAAATGGCATGCTGAAAATTGCAGGATATATGGCTGGAAGCTAATTATCGCACCAACTGCAGATTGCATCCACAATAAGAAAAGAAATGCTACATAAAACCTTCTCTGTAAACAAAATATGCCGGTGCCTACTAAAGACTGAATCTCAATGAAAAAACATCACCACAGCCAAACACACGCAAAACTCGGTCATCAGGAATTACCCCAAATCCCCAAATGATCAATGCAAAACGGATTGCCAATTGACCACATGCACCTTGCGTAAACAGTTGTTATCACACTACAAACAGCAGCAATAAGTATAAGGCAAGTGATCCAATAATGCAACAGGCACCAACGACATTCACAAATTAGAAGAAACACCTGCCAGATACTAATTGCAAATACCATCTAACCTTGTCTTCTAGGTTCTTACAAATACAAAGCCTCCAACAGGTAATGGCCAATTTACAAAATATAAGTCTTGATGGAAACATACTAAAAAGCAACTTAGAAATAAAATTCTAATCCAAACCCCCAAATGAAAAACAAAAGGAAAAACTGTCAAGATGCTCTACCAAATATAAAACCCAACATCACCACTCAACACCTTGTAGAAAAGACCTACTGTAATATAGACTCCAACCCGAAAAAGTTCTTACCTAAAGGGACAGTAAAAGGAACTGAAACAACTCAAAGTTGGTATTAAAGGCTGAAGAAAAGGGAACAGCGCACCCGCCTTACTACTCAGATCTGCTGAGGAATATCTTTATTCGCCTCAGAAATTAGTCCCACTAGTTAAATACTGTAGCATTCTGACCATGTGTATCATTTGATAAGCAATTCCCAAGATGGTCCAATAGATTCCTGATGAGAATACCTTCCGCCCGGAACCATTTGGTTACAGTTCATGACTAGTGGGTAGATTGACCTAAAATCAATTGGCCACACCATTAGCCACAACTGTTGCTCCATTAGCCACAACGCTCTTTTCGGTTGCCGGTTTAGCAACTTTCGAGACATCTCCAGCAGCTACTGGTGTCAAACCATTTTCCTCAGATGGTTTTCTCTCACCAAGACCAACAATGTTGGTTTCCTTCTTCAAAACTGCAACCACTTCAAGAGGCTTTTGCAACCGGGGCTTCCCATTTGCCACATCCTTATCTTTCTCATCAACAGCATCCGAGGGCTTTCCGTCCGTTACCTGTGGAAGGACTAGTTAAGAGACAAGCATTGGCAGTAGGAAACAAGTCATTATCTAGTGTTACATAGAAGACACTGTACCGTAAAATTCAATGAAAATCATTTCAAGCTATCGTGTGATGCAGTTATAATACACACCAAGTAGAAGCTGTCTAAAATACAAGAACTTCACAAGCGCTAATCTGTGTATAAGATCAGGATCATGCCTGCTTCTGCAGCTGCTGTTGCTTTGCTCTTTTTTCTTGCATCACCTTCTGACGGGTCTCGTAGAAGCCAAAATCATCCAAAATAGAAGTCCTGCCAACATGTTCCTTGAAAAGCTTAAGCATTTGAAGACCCTGCTCAAGCTTCACCTGTAGCAGAAAAAGCAAACCACATAAGAACACGAAAACCATTTTTAAAAATCGCAAACACTGCTAGAGAGGCGTACTCACCTCCTGGGTGTCTCTGCTATTAGTCACTGGCTTGTTATCATTGTTCTCAAGAGTTATAATCCTAAGGATGTTGTTGGGCACATCTTTAACAATATGCCACTTAACAGAAAAGCATCCAGTCCACTTGTCTTGTTGCCAGTAGTCCACAGTCTTGTTAAAATCAACTGGACCCACCATCTCTGCAACGCCAACAAATTGTCCACTAGTATTCACCTGGAAACAGAAAAAGGAAACGCTATGAAACCAACATCCAAAGCAAATGCCGGAACTGTACAAGGTTGGAGCTTACAGAGAAGAACAGAAAAACAGGACATCCACCAGGTTTCGCTTGAGCTTCCTGGTAAGCAGTATCCAGCTTCTTGTTCCCATTTGGAGTGCTAGCCCAAACATTGTATTTAACACTCTTGTGGAGGTCATCCTCACTGTAAGACTTGATCACAAAAAATTTAGCATCTGAATAATCTACAGGGAAATCTGCCTTGTTGTATTGATCCTTATCAGGGACTACACTAGAATCATCAATATTTCCAGTGGTGGGAAGATTCTGTTCCTTCGGTGCAATAGTGAGATTTGGCCCAAATCCCTTCTGATTCCGATTGCGATTGGCTCTGGGGCCTCTGTTAAGTTCACCCAAACCATCCAAGTTCTCATTGGGGTAACCATATAATCCGTTACCCCGGCCTCTTGGCTTGTACTTGCTATCAACAATTCCCCACCGCCCGTTTGTCCTGGGATCATAAAAATTTGATCTAAACCCAAGACCAGTGCTATAAGCATTGTACGTTCTGTTGTTTGGGTACATCCTATTCATCAAACCAGGAGTAGCTGGCCCCATCCCCAGTGTTGGTTTTGGGTTATGCAAACCCTGTATTCCAAGAGAGTGATATGTATAAGAGGATGAGAAAATATTGAACATGGAGAAAATATTAAATCTACCATCATAATTTTTTTAATAAACATAATGCAGATAGATAAATATGTATTTCAAGCAAATACAAATGTGACTGGGATGTTCCTCACATATGATGCAGAAATGCAAACCAACACTGCAAGCAATAACTGAAATTATACCACCACCATGTGATGTGCAATCAATGTCAGGTGCATACCTTAACATCACAATCCATATAATCGATATGTTTAAATTGTACATACTAGTTGATGAATTAGTTTCATACCGTGAGATGAGGGAGAGGACGCATGTTCTGACTTCTTCCTGACGTAGAATTTGCATACGAACCAGTCGAGGAGACGGCATTACTTGTAGGCAATCTGTGCTGTGCATCAGGGAATACAGGGGCATCAAACCAAGGTACAGGTGACCTCATTCCATCAAAACTGAATCTTGGATCCTGGTAACCAGAGGAAGGAAGCACATTCGGTACAGCGCCCCCATATCCATTTGATGCCAATGTCGAATTTTGTTGGCTCGGCTTTGGTGGCACTGATCCATTGTTCCCACTTGCTGTACCATTAGCAACACCATTAGCATTCACTTTTGTCGCATCAAGAGAAATAGGTGCCTGGTCTGGTGCAGTAGATGTAGAGACAACTTCTCTAGACTTCGGGGCTTGGTTAGGATAAGGTGTATTGGCAGGTGAGGGTGGCTGGTAGTATGGTGCAGGATACTGGTAATGTTGAGGGCCATACAGCTGACCATCATGCCCCATAGTTGGAACTGGGGAACCAGGCGATGGGTATGCACCATACGGAGCATACCCATAAGCCGGGTGATACATATCTCCATAAACTCCCTGCAAATATCAAGGGTAATTCTCCTTACACTCAAGATCTAGATGCATATATTCACAATTAAGTTGGCAACATATCCTCATACACGTCATAATTTCTGATGGACTGTTTCAGTATAGGTTGAGAATATCTCAAATGAAACAAAACTCAAATGTCCTTGACTAGGGTAGTAATTTAAGCTTTCCACAAGTATAAATTTGACCAAAACTACTATTGAGAAATCGCTCAACTTTAATCTTCAAAAAAATAACTTGGCTATTATAAATAGCAATGCCATCAAATAACATAATTATTTATACCAGTGTATCAATTCAAATGTAATAATTATCTAGTACTATAACTTACATGTGGTGGCATCTCCACTCCATCAGAATTAATGTATCTAGGGTAATCCTCCCAATCGTTAATTGAATCATAACCTGAAACCCAAGAACAATTCCTTCAATCAGCATGAGTTATGAACATAACTAAGTGCATACAGGTAGCAGTAATACCAAATTTGCATATATGATTATGACTTATAAAGAAATAAACTAAGACCATGTTAATCAAATAAATGCAAAAAAAATAACTTCTAATGTGCTCATAAAAATATAGATCAGATTTACTGTACCTCCAAAGTAATACGGCGACGTGTACCCATTAGGAAAATAGCACATGTTCGAATCGATGCTCTGAAGTACAGGCGTCATAGACCTCTCATGAGCAGGGATCGTTGTGTTCTGAATGTTCATAATGTAATCAGATCATCATATTTCAAATTAAAGATATGATCTAACCAAAAATAAGAATCAGACCATCGTATTCTAAATATCCATATATTCTAAATTCCTTTGTGATACTTCTTTCGTAACGCATACCTTCTTGGTGACCTCAGGCGCATCATGGGTCTTGCTCTTGGTATCCAAAGATATCTTCTGTAGCAGTTCAGTAGCTTCTGATATAGAAAAAGTCAAGGAGAATACGCATCCAATAAAAATTCATACCATGAACTAAGATATCATTAGCAACATAGAAAAATTAAATCTTTCTACTCATCCTGGAGCTATAAAACCCATCTAACAACTCCAGAAACAAATATAATTACCACTATAATCAACCAAAAAAAAATCTAGTCAACCCCATCTTGTCCTGTAATCTCACATACCAGATCACTAAAAGATCCTACTCAATCAATTTCACAAATAGGCAAATGACAAATTCAAATCAAGAGAAGATCACCGTTCAATTAAATTTAAAAAATCTCTTTTTTCGCCGCCGCCTAATTCAGAAACCACCTTGACCAATACAAAACCCACAAAACCTCAAGAAAGATCAAAGATCTACCATAAACCCTATCTAAAACCCAAATTTTTTTTAAAAAAAACCCAAAACCCTAACACGATTCTACCAAGATCCGAGATCCGCTACACACAGATCTTAAACAAAAGATAGCAAAAACCCTAGCCCTAATCTAATCACATCAGGTGAGAAGAAAAGGTGAGAGGCTTTGAAGAGCAAAAAAAGGATACGGTCACCGGCAGGAGCGACGGCCGCCATGGCGAGAGATCTGGAGATCGGTGGAGGTTTCGTAATGGACCTGGGGGGCGCAGAACCCGAACCCTAACCCTAGGAGAGAGATATATAAATGGAAGGGAAAGGGATAAGGGTGAAGAGAGAGAAAAACCCTAGGAGAGAGAAAGGGATAGCGGAGACCTAAGCCGCCAGAGGAGTTGAGGAGAGAGAGAGAGGGCCTTGGTCATGAGAAAGCGGTGATTCAAATAGCACCACGCCACGGATCCGCCCCAAAAAAAAAAACCCCCCGATTTTTTTATCCCAATAAATAAAAAATTATTTATTTAATTAATTGATTGAGAGCGAAGCGAAGGGAGGCGTTCGGCTTTTTGCTTGCTTTGTTGCAAAGAAACCCTAGTCCTCGCATCATTCGTTGGGCCTCTTGACTTTTTAAGATGTTTTTCGCCATGGCCACTCGGCTTGGCCCAATGGGCTCTCTGTTGCCCACAGCCGACGGCCTTATAGCAAGGCCAGTTTTACTTTCAAAACTAGTAATTGGGACCATCTTTCCAAACTGCTCTGGAGGTTAGGGGTGGCAATTCGGGTCGGTCCGGTCTTATCGGGACATGCCAGTCCGGTCCGGTTTTTTTAAAGGACTTGGTCGGTCCGGCCCGATAAGACTTCGGGCCATTCCGACGAGGTCCGGGCACGGTTCGATAAAAATTCGGGCCGCTCGACCCGGTCCGATAGCGTTGAATGAATTATGTATTATGACAATATTTTATCATATTTTTAAATACAAACTTGTCCATATGCTTAAAGATGCATCGAAATGGAGCACGAAAGTAGAGGATTAAATGGGATGCATAAGGTGATGTGTCCTACATTGTTTTCATTTGTTTGGCAAGAAGAAGTAACATGTTTGGTGGTTCTTTATCTCTTCTCAGAAACTGAGATCGACCCCCAAGATCCGAAGACATCAAAGTTGGCGCTGGCGGGAAGTTATTAAAATTTATGATATTTGGACCTTGATCTGATAAGATTAATGACATTGGACTCAACACTAAAAATGAATGCACATTATTGAAATTCGCTTTAGATTTGTGATCAAATTGAAGTGGGGCGATCAAATGCTTTTCGTGCCGTGTCGTGCTGCCTATGGGCTGAAAAGCTTGGCCCGGGTCCGGCCTGAAAATGAACCGGGCCGGGCCGGCCCGGTCCGATAAGGATTTTGGGCCAAAATTGTTGGCCCAAGCACGGTCTTATCGTGCCGGGCCCGTGCCGAGCTATCGTGCCGGGCCGAAAATTGCCAACGCTACTGTAGGTCACCCTTAAAACACCCCTGCCTGGAAATTGCATGTATCGCATGCGGACAAGCTCTTTGGTATAGGGTGGTAATTTGGTCAGGTTCGAGTCAAGCAGATTCTAAGAATTCATTCATATTTGGAATTTTGGTGTTTTAGGATTTGTACAATAACCCTAAACAATAAAAATTGGAAGATGTTAAGAGTGAAGGAGACTTATGGTCTCCACTCGCTTATTATCCACCATAACACCCCACTACCATGTAGTGGGGTGAACCCTTGGGCTACTAGGTGTAACCTACTATACTATGAATGAATAAAAGGATAACATGGGCTATTGCCATGGTTGCTCTTTCTTCAAACACGTTATTAGCACGAAACTCTAGAAAAATTCTTTTTGAGCCACAAAATTTTATTCCATCTTCCCCACATATTTTTCCATCTTGCGAAGGAATCTAGTTGTTGCGGCAAAGTTTTTGCGACGACAAGCGATCGATTACTTGCAAGGCATTATAGGAGCGGTGATTTTTTTCTATCTACGGATTTTTTGGTTCTTCCCTAGATCATTGATATAGAGGTATACTTCTTTTCATGTAGATATAGATTATGACCATAAATTTTTTATTACATGTGCAAGTTGCTTGTAATAATCAAATCAAAATACAAATAAAAACTATTTTATTACAAACAAAAAAATCTCCATTATTGTCTTCCTGAAGCAGCATGCCAAAGGATTTTCCGGCTATCGCCCGAAGCGATCGCTTGCTAATTCATTTTGTTCATGATATGTTGCTGGAAATCAGGACAGATTTACATGCTTATTATTTTGGTTATTCCTCTTAATCTAGAACTGATATTGTTCTGAAAATTTTATGGCTAAAGGTTTGGACTATTTTCTACAAACTTCATGTTGTGGACTTTGTCTAATTCGGACTGTAAATAAGAGTAAGAATTTAATCTTTCCAACATGTCTGATTTTATCCAGTGTGGACACCTTCACGAAAACATTTATCAGTGCCTCAATACTTTATGAAATTAGTATTCTTGGTCTCGTTGGAAAGATAACTTCAAGATCTACAACTTTGTAGTTTTTCACTTTTACTGAATTTAACTGCAATTAGGAGTAATTAAGTCATGAAGTCAATGCAGTTTCTGTTTTCAATTCCAGCACATGTACACTTTGGCGTAAATTCTATAGAAAATAGAATACCCATCTAAACTTCGTAAAAATTGATATGTGAACCCAGGACACATATCTGTACTACTTTTATTTACACTGAATTGTCAAATATTGTACAAAAATATGGAGGAATTTGTTGTTAAACATGACTGTTATGAAATTTCCAGCCAAGCTGAAATTTATGGGAGTTGGATTTTGATTCTCAAGCTGTTTTAATAAATAAATTTATATCTGGCTACTGGGCATGATGCCCTTAGCTGGCCCAACATGTCTCTTATTACATATAAATGGCCTTTCTAAATAGTAAAATCTGTTTTAAAATCAGATTTTCTATTAAAAATCCTTAAAATAATCAGAAAAATCTAGAAAAATTCTGAAAAATAAGGAAAAATCATAAATCATTTATTGGTAATAAATTTTAATTTTTGGAGAATTTTTGTTAATAAAATAATGTTTTTGGTCCATATAATATTAATGACACCACTATTTGCATAATTATTACACTGGATTAATCAGTATTTTTATGGTTAATAATTATGAAAGGTCCTGAGATCGTTTTGCCGTTAGTTATCTAACCTAACGGTGCATGATATGTCTCCTCGTGGCCTAAGTAATTATTAAATATTTTAATTTTTCCATATAATTACTTGCATGTGATGTTGCGCAATGATTTATGCATGTGTTTGTTGCATAATTTATAAATTACGTGGATATTTAATAAATTACATTGTGGTTTTAAATCGGCCAGTTTGTCACCATTTTATATTCCTTACATTTTTCTTTTCTTTTTGAGAGAAATTGAATTGTAGTGAGGATATATTTGTATAAGCCAAAGACCGGAGTATCTTTCCTTGAAGACGGAGGCAAAATTGCAAATTTGCTGGGACCCCAATGGGTTTTCAACTTGTACTTTTCCATTTTTGTATTTTGTATTCTATGGACTGTATATCTTATGGCCTTTGGACTTTATTATATGGTGACTAGCCAATCCACGCAACTAATTTATTTATTTTACATGAATTTTTAATATGCTTTATTATTAATTCATGTTATTTTAAATGCATAGATAATATGACAAAAATAGCGAGCGTCGACTTTGAAGTTATCGATGTGGCTGTAAAGAATTATCTGAGCTGGCATGTGGACCTGAAGTTCCACTTGCGCGCACAAGGCCTTGGCCACAATCTCTACTCATGAGCCTACGGCTACGGCCACAGCAACGGGCACTGCTGAAGCAGCTTCTACACCAATAGTCTCTGATGTAGATAAGGCGAAAGCCATAATCTATATCAGGCGACATATTGATCAGACCCTAAAGACCGAATATCTCACTGTAGAAGATCCACTAGAGTTGTGGACTGAACTGGCGAACATGTATAAGCATCAGAAAGATGTGATCCTCCCACGTACACGTTATGAGTGGGAAAATCTCCGACTTCAGGACTTCAAGTCCATTGCTATGTATAACTCAGCACTTCACAATATCACCTCACGCCTGAGGTTGTGTGGTGAAGAAGTCACAGAAGAACGCATGCTGGAAAAGAATTACACATCCTTCCATGCGAAGAATGCAATCCTCATGCAACAGTACCGTGAATGCAAGTTCACCAAGTCTCTGACACGCACTCCTGCCTTCTCATGGAAGAGTAGAACAGAGACTTGCTACTGGCCACACACAACCTATGCTCTGTAGGCTCAGCTTTTCTCCCTGATGCTCACAAAGTTTCTTCCCAGAAGCAGAATAACAAACAGAAGGGGAAATTCAACAAAGGGAAATCCCCTAAGAGGCAGGCCAGAGGTCCTCCCCAGAACAACAACCCTCACAGAGTAACAACAATGAGGGAAAGAAGAAGTTCTAGTGGAAGTAAAAGAACACTGGACATACTTCTATTCCCAAGAAAAATTGGGAGGAAAAATGCCACAGATGTGGCATGACTGGACATTGGTCCAGAAACTGTCGCACTCCACGACACCTCCAAGATTTGTATTAGGCGAGCATGAAGTCTCCCGTTGAAACAAATCTGGTGAAAAACCAGCCGTCGACCAAGTTCACAGTAGACGACTTTGAGAATGACGACCTCCTAGACTGATGTCATATTTATCTGTTATGCATTTACTTTATCTGTTATCCGTATTTCATCTATAGTTTGCTTAATCATGTTATATCTTTCCTTTTCAATAATGAATGTCTTTATTTTTATTGAATTCATGTTCTATAGATGAAGTGTGAGTGCCTAATGGACAGTGTCTCGACACATACAAGCATTCGCGAAAAAAGCTATTTTATTAGCTTAAATGATTATGATGGTCCTGTGATTACTATTTCGGGACTGTCAAATATAATTGAAGGATCTGGTGAAGCAATGATTTTGCTCCCCAATAACACGAGACTAATAATAAAAGATGCACTTTTCTCTCCTAAATCAAATAGGAATCTGTTAAGTTTCAAGGATATTCGTTTAAACGGATATCACTTAGAAACTAAAGATATAAATGATGATGAACATATGTATATTACTCGTCAAAAAGACGGTTTAAAAACTGTCTTAGAACGATTTAAGGGACTCCTGTCGGGTCTCATACTCATATTCAACCTATAGAAGCTAATTTGACTGTGCACCAGAAGTGCCTTTTATCGACAGGATTCAAACGCTGGCATAATAGACTTGGTCACCCTGGATCGGCAATGATGCACATGTTGGAATTTCATAATTCCATATTTCTATTCCCATATGGTTTTGATGTGACAAACACATTCAGTGCTACTAACTCTATGTATGCAGATACATATCAATGCTGAGTTCCACACAAATGAGATATCTTCATGCATACTCAATTAGATATATCAATCATGAAGCTGGAAAGACAAAGGCACCTAATCCACGACTTGGATATATAATCACTTGATAAGGATCTCCTGCAAAGAAGCTTCTCAGATTCAGTTGCAGATGCAGTCCTATCTACGGCTTTATGTAATCAATGTAAAAATTTACTTTATTAGAGTCTCAAAGCCTTGTGATAATATATCTTAGTCATCTAGGTTCCATTCCTCAGAGGTCTACACTTCCCAATTTCGAAAATTCGCAACTTTGAAAATTGGCAGCCAATAACCCCATTTTGGTCGACCAATTTTAAACCTTCGAATTTGGTTATGGGATTGCATATGCAAACTCCCCTAACCATGTAGATTCTAGAAATGTCTTCCAACGGTCAAAATTCCCTCTCTAAATTTTGGTCGACCAATGTGTCCTTTTGGTCGACCAATTTCAAAACTAGCCGTTTTGATCCCAAATTTTCAGGGACGGTTCCTGCCCGTTTTCCAACGTTAACTACAGTCCCCAACCGTCCCTAAACACTATAAATAAAGGGGTAGACCCTCTCTTTTCTTTCACACACTTTCCTCTTCTTTACTCTCTTATTTGTTGGAATCAAGTCTTCTCCTTTCTAAAGCTTTAGGCCATTAGTTGTTCTTTTCTTATTTGTAAGAAGAAATCATTAGATTTCCTTCTTCATTTAAGAACGGAAGAACTTGATTTTTCAACATCATTTTGGAAAGTTGTTTGTGTTCATAATTGAAGAAGAAATCGATTGATCTCTCTCTCTTCTTTTATGAACCAGAGAACTTCAAGTGTTGCGCTTCATTACATATCTTTTACATCTTGAAGTTCTTCTTCTAAAAACACCATCCTTGAATTCATTCTCTGAAATTTATAACAAGGCTATAGGTGTTTTTCTATTTTCATTATTTTACAAGTTTGAATCTCTGTTAGAGATTGTACAAAGTTTGGGACACGGGGAGTGTCGCCATTTTTGTAAGTTGATGCTTGCGTGGCAAGTGATTATAGTGGATTGAAAATCTCTACGGGGTAGAGGACTGGAGTAGGATCACAAGGATCCGAACCAGGATAAATCTCTGTGTTTGCGATTGATTTAATTTCAGTACTTGTCTTTTTATTTCTGTGCCATCTTTGCAAATATTACTAACATTTTATTTGCGACAATATTTTTTATATACACTATTCACCCCCCCTCTAGTGTATTGATCCTTACAGGCTAAAATTACAGCACAGCATCATCACCCAATCTTTTGGACTTAATCTGAAGAACCTGAAGACTCTCCAGAACGGTGATTTTCCATGTCTACCTTGTTTCATGGGTAAACTAATAACGAGACCATCCCTACTGAAAGTAGGATTAGAGTCTCCTAGCTTCTTGGAGAGAATACATGGGGATATTTGCGTGCATATTTACCCCGCAAGTGGCACATTTCGGTACTTTATGGTACTGATAGCTGCATCATCAAAATGGTCTTATGTGTGCCTCTTGTCCACCCGCAACCTAACTTTTTCAAATCTATGGGCACAAATAATTAAGTTGCGGGCTCATTTCTCCGATAACCATATTAAGAAACTACGTCATGATAATGCGGTAAAATTCACTTCTCAAGTCTTTCAAGACTATTGCCGAGCAACTGGCACGAAGTTGAACATCCAGTAGCACATGTTCACACCCAGAATGAGTTAGCAGAATCTCTGATAAAGAGACTGGACTGAATTGCACGTCCATTGCTGATACAATCACAGTTGCCTGTTAATGCTTGGGGACATGCCATATTGCATGCCGCATCGCTTATCAGAATACAGCCTTCTGGTGGCCATATTTTATCGCCGATGCAGCTAGCGTATGGTGCACCTCCAAACATCTGTCATTTGAGAGTGTTTGGTTGTGCAGTCTTCGTCCCCATTGCACTACCTCAAAGGACCAAAAATGGGTCCACAGCATCGTTTGGGTACCTTTATCGCGTTTGATTTACCCTCTATAATTAGATATCCTGAACCCCTGACGGGTGACGTATTTAAGGCACTTCTTGATGACTGTGAGTTTAATGAAAATGTTTTTCCAAAACTAGGCCCACAGTCTAAGAAGTCAGAAGCTTCTGAGACCATTTCTTGGGACAAAAAGACTTTGTCTCATTATGATCCGCGTATTAGTGTGATGACCGGTATTAAGTGATACTCATATTCAACGTATTTTCTTAATTTAAAAATATTTTATAATGGTTGATCAATAGTTTTATATCAAAATAGTTTCTAAATCATTTATAAAAAATGTTTTGTAGAACCAATATAGTTATAGCCTATTTTAAGGTATACGAGTACCATCCTAGATCCCTAAATGATTTTTATAATTATTTAAACTCAATTATTAATGTTACATCCGTAACAATTATTTTTCTATGTAAACATTATCAAAATGATTTCAAACTTCTACAGTATCATTCTAAGTTCATTTAGTGCTTCCCACATTGATTTCGTAATTTTCCGAAGTCAAATCAATAGAGAACCCGTAAACCGCTTCCTAAACGTTTTGGCTCAAAACTCGTATCTCCGTAGCTCAAACTACAAAATGGATCCCGTAGTCACGATCCTCGTGACGATACGAACCCGTGGCTATGTTTTCGTAATTTTTCGGAGTCGTTTAACTCCAGAGGCAAAATCGTAATTTGGTTGCAAGATTTTACTAATGACCCTTCGCTAATTACTTTTACTTGGCTAAATTACCTAGTTTAATTCCCTAACTGTCGGCAACCTCACATGTTATAATTAGGATTTTGGTCTAAGCTTCCTATTGTTAGTCTTAAAGCTAAACTTTGCATTAAATCCTTTGACTAAATAGTTATTGCACTCTTATTAAACTAATAATCCTAACCCTATATAATCCCCTCCTCTAATCACCCTTCTCCTTCACAAACCGTTCCCAGGCAAACAAGAGAACTCACACACACACACACACACACACACACTCTCTCTCTCTCTCTCTCTCTCTCTCTCTCTCTCTCTCTCTCTCTCTCGCCCTCGTCTTCAGCCTCCCCCTCTCCTCACTCTCCGACCCCTCTCACCCACGCACCCCTTGTTGAGTATTGATTCCCCTGATTTGGTTTTGATGATGAACAAACATAAATATTGGGTACTAATTATCTTTGAGCGCAGTTATGAAGATTGTCGTCAAATTACTGTGTAGATCTAAAGAGACGTCCCAAGACTTCTTTAGAGTGCGTGAATGATGTGCCTAAAGCTTCGTTGAAGCTCAATGAGTATTAATGAAGTCGAGGGATTCTGAATCTTCGTGTTGAAGCTTTAAAGACGGTTTGTCGAGTTATTTATTTGGTCTTCTTGCTTCATTTCGTAGAATGTTAAGCCTTGAGTTGTACTTGCCTAGTTATTCTTATTTCTATCCTAGCTTATCTCTAGGATTGCCTTAGAAGTCACTAGAAAGTCTTTCCTTAGCTTATCACGTCGTTTCATGACTTTCTGTGCATCTTAGTTGGTTCATGAAGAAGGACCAACCGACTAGATGACGATCTAATCGGTTGGAAATCCTTCTTGAACCGACTAATCATCCTTGTGAATTTTGGCATTCTTACTGTTGACCAATTAGTCGGTCCAAGAAGGTTCACCGACCGACTAGTTGTCAAACTAGTCGGTTGATGTTTCTTCTTAGATCGACTAGTTTATCCTCCCTATTTCATTATATTCTCTGTCAACCTTCTAGTCGGTCCAAGAAGGATCACTGACCGATTAGTTTGACCAGACTAGTTGTCAAACTAATCGGTCAGTGATCCTTCTTAGACCGATTAAACTGCTTTAATTTTCCAGCCGTTGGAGATTTTATTTCCACGAATTTTCTTGATCGGTTTTGATTCTTTCCATATGTGTTTGATTCGTTTCAAACAAGGAAATGTGTCTATTATTTGTGGGATTTCAAATTGAATTTTCAATCATTCAATTATCAATTTTCAAGCTCTCTCTCTCTCTCTCTCTCCCCCTCTCACGAAAATCTCTCTTTGCTTCTTTGTGACCTAATTTCTCAGAGAGGTTTTTCGAGATCTTGTGCTGTCATTCTACTGAGAGGTTGAATCACGACCATCCTCATTGCCCCAGCCATCTCACGCTGTTCATCTTGGTGGTGCTAGGGTTTCGTGCTCACTCTTACTCATCTTCCTACCTTGCCCTAATTCGTAAGTATCTCAAGGCGTAGAATTTTGTGGTAAGCGTTTCTCTATTTCATTAAATTTATTATATTGAGAATTTCTCTCGGTTTGTGAGAGATATACATGATCCCGGTTTGTGGGAGTCACGATCAAACCGTTGTATTGGTTGATCTTGTAGTAGTTTCTACAAGAAGTTGTTTAGTGGAACATTGAGTTAGTGGATTCTAACTCAAATAGTCGAAGGGGATCCGGGTGTCTGGGACGTAGGATCACCGGGAACAAGTCGGGGAGACTTGGGTGGATCTGAACCCATTACATTGCTTGTTTGTGTTGATATTGTTCTTGTTGTTATTACTTATTCCGCATAGTTGTTTGTGTTTACATAATAATTAGGAATTAGAATCTTGATTATTTTTAAAGTACTATTCACCCCCCTCTAGTACTTGTGCAGCAGCTACCAGGGAATTACATTTGGTATCAGAGCCAAGTTCATATCTATGACAAACAACGACAACAAGGCCGTTTGACCACCTTCCGACTACAACACCTTCAAGAATCGTGAAGGAGCCTCTTCAGTGATGGAAGGACACTCCTCAACTAGTCCTCCTCACTTCAACGGTACCAACTATGGGTACTGGAAATGCCGGATGGAAACTTTCCTCTGGAGCGCATCATTCTGGAGAGCCACATTAACGGAGTATGTTGAGCCCACTGAAGAAGACTTCACGAAGTGGACTGCCGCGGAGGTCACCGCGGAGGTGAACAATGCCAAGGCAATGAATGACTTACAATGTGCACTGGAGCCGGAAGACTTCAACAAGATATGCACCTGTAAGAGTGCATATCAGATTTGGAACTAACTCCTAATCTTGCACGAAGGAACGAGCAGGGTAAAACACTCCAAACTCACTGTTGCTAACAAAGAATTCGAGTTGTTTCATATGGAACTGGGTGAAAGGATCAAGGAGTACTATGCTCGCTTCGTGGACATAACCAACGAGTTGGAAGCCCTTGGAAAGACCTATACCCAAGAAGAGAAAGTCGCGAAGATCATTGACAGACTTCCTTCAAGTTGGGAAAAGCGAACCTACGCTATCGAGGAAGGTAACTATATGTCCAAATACACTGTTGTTCAACTAATGGGTACTTTAATGTCCTATGAGGTACGAAAGGACAACAAGGTCAAGATGTAGGACAAGATGAAGGCGTTCTGGAAGCAAGAAGAGCCGAAGAAGAAGGCGATTTCTTTCAAGTCCGCCCCTACCACACCTACCGATAGTGAAGATTCGGACTCTGAGTTGGACATGGAATCTTTGGTCCTCATGGCAAAGAAGTTCAACCGGTTCTTCCGAAAAGGTAAATTTAAGAATAAATCTAAAGTTAGTTCCACTAATGCGTATGCTCCTTTGTGTTTCAAATGCAATAAGCCAGGACACATCAAAGTAGATTGTCCTCTCAACAAACAAAAGGAGAAGTGGAAGGCACCCAAGTTCGACAAGTCACGAAAGTACAAGGAGTACAAGAAAGGACTTGTCAGCACATTCACCGATTCGGAAGAGGACTCCTCAAGTGGAGAGTCGGATGATGAACAAGTGGAGCAAGCACACATGTGCTTCATGGCAAGAGAGCAACATGATCAAGACATCGCTTCAGATGAAAGCGAGGATGAAGGTGAAGAGGTAACTATGGATGACCTAAGATTAGCTAATGAACAAATTTGATCTAAATATTCTAAACTGGTAAATAGATGTACTAAGATCAAAGATGAGTTAATTAGTCTTCAAACCACACCTAAGCCTATCATCACCAACAACGACACCATTGTTGAAGCCTTGAGAACTGAGATTGTAAATCTCAAATCTCAACTTGAACATGTTAACCTTGAGGATTCAAAGGAACACGAGATAACGGATTTGATTTCTCGAAACTCAACTTTGAGTATTGAGAATGAGAATCTCAAGTCCCGTGTTTGTGAACTCACTACACAAGTGTCCACTTTGGATACTACTATACTTTCTCTCATTGAGAAATATGAGTCCACAATAGGACGAATTGAGAAATTCAACAAAGGGAAGGACCGTTTGGATAATATTCTGAATGACTTACTTCCAGCCAATCATCGTATCGGTTTGGGGTATAAAAAGGAAAATTCATCCAAATCCTCCACCACCTTTGTAAAGCCATCCTCTGATGCCTCAACTAGTGGGAGTAAACACCCCATGGGTAGTTCATCTACCAATGGTACTTCCGCTAGGTACACACCCCATCTTGGAAAGAAACCCACTTTGGGTGGACCTCCAAAGAAGGGTCATGCTTTTATGTACACCAATATTATGCCACGTAGGAACACACCTCCTACTCCATCTGTTCACACGTTTGATGATTTCTATGCTCCACGTCCACGAGCACGTGCACACCAAGTGAGACACACTCACGCACGTGTTCCCCCACATGCTTATGTTCACCCACATCATTACTATATGAATGATTACCATCATGCACCGTATCATATGTTACCACCACCACTTCATCATGTGCCCTATGCTTATCCACCTCATGCATACACTAGGCCACTTCCTCGTAGAACACATGCACCACGTAGAAATCAACAAAATATGCATGTTCCCAATAGGAAAATGGCTCCTAAGAAATTCACTATTTGGGGCCCGAAGGACACAAGCATGCATGAGAAACAAGCATATATTAATTCTTATTTCATGAATGTTGTGCATAATGATGACTATGTTGGGAAGTCTAAGTCCAATTGGACTTGGCTTCCAAAGGTCTAATCTCTTAGGACCCAATGACCTTGGGTACCATGATACAATATTTTTATCTTCAGGTACTCAAGAAAAAAAGGAGCAACAAATCAAAATTTGGCTCCAAGGATGAGTGGATACTTGATAGCGGGTGCTCAAAACACATGACTGTAAAGCTCAGTTGTTATCCGAAGTGGTGCCCATTGAAAATGGAAACCGAGTGGTCTTTGGAGGCAACGAGAGCAGAACCATCATCGGTGTTGGAAAAGTTGGTAACCCCTCTAAACCCCTTATAAGTGATGTTTACCTTGTTAAAGGCTTAAATCACAATCTAATCTCCATAAGTAAACTTTGTGACAAGGGTTACAAAGTTAGCTTTGAGAAAGGAATGTGTCATATTTTAAGAAAGGATAATAATAATGTGTTGTTCTCTGGCACACGCCATAAGGACATATATATATTAGATATTCCAAATTCACATGAACAATGTCTCATTGCCAACACAAGTGAACAACAATTATGGCATCGGCGTTTTGGTCATGCGAACTTTGGAACACTTTTCAAACTATCCAAGCTAAATTCTATAAAAGGATTCCATAAGCTTGCCTTCAAAAAGAAAAGCTTTTGTGACTCGTGTCAACGAGGCAAACTTCCAAAATCGTCATTCAAACCTAAGAAAAGCGTATCCTCTAAACAGCCTCTAGAGCTTTTACATCTAGATCTTTTTGGGCCAACTAGAGTTGCTTCAGTAGGGAATGCTCGATATGGACATGTCATCGTTGATGACTTTTCTAGATTTACTTGGGTATTTACTTTAATTAATAAAAATAATGCTTTTGAAAACTTCACAGTATTTGTTAAGAAAGTACAAAATCTCATTGGAACCACCATTGTCACTATTCGTAGTGATCATGGAGGGGAATTTGAGAACGAGTCCTTCTTAAATTTCTGTGATGAAGTTAGTATTACTCACACCTTTTCTTTCCCTCGCGCACCCCCTCAAAATAGTGTTGTTGAGAGAAAGAATATGACGTTAGTGGAATGTGCTCGCACTATTGATCGGCCCCGGGCGTACACCCAAAAGGAGCGACCGTGTAGTTTTACCGTAAGCGCACGGTGTAGCGGCGAGCAGGTATCGAACACAGGGAGGACGAATGACGGTGTCTTCTCCGAACAACCTGGCTATTAAGAACAGAAAAGATGGAATTTGCCTTTTGGCGATCCTGTCACAATCGTCAGACAAAGTATGGAATATAGAATCAGATAAAAGACGCCTAGGGAATGGGGACTTCCCGCTACTCACCGTATCTCGTCGATGTAATTCATTGGTGTCTCAATTGCTAGGGTAGAATTTCAGATGAACTAGTTGCAACTGAATGTAGAACCTAGCTCACGCTCTCTCGCTGTTGCCGGTCTATAGCTAACCTAGGGTTGGGTCTAATCTCTTGCAAACCCTAGCCTAGGCAAGCTAGCATTAGGATCAACATCATCGTTCAATCGCGCCCCGAGCCCACTCTCGTGCGAACTCGGTCCGTGACCTAGGTTGGGATAGTTCCTACCCGTCCAATCTCTTGCAAACGGGTATCGGCATGGAATTGCAACGGAGAACCCTAGTATCGGTCCAATCTCTTGCAAACCGATACTACGGAAACTCAATTTCAACCCAATTCGGATTTCTAGGGTTTCCTATCGAATTGGGATCCAATCTCTTACAAATCCCAATCGATATGAACACCTAGCTATCCGTGTTAAATCGATCCCAAACTAACCCTAATAGCAATTCTAGCAATATTTCTACCAAATCATCACAAATCGGAAATTGGGCTCGTATGGTTCATCCCCACGCCCCAAGACGTAAGGACTACTCACAATTCATAGCACAAATACAAAAATAATCAATGGAATTAACAAGAAAATTCATCACAATATTCAAATAAGCAATAAAAATAGTATTTTTAAGGGAGAGAGAGACAAACCAATAGAGTTCTCCAAGAATCCAACAAAAATAATCTTTTCTCTCCTCTCCAATCACAATAATCTAAAGCTAAAAAGTTTAATCTAAAAAGCTGCAAAAAGTAAATAGAAAAGCTCCCTAACCTAGGTCAAAAACTGGGGTTAAATACCCCCCAAAATCGTCCAAAAAACTGTGACCAAAATGCCCCTGCGCAGCCTGAAAATCGCAATTTTCGCTACAGGCAGCGCGTCGCACTCGGCCGAGTGACAAAAGTCGCTCGGCCGAGTGAGAAACCCTGAAAATTTCCAGTAAGTCTGGGCCTTCGGGGGTCTTCTCCTCGGGGGTCGCTCGGCCGAGCGAGTTGTCGTCACTCGGCCGATGGCTTTTATACACTCGGGCGGTCGGCATTTTCCACTCGGCCGAGTGGGTCTTCTGAAGCTCAGGCAGACGAAAAACAGTAAGTCGGCTCTTTTGGATGGGCGTCGTCTGAGTGCCACTCGGGCGGACGGGGTCTCGTCACTCGGCCGATGTGGCTTCTGATGCTCGGCCGAGTGCACATATGATGCGTGTCCGATCTGGCCGGCCGAGCGGGGTCTCACTGGTCGGCCGAGTGACTCCTTCACTCGGCCGAGTGAGACACCAAAAATGCCCTTTCAGCTTGTTTTGCCTCCTCGTCGCTCCTGCGACATTCTTTCTTCTTCCGCTCCTCTCCAATGGCAAAATACCCCTCAGGGAGGTCGTCGGTGATACTCTGGAGTAGGCGTATCTCGGGATCACTCCAAATCGCTCCAAATCACCTGAAATACGACAAAAACAACAAATCGTGAAAAGTATCGCAATATCGTCGATATATCGTGAAAAACATGATTTGAGCGATCTAAATGACATGCAAACATGCGGGAAAAAAGTGTAAAATATGGAGTGATCAAAATCCCCCAAGCTTACATCTTACTCGTCCTCGAGGAAGATAAGTAAAAGGTGAACCCGATGGATTTCGAAAACGAAAACGGCGGAAAAATGGAAAACTAAAAACGAAGAAGAAAGAAGAAAGCGAAGAGGGAAGCTGCTAGATCATTCTCTCAGGACGTGGGTTTTGCTCAATCATATAGCATGCACCGAATGTAAAACACATGTCAAAGAATTTTATTTCGATATCATAGTATAATGGTGCAGATAGAAATAGAAAACCCAAGAATATTGATATATCATGAAAAACGGAATAATCTTAAAATTAACATCGTCTGAATCATTAAAGCGGTATGCAATATCGCAGATCACACACTTTTCAATTGGATGCTTTCTATGAGGAGTATAAGAATGTCACACAATGGAATAGAAAGAATAGAAAAGCATGGATTTCATGAAATGAGTGCTAGGCATTGATTTCTGGACTTCGTAAAGCTAAAAATAATCTCACCGAGTATAGAATATTACTTAGCCTAGGTTGTCGTGCAACGTCAAGTAGTCACTCTCTCACACATCATTGGATTCTCTCCCCAAGCTTATCTATAAGCGCGGTGGCATAAAAAATATTTACATCCCCATTTCTATAGAGCTCCAAAAGTAATAAAAATAAAAACAAAAAGAGGGAAAGAAAGAGAAATCATGAGATGGGATCTTTTATTGAGGTTCTTTTCTCTTTTTCTTTTCTTTTTCTTTTCTTTTTCTCTTTTTTTTGAATTCATATATACACAATGATCCCAATCAAAGAGGAATAAGGATATACAAGAATTTTTCTTTTTCTTTGTTTTTGGGAAATTTGGAGCTAGGAATCAATAGCGGGGGAAATGCCATATATTAGAATCGCTAAGGGGAGATTCACCAATGATTTTAAAATAGAGAAATGATGTTCAAGATATGTGGAGAAAGAAATAAATATGTCTCTCAGTTCACTCTATAGGACGTGCACGACAACTTCAGCAGGGTAATCTAATCTACTCAGTTTCGATCACAAAAAAGCTAACTAATCCAGATTTATCATAGCTAACATCATTCAATCATCCTGAAGTGAAATGTACCAATCATGCATATAGAAGTGATATAGGAAAAGAAAACGGTACTCCAAATATAAGCATTCAATGCGTGAATCTTGGTGTGTTTTCTGCGATAGCATACATATGAATATTCAGACTCAGCTAATAATAAAATTTCATCCATTTTCATGCGGAAAAAGTGTGGGTTACTATCTCTAAATGCAAGGCAAGTCATAGCATATGATATCAGAAATAAAATCTAAGACATGACAAATATATCATGCATATATAGAGAGAGCTAGCGCCACGTAATCATCATCACAGAAAAGTCATCTCTAGCATGAGATGAAAAAGAAATAAAGATAAAGGGAAAATGAAACTAATTACAATGCAACACACAAAGAAAATAAGAAAAACGTGATGCATGGCAAAAAGAAGAAAAAGTGATGAAAATGAGTGCAAATGCGGAAAATGGCGTGAAAAAACTAAAAATAAAGGTGGTAAATCGAAAAGAACGTGAGAACTCACTCCCCCAAGCTAAAGTGCACAGTGTCCTCAATGTGCGAAGTGTGGCACACCGAGAGACGTGTAGAGTGAGGGGAAGGTGAGGATGCATGCATGATGATGAAGAAACTAAAATAACAAAAGAAAAATAAGAAATAAAAATATGATGCGGACATGATGCATGCAGATATAGGAGTGAATACGATATAAAAGTGTGACACCAAAAACTCTCCCTCTCTCCCAAAAATGATATATAAATATATGATCAAAATGTGAATCCAGAACAGTGAGGGGAGGGGGGTGGCAAAAGTCATCAGGACCCAGCAGAGACGGGCAGCACAACGGTAAAAAGATCGATGGCATCAAGGGTGCCTAAGAAGGTGGGGCTGCGCCGTCTCCGTCCTGAGGCGGAGGAGGAGGAGGAGGAGGTGGTGGATCAGACTGCTGAGTGGGTGTGGGTGTGGGTGTGGTAGCAGGCTGGGTGGGTGTAGGAGTAGGTGTGGGTATGGGTGTAGGGGTAGGTACCTGCTGGGTGGGAGTGGGTGTGGGTGTGGCAACAGGCTGGGTGGGTGTAGGAGTGGGTGTGGGTACGCGTGTAGGGGTAGGAACCTGCTGGGTGGGTGTGGGTGTGGGTACGCGAGGGAGCCGGTCGAGGATCTGAGTAAGGCAATAGTGAATGCCCGGTAGTAGGTCGAAACGGCTGGCCATGGTGGTGACGGTGGCAGACATGGTCCTGAGGTCGCCTCTGAGGGCACTCACCGCCCCCTCGAGAGCATGAATGCTCAAAAGTACAGTGTCGGGGGGAGGTGGTGCAGAGGGACGGACCTGTCGGTGCTGTGCAGGACGAGGCTGGCGTACTCGGGTGGCGTAGGTGATGGGCTCAGCAGGCATGTGGAGGTAGGGTGCTGTGCTCACAAGAGTGGGCCTAGCCTCAGGGCGAGGCTGGGACGCAGGCAGGCGTGAAGTGGAAGCAACAACAGCGGAAGTGGAGTATAAAAATGGTGACGAGGCGGCCAGAGAGGTAGGTGACACAGAAGTGAAGACAGACGTCACCACACTCTCAGAAAGTACGGCTGTGGTGGGGACAGAAGTGAATACTGCTGGGGAGGAAGGGTGTGGTTCGAAAGGCGAAATCCCAACGGTGATCATGCTAGCCATGGTCTCCACGACCGCAGCAAAAGAGGGCTCTCCACTCTCGACAAATGTAGGTGGGCGCTCGGGAAGTGCAGAGCAAAGGGGCTCAACGGACAGAGGGCCAGCAGGAGTGGTGGTGGGGGTGGTGAGCGTGGAGGTAGCGGCAGGGTCAGTGGTGGCAGCAGGCGTGGTGGTGGTGGGCTCAGCAAGTGTGCTCCCGACACTGGCAGAAGTGGAGACAGAAGTGTCAGGAGCGGCAGAAGGTGCAGGGACAGGCTGAGGGGCCACGGGGTCAACGGGCGCAGCTGGGTCAGAGGGTGCAGCGTGGGCAGCATGGGCCTGCTCGGCCTCCTCAGCCTCGAGCACGTATGCGGCGGGGATCAGAAGATCCATCGCCGGGAGCCAGTCCACCTGGGCCGGTGCAATCTGTGTCCGAGCAGGGCTCGGAAGAATCATGTAATCGGCACCGTTGGGGCCGTGCAGCCAGACCCAGTGTCGCTCACCATGCGGATGAAGCATCTTCATCCGGGCCATAACGTCTATGGACAATGAAGTGGGGCCCGGAGAACGACGCAAATCGGCCGGTAGGTCCTCGTCGGTCATTAAGGTGAGCAGGGTGATCAGACCGCCGCATCATATCGGTGAGCGAGCACCCACCGAGACGATGATGCGGTCCAAAAACCAGCTCGCGATATCAATCACGTCGGCGGGGACCAACTCGTCACTGTCCCTAGCTAGAACTCTGGGACGCGTCATCGCATAGAGCATATAAAGCTCTGGCGTGGACATCGTCCCAGGCTCATACCTCGCCAAAAAGGTAGTCTCCATAAGGCGCTGAGCTATGCGGAGGCAGGGATGGACGATGGCCGAGGCCTTGGCCCTACTAGGGTCAAAGGCAGCAGGAAGACCCATGATCCGGGCCCAGAAGGCGCCGGAATCAAAAGAAGGTGGGTGAATGTGAGTGGGGGCGTAACCACGGTCGGCCCCGGGGACATCAGGCCACGAGAAGAATGCTCTCATCATACCGAGAGTGATCTGGCACTCCCGGTCCATGAACCTAAACGAGCATCCCTCGTCGGTCTGGGCGATAGAACTAAGGACCTCAAGTGTCGTACGGAGAAATGTGTCCGCCGACACCTGAAAGAAATCTCGCCAGCCCACGTTGTCATACAACGTGAGCATCCCCTCGAGTACCCCCAGGCGTCCTAGGTCTGCAAGGTGTGCGAACCTGGAGGGTACGATTGAGCGCTGGGAAATGCGCTCGAAGACGGTGCGGTGTGCGTCGTCTCGGAACGTAATCCCGAGCGGCCCGACAAGTGGAGCCGGTGGCGGTGGTACGGGCTGTGGGATGGCGGGGAGTGGCTGTGCAGGGTGTGCGGGCTGTGCGGGCTCTGCAGGCTGTGCGGGGTGTGCGGGGCCTGCAGGCTGTGCTGGGTGGACGGGGTGTGGTGGAGTAGGCGGAGGAGAGTCCTCCACCTCGTGGGAGGGGCCGGCATCATCCGACCGCTTCCGCTTGGCGGAAGCTCTCCTCGACCTCGACCGTGTCCGGGGTGGCATATGGCCCCCGGGTGCTCACCAAATATGTGAAAAACGCGGCGTGCGTAAAATAAAGGAAAGAGTATACCGCGACACGCCGCGAGAGCAAAGTAATGGAAGCGTGCAAAGACGACGCCTCCACGTAGCCCAAAACAATCCCCGGAAGCTCCCCTGGGCTCCCCTAAGCTCCCCAAATTTACCTGCGCATAAAACGAAGAGTTTAGCGTGTAATATCCAAAACGTATGAGGGGTTAGGGGTAGAATAGATAGAAATTGAATTTAATTTGGGTTTGGGGTTCGTTTAACACATGGATCCTTGAAAAATACACAAAAGAGGAGGAAAAAGGCTAAAAATCAGGTTACCGGAGTTGGCCAGAGGCGTGGCCACCGGCGGCGACTCGGGCGGAGGCGCGGCGGGCTCGGCCGGCGATGGGTGGCCGAGCGGCGGCGGCGGACGAGAGACCAGGTGAGTGGGGGAGAAGCTGCGGGCGAGGGAAGTCGAGCGGGCGCGAATTTGGGATTTTTGATCGTTTCGAAAAACGCGCCCCCCGTGCCCCCTTTTATAGAAAAAGTTACGACTCGGCCGAGTGACTAAGTCGCTCAGCCGAGTGAACTCAACGGAAAATATTGGAAAATTTCCCCCCGCTAATGACTCGGCCGAGTGGCCTTGCCACCCTCGGCCGAGTGGAGTAAGTCCATTCGACCGAGTGGCTCAAGCTACTCGGCAAGACTCGCCCTAGGAGCGTATCAGTTCTACTCGGTCGAGTGAATATATATACTCGGCCGAGTGACAATTATACTGAAATCAAGAAAAGAAACAGAGAGTTGGGTACATCAGACTTCCCTCGTTCGTGAGCCGCTCGGGCAGACGAACTTGTGTGCTCGGCCGAGTGACTAGTATACTCGGCCGAGTGAACCTTGCTTTCTGCTGTTTGGCTTCGTCTGGGCTCTAAACTCTGTTTTTCTTCCTCCAGTCGATTTCATCTTCCTCCTAAGCATCGAGCGCATTCCTGGAGCGCTCCTCGTCGCCTTGTTCATCCTCCTCATGATGGATTTCCCTATCTCCTCTCCTGTCAAGAAAAATAGGACCCGTTATCACAAAATTTTTGGGCGAACGACTCAAAACACTAATAATTTCTAAAACAAAAATAAAGAAAAAGTAAAAATAAAGCGATAACCGTCGGGTTGCCTCCCGACAAGCGCTCGTTTAAGGTCGTGAGCTCGACCCCCTTCGATTTTCAATTAATGCGGGATGTTTGGTGCATAGGAGATTAACCCGTCAAATTTTTCGGGGAGAACGCTTGGATTCGGAAGTTGCGGCGGGTCGCCTTCCTCGGTGCTCCTTTACCTCGGGTAGTGTTGGGGGGTGGCTCCCCCAAGCTAGCGCTTGCTCTGGTCCTCGGCTTTACCGGTGACACCGATTTCCGTATCGGCGGAGCTTTCTTCGGAGACTTCAATTTTGAGAGCTTGCAGAGCTCTCGAATCCTTGCGACATCAGCGTCGCCTTCGTCAATTTCAGCGGAGAAGTCGGGGGATTCATTTATCTTCTCTTCTTGGTCCAAATTTGGCAGTTCCTCGAAATCTTCATTGAATAGAGCGCCGATCGAATGGGGGATCGCCTCCTCAATAACCTCGTCAAGGAGGTCCGAAAGGTCATCCGACCGTCCCTTAAGCAGATATATTCTATTGGTTTCTCCCGTTGGGACTCCCTCAGAATAATGTTTGAGCCTCTGACCATTTACTTTGAATGTGGCTCCGTCCTTGCTTTCCAACTCAAAAGCCCCTCCCGGTTGTATGTGCTTGATGGTGAAAGGTCCGGACCAACGTGACCTCAACTTACCGGGGAATAATCGGAGCCGGGAATTATATAGCAAGACCTTGTCTCCTACTTTGAAGTCTGTAACGGTTATGCATGCATCGTAGAGAATCTTGGTCCTTTCTTTGTAAATTCTTAAGCTCTCGTAAGCGTCTCTTCTTATCTCATCAAGCTCGTTGATGTCCAAGAGTCGCCTCACCGCCGCACTCTTATAATCATAATTGAGGGTCTTGATGGCCCAATATGCGCGGTGTTCCAACTCTACCGGCAAGTGGCAAGCTTTCCCATAAACAAGTCAGAACGGTGTGGTGCCGATGGGAGTGCGAAAGGCCGTGCGATATGCCCATAGAGCATCGTTCAACTTCATTGACCAATCCTTTCTAGATCGATCCACTGTCTTCTCAAGAATTTCTTGATCTCTCTATTTGAGACCTCCACTTGGCCGCTTGTCTGGGGGTGATACGCCATGCCAACTCTATGGTTCACCCCGTACCTCTTCAGCATAGCTTCAAACTTGTTTTCTATGAAATGGCTTCCCCCGTCACTTATCAAAGTACGAGGCACTCCGAAGCGTGGGAAGATATTCTGCTTGAAGAACTTAGAGACGACCCTTGCATCATTGGTAGGGGTAGCGATTGCTTCCACCCATTTGGAGACGTAGTCAACAGCTAATAAGATGTATTTGTTACCGTTGCTCGACGGAAATGGTCCCATGAAGTCCACTCCCCAACAATCAAAAAGCTCAATTTCTTGGATGGGCCTCATTGGCATCTCATTGCGTTTGGAAATATTCCCGGTCCGTTGGCATCTATCGCACCCCTTTACAAAGGTGTGGGTGTCTCTAAACATTGTTGGCCAGAAGAATCCGCTCTGCAAGATCTTAGCGGTTGTCTTAGAGGCGGCATGATGTCCCCCGCAAGGCATGCCGTGGCAATGCAAAATGATAGATGTTGCCTCCTCCTTAGAAACACACCTCCGAATAACACTGTCTTTGCATATCTTGAAAAGGTATGGATCTTCCCAAAATAGCTACGGGCCTCATGCAAAAATTTCCTCTTTTGTTGTGTGGGCATACCGCATGGTTTAATCCCACAAGCCAAGTAGTTGACGAAGTCCGCGTACCAAGGCACTTCTCCGGTCCTCACGGCGTATAGCCTCTCATCAACAAAGGTGTCGTCGATAGGCAAACTCTCATCCTCCTTGTCGCGAATAAGCCTAGACAAATGATCCGCCACCACATTGTCCGTACCTTTCTTGTCTCTGATCTCCAGATCGAATTCTTGCAACAAGAGTATCCACCTAATTAACCGCGGTTTGGCCTCTTTCTTGTTTAGGAGATATTTCAATTCCGCATGGTCGGTGTGGACAATCACCTTGGAACCAAGGAGGTAGGAGCGAAGCTTCTCGATGGAATAGACGACCACTAGAAGCTCTTTCTCGGTAGTTGTATAGTTTTTCTGCGCGTCATCCAATGTCTTGCTCGCATAGAATATTGCATGAAGCTTCCTATCTTTCCTTTGTCCCAATACCGCCCCAATGGCTTGGTCGCTAGCATCACACATTAGCTCAAAGGGAAGGCTCCAATCCGGTGGTTGTATGATGGGTGCAGAAACTAGCGCTTCCTTCAAGGTATTGAAGGCTTGCAAGCATTCATCTGAAAAAATAAAAGGAGTATCTTTAGCAAGCAAGGATGTAAGAGGTCGGGCAATCAAGGCAAAATCCTTGATGAAGCGGCGGTAAAACCCCGCATGACCAAGAAAGCCTCTAATGCCCTTGACATTAATAGGAGGAGGGAGTTTCTCGATTACCTCAATCTTTGCTTTATCTACCTCAATTCCTCTCGAAGAGACAAGGTGCCCGAGAACTATACCTTCCGTGACCATGAAGTGACACTTCTCCCAATTTAGAGTGAGATTGTTTTGTTGGAACCTTTTAAGGACTTTAGCGAGATTGGCCAAACAAGAATTAAAATCACTTCCATAAACCGAAAAATCATCCATAAAAACTTCCATAATATTTTCAATATAATCGGAAAATATGGATGTCATACACCTCTGAAAGGTGGCGGGAGCATTACAAAGACCAAACGGCATCCTACGGTAGGCATAGGTCCCATAGGGACAAGTAAAAGTGGTCTTTTCTTGGTCATCTTCGTGCAAAGGGATTTGGAAGAATCCCGAATACCCATCTAAATAACAGAAGTATTTATGTTTGGCTAGGCGCTCAAGCATTTTATCAATGAAGGGCAATGGGTAATGGTCCTTTCGGGTCGCCTTATTTAGTTTCCTATAATCAATGCACATTCGCCATCCCGTGACGGTGCGTGTAGAAATGGGCTCTCCTTTATCATTTTTTATAACTGTCATCCCCCCTTTCTTGGAGACGATGTGAACAGGGCTAACCCATCTACTGTCAGAGATAGGATAAATAATACCGGCGTCAAGCAATTTTAGGATTTCCTTTTTAACCACCTCCTTCATGTTTGGGTTTAACCGCCTTTGAGGCTCTATGGAGGTGGCGTCGGTATCCTCCAAATGGATCCTATGTGTGCACAGCCTAGGACTTATCCCTTTTAGATCGGAGATAGTGTAGCCAAGGATATCTTTGTGACTCCTAAGAACGTCTAGGAGTTTTTCAAGTTGATCTTGCGTGAGGTGGGAGTTGACTATCACCGGAAAAGTTAATTTATTACCCAAAAAGGCATACCTTAGATTCGGTGGTAATTGTTTAAGTTCAACCTCAAGAGGTACCGCTCTTTCTTCTTCATCAGCTCGCATGAGTTTGGCTTCTTCCTTGTCATCCGAGTTTAGCTCATGTTCGGGCGGCGTGCTCTCATGCGAAGACTCAGACTCACTACTTAGTGAGGACGATGCATCGAAATAGGCGCTCTCCGATTCTGTGCTAGCATCGTCGAGACCTTCATTCTGCTCCGGTTCGTTCCTGGAGTCAAGAAACACATCAGACGATTCATAAAAGCAGGAGTGAGTGTCATAGAGTGTAACTCCCTGATCATCGGTTTGCTTGAAAGATTCTTCGGGAGTATAGTGCTCTTCGACAATTGCTCTGCCATCTTCGAAGTATAACTTGTCGTCTATCACATCAACTCTGACATTGCCCCCGATAGTCCCATCCGGGGAGACGTGATCCATCACAAAACTAGCAAACATTTGTTCGTCGGGGTCCTTGATATCAATAGCAAATGCTCCTGTGGCGTGGACCTCATCGACAAGCTCCTTAAGGAGGTCTGTGAAGGAGTCATAATCTCCCTGACTGAGTTCCGTTGTCGACATTGCATCCTCCATTCTCCCTGTTAAGATCTTATGCAAAATACGGGGAGGATATGCAAATAGGGCTGCAAACAGAGTTAGAACAGGATGTAGAAGAAAGTAAAGAAAGAAAGAAAAATAACCGGGTGGTCGATGCCGAACACCGTCAAGATCGCCTCCCCAGCAACGGCGCCAAAAACTTGATCGGCCCCGGGCGTACACCCAAAAGGAGCGACCGTGTAGTTTTACCGCAAGCGCACGGTGTAGCGGCGAGCGGGTATCGAACACAGGGAGGACGAATGACGGTGTCTTCTCCGAACAACCTGGCTATTAAGAACAGAAAAGATGGAATTTGCCTTTTGGCGATCCTGTCACAATCGTCAGACAAAGTATGGAATATAGAATCAGATAAAAGACGCCTAGGGAATGGGGACTTCCCGCTACTCACCGTATCTCGTCGATGTAATTCATTGGTGTCTCAATTGCTAGGGTAGAATTTCAGATGAACTAGTTGCAACTGAATGTAGAACCTAGCTCACGCTCTCTCGCTGTTGCCGGTCTATAGCTAACCTAGGGTTGGGTCCAATCTCTTGCAAACCCTAGCCTAGGCAAGCTAGCATTAGGATCAACATCATCGTTCAATCGCGCCCCGAGCCCACTCTCGTGCAAACTCGGTCCACGACCTAGGTTGGGATAGTTCCTACCCGTCCAATCTCTTGCAAACGGGTATCGGCATGGAATTGCAACGGAGAACCCTAGTATCGGTCCAATCTCTTGCAAACCGATACTACGGAAACTCAATTTCAACCCAATTCGGATTTCTAGGGTTTCCTATCGAATTGGGATCCAATCTCTTGCAAATCCCAATCGATATGAACACCTAGCTATCCGTGTTAAATCGATCCCAAACTAACCCTAATAGCAATTCTAGCAATATTTCTACCAAATCATCACAAATCGGAAATTGGGCTCGTAGGGTTCATCCCCACGCCCCAAGACGTAAGGACTACTCACAATTCATAGCACAAATACAAAAATAATCAATTGAATTAACAAGAGAATTCATCACAATATTCAAATAAGCAATAAAAATAGTATTTTTAAGGGAGAGAGAGACAAACCAATAGAGTTCTCCAAGAATCCAACAAAAATAATCTTTTCTCTCCTCTCCAATCACAATAATCTAAAGCTAAAAAGTTTAATCTAAAAAGCTGCAAAAAGTAAAGAGAAAAGCTCCCTAACCTAGGTCAAAAACTGGGGTTAAATACCCCCCAAAATCGTCCAAAAAACTGTGACCAAAATGCCCCTGCGCAGCCTGAAAATCGCAATTTTCGCTACAGGCAGCGCGTCGCACTCGGTCGAGTGACAAAAGTCGCTCGGCCGAGTGAGAAACCCTGAAAATTTCCAGTAAGTCTGGGCCTTCGGGGGTCTTCTCCTCGGGGGTCGCTCGGCCGAGCGATTTGTCGTCACTCGGCCGATGGCTTCTATACACTCGGGTGGTCGGCATTTTCCACTCGGCCGAGTGGGTCTTCTGAAGCTCAGGCAGATGAAAAACAGTAAGTCGGCTCTTTTGGATGGGCGTCGTCTAAGTGCCACTCGGGCGGACGGGGTCTCATCACTCGGCCGATGTGGCTTTCGATGCTCGGCCGAGTGCACATATGATGCGTGTCCGATCTGGCCGGCCGAGCGGGGTCTCACTGGTCGGCCGAGTGACTCCTTCACTCGGCCGAGTGAGACACCAAAAATTCCCTTTCAGCTTGTTTTTGCCTCCTCGTCGCTCCTGCGATGTTCTTTCTTCTTCCGCTCCTCTCCAATGGCAAAATACCCCTCGGGGAGGTCGTCGGTGACACTCTGGAGTAGGCGTATCTCGGGATCACTCCAAATCGCTCTAAATCACCTGAAATACGACAAAAACAACAAATCGTGAAAAGTATCGCAATATCGTCGATATATCGTGAAAAACATGATTTGAGCGATCTAAATGGCATGCAAACATGCGGGAAAAAAGTGTAAAATATGGAGTGATCAACTATGCTTGATTATAGCCAACTTGGCCATCAATTTTGGTCAGAAGCGGTACATACCGCTTGTTATGTGTTTAATAGGATTCTCTTGAGGCCCGACACCAAACAAACTTGTTATGAATTGTTGTTTGGTAGGTTGCCTCAAGTTAAACATTTTAGATTTTTTGGTGCAAAATGTTTTATCAAGAACACGTATGGTAGTCTGGACAAATTTGATCCAAGATCCGATGAGGGGATATTTGTTGGATATTCCTCCCATAGCAAAGCCTACCGGATATACAACAAAAGAACCTCAACGATCGATGAATCTCTTAATGTTTCATTTAATGAAAATTTTGTCCCTCCTAGAATTATCGATGACGATGATTCTATGGAAGTAGTTAGTGACTCTATTGGTAAATCTGATCCTATTGATTCTGTTGATACTAACCCTACTAATGATTCTTTTGAGAATGTTCCTAGTGACCAGGGTGTTCCCAGACGGCTTCAAACAGTTCGTGACCATCCCATGAGCAAGTCATTGGCAACATACAAGATAGTGTCAAAACTAGATCTCAAGTCAACTTCTTCGCTCACTGTGCCTTTGTCTCTTCAGTGGAGCCAAAGAATATCAATGAGGCGTGCGAAGATAGTCTTGGATCCTAGCCATGGAAGAGGAACTCATTCAGTTTGAGAGGAATGAGGTCTGGGAGCTAGTTCCATTGCCTACGAAGAACCACAACGTTATAGGAACGAAGTTGATTTTCAAGAACAAGACAGACGAGAATCAAAACGTCATCCGGAACAAAGCTCGGTTAGTTGCTCAAGGCTACAGGCAAGAGGAAGGTATAGATTTCGAGGAATCTTTTGCACATATAGCTAGATTAGAATCTATTAGGTTGTTATTGTCATTTGCATGCCATAAAGATTTCAAACTTTTTCAAATGGACATAAAAAGTGTATTTTTAAACGGAGATGTCATTGAGGAAGTTTATGTTCTCAACCTCCAGGATTTATTAATGAAAAATTTCCAAATCACGTTTTCAAACTTAAGAAAGCACTTTATGGTTTGAAACAAGCACCTATAGCTTGGTATGACCGCCTAAAAAACTTTCTTTTGGATTTGGGTTTCAAAATGGGTGAGGTTGATTCAACGCTTTTTGTTAAGTATGCAAATCATGACATTATCTTAGTTCAAATTTACGTAGATGATATCATTTTCGGTGCTACTAACTTCACTCTTTGCGAAGAGTTTTCTAATGTTATGAAGGACCAATTTGAGATGAGCTACATGGGTGAGCTCAAATATTTCTTAGGACTCCAAATCCGCCAAATGAACGATGGAATCTTCATCCACCAAACTAAGTACACGGTGGAGCTGCTAAAGCGATTTGGAATAGAGAATGCTTCTAGCAAGAAGACACCAATGAGCACTACTACACATCTCGATAAAGATACGTGCGGTAAAGATGTAGACATTCGTCTATATCGAGGTATGATATGTAGTTTATTATATCTTACTGCTAGTAGGCTAGATATAATGTTTGCAGTATGTGTTTGTGCTAGGTATCAATCACAACCTAATGAATCACACTTAATAGCGGTTAAACGTATTTTCCGTTATTTAAGTCACACACTCGACTACGGATTATTCTATCCAAAGTCAAGCACATATGAGTTAATCTCATATAGTGATGCAGATTATGCTGGATGCAAATCCGACAGGAAAAGTACTAGTGGCACTTGCCATTTTATAGGAAATTCTCTTGTCTCTTGGTTTTCCATGAAGCAGAATTCCGTATCACTTTCAACCACCGAGGCGGAATATATTACCGCCGGTGCTGCATGTGCACAGGTTCTTTGGATGAGACACACACTTAAAGACTTCGGTATAAACTGTGATACTTGCCCTATCATGGTGGACAACCTAAATGCAATATGTCTCTCTAAGAATCCGGTACACCATTCCCGTACCAAACACATAGACGTCCGTCACCATTTTCTTGATGATCATGTAGCTAAAAAGGACATCATTTTAGTGTACGTTGAAACCCAGAAGCAAATCGCCGATATTTTCATGAAACCACTCAAGGAGGATACCTTTGTGCGGTTACGTCGAAAATTGGGGATTATGGGTGAATCCGAGATTTAGGACTCATCCTTCATATGTGATCTTGCATCATAATGTTATTCATTACTCCTACTGTATTTGCTGTGATTTTCTCATTTTAATGCTGGAGTTATGCTTGGTTTTACGATTTGCGCGATGGATTTATGATTTTCTGGTTTTATGGGGTAGGATAAGTTCATATGAGAGTGTTTTGTTGGTGTGTCCAAGTGTTCTTTGGAGAGAACTCAAATTTCTAATTCTCAATTTTTGAACTCTATTAGTCGGTCCTAGTTCATCTCTTGACCGACTAGTTTCTCTTCTAGCCGGTTAGACATTGCACTCAGACCGACTAATTCATGCCTTATTTTTTTTGCCTCACTTGTTGTCTGCCTTTTAGTCGGTCCACGTTCATTTGCCGACCGACTAGATTTCATTTTAGTCGGTCAGCTCTTGAACTGAGACCGACTAAATAGGCAAGGGCAATTTCGACCTTGGTCCTACTTAAATCGATTAGCCTCCCTCCGCACCAATTAGAAATCATTCTAATCGGTGCGCCCTCTCTCCTAAAACCCTAAACCATCGAGCCGCTCAACCTCCTCCGTCGTCCATCGCCTTCTCCGGCCGCAACGAGTCACCGCCAGTCTCCTCTCTTCCTCCAGAGTCGATCTCCTCCTTCCTAGGGTATCTCCTCTTATTTTCTCTCCGTATTTAGGGTTCGATTTCGGAGCGTACTGCTGCTTCTTCTGCTCGTGCCCCGGAGGGTACTTCTGTTGGTGCTTCTTCTGCTCGTGCTCCTGAGAGCACTCCTGCTGCCACCATTCCTTCGGTGGATACTTCTGTCGCTCCAAAGACCACCACTCCATCTGCACAGCCTGCTACTGGTGCCGATCCTGCCTTCGCCTCCTGAGCCTTCGTTGGAGGACTCTCCACTGAGCATTTGATTGATATATCTAGTTGTGAGAGAGTGGGGTTAGGATAGATGGGTGGGTGTTTTGTTTGTTTTGTGATACTTTTTGATGTATGTTGGATTGTTGCATGTTGTGCACCATATACTGATGTATGCTGATGATCAATTTTTTTAAATCTGGATGTATCATTTTTGATGTATATATATATATATATATATATAAATATCCATCCTATTGCCTTTCGTATCTGTTTGCACATTGTACTTATATCTCTGATGTTTACTTCAACGCTCGTCGATTCATATTTGTTTGAATCTAAACATGAATTGTTTTCCATGCACTCATTTAGCTAAAATGTTGATATTGGAGAGTATGTTCCTTTCATCAATACTTGGATTTGATTTTGGTTTTGATGATTTCTCATTTTCGACTATGGTCTCGTTGGCACACTTTGATTTTGTTTTCGATGTTTTCCTTGGTGCCATTTGGGCCGTCGTCGTTCTCTTCGTCTCTCTTGTTTATAATTTCCTTTAGCCTTGGTTGTTGTCGTTGTTTCCTCCCGCTCTTTTTGGATAATGCCAAAAGGGGAGAGAATTAATAATGACTATGTGCTAAATGATAATTTAAACAATTACCGTGAATCTAATTTCATATGTTAGATTTAGGGGGAGTGAAGATATAAAAATGGATTCCGATCCTATATTTCAATAAATGGATCATGTGTTTTATATTTTTCACTTCTGCTTGATGCGTATGTTTAATATTTAATATGGAACTAACGAGTCATCAATGCAGGGGGAGTAAGTAAATTTCATTTATCTCATTATTATTATTTTATATTTATGTTGGTTTGTCATCACCAAAAAGGGGAAGAATGTTGAGTATTGATTCCTCTGATTTGGTTTTGATGATGAACAAACATAAATATTGGGTACTAATTGTCTTTGAGCGCAGTTATGAAGATCGTCGCCAAATTACTATGTAGATCTAAAGCGACGTCCCAAGACTTATTTAGAGTGCGTGAACGATGTGCCTAAAGCTTCGTTGAAGCTCAAGGAGTATTAATGAAGTCAAGGGATTCTGGATCTTCGTGTTGAAGCTTTGAAGACGGTTTATCGAGTTATTTATTTTGTCTTCTTGATTCATTTCGTAGAATGTTAAGCCTTGAGTAGTACTTGCCTAGTTATTCTTATTTCTATCCTAGCTTATCTCTAGGATTGCCTTAGAAGTCACTAGAAAGTCTTTCCTTAGCTTATCGCGTCGTTTCATGACTTTCTGTGCATCTTAGTTGGTTCATGAAGAAGGACCAACCGACTAGATGACGATCTAATCGGTTGGGAATCCTTCTTGAACGGACGAATCATCCTTGTGAATTTTGGCATTCTTACTGTTGACCAATTAGTCGGTCCAAGAAGGTTCACCGACCGACTAGTTGTCAAACTAGTCGGTTGATGTTTCTTCCTAGACCGACTAGTTTATCCTCCCTATTTCATTATATTCTCTGTCAACCTTCTAGTCGGTCCAAGAAGGTTTCACCGACCATCTAGTTGTCAAACTAATCGGCCAGTGATCCTTCTTAGACCGATTAAACTGCTTTAATTTTTCAGCCGTTGGAGAATTTATTTCCACGACTTTTCTTGATCTGTTTTGATTCTTTCCATATGTGTTTGATTCGTTTCAAACAAGGAAATGTGTCTATTATCTGTGGGATTTCAGATCGAATTTTCAATCATTCAATTATCAATTTTCAATCTCTCTCTCTCACTCACGAAAATATCTCTTTTCTTCTTTGTGACCTAATTTCTCAAAGAGGTTTTTCGAGATCTTGTGCTGTCATTCTACTGAGAGGTTGAATCACGACCATCCTTATTGCCCCAGCCATCTCACGCTGTTCATCTCGGTGGTGCTAGGGTTTCGTGCTCACTCTTACTCATCTTCCTACCTTGCCCTAATTCATAAGTATCTCAAGGCATAGGATTTTGTGGTAAGCGTTTCTCTATTTCATTAAATTTATTATATTGAGAATTTCTCTCGGTTTGTGAGAGATATACGTGATCCCGGTTTGTGGGAGTCACGATCAAATCGTTGTATTGGTTGATCTTGTAGTAGTTTCTACAAGAAGTTGTTTAGTGGAACCTTGAATTAGTGGATTCTAACTCAAGTAGCCGGAGGGGATCCAGGTGTCTGGGACGTATGATCACCAGGAACAAGTCGGGGAGACTTGGGTGGATCCGAACCCATTACATCGCTTGTTTGCATTGATATTGTTCTTGTTGTTATTACTTATTCCGCATAGTTGTTTGTGTTTGCACAATAATTAGGAATTAGAATCTTGATTATTTTTAAAGTACTATTCAACCCCCTCTAGTACTTGTGCAGTAACTACCAGGGAATTACACCCCTCTCGAGACCGCCTGCCGTAACCCCGCTCCGCCGCCACATCTCCCCACTGTGAGCTTGCCGCAACTAACCCCTGAAAACCCGAGCACCACCGTGAGCACCCCTCCCTCCTACGACCTCGCCCGCTGTCCCCTCTCACTGACGAACACCATTGACGCCGCCGCTGAGCTGCGCTCCTCGCCGCTCCCCTGCTCTCCGTCCGACAGCATAACCCCCTCTCTATCCTGCCGCCGTGAGCTCCCAGCTACCCGTTGCCACCTCGCCGCTCTCCGTCAGACGCCGCCGTCGCCCTCGCCTCCTTGCTGCGACCCCGACACCGTCGACCACCGGCCCCCACGACGCTGCCACCACCGCCGACGAAACTCCCTCCCGCTCTCTCTCTCTCTCTCTCTCTCTCTCTCGGGGTAAGAAGGCTACGTGGGGTTTTGTTTTAAACGAATAGGTAAATTAATACGTATTTGAATACGTATTTACGAATTTTCTAATATTTATATAATGATATTATTGGATTTAAATTTATAACTAATTCTACATGGCTCAGAAAATTAAGAGAGTGGTCCCATAAAATCAGAAACGTCGAAACGACTAGTTTCATTGCCAAAAGGCAAGTATATTTCTCGCAGTGAATTTTCAAAGGCAAAACTTAAATAGGTTAAACTCCTTTTAAAATTCGTAGCTTGTTATTTTTACGTACACTGACGTATGATAAACATATATATTGAAGTACTACTAAATACAATCATTTTGACATCTTGTTTGAAGAATTCCGACGTACGGTTTGCCCGGAATAAATCTTTGAACATGTGTAGTGAAAATGATTTCTTGTTTTAAATTCCTTTTAAAAATTCGTATCTTGTGATTTTTATGTACACTGACATACGATAAAGATATATGTTGTAGTACTAGTAAATACGATCATTTTGACATCATGTTTAAAGAATTCCGACGTACGGTTTGCTCTAAACAAATCTTCAAACATATGTTTCAAAAATGATTTCTCAATTGTTTTTGGCACTTTAAAATTGCTTAAAAATTATTTAGTGGTCTTGAAAAATAGTTACTAGCTAAAGAAAATATTTTAAGCTAATTTAAACTCATTTGCTTAGTTAAATCATTTCTTACGCGTTCCTTCATCCATTTAAGTAAGTTTTACGTTTTCATTTAACTGTTGAATCAAGTCGCAAAGTCGTGAACTATTGTACGGACTATTGAAACACCAAGACTGAATTGACTGAATGGAAGATGTAACTTTAACAATAATAAAGAATGAAAAATGGAATTTCAACAATACTGAATGGAAGATGGAACTTTAATATATAGAATGGAAGATGGAATTTCAACAATAAATAGATAGTACACGTCCTTTTGACCCGACACGAGACTTGACCTGTAATTGGGGTAGTCTATGATCACAAGTGTCACAGAATGACTGAATGCGCCATACTAAATTACCTCCAACACATTACGGGGGTTAGATCCATGATCGTTGCCACATCGAAACGGTGGGTACAGCCTCGGAGTTGCTCCCGTCGCAGGCTGCATGTTGGTTATCTCTAGTACTCTTGGACTTGGACTTATCACTAGGATAGACTGGTTATTGATTATTGTTCTAACCTCTTTTTCTACAGGTTTCTACAGTGTGATTTTTAAATGCTAAATTGTCACAGGTTACAGATGGCTTTGCAAATTATTATTGAATAATGAAATTGCTGCAGGTTTCAATTGCTGGAAATATTTAAACTGCCATAGCTCTTCCTTATTTATCTTATCACTTGTCTTTTCAGCTTTTAATTTAAATGTCTAATGTTTTGGTTTTGAGATTATCTTGCTGAGTATACCTCACTGACAGACATTTCATTTTGTTGTTTTACGAAATGTCCGTCAGGTACCGACAGTGAGTTCATTGAACTCTTTGCTGCAGGAACCGAGCCAGTGCTCGAAGGCTACGTGGAGTACCTACCTACAGAAGACTAGATCTTTCCCTTCATGAACGCACTTTTATATATTTGAATAATGTAATTGTTGTGCTTGTTGATTGCGGTCATACTAGGCCCGTGTTGTACTTTACTTTCAGACGCTTTGGTATTGTAATAATGTCATCTGTACTATTTCTTATAATCATGCAAGATCCTGCTATCTTATTTCACAGACGCTTAGTGTGTTTAAACCAAGGAGGAGGAAAAGAAAACGAAAAAGTACTCATCCTTGTTTTAAGCACATCGCGGACCCGCTCGCGTCCTCGCTCCCGTTAAAATGGTAAGCCGGGCGTGACAGGTTTTAGTGGTGGCCCATGCAGGTCTTGCTTATGCGAATACCTTAAGAAATGGTTTGGACGACATTGATAACAAAGTATCTAACTAGAATATAATTACCGAACTTACCTTGTGGTTTGTTTTGCAGCATGGCAGGTAGACCCAACACCAGGAACGCCAACGACATCACTGACAACAACATCATGGGTATCATCAGAGAGATGTTGGACATCCAGCATCACATCCTCGAGCGTAAACCTAGAACTGATCACCGAGGAGATGCCGGAGTTAAACAATTCCGTGAGATGCATCCTAAGACGTTCTCTGGAAAGGAAAGTCCATTGGAAGCTGAAGAATGGGCGCGAAGCACTGAAGATAATTTGGGCGTTGCCTGCATCCCCCAGGCAGGATGGGTAGAAATATCCAGGCTCCAACTGACTGATTACGCCCGAACCTGGTGGGACACTGAGGAAAAGCGTATAATGCGGCCTACTGACTGGGCCACATTTCGCGACCGTTTCGACACGAAGTTTTTCCCTAAAGCAGCAAAAAGGGAACTTCAACAACGTTTCGTCAACTTGAAACAAGAATTAATGACTGTTGATAAATACGATGCTGAGTTCTCTATGCTGAGTCGATTCGCTCCTCACATGGTCGAGAATACAGAAGATCATGCCTTCCAGTTTCGCCAAGGTCTGAATTACAATATCAAGCTTCAATGACCTCGGCTGATCTGACCAGCTATGAGAAGATACTGGAGGCTGCCTGCAACCATGAGGCTGTTGACAAACAGTGTAAAGCAGCCCAAGGAAAGCGTCTGATGGAACCACCGAGGAACAATCTCTGACCGATGCAGACTACTACCTTCAAGAGGCCTACTGCTCCCAACAACTACAGGCCTGTTGCTCCAGGCAACAACCAGACCGCTGCTCCTCCAAACAACAATCAAGCTACAATGACATGCTTCCACTGCAACCGACCGGGCCATGTCAAGAAGGACTATCGCCAACTGTTGAACCAATGATTTGCATGTGGATCCTCGGAGCACACCGTTAAAGACTGTCCTCAGCGCATCAACAAACCATTTACTATTGGAGCTCCTGGATCAACATCCCGTGGACCAACCTTACCCCCACAGCAGAGGGTTTTCCAACATGCCCAGCCTAAACGCCAAGCTTTTACCATGACTGCTGAAGAAGCCAAGGTGACTGAACTGGTAATCACAGGTAACATCTAAGACATCCACCCTTACTTTACTAGATGCTCATAGCTTTACTTTAGACTGCTAAGTATACCTTATCATACTCTAGGTATCGTTTTAGTAGCATCTACACCAGCCTTATCCATCTTTGATTCTGAAGCATCACATTGCTTCTTATCACTTAAATTCACTACAACACATTCCATTCCTGTTGACTCCCTTTCTAACCGATGGTACATCAACACCGGGAATTGCGTATTGAAGACTTCCGGTGGCTGTCGATCATATCCTTTGGTGATATGTGGTCGCGATCTCTTCGCTGACTTCATGGTAATCGACATGCCAAACTTTGACGCTATATTCGGAATGGATTGGTTAGGAACTTTTTACGCTACCATCGATTGTCGCAAAAATAAGGTAGTGTTCGAAATTCCCAACCATCCAGTGTTCGAATTTACGAGTAGAAGCCAGTCGCTTGGACTATTCAATTCCGAGCCAAGCCTTTGAAGATGATGATTGCCTCTATGCTTGCTAAACCTGAGAAGCCCAGAGTAGTTCCAGAATTCGACGACGTATTCCTTGAAGAAATTTCAGGATTACCACCCGATCGTGCTCTCGAGTTCACCATTGATCTGATGCCAGATACTCAACCTATCTCCAAAGCTCCTTATCGTATGGCACCGGCAGAATTGGAAGAGCTTCGTACCCAATTGGACGACCTATTGCAGAAAGGATTGATACATCCCAGTGTATCTCCCTGGGGTGCACCAGTCCTATGGTCAAGAAGAAGGATGGCTCAAGAAGGATGTGCGTGGACTACCGAGAGCTGAACAAGGTCACCATGAAGAACAAGTATCCATTGCCGTGCATCGATGACATCTTCGACCAACTTGGTGGATCTCAAGTCTTCTCCAAGCTTGATCTTCGGAGTGGATATCACCAAGTGAAAGTCAAGAAGGACGACATATCCAAGACTGCTTTTCGAACCAAGTATGAACACTACGAATTCGCAGTTATGCCCTTTGACGTAACCAATGCGCCAGCAGTATTCATGAACCTCATAAACCTCATCTTCTATGAGTTCTTGGATAAATTCGTAGTGATCTTTATTGATGACATTCTGGTCTATTCAAAAAGCGAGGAAGATCATGCTGACCACCTGCGGATCGTATTGAAGACTCTGCGCCATCAACGACTATACGCCAAGTTTAGCAAATGTGAATTTTGGCTTGACCGCGTTACCTTTCTTGGGCATGTGGTATCTAGAGATGGTATTTCTGTCGATCCGGAGAAAGTCGCATCTGTTAGAAATTGGCCAACCCCTCGGTCAGTTTCGGACATCCGGAGTTTTCTTGGATTGGCTGGCTACTACCGCTGATTCATCCAGGACTTCTCCAAAATTGTTGAGCCCATGACTCGCCTGACGATGAAGGATGTCAAGTATGTTTGTCCGAGACTTGTGAGCGAGCTTTCGAAGGATTGAAGACAAAGCTAACAACTGCACCAGTTCTGGCTATACCAGACAGAACTGGGGGATTTGAAGTATATTGTGACGCATCTGGCAAGGGTCTCAGATGCGTGTTACATCAACATGGGCATGTTGTGGCGTATGCTTCCAGACAACTGAAGACTCATGAAAAGAACTATCCGACTCATGATCTAGAGTTAGCTGCAGTTATTTTTGCTCTGAAGATCTGGAGACATTTTCTACTGGGCGAGCAAGTGAAGATCTTCACCGATCACAAAAGTTTGAAGTATATCTTCACACAAAAAGGAGTTGAACATGAGACAATGCAGACGGTTGGAGCTCATGGCTGACTACGACATCGACCTCCAATATCATCCTGGAAAGGTTAATGTCGTACCAGACGCGTTAAGCAGGCTACCAACTGTTATGACACTCACGGCTCAGAAGAGACTACAACTAGAGCTGCGAGAGATGGAGATTAAAATCATCCTACCTAGGTTTGAAGCTTCATTGATGAATCTTCAAATTAAGTCTACCATCATCGATCGTATCAAAACCGCTCAAGCTGGAGATGCAAAGTTACGGAAGATCAAGACTCAAGTGGAAGAAAGTCTTCGAACGGATTTTCTTATCCATGAAGACGGATCTTTGAGATATGGCAGCAGAATCTGTGTGCCTTCAGGCGATATCCGAGAAGAGCTGATGAATGAAGCACATAGTTCCCCACACTCCGTTCATCCTGGTGGCACCAAAATGTACAAGGATCTTCGTCTGAATTTTTGGTGGCATGGAATGAAGAGAAGCAATGCTCGAAGCGTCGCCAAATGCCTGGTATGTCAGCAAGTGAATGCTGAACATCATCGCGTCGCAGGATTGCTTCAACCGCTGCCTATTCCCGAGTGGAAGTGGCAACACATCACCATGGACTTCGTCACTGGACTACCTCGGAGTACAAAGCAGAATGATGCCATCTGGGTGATCGTTGATCGATTAACCAAGTCGGCACACTTCATACCATTCCGAGTAGGACAATCGACTGAATTACTCGTGAAGAATTACATGGAGGTAATGATTATTCCTATACCTTATAACTTCTTCCTAGTTTATGTCGTAATATGAGCGATGACTGTACAGGAAATAGTGAGATTGCATGGAGTCCCAGTGAGCATTGTCTCTGATCGAGACACGAGATTCACTTCTCACTTTTGGAAGAGTCTGCAATCAAATCTTGGTACCAATCTGAGCTTCAGCACTGCGTATCATCCGCTGACGGATGTGCAATCAGAGCGCACCATCCAGATACTCGAAGATAGGTTGAGAGCTTGTATGCTTGACTTCAAAGGCTCGTGGGAAGACCACTTGCACTTAGTGGAGTTTTCATACAACAACAGCTACCAAGCAAGTATCGGTTGGCCCCATTTGCAGCACTTTATGGAAGAAAATGTCGTTCTCCATTAAGTTGGGATGACATTGGGGATCGAGAACTTTTGGGTCCGGAGATGATTGTAGAAGCTGTTGATGTGGTGCGTACTATCAGAGACAAACTTCGCATTGCACAAGACCGATACAAATACTGGGCCGATGCGAAGCGTTATCATCTAGAGTTTCAACCCAGGGATCATGTATTTCTGAAGATATCTCCTAACCGGGGAGTGATCAGATTTGGAAGAAGAGGAAAGCTCAGTCCAAGATTTATCGACCTTTTTGATATATTGGAGCGAGTTGGAGAAGTAGCTTACCGCCTGGCTCTGCCACCTTCACTGGAAGGAGTACATGATGTATTCCATGTCTCACAGCTGCGTCGTTAGATCAGTGATCCTACTTATGTAGTTGACCACTCAGAGATCACAATACGACCAGATCTTTCATATGAGCAACAACCATTGCAGATTTTGGATCAATGTCAGAAAACTCTCAGGAATAGCGTAGTCAATCTCGTTAGAGTGATGTGGCGACATGACACACCTGGTGAATCCACCTGGAAACGAGAAGATGAAATGCGCAAGAGATATCCATATTTGTTCACTGAATATTAGTTTCATTGTATCATTATTCTCTATATTTTAGTGTGAGAAATTCCGAGGACGGAATTTTTATAAGGTGGGTAGAATGTGATGACCTGTATTCAGCGATACTCATATTCTACGTATTTTCTTAATTTAAAAATATTTTATAATGGTTGATCAATAGTTTTATATCAAAATAGTTTCTAAATCATTTATAAAAAAATATTTTGTAGAACCAATATAGTTATAGCCTATTTTAAGGTATACGAGTACCATCCTAGATCCCTAAATGATTTTTATAATTATTTAAACTCAATTATTAATGTTACAGCCGTAACAATTATTTTTCTATGTAAACGTTATCAAAATGATTTCAAACTTCTACAGTATCATTCTAAGTTCATTTAGTGCTTCCCACATTAATTTCGTAATTTTCCGAAGTCAAATCAATAGAGAACCTGCAAACCCGCATGCTAAACGTTTTGGACCAAAACTCGTATCTTCATAGCTCAAACTACAAAATAGATCTTGTAGTCACGATCCTCGTGACGATACGAACACGTTGCTATGTTTCGTAATTTTTCGGAGTCGTTTAACTCCAGGGGCAAAATCGTAATTTGGTTGCAAGATTTTACTAATGACCCTTCCCTAATTACTTTTACTTAGCTAAATTACCTAGTTTAATTCCCTAACTGTCGGCAACCTCACACGTTCTAACTAGGAGTTTGGTCTAAGCTTCCTATTGTTAGTCTTAAAGCTAAACTTTGCATTAAATCCTTTGACTAAATAGTTCTTGCACTCTTATTAAACTAATAATCCTAACCCTATATAATCCCCTCCTCTAATCACCCTTCTCCTTCACAAACCGTTCCAAGGCAAACAAGAAAACTCACGCTCTATTTCCCGCCCTCGTCTTCAGTCTCCCCCTCTCCTCACTCTCCGACCCCTCTCACTCACTGACCGGCGCCCTGTTTACGGTTTGGGCGCGGTGTCGTTTTACCGCAAGTGCACGGTTAGTGTAGGGTGCGGGTTTATCAAACTCAGGGAGGTGGATGGCTTGAATGGCTACTAGCTTCGCCTAGGTTGTGTGCTAGCTACGCGGATAATGTGGGTGGAAGTGTAGAAATAAAAGAAAGAAATAAAAAGACAAGAAATGAATCCCCGCTAACACGGGTTAGAACACTCATGACACTTGGCATTTGACTTGACCCAGGGTGAGACATTGCCCCAAAAGGTGGTACCTAGCGTCCATAGGCCCGATATTCCGGTCGATGCCCAGTACGCTAGATCTACCCGGTTTCGGACGGTGGGCATTCCCATGCCCATTAACACCTTCCGCAACCGGGAGCATTAAGGGCACAATGATAACTCCCAACACTTCGTCCAAGCCGTTCCCACGCGCGAGGACTCGATGTCTACGCTAGGGGCGTGCGCTATGGCTAGGGAGTCAACCGCCAAGCTTATTCCCCCTGGCCCAATGGTCAGAGGCGGTCTTTCTCCTGCCAATGACAATGAAACGCCCCCGCGTAACCCTAATGGCCAAATAGGTCGAATGTGATTTCTAGCAGTACATCAAAGCGGATCTTGACTGGACAAGACTCCGGACCCCAATCTCCAACACAACTAGTGTGTTGCCATACGAATTGGACTCAGATTGATAGAAATCCCCATTGACACATTCCATCGAACACATGCCATGCAACCAAGCCAAATGAAACAACCCAAGCATCAATCCTACTCTAACACGTATTAGGGTTCATCAAAACTACTCAATGGTGAAGAACATAAAAACAAGCAACAGAAACGACATACAAACATTCACCATCAAGCAAAATAAACACAATACAAAACAATGGAAAACAAGAGAAAGAAATACTTATCTCGCGTTTGAATCTTTCAATCTGGTACAAGATTTATTGATCAAAAGACCTAATCTAAACTAACCTAAGCCCCCCAGCAAAGGGACCGAAAAAGCCCTAAAAAATAGAAGAGAATCCCCCTTCAGTCGGCCAACCACGTGTATTTATAGTCCCCTTCGAAACCCTAATGGTTCGGGTCCAAAACCGCAGAAAAAATCGCCACCCGTTCGGTTGATGAGTCAACCGATCGGGTGAAAGCTTTGAAGATCTTCAACCGGGCGCTGAGGCGAGCGGGTGGCGTGACCGGGTTGTCGTTTGAGGAATTGCAGCTACAGATGAACCGATCGGGTGAGATGTTACCCGATCGGTTGGAATTCAACTTCAAATGACAGAGAAGACTGTCGGTTCACCCGGTCGACGAAACGGTCGGTTGAGTTCATCGGGTCATCACTTGAAGATTTGCAGCTACAGGTGAACCGATCGGGTGATATTTCACCTGAGCGGTTGGAATTCAGCGCAATTAGGCAGAGAGCTCTATCGGTTCACCCAATCGCTGAACCGATCGGGTGAGCTGCTACTCTTCTTCAGTTGCCGTCCGGGTCGGATACACGTGCATCAACCGATCGAGTGGCTGGTCTACACAATCGGTTGAGGGCTGAGAAATAGCGATCTTCGTCATTTGACCCTCTGGATTGCGCGCGGCTCCTCCCGTTGCTTCGGGAGCTCATGATATCTTCATTATATGTCCCCAAAGCTGGAAATCTCCTGCATTCACACACAAAGACAAAGAAGTAAAAGAAAACTAGAAATCACAAGAAAACGGGTACGGGATGACGGAAAATAACGGAAAAACACAAAGAAGACGTGCGTGAATATATAAAATATATACACACGTCAAAATCCCCCAAGCTGAACCCTTCCTCTCCCTCGAGGAAGGCGAGTGAGAGTAGGAGCTCAGAGGGGGAAAATAGAGAGAGAGAGACAGAAAGATAGAACTCCTAGATTGCCTATCAGAGCCACTAAACCAAACACACCACATGTAAGCAAGCGTGTGACAAAACACGACACTAAACCGAGGAATATGAGTCCAAACAAGTATAGGGTCCACGCGGTGAAGCGCGAGTGAGTGTTGTCGTGCGCTAGCATACGGTGTCACTGTCTACATCGTGAATATAGTTTCATATACACATACCTAAGAGTTGACCCAAATATCGATTCAATTCGAAATAAGCGGTGAATATATAGCTCAAGCATGCATGAGAATAGAGCAAGAACCGAAACATATCATGCGTCAGGGACTCCACAACTAGGGTTAAGGAAATCGCCACACTATAGCCTAGATAATAGCTAAAAAGTTCCTAAGCCAAGTGTTTTCGAAAACGATGGGGGTTGAGACGATATGGAGTAGAACACTCGGTGCAAACTCTCGCCTTCCCTTTATTCTCGGTAGATAGGAAAAATATTCACACTGTAATTTTTTTTGGGTTTTGGGTATTTGTATTTTTTTGGCTTTTTGGCTATACATATTTTTTTCTTTTCTCTTTTCTTTTCTTTTTTGGGTTTTTCTTTTCTCTTTTTTTGGATTTTTTGGATATTGGGATATATACATGCATACTCTCCCAAGTGGGAGAACGGTACACGACAAGGGGATTTGCACCAAGTAAAATAAAAAGGAAATCGGAATCTAAACACTTGGGCAAAGAAAATATTTCTCGCAAATTAGAGTCTGGGCTAAATGGGTTATCCTAGTCCTTAATTGTGGAATCCCGACACATGCGAAATGAAGTATACGATATATATAGCATGCATATAGAAGCAGACAGTAGGAGCAAATACCGCATATTCAAATCGAAGCATGATAATCTAGGGGTCAACCAAGGATATGTATATAAATCAATATCACAAAGTAGAAGCACACCACCTAGCTAGTCACGACTCATGACTCACATAAAAGCAAAGTGAACCCACGAAGCACGAAATGCAATAGGACTCGGCTTCCTAGGGTTAGTGAATGTGATCATCGTAGCTATGCTATGTGTGTGTGTGTGTGTGTGTGTGTGTGTGTGTGTGTGTGTGTGTGTGTGTGTGTGTGTGTGTGTCAGTGGCAATTCATCATATAGGGTTATCTCTAGGAGAGAGAGAACAAAAGACGAGAAGAAAAAGAAAAACACGATGGAAAACGACTCAAAAACGAAGAAAAATGACAGAAATGACGCACGAAGTGCGACTCCCCCAAGCTGAAACTTGCATTGCCCTCAATGCAATGAGAGTAAATACGGGATGGCAATGAAAATGGGGGGTTGCGCACCGACACAAAAAGTGAAAAACATGAAAAACACATGAATGAAACTAAAAAAATAAAGAAAAAGAAATACTCAAATAAAAGATATAAAACACAACAAAATAATACATAGACATAGACACACAACGACACACGAAAACATGCACACAAATCGATTTCCCCCAAGCTGAACACGACAATGCTAGCAAAATGATATGATCAATGTGATGCAGAAATATGCTAGGGGAAAATCGGAAAAGAAAAGAAAGAAATCAAAATGCAGGAGAGACGGTGTGCTCATTCTCCTCGGAAGAGGATGTGGGGTGTGGGCGGTAGAAGTGATAGAAGGGCACGACATGATGGGTTATTATGATGCAAAAGCAAATCCTAGATACGCTTCCCTCGCTAATGAGAGGAGACGAGATTATTCTAATCTAAACTAGAAAGCGGTAAATTTTTACACTACTGGATTAGGATACACCTGAGCATAGGAGGATCCAAGATCTGGAGTGGGGCAGGTAGCTGCTCTAACTGGTCCTTCTGTGGCTCCGCCAGAAGCACTGTGCCACGAGTGCCAATGGACCCAAGCAATGCACCTCCAAGCATCCCTCGTAGGTGTCCACCTGTGACATGCAAAGGACGATGTGCATTAATCCATGGAAAGAAATTATTTCCCAAAATAAATGTATCCCAGAGATAATCGTCAACATAAGATGGAAAAATAATAAAAGGGTGACGAATACTCCCTGAGAATGGGTCGCTATCCTCTGTACTAGCGACGACCAAATCCTCGCTATCCATGAGAAGTGGCTCTCCAAGTGGTGACACACCGCAGCATACCTCAAGGGAAGTAGATCATGTGTCCTGCGAGAGATATGGTGTGTCAAATATATATGAGTCCAAAGAAATAGGAAGTGAAAAGTGAGACTCAAAAGTGGAGTGAGAGTGAGTATGAAAATCTCCCTGAATAGGGGCAATATGCTCAAGTAGATGCTCATCCGCAGAAGAAGTGGAGAGCGACGGTAGAGGTAGATGTGACTCGGGCTCCATGAAGTGGACCATTGTATCCAAACCCTCATGCACATTCTCCTCGACGATATGCTCATACTCCACCATCTGACCGATGTCCTGAATGACATCCTCATGGTTGACCACAGACCAAGGAGAAAGCTGCGACAGAGACGGCTGTGGAGGTGGATGTAGAGCAGACCGCTCATATCTGGTCGTGGTGTCCTCGTCCTCACACACATTCTCCTCGCCGATATGCACAATCTCTGTAAACTCCTCAGTGCTCTCATAGGACTCATGTGGGATATCCAAATCAAGACAAGAATTCTCTCAATAATATCATTATATAAATATTAGAAAATTTGTAAATACGTATTCAAATATGTACTAATTTACGTATTCGTTTAAAACAAAACCCCACGTAGCCTTCTTACCCCGAGAGAGAGAGAGAGAGAGAGAGAGAGAGAGAGAGAGAGAGAGAGAGAGAGAGAGAGAGAGAGAGCGGGAGGCAGTTTCGCCGGCGACGGTGGCGACGTCGTGGGGCCGGTGGTCGACGGTGTCGGGGTCACAGCGAGGCGACGAGGCGATGGTTGTGTCTGACGGAGAGTGGCGAGGCGGCGGCGGGTAGCTGGGAGCTCACGGCGGTGGGAGAGAGGGGGGCTGTGCTGTTGGACGGAGAGCGGGGGAGCGGCGATGAGCGTAGCTCGGCGGCGGCGTCGAGGGTGTTCGTCGGTGAGAGGGGATATCGGGCGAGGTCGTAGGAGGGAGGGGTGCTCACGGCGACGCTCGGGGTTTCGGGGGTTCGCTACGGCAAGCTCGCCATGGGGAGATGCTGCGACGGAGCAGAGTTGCGGTGGGCGGTCGTCGAGAGGGGTGCGTGAGTGATGATCGCACCCGGGCGTACACCCTAAAGAGCGACCGTGTAGTTTTACCGCAAGCGCACGGTGTAGCGACGAGCGGGTATCGAACACAGGGAGGACGTATGACAGTGCCTTCTCCGAACAACCTGGCTATAGGGACAGAAGAGTAGGAAAGTGCCTTTCGGCGATGTTGTCACAATCGTCAAATAATGTAAAGAGATATAAAATCAAATAAAGACTCCTAGGGAATAGGGAATCCCCGCTACTCACCGTATCTCGTCAAGGTGATTCATCGGTATCACAATTGCTAGGGTAGTATTTCAGGTGAACTAGTTGCAACTGAATGTAAAACCTAGCTCACGCTCTCGCGCTGTTGCCGGTCTATAGCGGAATCTAGGTTCGGGTCCAATCTCTTGCAAACCCTAGCCTAGGCAAGCTAGCATTAGGATCAACATCATTGTTCAATCGCATCCCGAGCCCACTCTCGTGCAAACTCGGGCCACGACCTAGGTTGGGGTAGTTCCTACCCGTCCAATCTCTTGTAAACGGGTATCGGTATAGAATTGCAACTGAGGATCCTAGTATCGGCCCAATCTCTTGCAAACCGATACTTCGGAAACTCAATTTCAACCCAATTCGGATTTCTAGGGTTTCCTATCGAATTGGGATCCAATCTCTTGCAAATCCCAATCGGTATGAACACCTAGCTATCCGTGTTATATCAATCCCAAACTAACCCTAATAGCAATTCTAGCAATAGTTCTACCAAATCATCACAAATCGGAAATTGGGCTCGTAGGGTTCATCCCTACGCCCTAAGACGTTAAGACTACTCACAAATCATATTAATAATGAAAGAATAATCAGTAGAAATAGCAATGGAATTCATAGCAATAATCAAAATAACAATAAAAATAGGATTTTTAATAGGGAGGGAGACAAACCAATGTAGCTTTCCAAGAATCCAACAAAATAACACTTTTCTCTCCTCTCCAATCACAAGAATAAAACTCTAAAAAGTCTAATCTAAAAAGGCTGTCAAAAGTAATCAAAAAGCTCTCTAAACTAGGTTAGAATCTGGGGTTAAATACCCCCCAAAACTGCCCAAAAATTCGTGACCAAACTGCCCCTGCGTAGCTCCAAAATCGTGATTTCCGCTACAGGCAGCGCTGCTCACTCGGCCGAGTGACAGGAGTCGCTCGGCCGAGTGAGAGACCCTGAGAATTTCCAGTAAGTCTGGGGTCTTGGGGGTCTTCACTTCGGGGGTCACTCGGCCGAGTGAGTTGTCGTCACTCGGTCGATAGGCTTATCTTCACTCGGGCGGTCGGCAATTACCACTCGGCCGAGTCGGGCTTCTGCTGCTCAGACTGACGAAAAACAGTAAGTTGGCTCTTTTTGAGGGGCGTCGTCTGAGTGCCACTCGGGCGGACGGGATACGTCACTCGGCCGAGGCGGCTTCTGATGCTCGGCCGAGTGCACACTTGGAGCGTGTCCGAACTGACCGGCCGAGCGGGGTCTCGCTGGTCGGCCGAGTGACTCCTTCACTCGGCCGAGTGAGACACTGAAAATGCCCATTCTGAGTGTTTTTGCCTCCTCGTCGCTCCTACGACGTTCTTTCTTCTTCCGCTCCTCTCCAATCTCAAAATACCCCTCGGGGAAGTCGTCGGTGACACTCCGGAGTAGGTGTATCTCGGAATCACTCCAAATCGCTCCAAATCTCCTGAAATACGACAAAAACAACAAATCGTGAAAAGTATCGCAATATCGTCGATAAATCGTGAAAAACATGATTTGAGCGATCTAAATGGCATGCAAACATGCGGAAAAAGGTGTAAAATACGGAGTGATCAAAATCCCCCAAACTTACCTCTTACTCGTCCTCGAGGAAGATAAGTAAAAGGCGAACCCGGTGAATTTAGAAAATGAAAACGATGGAAAAAAAAACGAAAACGAAAAACGAAGAAGAAAGAAGAAAGAGAAGAGGGAAGCTGCTAGATCATTTTTCTCAGGATGTGGGTTTTGCTTACTCATATAGCATGCACCGAATGTAAGACACATGTCAAAGGCTTTTATTTCGATATCATAGTATAATGGTGCAAATAGAGATAGAAAACCCAAGAATATTGATATAGCATGAAAAACGGAATAATTCTAAAATTAACATTGTCTGAATCATCTAAAGCGGTATACAATATCGCAGATCACACACTTTTCAATTGAATGCTTTCTATGAGGAGTATAAGAATATCACGCAATAGAATAGAAAGAATAGAAAAGCGTGGATTTCATGAAATGAGTGCTAGGCATAGATTTCTGGATTTCGTGAAGCTAAAACAATCTCACCGAGTATAGAATATTACTTAGCCTAGGTTGTCATGCACCGTCAGGTAGTCACTCTCTCACACATCATTGGATTCTCTCCCCCAAGCTTATCTATAAGCGTGGTGGCATATACAAAACTGTATTTACATTCCCCATTTCTTTTGAAGCTCCAAATGCAAAAGAAAATAAAAATAAAAACAAAAAGAGGGAAGAAAGAGAGAGTATATGAGATGGGATCGTTTATTGAGTTACTTTTCTCTTTTCTTTTCTTTTTCTCAAATCTTTTTCTTTTCTTTTCTTTTCTCCTTTTTTTTTCTTTTTTTTCTTTTTTATAGCATATATACACAAATGATCCCAAATCAAAAAGAGAAAAGGATATACAAGAATTTTCTTTTTTCTTTTTTTGGCTTTGGGAAGTTTGGAGCTAGGATATTAATAACGGGGGAAATGCCAAATACTAGAGTCGCTAATTGGAGATTCACCAATGATTTTAAAATAGAGAATTAATGTTCAAGATATGTGGAGAAAGAAATAAATATGTCTCTCAGTTCACTCTATAGGACGTGCATAACAACTTCAGCAGGGTAATTTAATCTACTCGGTTTCGATCACAAAAAAGCAAACTAATCCAGATTTATCATAGCTAACATCATTCAATCATCCTGAAGTGAAGTGTACAAGTCATGCAAATAGAAGTGATATAGGAAAAGAAAACGGTACTCCAGATATAAGTATTCAATGCGTGAATCTTGGTGTGTTTTCTGCGATAGCATACATATGAATATTCAGACTCAGCTAATAATAAAATTTCATCCATTTTCATGCGGAAAAAGTGTGGGTTACTATCTCTAGATGCAAGACAAATCACAGCATATGATGTCAGAAATAAAAGCTAAGACATGACAAATATAGCATGCATATAGAGAAAGCTAACTCCACGTCATCATCATCACAGAAAAATCATCTCTAGCATGAGATGAAAGAAGTAAAGATAAAAAGGGAAAATAAAACTAATTACAATGCAGCACACGAAGAAAATAAGAAAAACGTGATGCATGGTAAAAAAGGGAAAAAGTGATGAAAATGAGTGCAAATGCGGAAAATGGCGTGAAAAAAAAACTGAAAATAAAGGTGGTAAATCGAAAAGAACGTGAGAACTCACTCCCCCAAGCTAAAGTGCACAGTGTCCTCAATGTGCGAAGTGTGGCACACCGAGAGACGTGTAATGTGTGGGGAAGGTGAGGATGCATGCATGATGAAAAAGAAATAAAAATAACAAAATGAAAATATGATGCGGACATGATGCATGTAGATATAAGAGTGAATCAGATATAAGAGTGTCACACCATAAAAAATCTCTCCCTCTCTCCCAAAAATGATATAGAAAGATATGATCAAAATGTGGACCCAAAACAGTGAGGGGAGGGGGGGGGGGTGGGCAAAAATCATCAGGACCGAGCAGAGACGGGCATCAAGACGGCAAAAAAGATTAATGGCATCAAAGGTGCCTAAGAGGGTGGTGCTGCGCCGTCTCCGTCCTGAGGCGGAGGTGGAGGTGGTGGGTGCTGGGGAACAGTCTGCTGGGTAGGTGTAGGAGTGGGGGTGGGTACCTGCTGGGTGGGTGTGGGTAGGGTCGGTACGCGAGGAAGCCGATCGAGAATCTGAGTGAGGCAATAGTGAATGCCCGGAAGTAGGTCGAAGCGGCTGGCCATAATGGTGACGGTGGCAGACATGGTCCTGAGGTCACCTCTGAGGCCACTCACCGCCCCCTCGAGAGCACGAATGCTCTGAAGTACAGTGTCGGGGGGAGGTGGTGCAGAGGGACGCACCTGTCTGTGCTGTGCAGGACGGGGCTGTCGGACTCGGGTGGTGTAGTGGATGGGCTCAGCAGGCATGTAGAGGAAGGGTGCTGTGCTCACAAGTGGGGGCCTAGCCTCAGGGCGAGGCTGGGGCGCAGGCTGGTGTGAGGTGGAAGCAGCAGCAGCGGAAGTGGAGTATAAAAGTGGCGACGAGGCGGCCAGAGAGGTCAGTGACACAGACGTGGGAACAGACGTCACGACGCTCTCAGATAGTACGGCTGCGGTGGAGACAGAGGTGACAACCGCTGGGGAGGCAGTGTGGGGTCCAAAAGGTGAAATCCCAGCGGAGATCATACTGGCCATGGTATCCACGACGGCATCGAAAGAAGGCTCTCTGCTCTCAACAAAAGTAGGTGGGTGCTCGGGTAGTGCGGAGCAAAGGGGCTCAACGGACAGAGGGCCAGCTGTGGTGGGAGTGGTGGTAGTGGAGGTGGTCTCAGCGAGTGTACTCTGGACACCGGCAGAAGTGTGGACAGAGGTGTCGGGAGCAGCAGAAATATCAGGCTGCTGAGGGGACACGGGGTCAACGGGTGCAGCGTGTGCAGCGTGGGCCTGCTCAGCCTGCTCAGCCTCCTCGGCCTTAAGCACGTAGGCGGCAGGGATCAGGAGATCCATCGCCGGAAGCCAGTCCACCTGTGCTGGTGCTATCTGTGTCCGAGCTGGGCTCGGAAGGATCATGTAATCAGCATCATAGGGACCGTGCAACCAAACCCAGTGCCTCTGGCCGTGCGGACGAAGCATCTTCATCCGGGCCATGACGTCTATGGACAGTGAAGTGGGGCCCGGGGCTCGTCGCAGGTCAGCCGGAAGGTCCTCGCCGGTCATCAGGGCGAGCAGGGTGATCAGACCGCCGCAACATATCGGTGAGCGAGCGCCCACCGATACGATGATGTGGTCCAAAAACCAGCTCGCGATATCAATCACGATGACGGGGACCACTCTCCCTAGCTAGAACTCTGGGACGCGTCATCGCATAGAGCATATAAAGCTCTGGCGTGGACATCGTCCCAGGCTTATACCTCGCCAAAAAGGTAGTCTCCATAAGGCGCTGAGCTATGCGGAGGCAGGGGTGGACGATGGCTGAGGCCTTGGCCCTACTAGGGTCAAAGGCAGCTGGTAAACCCGTGATCCGGGCCCAGAAAGCGTGGGAATCGAAGGAAGGTGGGGGAATGTGAGTGGGTGCGTAACCACGGTCGGCCCCGGGGATATCGGGCCACGAAAAGAATGCTCTCATCATACCGAGAGTGACCTGGCACTCCCGGTCTATAAACCTGAACGAGCATCCCTCGTCGGTCCGGGCAATAGAACTAAGCACCTCAAGCGTCGGACGGATGAAGGTGTCCGCCGACACTTGGAAAAAATCTCGCCAGCCCACGTTGTCATACAACGTGAGCATCCCCTTAAGTACCCCCAGGCGTCCTAGGTCTGCAAGGTGTGCGAACTTGGAGGGTACAATCTAGCGCTGGGAAATGCGCTCAAAAACAACGCGGTGTGCGTCGTCCCGGAACGTAATCCCCAGCGGCCCGACAAGTGGAGCCGGTGGTGGCAGTGGGTCGGCAGGGAGTGGCTGAGCGGGGTGAACGGGGTCTGCAGACAGTGGCTGTGCGGGGTGAACGGGGTCTGCAGGCAATGGCTGTGCAGGGTGAGGTGGTGTAGGCGGAGGAGAGTCCTCCATCTCGTGGGAGGGGCCGGGCTCATCCGGCCGCTTCCGCTTGGCGGAAGCTCTCCTGGAGCATGGCCGTGTCCGGGGTGGCATGTGGCCCCCGGGTGCTCACCAAAAACGAAATAAATGCGGCGTGCAAAAATGAGTGGAACGAATATACCAGAACACGCCGCGAGAGCATAATGGTGGATGCGTGCGAAGACGCCGCCTCTACGAAGCCAAAAACGCTCCCCGGAAGCTCCCCTAGGCTCCCCTAAGCTCCCCAATATACCCTGCACATCAAACGAAGATATCAGCGAGTAATATTCAAAATGTATGGGGGGTTAGGGGTATAATAGATAGATTTTGAAGTTGATTTAGGCTAGGGGCTCGATTAGCACATGGATCGTCAAAAAATAGGAGAAAAATAGAGAAATGGGCGAAATAGGGCATACCGGAGCTCGGCCGGCGGCAAGTGAGTCGCCGGCGACTCGGGCGGTGCGGAGGGGTCGTCGGCCGATGGTGGTCGGCCGAGCGCGGTGGCGGGCAAGGCGGTCGGGCGAGTGGGGGGGGGTCGCAGCGGTCGTAGGAGCGATCGGGCTCGGGCTCGGGCGAGAATTCGATAAATAACGCTTCGAATTCCGCGCCGAGCCCGCAACAACTTATATAAGAAAAAGTTACGACTCGGCCGAGTGACTAAGTCGCTCGACCGAGTGAACGTAACGGAAATATTTTTTGAAAATTCCTCACCGCTTACGACTCGGCCGAGTGGCCTTGCCACCCTCGGCCGAGTGGAAAAAGTCCATTCGGCCGAGTGGCTCAAGCTACTCGGCAATACTCGCCCAAGGAGTGTATCAGTTTCACTCGGCCGAGTGAAGATTTATACTCGGCCGAGTGGCAATTATACTGAAATCAAGAAAAGAAACAGAGAGTTGGGTACAGTAAACTTCCCTCGTTCGTGTGCCGCTCGGGCGGACGAGTTTATGTGCTCGGCCGAGTGACTAGTATTCTCGGCCGAGTGAATCCTGTTTTCTGCTGTTTGGCTTCGTTTGGGCTCTAATCTCTGTTTTTCTTCCTCCAGTCGATTTCATCCTCCTCCTAAGCATCGAGCGCATTCCTGGAGCGCTCCTCGTCGCCTTGTTCATCCTCCTAATGATAGGTACCCCGTTCTCCTCTCATGTCAAAGAAAAATAGGACCCATTATCACGAAATTTTTAGGCAAATGACTCAAAACACTAATAATTTCTAAAACAAAAATAAAGGAAAAAGTAAAAATAAAGCGATAACCGTCGGGTTGCCTCCCGACAAGCGCTCGTTTAAGGTCTTGAGCTCGACCCCCTTTGATTTTCAATTTAATGCGGGATATTGGGTGCATATGAGATGCACCCGTCGAATTTATTTGGAAGAGCGCTCGGATTTGGATGTTGTGGCGGCGTGTTCTTCCTCAGTGCTCCTTCGCCTCGGGTAGTGTTGGGGGGTGGCTCCCCCAAGCTAGTGCTTGCTCCAGGCCTCGGCTTCACCGGTGACACCGATTTCCGTATCGGCGGAGCTTTCTTTGGAATCTTCATCTTTGAGAGCTTGCAGAGCTCTCGTATTCTCGCGACATCTGCGTCGCCTTCATCAATTTCCATGGAGGGGTCGGGGGAATGCTCCATCTTTTCTTCTTGGCCCAAGTCCGGCCCTTCCTCAAAGTCTTCCTCGAATATTGTGCCAATGGAATGGGGGATCGCCTCCTCAATAACCTCGTCAAGGAGGTCCATATAGTCCAGCTCCTCATGATAAGGCATGTGTTTCATTGCCTTGGGAATATTAAGCTCCACCTCGATGTTGCCGACGTTCAATGTTAGAGTCCCTTCTCGTACGTCGACAATGACACCGGCGGTGGCGAGGAACGGGCGTCCAAGTATTGGCGACGTATCTCCCTCCTCCTTGACATCCATGATCACGAAGTCGCATGGCAAACATATGCCCCCCCGGGACTTGTAACGGGATGTCCTCTGCGATCCCTATCGGCCTTGTGATCCGACCATCGGCTAGTTGTATCCGCATGTCGGTAGGCTTCAATTCTGTGCAGGTGTTTAGTCTTAGGAACATAGAGAGAGTCATGAGGCTAACACTAGCCCCTAAGTCCACTAACGCCTTTTGTAGAGGGACACCGCCTAAGGTGCAAGGAATTCGAAAACTCCCCGGGTCTTTGAATTTGGCGGGCTCCTTCTCTCTCTTGGTGAACCAAGTCCCCTCCTCAGTGAGCATTATTTTCTCCTTCCTCTTTCTTCCCGTTATCAAATCCTTTAAGAACTTGGCGTATGTCGGGATCTCCACGATAGCGTCGAGGAAGGGGATATTGAGGCTTACCCCCCTCAAATACTCGAGAAACTTGGCTAGTCGCTTCTCCATCTTTGCTCTAGCAAGCCTCTGAGGGAATGGGATCGGTGGCATGAAACGCCTCTCTTCAATCAGCTGCTCCGCTCTTGACTTTTCTTCCCCTTGCGGCCCTTTTTCTCTCTCAACTTCAATGACCGGTTCACTTGGCTCTACTCTCTCCACCACGGGCTCCTCGGCAGGGATCATGACGGGGGTGGTGTCCTTCCCGCCTCTCGTAGTAACTGCAACCACGGCGTTGATATGCCCGGTGGTGCCCCGTGGATTTTGCTCGGGTTGAGCCGGCAACTGTTGACTATTTCGATTTAGCAACGCAAGTTGCTCCGAGATTTGGCCTACAACGGTTGCAAGGGAATCTTGGCTCGCCTTCAAGGAAGCATTAGTCTTCTTCTGCTCGACCATAAACTCCTCCACTCTAGCTTCAAAGTCGGAACGTTGTTGATCTTGTGGAGGGTTTGGATTTCTCCACCCTTGATTGTATCCGGGCGGCCTATAGGGCCCCACTTGTTGCTTTGGAGGGAAATTTTGTTGCGGAGGCCCCCTCGGTGGATAATGTTGTTGTTGTTGTGGTGGTGGTCGAGCTTGGTACGGTGGTTGTTCCGGGGGGGTTCAATGCTCCATCATTGTTTGCATAGGAGAAACTGGGATGGTTTCTAGCGGCCGGATTGGCCCAATATCCTTGGTTCCCCGTGACGTATTGAACTTGCTCCAAAGATCCCTCTCCTTGTTCTCCTCCCAAATACATAGCTTGGGATTGGTCTTGCCAATCGCACATTTGACTTGTTGGTGTGGATGTGGAAGGGGCTCCTTGGGGCTCCGTGATATATTTCTCCAGTCTCTCCACCACCTTGTGGAGAGAATCGAACTTGTTGGTCAGCTCCGCCACGGCCTTGGCCTCGTAGATGCTAGATGGCTTCAAGGAGGACGAAGAGTGTCCTCGCTCATCACCCCATTGTTGATTGTTCGAGGCCATCTCCTCAATTAAGGCCGTAGCTTCGTCGGGAGTCTTCGATAGGATGGCCCCATTTGCCGCGGCATCAATAATCTGCTTGGTCCCCGGTTGGAGACCATTGTAGAAGCTATGGACGAGCTCCCAATCTTCGATGCTATGGTGGGGGCACTGATGCTGCAGGTCTTTGAAGCGCTCCCATGCCTCGTAGAGTGTCTCTTGAGGTCCTTGCTTGAAGGACATGAGAGCACTCCTAATATTAACCGTCTTGGAGGGCGGATAGAACTTGTCAATAAACGCACTCGCCAACTCGTCCCATGTGGTAAAGACTCCTTCAGCTTGCATCCTCAACCAATAAAGAGCTTTATCCTTTAGTGTGAAGGGGAAGAGGCGCAGTCTGATGGCATCTAGGGTGACGTCCGGCATCTGGAAGGTGGCACACTTTGATAGGAAGAGCTGGATGTGGTAGTGGGGATTTTCATGGGCGTTCCCATGAAATGGATCCTGCTGCATCAGAACCACAAGTCCGGTCTTCAACTCAAAATTCTTGTCGGCCGCCAACTCCGGCATGGCTATGGACGAGGTTGTGGAGGAAATCTTAGGCCGGTGCCTATCTCGAATGAAAATAATCCTCGCCATTCTTGCCGCTAACTCTTCAGGCGTCTCCCGAATGTTCATAAACCTCCCTTCCGTATCGGGTCTCCTCTCCGCCCTGATTCTCCGCAATGTACGCTCGATCTCAGGATCAAACAATATATCGATGGGGTCCGCTGTGGATCTCGTGTACATGCACGGGAAACAAAGTTTCAAAGAAGTGATTAGCACAATGGAAGGGTTATATAAAAATAAAGAAATAAAACAAAAAGAAAGAAATAGCTAGGTGGTAGGATCAAACACAATCGCCTCCCCGGCAACGGCGCCAAAAACTTGATCGTGCCCGGGCGTACACCCTAAAGAGCGACCGTGTAGTTTTACCGCTAGCGCACGGTGTAGTGGCGAGTAGGTATCGAACACAGGGAGGACGTATGACAGTGCCTTCTCCGAACAACCTGGCTATAGGGACAGAAGAGTAGGAAAGTGCCTTTCGGCGATGTTGTCACAATCGTCAAATAATGTAAAGAGATATAAAATCAAATAAAGACTCCTAGGGAATAGGGAATCCCCGCTACTCACCGTATCTCGTCAAGGTGATTCATCGGTATCACAATTGCTGGGGTAGTATTTCAGGTGAACTAGTTGCAACTGAATGTAAAACCTAGCTCACGCTCTCGCGTTGTTGCCGGTCTATAGCGAACCTAGGTTCGAGTCCAATCTCTTGCAAACCCTAGCCTAGGCAAGCTAGCATTAGGATCAACATCATTGTTCAATCGCATCCCGAGCCCACTCTCGTGCAAACTCGGGCCACGACCTAGGTTGGGGTAGTTCCTACCCGTCCAATCTCTTGCAAACGGGTATCGGTATAGAATTGCAACAGAGGATCCTAGTATCGGCCCAATCTCTTGCAAACCGATACTTCAGAAACTCAATTTCAACCCAATTCGGATTTCTAGGGTTTCCTATCGAATTGGGATCCAATTTCTTGCAAATCCCAATCGGTATGAACACCTAGCTATCCGTGTTATATCAATCCCAAACTAACCCTAATAGCAATTCTAGCAATAGTTCTACCAAATCATCACAAATCGGAAATTGGGCTCGTAGGGTTCATCCCCACGCCCTAAGACGTTAAGACTACTCACAAATCATATTGCTAATGAAAGAATAATCAGTAGAAATAGCAATGGAATTCATAGCAATAATCAAAATAACAATAAAAATAGGATTTTTAATAGGGAGGGAGACAAACCAATGTAGCTTTCCAAGAATCCAACAAAATAACACTTTTCTCTCCTCTCCAATCACAAGAATAAAACTCTAAAAAGTCTAATCTAAAAAGGCTGCCAAAAGTAATCAAAAAGCTCTCTAAACTAGGTTAGAATCTGGGGTTAAATACCCCCCAAAACTGCCCAAAAATTCGTGACCAAACTGCCCCTGCGTAGCTCCAAAATCGTGATTTCCGCTACAGGCAGCGCTGCTCACTCGGCCGAGTGACAGGAGTCGCTCGGCCGAGTGAGAGACCCTGAGAATTTCCAGTAAGTCTGGGGTCTTGGGGGTCTTCACTTCGTGGGTCACTCGGCCGAGTGAGTTGTCGTCACTCGGCCGATGGGCTTATCTTCACTCGGGCGGTCGGCAATTGCCACTCGGCCGAGTCGGGCTTCTGCTGCTCAGACTGACGAAAAACAGTAAGTTGGCTCTTTTTGAGGGGCGTCGTCTGAGTGCCACTCGAGCGGACGGGATACGTCACTCGGCCGAGACGGCTTCTGATGCTCGGCCGAGTGCACACTTGGAGCGTGTCCGAACTGACCGGCCGAGCGGGGTCTCGCTGGTCGGCCGAGTGACTCCTTCACTCGGTCGAGTGAGACACTGAAAATGCCCATTCTGAGTGTTTTTGCCTCCTCGTCGCTCCTACGACGTTCTTTCTTCTTCCGCTCCTCTCCAATCTCAAAATACCCCTCAGGGAAGTCGTCGGTGACACTCCGGAGTAGGTGTATCTCAGAATCACTCCAAATCGCTCCAAATCTCCTGAAATACGACAAAAACAACAAATCGTGAAAAGTATCGCAATATCGTCGATAAATCGTGAAAAACATGATTTGAGCGATCTAAATGGCATGCAAACATGCGGAAAAAGGTGTAAAATACGGAGTGATCAAGTGACGTGTGTATATATTTTATATATTCACGCATGTTTTCTTTGTGTTTTTCCATTATTTTCCGCCGTCCCGTACCCGTTTTCTTGTGATTTCTAGTTTTCTTTCACTTCTTTGTATTTTTTTGTCAATGCAGGAGATTTCCAGCATTGGGGACATATAATGAAGATATCATGAGCCCCCGGAGCAACGGGAGGAGCTGCGCGCGATCCAGAGGGTCAAATGACGAAGATCGCTATTTCTCAGGCCTCAACCGATCGTGTGGACCAGCCACTCGATCGGTTGATGCACGTGTATCTGACCCGGACGGAAACTGAAGAAGAGTAGCAGCTCACCTGATCGGTTCAGCGATCGGGTGAACCGACAGAGCTCTCTGCCTAATCGCGCTGACTTCCAACCGCTCGGGTGAAATATCACCCGATCGGTTCACCTGTAGCTGCAAATCTTCAAGTGATGACCCGGTGAACTCAACCGACCGTTTCGTCGACTGGGTGAACCGACAGTTTCTCTGTCATTTGAAGTTGAATTCCAACCGATCGGGTAACATCTCACCCGATCGGTTCATCTGTAGCCGCAATTCCTCAAACGACGACCCGGTCACGCCACCCGCTCGCCTCAGCGCCCGGTTGAAGATCTTCAAAGGTTTCACTCGATCGGTTGACTCATCAACAGATCGGGTGGCGATTTTTTCAGCGGTTTTGGACCCGAACCATTAGGGTTTCGAAGGGGACTATAAATACACGAGGTTGGCTGACTGAAGGGGGATTCTCTTCTATTTTTAGGGCTTTTTCGGTCCCTTTGCTGGGGGGCTTAGGTTAGTTACGATTAGGTCTTTTGATCAATAAATCTTGTACCGGATTTAAAGATTCCAACGCGAGATAAGTATTTCTTTCTCTTGTTTTCCATTGTTTTGTATTGTGTTTATTTTGCTTGATGGTGAACGTTTGTATGTCGTTTTTGTTGCTTGTTTTTATGTTCTTCACCATTGAGTAGTTTTGATGAACCCTAATACGGGTTAGAGTAGGATTGACGCTTGGGTTGTTTCATTTGGCTTGGTTGCATGACATGTGTTCGATGGAATGTGTCAATGGGGATTTCTAGCAATCTGAGTCCAATTCGTAGGGCAACACACTAGTTATGTTGGGGATTGGGGTCCGGAGTCTTGTCCAGTCAAGATCCTCTTTGATGTATTGCTAGAAATCACATTCGACCTATTTGGCCATTAGGGTTACGCGGGGGCATTTCATTGTCATTGGCGGGAGAAAGACCGCCTCTGACCATCGGGCCAAGGGGGAAAATGCTTGGCGGTTGACTCCCTAGCCATAGCTCACGCCCCTAGCGTAGACATCGAGTCCTCGCGCGTGGGAACGGCTTGGACGAAGTGTTGGGAGTTATCATTGTGCCCTTAATGCTCCCGGTTGCGGAAGGTGTTAATGGACATGGGAATGCCCACCGTCCAAAACCGGGTAGAACTAGCGTACTGGGCATCGACCGGAATATCGGGCCCATGGACGCTAGGTACCACGTTTTGGGGCAATGTCTCACCCTGGGTCAAGTCAAATACCAAGTGTCATGAGTGTTCTGACCTGTGTTAGCGGGGATTCATTTCTTTTATTTCTACTCTTCCACCCACATTATCCGCGTAGCTAGCACACAACCTAGGCGAAGCTAGTAGCCATTCAAGCCATCCACCTCCCTGAGTTCGATAAACCCGCACCCTACACTAACCGTGCACTTGCGGTAAAACGACACCGCGCCCAAACCGTAAACGGGGCGCCGGTCAAGTTTTTGGCGCCGTTGTCGGGGAGGCATTCGGTTTGATATTAGCTTAGCTTTGGTTCATTAGACTACGCAAAAAAATATAATAACCAAGAAATTTTTCCCCCACCATTATATTATCTTTTTGTTATTGTCTTGTACTATTGACGCTCCTCTATAGTTTTCTTATTTTTGTTGTCCAGGTATCTTTGGTGTAAACATGTGGAGATCAAATTTCGATGCTCAGATGGGAGGATACGATCCTTATTCATTTGTGGTTTGTGAGACTTGTGGGATGGCGGGGCATGTGTGTTATGATTGCCCATTTACGCTTGAGAGCCTCCCCCTACACCAAGGCCAAACATTTTCCCACAACCTTAGCCCAAACACCTCCCATCCATTTCCTCAACCTTATATCCCTCCACAAACACAAGAAGAATCAAGCCTCGTGTCTCTCCTTGAAAGTGACATGTTTAACCAAGGCCAACTATTACAAAACTTGATAGTACGAATCACCGAGCCTACACCAAGGAGAGGGGATGAAGGAGAGGATATACCCACTTTCATGGTTGAGACCACCATCTCATCGGCCACCATGGACACATCCCCCTCTCTCCCGCCGCCGTGAGCTCCCAGCTGCCCGCCGCCGCCTCGCCACTCTCCGTCAGACACAACCATCGCCTCGTCGCCTCGCTGTGACCCCGACACCGTCGACCACCGGACCCACGACGCCGACACCGCCGCCGGTGAAACTTCCTCCCGCTCTCTCTCTCTCTCTCTCTCGGGGTAAGAAGGCTACGTGGGGTTTTGTTTTAAACGAATACGCAAATTAATACGTATTTGAATACGTATTTACAAATTTTCTAATATTTATATAATGATATTATTGGATTTAAATTCATAACTAATTCTACAGGCCTAAAAAAATTAAGAGACTGGTCTCAGAAAATCAGAAACGTCGAAACGAATCCATAGGCGCTGGTTTCATTGTCAAAATGCAAGTATATTTCTCACAGTGAATTTTCAAGGCAAAACTTAAATAGGTTAAACTTCTTTTAAAATTCGTAGCTTGTTATTTTTACGTACACTGAGTATGATAAAAATATATGAGGAGTACTTGTAAATACAATCATTTTGACATCTTGTTTGAAGAATTCTGATGTACGGTTTGCCCGGAAAAATCTTTGAACATGTGTAGTGAAAATGATTTATTGTTTTAAATTCCTTTTAAAAATTTGTATCTTCTGATTTTTACGTACACTGACATACGATAAAAATATATGTTGTAGTATTATTAAATACGATCATTTTGACATCTTGTTTAAAGAATTCTGACGTACGGTTTGCTCTAAACAATTCTTCGAACATATGTTTCAAAAATAATTTCTCAATTGTTTTTGGCACTTTAAAATTGCTTAAAAATTATTTAGTAATCTTGAAAAATAGTTACTAGCCTTAGAAAATATTTTAAGCTAATTTAAACTCATTTGCTTAGTTAAATCATTTCTTACGCGTTCCTTCATTCATTTAAGTAAGTTTTACGTTTTCATTTAACTGTTGAATCAAGTCGCAAAGTCGTGGACTATTGTATGGACTATTGAAACACCAAGACTGAATTGACTGAATGGAAGATGGAACTTTAACAATAATAAAGATTGAAAAATGGAATTTCAACAATACTGAATGGAAGATGGAACTTTAATATATAGAATGGAAGATGGAATTTTAACAATAAATAGATAGTACACGTCCATTTGACCCGACACGTGACTTGACCTGGGATTGGGGTAGTCTATGATCACAAGTGTCACAGAATGACTGGATGCTCCATACTAAATTACCTCCAACACATTAGGGGGTTAGATCCTTGACCGTTGCCACATCGGAATGGTGGTACAGTCTCGGAGTTGCTCCCGTCGCAGGCTGCATGTTGGTTATCTCTAGTACTCTTGGACATGGACTTATCACTAGGATAGACTGGTTATTGATTATTGTTCTAACCTATTTTTCTACAGGTTGCTACAGTGTGATTTTTAAATGCTAAATTGTCACATGTTACAGATGGCTTTGCAAATTATTATTGAATAATGAAACTACTGCAGGGTGCAATTGCTGGAAATATTTAAACTGCCATAGCTCTTCCTTATTTATCTTATCACTTGTCTTTTCAGCTTTTAATTTAAATGTCTAACGTTTTGGTTTTGAGATTATCTTGCCGAGTATACCTCGCTGACGGACATTTCATTTTGTTGTTTTACGAAATGTCCGTCAGGTACCAACATTGAGTTCGTTGAAGTCTTTGCTGCAGGAACCGAGCCAGTGCTCGAAGGCTACGTGGAGTACCTACCCATAGAAGACTAGACATTTCCCTTCGTGACCACACTTTTATATATTTGAATAATGTACTTGTTGTACTTGTTGATTACGGCCATACTAGGCCTGTGTTGTACTTTACTTTCAGACGCTTTGGTATTGTAATAATATCATCTGTACTATTTCTTATAAGCATGCAAGATCTTGCTATCTTATTTCACAGATGCTTAGTGTGTTTAAACCAAGGAGGAAGAAAAGAAAAAGAAAAAAGTACTCCTCCTTGTTTTAAGCACATCGCGGACCCGCTCGCGTCCTCGCTCCCGGTAAAATGGTAAGCGGGGCGTGACAACTAGTCAATGTGAAGATGAGATCCTGTAGATCCTTCATCTTCAGAATACAATACATTTACTACCGGATAATTTTACTGACAACCAGAAGATTGTCAGATCACACGTCCGTGCTTCCAATACACCAGTTAGGATTGACATCCCCAAAAATGGAAGCAATCCACCGTTAGCAGAATCGACTGTACCTCAATTGAAGAGTGGACGCCCACCAGGTTCGAAGGACAAAGCTCGTCGAAAAAGAAAAAATCCTGGAGAAATAAAGATGAACCCTACACATGATGCTGAGCTCAGACCAACTAACTCTCCCATCCTACATTCCGCTGAAGAGGAAACTATAAGAGAAACATCATTAAATTTTGTACGTATTGGGGAGGTACTGGACAGAAAAAGCACTGTCATTAACGACGACATTACTTTCAATATTACCGTGCACGTAGCTCAATACGATGATGACATAGAACCTCGATCTCATGCGGAATGTAAATGCAGAGATGACTGGCCAAAACCAAAGTGGAATGAGGCAATAAGAGTAGAGCTGGACTCACTCTTGAAATGCGAAGTTTTTGGACCAGTAGTCCAAACACCTAAAGGTGCAAAACATGTGGGTTATAAGTGGGTTTTCATCAGAAAAAGAAATGAAAATAACGAGATCGTACGCTATAAAGCACGGCTTGTAGCACAGAGATTTTCCCAACGACCGATGATAGATTATGAACAAACATTTTCCCCTAATATAGATGCGATCACGTTCCGATTTTTATTAAGCATATCATCTCTGGAAAGCCTAGAAATGCAGCTCATGGACGTTGTGACTGCATATCTATATGGAAATATAGATAAAGGTATCTATATGGAACTCCCTGACGGATATAAATGATCTCCAGAGATAGCAGAGAGACCTCGGGACGTCTACTCTGTAAGGCTTCAAAGATCATTATTTAGTCTTAAGCAATCGGGTAAACTGTGTATAACAGACTGAGTGATTTCCTTGCGTAGAAAGGTTTCACCAATAATGAAATCTGCCCATGTATCTTTATTAAAAGATCGGGAACATGATTTGTTATAGTCACCGTTTATGTGTACGACTTAAATCTCATTGGATCTCCTGCAGAGATCGCTGAGATATCTGCAAGCCTAAAGAATACTTTTGAAACGAAAGACCTAGGCAAAACAATGTATTGTCTTGGCTTACAGATCGAACACCTACGTGGTGGTATCCTGTTACACCAATCCACATATACAAGGAAATTACTGAAAAAATTCCTAATGGATAAATGTCATCCTCTAAGTACACCAATGGTCGTTAGATCCTTGGATGTACATAAGGACCCCTTTCGTCTGCTGGAAAATGGGGAGGAAATGTTAGGTCCTGAAATACCGTACCTTAGTGCCATTGGAGCACTTCCATATCTGGCTAACTGTACGCGTCCCGATATAGCGTTCTCAATGAATCTTCTAGCCAGATATAGTGCAGCGCCTACAAAGCGCCACTGGAACGGAGTTAAGCAGCTTCTGCGCTACCTCCAAGGGTCAATTGACCTGGGATTATATTTCCCCAAGGTGGATCTCCCACTTTAATTGGTTATGCAGATGCAGGTTACATGTCTGATCCTCACACCGAGAAATTACAAACTGGTTTTGTGTTCACCTACGGTGGTACAACCATCTCCTGGAAATCTGTGAAGCAAACCACTACAACAATCTCTTCCAACCATTCCAAGCTCCTCGCGATCCATGAAGCAAGCAAAGAATGTGTATGGCTTCGTTCAGTCATGTTGGATACAACGTGTGTTGGATTCAACGATCGATGACTTCGTGTTTGATGATAACAAGCGTGTGTGAACGCTCTTGATGTGCGTTTATATTTCATATATTTGCGCACGTTTTCTTCCATGGTTTTCCGTATTTTACCGCCGTCTTATATTCGTTTTCTCGTGTTTTCTTGTTTTCTTTCACTTTTCCGTGTTTTTGGTATTTTGCAGGAATTTCTAGCATTTGGGACATAAAACGACGATATCATGAGTCCCCGGAGCAACGGGAGGAGTCACGCGTGATCCAGGGGGTCAAACGACCAAGATTGTCACTTTTCAGCCCCCACCCGATCGGTTGGACACATCCAACCGATCGGGTGATGCATGCGTGCACGACCCGGACAGATGTTGGAGCAAAGTGCAAATTCAACCTATCGGTTTGCCGACCGGTTCATCCCAACAGAGTAATCAGGAATTTGGAGCTTAATTCCAACCGATCGGGTGATATCTCACCCGATCGGTTCATCTGAGCTGAAGTTTCCCAAACGACGACCCGGTCACGACACCCGTTCTCCTCAGCGACCGGTTGAAGCTCTCGAAGCCCTACGGCCAAAGCAACAAGCGGCTCACCCGATCGGTTGATGTTTCAACCGATCGGGTGGCCTTTTCTTCCGCTTTTACACGCTGCTGATGCACTCATTGAAGATCTGCTATAATTCCAGAGGGATTATGGGTGATCTCTTATTTTTCTAGCGTCTGCAACGTCGTTAGCTTTCCAACGATAGATCGCATGCCTAAATCCGATTTTTCTACATTTTTCTGGAATTTTCGGAGCGCAGCTATGTGCTGAAATTGGCTGCTGTCTGAAATTTCACTTCAACCGATCGGTTGGGAGTCCAACCGATCGGTTGAAGTCAATTTCAGTAGTTTCGTAGTCTCTGTTTATCCCACCCGATCGGGTGAACTTTTACCCGATCGGGTGGGCCGTTTTTGACAGTTCTGGACCCGAACCGATCGGGTGAACTTTCACCCGATCGGGTGGGCCGTTTTTGACAGTTCTGGACCCGAACCAAGAGGGTTTTTTGTGGGGTTTATAAATAGAAGTTGGGGGACGACTTGGAGGAGATCTTCTTCAGTTTTTTAGGGCTTTTTTCCCCCTTCTCTTGTGAGACTTAGGGTAGTTAGATTAGGTCTTTTGATCAATAAATCTTGTATTGGATTGAAGATTCAAACTCAAGATAAGTATTTCTTCCTCCTAGTTTCTATTATTTTGTGTTGTATTTGTTTTGCTTCATGATGAATGTTTGTATGTCTTTTGTGTTGTTTGTTTATATGTTTTTCATCATGGAGTAGTATTGATGAACCCTAATACGGGTTAGGGTAGGATTGATGCTTGGTTGTTTTATTTGACTTGGTTGCATGGCATGTGTTCGATGAAATGCGTCAATGGGGATTTCTAACAATCTGGGTCCAATTCGTACGGCAACACACTAGTTGTGTTGGGGGTTGGGGTCCGGTGCTTGTCCAGTCAAGATCCGCTTCGATGTATTGCTAGAAATCACATTTGACCTATTTGGCCATTAGGGTTACACGGGGGTGTTTCATTGTCATTAGCGGGAGAAAGACCGCCTCTGACCGTTGGGCCAAGGGGGAATAAACTTTGCGGTTGACTCCCTAGCCACAGCTCACACCCCTAGTGTAGACATTAAGTCCTCGCGCGTGGGAACGGCTTTGACGAAGTGTTGGGAGTTATCATTGTGGCCTTAATGCTCCCGGTTGCGGAAGGTGTTAATGGAAATGGGAATGCCCACCGTCCGAAACCGGGTAGGCCTAGCGTACTAGGCAACGACCGGAATATCGGGCCATGGACGCTAGGTACCACCTTTTGGGGCAATGTCTCACCCTGGGTCAAGTCAAATGCCAAGTGTCATGAATGCTCTAGCCCGTGTTAGCAGGGATTCTTTTCGCGTCTTTTTCATTTCTTTCTTTTATTTCTACACTTCCACCCATATCACCCACGTAGCTAGCACACAACCTAGGCGAGGCTAGTAGCCACTCAAGCCATCCACCTCCCTGAGTTCGATAAACCCGCACCCTACACTAACCGTGCACTTGCGGTAAAACGACACCGCGCCCAAACCGTAAACGGGGCGCCGGTCAAGTTTTTGGCGCCGTTGCCGGGGAGGCGTTCGGTTTGATATTAGCTTAGCTTGGGTTCGTCAGACTACGCATAAAAACACAAAAAAAAAATTTCTTTTTCTTTTTCTTTTTTTTTTAAAAAAATATATTCAATAACCAAGAAATTTTCCCCCCACTATTATATTATCTTTTTGTTATTTTCTTGTACTATTGACGCTCCTCTCTAGTTTTCTTATTTTTGTTGTCCAGGTATCTTTGGTGTAACCATGTGGAGATCAAATTTCGATGCTCAGATGTGAGGATACAATCCTTATTCGGTTTTGGTTTGTGAGACTTGTGGGATGGCGGGGCATGTGTATTATGATTGCCCATTTACGCTTGAGAGCCTCCCCCCACTCCAAGGCCAAACATTTTCCCACAACCTTAGCCCAAACACCTCCCATCCATTTCCTCAACCTTATACCCCTCCACAAACACAAGAAGAGTCAAACCTCGTGTCTCTTCTTGAAAGTGCCATGATTAACCAAGGCCAAATATTACAAAACTTGATGGTACCAATCACCGAGCCGACACCAAGGAGAGGGGATGAAGGGGAGGATATAACCACTTTTATGGTTGAGACCACCATGCCATCAGCCACCATAGACACATCTCAAGCCGATACCCCATTTTTCCATCACTACCACTTGGATGACGACACATTTTTTGATGATGATAGTGAGGATGGGGTGATTTCTATAGGATCTGTGGGAGAGACTTCTTGTCTTGATTTGGATACCCCATATGAGTCTTATGAGAGCACTGAGGAGTTTATAGAGATTATGCATACCGGCGAGGAGGATGTGCGTGAGGACGAGGACACCACGACCACATACGAGTGGTCCGCTCTACATCCACCTCCACAGTCATCTCTGTCGCAGCTTCCTCCTTGGTCTGTGGTCAACCATGAGGATGTCATTCAGGACATCGGTCAGATGGTGGAGTATGAGCATATTATCGAGGAGAATGTGCATGAGGGTTTGGATACGATGGTCCACTTCATGGAGCCCGAGCCACATCTACATCTACCGTCGCTCTCCACTTCTTCTGCGGCTGATCATCTACTTGAGCATATTGTCCCTATTCAGGGAGATTTTCATACTCACTCTCACTCCATATTTGAGTCTCGCTTTTCACGTCCTATTTCTTTAGACTCATATATTTTTGACACGCCATATCTCTCGTAGGACACAGGATCTACTTCCCTTGAGGTATGCTGCGGTGCGTCACTACCTGGAGAGCCACTTCTCATGGAGAGCGAGAATTCGGTCGTCACTAGTACAGAGGATAGCGACCCATTCTCAGGGAGTATTTGTCACCCGTTTATTATTTTTCCATCTTATGTTGACGATTATCTCTGGGATACATTTATTTCGGGAAATAATTTCTTGCCATGGACTAATGCACCTTGTCCTTTGCAGGTCACAGGTGGACACCTACGAGGGATGCTTGGAGGTACATTGCTTGGGTCCATTGGCACACGTGGCACAGCGCTTCTGGCGGAGCCACAGAAGGAGCAGTTAGAGCAGATACCTGCCCCACTCCAGATCTTGGATCCGCCTATGCTCAGGTGTATCCTAATCCAGTAGTGTAAAAATTTACCGCTTTCAAGTTTAGATTTGAATAATCTCGTCTCCTCTCATTAGCGAGGGGATCGTATCTAGGATTTGCTTTTGCATCTTAATAACCCTTCATGTCGTGCCCTTCTATCATTTCACCCTCATCCTCTTCCGAGGAGAATGCGCACACCGCCTATCCTGCATTTTGATTTCTTTCTTTTCTTTTCCGATCTTCCCTTGCATATTTCTGCATCACATTGATCATATCATTTCGCTGGCATTGTCATGTTCAGCTTGGGGGAAATCGATTTGTGTGCATGTTTTCACGTGTCGTTGTTGTGTGTCTGTGTCTAGGTGTTCTTTTGTCGCATTTTATATCTTTTATTTGAGTGTTTCTTTTTCTCTATTTTTTAGTTTCGCTCATGTGTTTTTCGTGTTTTTCATTTTTTGTGTCAGTGCGTAACTCCCCCCCCATTTTCTTTGCCCTCCCGTATTCACTACTATTGCATTGAGGACAATGCAAGTTTCAGCTTGGGGGAGTCGCACTTCGTGCGTCATTTGTGTTGTTTTTCTTCGTTTTTGAGTCGTTTTCCATCGTGTTTTTCTTTTTCTTCTCATCTTTTGTTCTCGCTCTCCTAGAGATGACCCCATATGATGAATTGCCACAAAATCACACACACACCTAGCACGGCTTCGATAATCACATTCACTAACCTCATGAAGTCGAGTCCTCTTGCATTTCATACATCGTGGGTCCACTTAGCTTTCTTGTGAGTCGTGTGTCGTAACTAGCATTTGGTGTGCTTCTACCTTGTGATTATGTTTTATATACATATCCTTGGTTGACCCCTAGATTATCATGCTTGGATTTGAATATGCGGTATTTGCTTCTACTATCTGCTTCTATATGCATGCTATATTTATATCGTATATTTCAATTCGCATGTGTCGGGATTCCACAAACAAGGACTAGGATAACCCATTTAGCCCATGCTCAAACTAGCGAGAATAGTTTCCTTTGCCCAAGTGTTTAGATTCCGATTTCTTTTTTGTTTTACTTGGTGCAAATCCCCTCGTCGTGTACCGTTCTCCCACTTGGGAGAGTACACATGTGTATAGCCAAGAACCCAAAAATCCAAAAAAAATAGAAAAGAAAAGAAAAACCCAAAAAGAAGAGAAAAGAAAAGAAAGAAAAATTGTATAGCCAAAAATCCAAAAAAAATATACAAATACCCAAAAACCCAAAAAAATTCCCGTGTGAATATCTTTTCCTACTTGCCGAGAATAAAGGGAAGGCGAGAATTTGCATCGAGTGTTCTTCTCCACATCATCTCAACCCCCATCGGTTTCGAAAACACTTGGCATAGGAACTTTTTAGCTATTATCTTGGCTGTAGTGTGGTGATTTCCTTAACCCTAGTTGTGGAGTCCCTGACGCATGATATGTTTCGATTCTCTCTCTATTCTCATGCATGCTTGAACTATATATTCACCGCTTTATTCAATTCGAATCGATATTTGGGTCATTTCCTGGATTTGCGTATATCGAGCTTTATCGCACATCGTAGATAGTGACATAGACTGCTAGCGCACGACCACACTCACTCGCGTTTCACCGCGTGGGCCCACGGCACTTGTCTGGACTCGTATTCCTTGGTTTAGTGATGTGCTTTGGCGTTTGCTTGCTTGGTGTGTCATTTTTGATTTTGTTGGCCCTGATGGGCGATCTAGGATATAAAGTTTTCTTTTTCTCTTTTTCTCTTTATTTTTATTTTCTCTCTCCGAGCTCTTACTCTCACTCGTCTTCCTCGAGGATAAGGAAGAGTTCAGCTTGGGGGATTTTGACGTGCATTTATATTTCATATATTTGCGCACGTTTTCTTCCCTGTTTTTCCGTATTTTACCGCCGTCTTATATTCGTTTTCTCGTGTTTTCTTGTTTTCTTTCACTTTTCCGTGCTTTTGGTATTTTGTAGAAATTTCTAGCATTTGGGACATAAAATTACGATATCATGAGTCCCCGGATCAACGGGAGGAGTCACCCGTGATCCAGGGGGTCAAACGACCAAGATTGCCACTTTTCAGCCCCCACCCGATTGGTTGGACACAGCCAACCGATCGGGTGATGCACGCGTGCACGACCCAGACTGAAGTTGGAGCGAAGTGCAAAGTCAACCTACCGGTTCGCCGACCGGTTCATCCCAACAGAGTTCTCGGGAATTTGGAGCTTAATTCCAACCGATCGGGTGATATCTCACCCGATCGGTTCATCTGAAGCTGAAGTTTTCCAAACGACGACCTGGTCATGCCACCCGTTCTTCGCAGCGACCGGTTGAAGCTCTCGAAGCCCTACAGCCAAAGCAACAAGCGGCTCACCCGATCGGTTGATGTTTCAACCGATCGGGTGGCCTTTTCTTCCGCTTTTGCACGTTGCTGATGCACTCATTGAAGATCTTCTATCATTCCAGAGGGATTATGGGTGATCTCTTATTTTTCTAGTGTCGGCATCGTCGTTAGCTTTCCAACGATAGGTCGCATGCCCAAATCCGATTTTTCTACATTTTCTGGAATTTTTGGAGCGCAGCTATGTGCTGAAATTGGCTGCTGTCTGAAATTTCACTTCAACCGATCGGTTGGGAGTCCAACCGATCGGTTGAAGTCAATTTCAGCAGTTTCGTAGTCTCTGTTTATCCCACCCGATCGGGTGAACTTTCACCCGATCGGGTGGGCCGTTTTTGACAGTTCTGGACCCGAACCAAGAGGGGTTTTTGTGGGGTTTATACATAGAAGTTGGGGGACGACTTGGAGGAGATCTTCTTCAGTTTTTAGGGCCTTTTGCCCCCCTTCTCTTGTGAGACTTAGGGTAGTTAGATTAGGTCATTTGATCAATAAATCTTGTATTGGATTGAAGATTCAAACTCAAGATAAGTATTTCTTCCTCATAGTTTCTATTATTTTGTGTTGTATTTGTTTTGCTTCATGATGAATGTTTGTATGTCTTTTGTGTTGTTTGTTTATATGTTTTTAATCATGGAGTAGTATTGATGAACCCTAATACGGGTTAGGGTAGGATTGATACTTGGTTGTTTTATTTGACTTGGTTGCATGGCATGTGTTCGATGAAATGCGTCAATGGGGATTTCTAACAATCTGGGTCCAATTCGTACGGCAACACACTAGTTGTGTTGGGGGTTGGGGTCCGGTGCTTGTCCAGTCAAGATCCGCTTCGATGTATTGCTAGAAATCACATTTGACCTATTTGGCCATTAGGGTTACGCGGGGGTGTTTCATTGTCATTGGCGGGAGAAAGACCACCTCTGACCGTTGGGTCAAGGGGGAATAAACTTGGCGGTTGACTCCCTAGCCACAGCTCACACCCCTAGTGTAGACATTGAGTCCTCACGCGTGGGAACGGCTTGGACGAAGTGTTGGGAGTTATCATTGTGGCCTTAATGCTCCCGGTTGCGGAAGGTGTTAATGGACATGGGAATGCCCACCGTCCGGAACCGGGTAGGCCTAGCGTACTAGGCACCGACCGGAATATCGGGCCATGGACGCTAGGTACCACATTTTGGGGCAATGTCTCACCCTGGGTCAAGTCAAATGCCAAGTGTCATGAATGCTCTAGCCCGTGTTAGCAGGGATTCTTTTCGCGTCTTTTTCATTTCTTTCTTTTATTTCTACACTTCCACCCATATCACCCACGTAGCTAGCACACAACCTAGGCGAGGCTAGTAGCCACTCAAGCCATCCACCTCCCTGAGTTCGATAAACCCGCACCCTACACTAACCGTGCACTTGCGGTAAAACGACACCGCGCCCAAACCGTAAACGGGGCGCCGGTCAGCTCTAATGTATGTGCTAAGTGTTTTTCAGGAGTGGCATGCTTGTAAATCTTCAAAGTGATGACTAAGTCAATTGATGGAGGAATTGCTATTCACATAGCAAATTGGAAGATGGAGAAATTGCTATTCATATATCAACTTAGACTTGGTTAATGTGGATAGCCATGGTGAAATCAATTCGGATTGATTCAAATCAATCACATATATGATTCTATTCCTAATCCCATTAGCATTGCAATTCAAATCATTCTTCATCTCATATTCCTATTTGTATGCATATGAGATCAAATCAAATCTCCAAACAATCTATTCAAATCATAATGTCATGCATATTGGAAATTTTGTCAAAGATAGAGAGATATGGAGAATCTTATGCAAATCAAAGGTGATTAAATGAGATCTAATTCAAATCCTATAACTACTCAAATTCAATTCCGTAGCCATCCATATTCAAACTCCATATCTAAAGAGATTCACTCAAATCCTGATCAATTTAGGATTCCTTCCAATCTCCATCAAATATGGGATTCTAATTGATGCTATCATATCCCATCATCTTATATATAAACCCATACTCAAAGAGAGATATTTTGAGAGAGAGACAACCAAAGAAATTTGGCCACAACCCTAGAGAAAAGCTTCATGGCCGCAACTTTGCAAGGAGCTCGACGGACTTTCGCTAAAAAGTGCATAACTTCCTCTTATCATGTGTTGTATTCTGAATAGCTACATATATTTCATCATCTCCTAGGCCAAATCTCATCCTCTCCAAGGGCCTTTGCTCATCCTATCCAAGAGCCAAGTTCACATCTTGCGCAATATAAGGCCAAAGAGCATACCAAGCCATCATCTTCTCCAAGCTTCAAAGCCACAAGATCCCCACTTCAACAAGCTAAGCTTGACCATATCCCTTGCGCAAGTTGAAGTCCAAAGAAGCCAATCTCCAACACCCTTGCGCAATTTGCAAACCAAGCAAGAAATCTCCTCCTCCATTGGCATCTTCACAAAGCTTCATCGAGGGGGGAGTTCTCAAGAGCCGCAAGTTGAAGATCCAAGACCCATGGCCGCAAGTTGTAGCGCCCAAGCACCAAAGGGGGAGAGCCGTGCGTGCACTGCTGCACCCTGTTCACGCACTGCTGTAGCAGCCTCACGCACTGTCCATGCACTGTAGCAGCAGCCTCACGTACTGTCCACGCACTGCAGCCGCACCAAGGAGTTCTTCCATCCACATTGCCTAGACCCGCAAAGAGATCACTTGGCCACAATATTAAAGTCAGGGGCAACAACTTTAATGGAGAAGTGCTGCATCTTGAGTTGCTGAGGAGACGAGACGAGACATCTACATCTTGCAAGACGAGATCTGGCCCGTGCCGATTGACAGAGACGACTACGCCTACACACTGAGATTCTCTAAACTCTTTTATTATTATTTGTATGTAGTAGTGTATCGATCTCTGTAGGGGAAACTTTACCGTATTTGTGATACTTTTGGAGTCTTGTCTGGTGGGTGCTAGACAAGAGGGACTTGACTAGTTGGGACTAGTCAAGTGAGGGCATATACTAGGATTAGTTTTGTTGAGCACTTTGGTTAGTGCAGGTACTAAGAGCCGGGTGAGTGTAGAGTGGGTGCTCTAGCAATAGGTTGTACCAGATAACATTTCTAATATAGTATTTGCTTTCGGGGCTGGACGTAGGTCGTGGGTGCGACCGAACCAGGGTAAATCTGATGTGCATCTGTGATTGCTTATTGTTTACCCTGCATATGATTATAACTGCGTGTGATTTCTCCTGGGTTGCGTGAGAATTTTTATAAGCATATTCACCCCCCTCTAGGCTTAGATCCAGATCCAACAAGTCATTCATCACATCTTAGTGACTACCGGCCTGATGATTGGTGACCTTGAGCCAACCATGATATTTGAGGACAATTCAGCCTGCATAGCTTAACTACAGACTAGTTTCATCATAGGGGACAAGACAAAGCACATATCTCTTAAGTTCTTCTAGACGCACGACCTACAAGAGGAGAAGCAAGTCGAAGTACATCTGATTCAGTCTTGTAATAATTTAGCTGATTTGTTCACCAAGGCTATGCCTAGATGTACTTTTGTAAAGCTTGTAAAAGGAAGCAGGATGAGATAGCTGAGAGACCTACAAGCCTGAAGCATGTACGGACCAGTGGGAGTAACCTGTGGGGTTGTACTCTTTTTCCTTAAGTCTGTTGGTTTTTCCCACTGGGTTTTCCATAACTAAGGTTTTAACGCGGCAAATACGTTTACTCTGGATCCAGAAGTATCCACCCCATTAGCATCATGAATCCTGAAGCATTCATATGCTAAGTCCAAGGTAATGGATGGATAAGGGGGTGTGTTATTGATCGCTCCTTATTTTACACCTTTTTTTGCATGTTTTCATGTCATTTCGATCGCCCATATTGTGTTTTCCACGATTATTTGACGATATCGCGTTGCTTTTCTCTATTTCTTGTTTTTGTCGTATTTCAGGAGATATGGAGCGATCTGCAGCAAAAATGAGATCAAAAGACTTTCGCGCACACCGAAGCATCGCCCACAGCTTATTTGAGGAGTGAGCAGCGCTAGAGGATGAGCGGAAGAGGAAGAAATTCAATAGAATCGACGAGGAGGCGAGGAGGAGAAGAAAAGAGCCCAGAAGCAGCTTACACGGCCGAACAGAGAGTTCACTCGGCCGAGTAACAGGCTGCATTCGGTCGAGTGAAACGGATACGCACAGCCAATTTTCAAATTTCACTCGACCGAGCAAGAAAGTCTACTCGGCCGAGTGAGAAAGCTCATTCGCCCGAGTAGAACATGGATTTTCTTCCGAGAAGAGGCCAAGTTACTGAAAATTTTGAAAAGCCTACTCGGCCGAGCAAGATTGCTTGGTCGGCCGAGTAAAGAAGCCTACTCGCCCGAGTCAGTCAGAGCAGCAGACCCCCAAATTTTCCAGACTTTCTGTCTTTTATTGGGTCTGTCACTCGGTCGAGTGACATAGGTTACTCGGCCGAGTAACGCAGTCCGACTGCTACGCAAATTGGGATTTCTGGGCTGCGCAGGGGAAAATCTGTTAGGATTTTTTGGACGAATTTGGCTTGTATTTAAACCAAGTTTTATCCCTAGTTTTAGGAGAGACTTCTATTATTTTTTGACGGCTATTCCTTTTGTAAATCTCAGCTGGAGATCATAGGCGACAATTTTGGTTTGTTCGTTCTTGCTAAAACTCTTATTTTTATGGATTGTCTCTTCTCTACAATGAATTGTGCTATGATCTATTGCTTTATTTCTGAGATTTCCATGATGATTTGTGGGTGGTTTATTCGTTTTAGGGTTTGGGGATGAACCATATGGACCCGATCTTTGAATTGTGATGAATGAATATAATTGTTGCTAGGATAGAAGAAAGGTTAGGTTTTGATTGATTTATTACGAGTAGCTAGGAATTTCCATCAATTGAGATTTGCAAGAGATTGGATCCAAATTGATGGGAAGGCCTAGATGTTCGACTTAGGTTTATAATTGGGATTCTCTAGATTTGGTTTGCAAGAGATTGGACCAGTGCTAGGATTTTTAGTATAAATCTATACTAATATTCGTTTGCAAGAGATTGGACGAGTACGAACTATCATAACCTAGGTCGTAGCTCGAGTTTGCACGAGAGTGGGCTCGAGTTGCGATTGGACGATGATGTCGATCTTCATGCTAGTGTCTTAGGTTAGGGTTTGCACGAGAGTGGGCCTTAATCTAGGTTGCTATAGATCGGCAATAGCGCGAGAGCGTGAGCTCGGTTCTACATTAATTGCGACTAGTCCACATACATTCAAGCCTTGCAACATTGATATTCATGATCCACAAGGATAAGAAACAGTCCGTAGTGGGGATTTCCTATCCCTAGACGCTTTATTATATTGAATTCTATTTGCTATTTGAACGATTGTGACATTACCATCAAAACTATTCTTATTCCATCAATAGTTAGGTGATCAAAATAAGATACTGTCAATTATCCTCCCTGTGTTCGATACCCGCTCGCCACTACGCCGTGCACTTGCGGTAAAACTATAGTCGTTTTCCGGGTGTGTATCCGGGCGCGATCAAGTTTTTGGCGCCGTTGTCGGGGAGGCGACGATATTTTATTTTCATTACTTAGTTGTTTCTTTTTATTTTTATTATTTTTACCTTTTATTCCTCTATCGTGCTAACGATTCTATCAAGACTCTCTTTTTCTGTGCATGTACACGAGATCAAAGGCACATTAAGAAGACATATTATTTGATCCTGAGATCAAGCGTACGGTAAGGAGGCTTAGAGCCGAGAGGAGACTTGCTATAGGGGAGGATCATATGACCACTCCGGAGACACCAGAGGAGTTAGCAGCACGCATGGCTAGGCTTGTCTCTATCTCTATCAGAGATAGGCTACGACCTAAGACTACTTCTACTACCTCGTCTATTGTGATGCCGAAGTTGGCGACGGACAAGAACTTCGAGCTTAAAATGGGACTTGTGGTGTTGATGCAACAAGACCCATTTTATGGGAACTCCCAAGAGAACCCACACTACCATCTACAGTTGTTCTTGTCCAAATGTGCTACTTTTCAGATGCCCGGCGTGCCTGTCGACGCTATTCGATTGCGCCTCTTCCCATTTACTCTTCGAGACAAAGCATTATATTAGTTGAGGACGCAAGCAGAGGGTATCTTCACTGCATGGGATGAGTTGGCGAGCACATTTGTGAACAAATTCTACCCACCATCCAAGACCGTCAAGATAAGAAGCGCGCTCATGTCCTTCAAGCAAGGACCTCAGGAAACTCTATTTAAGGCATTGGAGCGTTTCAAAGATCTCCAACACCAATGCCCCCATCACAGTATTGAAGCATGGGAGCTTGTGCATAGCTTTTACAATGGATTGCAACCGGGCACCAAGCAAATAATCGATGCAACCGCTAATGGAGCCATTTTATCTAAGACGCCGGATGATGCTACGGCCCTACTCGAAGAGATGGCATCGAATAACCAACAATGGGGCGATGAGAGAGGACATTCTTCGTCATCCTTGAAGCCGACAAGCATTTATGAGGCAAAGGTCGTAGCAGAGCTATCTACAAAGTTTGATTCTCTCCACAAGGTAGTGGAGAGATTGGAGAAGTTGATTAGTGATCTGCATGGAGCCCCTACCATTTCTACACTGGGAGGAAGCATGAGCGATTGGCAAGACCAAGCTCATGTTATGAATGTTGGAGGAGAGCAAGGAGAAGGAGCTACAGAGAAAATTCAATATGTTGCGGGAAACACCGGTTATTGGGCAAACCCGACAACGAGAAATCACCCGGGATTTTCATATGCTAATAATGATGGAGCCTTAAATCCACCACCGCAACAACCTCAAGCTCGGCCTCCACAACAATCGTAATATCAACCAAGAGGGTCTCAACAATAAAACTTCCAACCGAGGCAACATGCGGGACCATATAGACCTCCGGGGTACAATCAAGGGTGGAGAGCACCTAATCCACCACAAGCACCGTCGAGATCGGACCATGAAGCAAGGGTTGAAGAATTTATGGCCGAACAAAACAAGGTAAATGCTAGATTGACGGCCCAACAAGACTCTCTTAACACCGTCGTGGCACAATTATCGGAGCAACTAGCATTGCTCAATAAAAATACTCAACAATTGCCGGCTCAACCGGAGCCAAACCCACGGAGCTGTAGGGATATATGCCCTCAGATCATTTGTATTTGATGCAAATGATAATTTAAGCTTAGATAGGGACTATTTTGCATTTGATGCAAAAGCGATTAAATGTGTATTAAATTGTTTAATACAATATTTAATAAAATAAACGCAAGGAAAAGTTCACGGGTAAGACGGGAATGTCCTGGTCTAGACCCAGGTTCGAACGGCGTCCAAATCGGACACCAAATGCTCAAGTTAGAGCCAAAACAGCCCAAAGGATCAGACCAGGCCAGGCCCAGTAAATACAAGGCAGAACAGGCTGCCTGGGCTAGCCCAGACGCTGCCTGGGCAAAGCCCAGGCTCGGCCTGGGCTAGCCAGGCACAAGCCTGGGCTTAGCCCAGGCTCGGCCTGGGCGAGCCCAGGCGCGGGCCTGGGCGAGCCCAGGCGCGGGCCTGGGCGAGCCCAGGCGCGGGCCTGGGCGAGCCCAGGCGCGGGCCTGGGCGAGCCCAGGCGCGGGCCTGGGCGAGCCCAGGCGCGGCCTGGGCTCTACCCAGGCGGATTTTTTGCGCGCGCTGGATGCGTGGGGCCCACCCGTGGGCCCCACTACTAGGGTTTCGAACCCTAAGTGTGCAGATTTAATTGACGGCTCAGTTTTTGTGAAAAACTAGCCTTGGGCTGATCTTTGGACACTCAATTGGAGGGTCAAACGAACTCCGATTGACGAACGATTTTTTCCTATGCGTTCACCGTTGAACGCTTGTCGTATTGATAGGTTGTATCAATCTTGAAGCTCAACGGTGAGTGAGTTAAAATTCACGGAAGTTTGCACTTTGTGAAGTGCAAACTAACTTGATTTTAATTAACTCATTATTTAGTCCCACATCGTATTTTGAGAAAAGGGGAGAGACCGCCGCCTATATAAATAGGGGTCCCCCCTTCCTCAAAACTCGTCCCAAGCTCTAGATCTGAGCGGCTCTCGTAAATGTTGGAGCACGCTCGGATCTAAGCTAAATTAATATTTCTCCTCTCCCTATAAATTTCTGCCTTGCTCCTGAGGGCTCTAGCAAAGCCGCAAAGGAGTTCGGATTCAGATCCGAAATCTAGGCGGAGGTTTCACTCGCGTGAAACTTTCTACGGCGCGTGGTTGGCTCGGCGAAATGGGATTGATCGCCTCGGGATGCGGAGCGGTTCGAGGAGCAGTTCGGGGAGCGGTTCAAGGAGCGGCTCGGCGTGGGACAGGAGCAGCTCGGAAGACGGTGCGGAACATCTCGCCTGCCCCAGGGCTAAGATTCCGGGTATGTGTTTAAGCTTTTAATTTAATTATTCGTAGTAGTTAGATCCCTCTTGGGGTGGTCAGATCCACCCCAAGTTGGTAGAGTTCCTGGCTAATAGGGTCTGGTTCCTTAGGGTTGCATGTTAATTAGATTAACATAAAATTTTTCCGCTGTATTTCTGTCTATGTTCCGTCCGACTTAGGACGGGACTAGAGTTTTTGTGCCCTAAGGGTCCCAGAAAACCCTGCAGGAGCAATACCGGCCACATCAATGTGGTGGTGGCAGTAACTACTAGGGGCGGGAAGGACACTACCCCCGCCATGATTCAAACTAAGGAGCCGAGTGAAAAAATTTTGGATGACAATGAGCCGGTTAATGAGGAGGAGTGCCCAAAAGAGCCAAAAGACGGTGAAAATTCTGAAATTGTGAAGCCACGTGAGGAGCACAACTATATGCCACTGGTACCTTTCCTACAAAGGTTGGCAAGGAGTGAGCTTGAATATTCCTTTCTTGGACGCTATAGTAGAGATCCCGTCATATGCTAAGTTCCTAAAAGACTTGATTGCGGGAAAGAAGCGGAAGGAAAAGATCATTCTTGCCGAGCAAGGTACATGGTTTACTGATGTGTCATTATATTCCACATTTTATCAATAAGATTACACGTCAAAATGATTGCTCAATTTCATATTTTATACGCTTTTGCGCTATTATTTGGAATAATATGACTTTCGGAGCGTTTTTGTCCATTTCAGGGATTTGGACGATATTGGAGCAATTTGGAGCCAATAAGATGATCAGCGACGTGAGAGCACCAATGAGACTCATGATGACATATTTGAGGTGCCAAAGAAGAATAGTGGAGTAAGGAAGAGGCAAGAGAGAAGGTTGCTCGATCGAACTATGATGCGGCGAAGGAATCGAGCGAACCGAAGTGCTGAAAACAGGATAACCATGCAATATTTCTAAATCTTCTATCACCTGGAATTTTTCACTATTTTTCTGATATTTTTTCTGGTAGTAGACTTCAAGACGGTTCCAACGCCACCAAGAATGCGCCAATCGGAGGTCGGATGAGCCCTGAGGAATTTCTGCAAGTTGATGGTGCAGTGCTGAAATTGTTCTCAGCAGCCTACTCGGCCCGAGCACCTCCTACTCGGCCCGAGTCGTGTACTACATGCTGTTTTTGGTGTCTGACTCGACCGAGCAACCTCCTAATCGGCCCGAGCACCTCGACCGAGCAACCTCCGACTCAGCCCGAGTAAGCTCCTACTCGACCGAGCAGCGCCCGGGTTGGCAGAGCGACGTATTTTGGTGCTGTGATTCTCTGTAAAACTCGGACCGAGCAGCCTCCTACTCGGCCCGAGCTGTAGAACGACTCGACCGAGCAGCTTTGTGCTCGGGCCGAGTCGCTGTGGGCCCATTTCTCATCTGCGCCCGGATTTTTAGGGAGCGAGGGTTTTTGGGGGGATTATTGCGCAACCGCCGGGGGAGAGTTCTGTAGGGAGTTTTAGGGAGATTTTTAGATTAGTTTTGGGGGAGATTTTTATATTCTTTTCTAAAGAGAATTTTTAGATCCTTCTTAGACTTTTGTGGAGACGATCTTTTGGGGAGTTTGGCCATGCCCTAGGCCCCTCCTTTATATCAAGATAAGTACTTTTGTCTCTTTAATTCTATTTATTTGTTATTTCTTTGTGATTATTTGTTGTATATCTCGTTGATGCATGCTAGGATGAATTCTCTTGCTATTATTGAATCTTCTATTGTTCTTCCTATGATGCATGAGTAGTATTTTCTAGGGCTAAGGGATTAGCCCATGGAACTTAGGATTTAGACGCAAAGTTGGGATTTTTATGGTGCGTTGGTTATAAATGGGGTTGTATTCTGGTTGATCTATTAAAATCCCTAGGAGAATTCATACTGAGATCGTGCCTACGGTCGGTGGAATCGATTAGCTTAAGGAATATCCTACGGATTTAATTAGGGAGTTAGTGGATTCAACCGAGGCACGTGACCATGCCCGGCTCGGGCCTTGAGGGGATCCACCAACGAACTATATAACTAATTGACGGCTACCGCCATTGCGTCAATAAGAGCCACCAAAATACCTCGAAGCTATAACCCACGAAAGTGGTATGAGTTGAGAGCATTCGAACCACGAGAGTGGTAAGAATATTGTAGATCCTTAATGCACGTATTGTGTGCACCTACGGGCTAATGTGATACGTTAGATTCATGGTGCTTAGAACCATGAATTCTACATTCTAGATGCTACGATCCCCCAATTAAACCAACGCAACGTAGAATTCTTAACCAAGCATTGATGTCCAACGATCCTAGTGGTGAGCCCTAAGCCCTAATCTTTTGTATTTTATTTCTTTCTTTCTTTGTGTGGAACCCCATATTTGCGACGTTGAGTGATACACCCTTCGCATCCATCACCATTACGACCCTCCACACTCCACATCCACCAATAAACCTGCAAGTCTAACTCAACCTAGGAGTCGATATGTAGTATATAGAACCGCTTCCCCGTGTTCGATACCCGCTTGCCACTATACTGTGCGCTTGCGGTAAACGACATCGTTTCGGAGTTAGTTCCGAATGCATCAAGTTTATGGCGCCGTTGCCGGGGATTTATCTCCGTGTTATCTGCGCCATTTACTAGGTTGTTCTAGAGTTAATTTCGGGCCGATCATTTACCCGGACGGAGAAGGAGCCGATAAAATTTAAAGATCCCGGAAGCTTTCGCATCCCTTGCACACTTGGAGGAGTCCCGCTACAAAAATCTTTGGTAGATTTGGGAGCAAGCGTGAGCCTAATACCCCGAACAATGTTTAAGAATTTGAATACAGGGACCGACCTAAAGCCGATGGACATGAGAATACAACTCGCGGACGGTCGGGTCACTAGGCCGATGGGAATTGCGGAGAACATACTGCTCCAAGTACCGGGTGGAATTTGCCTACCGTGTGACTTCGTGGTAATGGATATCAAGGAGGAGGGCGATACGTCACTAATTCTTGGACGCCCCTTCTTGGCCACCGCCGACGTGATAGTTGACGTGAGAGAGGGCACCTTGTCTTTGAACGTCGGGAACATTGAAGTCGAACTTCACATTCCTAAGGAAATGAATCACATGCCTTGGATGGAGGACGTCGATTACGTGGACATCCTCGATGAGTTCATTAATGATGCTATGCCATATGCTATCGGCGCCTTGCACGATGACGGCTTCGAAGGAGGCCAATCTTCTAAGGTTGGAGAAATGTTGGGAGACCCGCCGGATCATTCTATGGTTGATGACAAAGACGACGCTGATGTCGTAAGGATTAGAGAGCTATGCAAGCTCTCCACGGCGAAAAATGCAAAGAAAGCTCCACCGGACAAGAAATTATCGACGCCGGCAAAGAAAAAGAATGGGAAAAGCTCAAGCTTGGGGGACTCATTATATTACCCTTATTAATAATAGCTAAAAATATTGGCCGTATGTTATTATTGCAATTCCCCGAGTGGTACGAGGATTTGAAAGAATGGAATAGGGAAATGCATGTTAAATGTACTTATAATGGTGTTCAATTATCAGAACCAGAATTTCCTCAAAATTGGTTAACAGACGGTATTCAGATAAAGATCTTATTTCCTTTCTGTCTGAAACCTTGGCGAATTTCTAAAAAACGATCTTATCATAGAGATCAGAAAATGAAGAAAAAAGAGAAAAAAGACAATTTTTGTTTTTTAACAGTATGGGGAAGGGAAACAGAATTGCCTTTTGGGTCTCCCGAAAACGACCTTCTTTTTTTGAACCCATTTTTAAAGAACTTGAAAAAAATGAGAAAAAATTGAAAAAAACAAATTTTTCAAGTTATAAGGGTTTTCAAAGAAAGAAGAAAATGGTTCCGAAAAGTGTCAAAAGAAAAAACAAGATGGACCATCAAAATAGTTCTAGTTAGAAATCTAATAATGAAAGAACCTGAAAAAGTAAACCCTATTTTCTTATTGAAATTGAGAAAGCTGAAAGTATATGAACCGAATGAGAACGGAAAAGATTCTTATATAAAAAAATATTCACGAATCGACCATTCGAATTTGATCCACGAATTCTGTAAATGAAAATTATTCACTCATACTCATAGAAACAAAAATGAAAGATCTTACTAATAAGACAATACAATTAGGGCTCAAATAGAAGGAATCAAAAAAGACAAGAAAAAAAGTGTTCTAACTTGTGATGATAAAAATAAAAGATCGGAATCACAGAAGGATATTTGGAAAATATTCAAAAGAAAAAATATCCGATTAATACGTAAATCGCATTATTTTATGAAATCCTTCATTGAAAAAATATACATGGATATATTACTATATATTATTAAGATTCCAAAGACCAATGCACAAATTTTCTTTGAATCAACAAAAAAAATTATAAATAAATCTATTTACGACGATGAAACAAGTCAAGAAATAGTTGAAAAAACAAATCAAAACACACTGAACTTTATTTCGAATATAAAAAAGTCGTTTTCTAATACTAATATTAGTAATAAAAATTCTAATATTTATTGTGGCTTATCTTCTTTGTCTCAAGCAGATGTATTTTACAAATTATCACAAAATCAATTACAATATCATTTGAGATCTGTACTTCAATATCACGGCACCTATCCTTTTCTTAGGGATATAATCAAGAATTTTTGTATGACACGAGGAATATTTGATTCTAACCCAAGGCATAAAAAATTCATAAGTCTAGGATGAATAAATGGCAAAATTGGTTAAAGGGTCATTATCAATACAATTTATCTCAGACCAAGTGGTCCTATTTAATACCGAAAAAATGGCGAAATAGAGTCAATCAATTTCGTACGATTCAAAAGAAAGACTCAATGAAATTGGATTTCTATAAAAAAGAAAAAGACCGATTAATTTATTACACGAAAACAAATTACTATGCAGCGGATTCATTGATGAGTCAAAAAGAAAAATTGAAAAAACATTACAGATATGATCTTTTATCATACAAATATATAAATTATGGGGATAGTAGGGACTCATATATTTATAGATCAACGTTACAAGTAGGAAACAAAAAAATTCCATATAACTTCAATACACTAGAACCCGAATCATTTTATAGATTAATAAGTATAGCTATTAGTAATTATCTAGAAAAAAGATCTATTATTGATACAGACAAAAATCTGGATAGGAAATTTTTTGATTGTAGAATTCTCCATTTTTGTCTTAGAAATAATATCGATATTGAGACCTGGGCTAATATGCATATCGACACCGGGATTCATAAAAATGCTAAAACAGAAATTAAAAATTCTCAAAAATGTGAAAAAAGATCTTTTTTCTTTTACGATTCATCAAAAAATCAACCCATCCAATCAAAAACCATCCAATAAAAAAAATACTTTTTTGATTGGATGGGAATGAATCAAGAAAGGTTATATCGTACCATATCAAATCTAGAACCTTGGTTTTCCCCAAAATTTGTGCTACTTTTTGGTGCGTATAAGATTAAACCGTGGATCATACCAATCAAATTACTTATTTTTTATTTTCATTTCTATGAAAATATTAATCAAAGTCAAAAGATCGACGTAAATAAAAAAACAATCTTCCTATATTAACTAATCAAAAAGAATATCTTGAATTAACAAATTCCAACAAACACGAACAACAAAACCAAGGAGATCTTGTATCAGATCTACGAAAACAAAACAAAAAGAAAGATGTTGAAGAAGATTACACGGAAACAGACATTAAAAAGGTAAAAAGAAAAAACAATCCAAGAGCAAGAAAGAAGCAGAATTGGGTTTCCTCCTGAAAAAATATTTCCTTTTTCAATTAAGATGGGATGACCCCTTGAATCAAAGAATGATCAATAATATCAAGGTATATTGCCTTCTACTTAGACTGATAGATCCAAGGGAAATTGCTCTATCTTCAATTCAAAGAGGAGAGATACATCTGGATGCAATGTTGATTCAGAAAGACCTAACTCTTAAGGAATTGGTAAAAAAAGAATATTTATTATCGAACCAATTCGTCTATCAATGAAAAGGGATGGAAAATATATTATATATCAAACCATAGATATTTCATTGGTTGACAAGAATAAGCACCAAACTAATGGAAAATGCATAATAAAAAAATACCTATGTCGATAAAAAGAATTTTGATAGATCCGTTACACAACACAGCAATACACTTGTGAATAGAAACAAAAATCATTATGATTTCTTTGTTCCTGAAAATATTCTATCTCCCAGACGTCGTCGAGCATTGAGAATTCTGATTTGTTTCAATTCCCGGAATTGGCATGTTTTGGATAGAAATTCAATATTTTGCAATCAAAACAAGATAAAAAAACTGTGAACAATTTTTGAACGAGAAAAAGCATCTTAATACAGATGCAAATAAATTCATTAAATTCAAAATGTTTCTTTGGCCCAATTATCGATTAGAAGATTTAGCTTGTATGAATCGTTATTGGTTTGATACCAATAATGGCAGTCATTTCAGTATGTCAAGAATACATATGTATCCACGATACAAAATTATTTAATAATAAAATATATATATTTCTTATATATCTAATATCTATCACATGACATATTTGGTAGATAAAAGCCAAAATATATACACATACGCTATGTTACATTCTAGTACATGATATCCATTTAATTACGTATCAATTGGATCTAGGAAGAAATCGATAGAATATTTTTTTTATTTTAGGTAAAATTGGGTAAAACAACCATTCTCTTTCGTGAATGCATAAATTTCTCATTTATTCTATCCAAATCAAATTTTCCATATAAACCAATTATCAAACTATTCTTTCTATTTTCTGGGTTATCTTTCAAGTCTATTAAGAAATTCTTTGGCGATAAGGAATCAAATATTAGAGAATTCATTTCAAATAAAATACTGTTACTAAGAAATTTGATACCATAGTCCCGGTTATTCTTCTTATTGGATCCTTGTCTAAAGCTAAATTTTGTACCGTATCACGTCATCCTATTAGTAAGCCGATCTGGGCCGATTATCAGATTCTGACATTCTTGATCGATTCGGTCGGATATGTAGAAATCTCTCTCATTATCACAGTGGATCTTCAAAAAAACAGGGGTTGTATCGAATAAAGTATATACTTCGACTTTCGTGTGCTAGAACTTTGGCCCGTAAACATAAAAGTACAGTACGCACTTTTTTGCGAAGATTAGGTTCGGAGTTATTAGAAGAATTCTTTACCACCCATTACCACCCATGATGAAGGGGAGCCGAGGAATGCCCATGAACAACAACAATTAAATCCAAGAGGGCTTCCCGGCAAATTTGACGCGCGCATCTCACATGCGCAGAACATTGAGCATTAAACGAGAATCTTAAGGGGTCGAGCTCAAGACCTTAAACGAGCGCTTGTCGGAAGGCAACCCAACGGTTTTATCTTATTTTTAGTTGAATTTTTTCATTTTATTTTTAAAGATCTTCGTTAGAGTTTAGAGTCAAGAGTCGATGAAATTTCTGACAGGCTCTATTTTTCATGACAGTAGATGGAGAACAAGGAATCATTTGAATGGAGGATGACCATGGCAAAGGAGAGCGCTCCAGGAATGCGCTCAGGCCTCAGGAGGAGGAAGGAACTGATGGAGAGACGAAAACAGAAAGTGGAGCAAAAACATAGAGTTGGAGCTGGAAGCAGCAAGCCACTCGGCCGAGTGACTTAGTCGTTCGGCCGAGCAAAGAACCTACTCGACCGAGTACGGTACTGATCAGGGAAGATCCTAAAAACTACTCTCTGTAATTTATATGCCACTCGGCCGAGTGACTTAGTCACTCGCCCGAGTGAATCAGACACTTTCTAGCACTTAAAAGCTCTGAGTGGCCTTGCTACTCGGCCGAATGACTTTCGTCTACTCGGCCGAGTAGTAAGATGTACTTGCCCGAGTCGCAACTTTTACGGGAAATTTTGAAATTTTTTAAAAAACTGTGCCACTCGGCCGAAGTGAACGTGTCACTCGGCCGAGTGACTTATCATTTATAAACGAAACGCCGCGGGCTCAAATCCCCACACCCAAAAATTTCCCAATTTCTCCCGTGATCTCTTCGACTTCCCCACGCCTCGCTCGAGCCAATCCAACCCTCGCCCGAGCCGCACCGCCCTTGCCCGAGCCGCGCTGCCCGTCATCGACTGTCGTCGTCGACTGTCGTCACCGACTATCGTCGCCGGAGCTGCTCCCCCTCGGCCCTACATCCCCCAAATTCGCCTAAAATACCTATTTTTCTCCATTTCTTCAATTCGTAAGCCCAACCCCATACCAAATCAAAATTAATCTTTATATATATCTATTATACCTAATCTTACCCCATACGTATTGATATTCATTGCTAATTTGTGAATGTTTGTTTCAGGCTAGCTTGGGAGAGATTCAGGGCGGTTTTGGAGCTTCTCGGAGGAGGCAATTCTCCGCACGCATCCACTGATTACTCTCGCGTCGTGCTCAGATACACTCGTTCCTTATTTTCAGCACCTCACATATTGGGTGGGCACGGCACTCGGCTCACATGCCGCCATGCACCAGAGCACGTTCGCGGGCGCCCGCCTCGAAGCAGAAGAGGACCAGCGAGCCTGGCTCCTCTTCCGCTTGATCGGACTCCCCGCCACCTAGCCTACCACCACCCACACTTTTGCCTCCTACCGCACCTATCCCACCACCACCGGCACAGCCCGCCCCCGCTTTCGACACGATGGGGATTACGTTCAGAGATGACGCGCACCGCGCCAGATTTGAGCATATCTCCCATCGCTCGATCATACCCTTTAGGTTCGTGCACATAGCATACTTTGAGCGCCTATGGGTATTTGAGGGGCTACTCCAGTTGTATGACACCGTGGGGTGGCGTGACTTTTTGTCGGTGTCGGTGAACACCTATATCCGTCTGACGCTAGAGGTTCTGAGTTCTATAGCTAGAACTCCTGGGGGTTTCTCTTTCTGACTGATGGATTGTGAGTGCGAGGTCACTCTCGGTATGCTCCGAGCCTACTTTCAGTGGCCCCCAGTTTCGGACCCAGGCCAAGCCTATAGTCCCACGTACATCCCACCGCCATCATTCGACACACACACTTTCTGGACACGTATCACGGGATCACCTCTTGCCTTTGACCCTAGCCGGGCCAAGGCCTCCGCTATCCTTCACCCATGCCTCTGCATTGCACAGCGCCTTATGGCGACCACTTTCCTAGCGAGGTATGAGCCGGGGATGATGTCGACGCCGGAGCTCTACATGCTCTACGCGATGACTCGATCGAGGGCCTTCGAGAGGGGTGGAGACATCTTGCTCCCCGCCATTGATATTGATATAGCTAGTTGGTACTTGGACTGTATCGTTATTTTTGTCGGCGCTAGGATGCCTATCTGTTGAGGCGGTCTGATTACTCTTCTGGCTCCCATGTGCGGAGTGGACCTTCCAGCTGGTTTGCTTAGGCCCCTGGGCCCCACTTCTCTTTACATAGATGTTATGGCCTGGATGAGGATGCTGTGCCCTCATGGTCAGCACCACTGGGTGTGGCTGCACGGTCCTTTTGGCGCTGATTACATGGTTCTCCCGAGCCCCGCTCGGACCCATATTGGACCCGCAGGAGGGGAGTGGATTCCAGCGATGGATCTCCTCATCCCTGTTGCGTATGTGCTAGAGCCTGAGGGTGCTCAGAGGAGCCCCTCCTTCCACATCTGGACCCCGTGATACCTCAGCCTGCACCTGATCTGTCTGCACCTCCCGACACCTCTGTCCACACTTCTGTCAGTGTCAGGAGTACACTAGCTGAGTCCACCACCACCACCACCACCACCACCACCACCTCTATGCCGATATCCATTGACACCATTTCTGCTGTGAGCCCTGAGCGTCCTACCACCATTATTTAGAGCGGCGAGTCTTTTGCCTCCGCAGTGGAGACCCTATCCACTTTCTTATTCTCGACCCCTGGGGAGTCATTTTCTTCACACTTCACGGCCTCCCCAGTCGTCGACCTTACCGTCTCCACGGAAGTTGTCGTCTCCGAGAGTGTCGTGACGTATGTCCATATTTCTGTGTCAGCGACCTCTCTGCCCTCCTTGCCCTCTGTCACCATTTTAGCCTCTGCTGCTGCTCCTTCTTCCTCGACCATTCCTGCGTCTTAGCCTTCCACAGAGGCTGAGCGTCTTTTTGTAAGCACAGCACCACAGCCCCACCCGGTAGTTGCACCTGTCATTTACGGTAGCCGTGCGAGGCAGCCCCGTTCCTCACCTGTTTGACCCTCTGCTCCACCTCCCCCCGACACCCTAGTTCAGCACCTGTGTGCTCTAGAGGGGGCAGTCAGTGGACTCAGAGGAGACTTCCAGGCTCTCTCCGCTACCATCAGTGCTGTACAGTCTTGCGTCGCTTTACTTCCTGGTATTCAGGCTAGCCTGAACCAAATTCTTGTGCGAATGTCACAGCCGCCACTTGCCACTACCCGCACCACTACCCAGCAGCCACCCCCACCGCCACCTCCACCACAGGACGGTGCTGGTGTCCCACCACCCACTTAGGCACACACTGGATGCCTCTCATACTTTTTGCTGCTGCTATTCTGGATATTTTCTGCCTGCTGATTTTGCACCCCTCCTTCACACACGTTTTGGTCACATTTTGCTCATACTTGCCTATATCATTTTGGGAGAGAGGATGTATTTTTGGGGACACTTATATTGCGCCATCTTGATCTCTGCATGCACCACATGCATCTTTGCATACATCACCTGCATATCTATTTCATTTTTCTTTTATTTCCGTCATGCATGCATCCTCATCCGCCGCACCCAAATCATTTTTCTCGGTGTGCCACACTTTGCACAATGAGGACACTGTGCAGTTTAGCTTGTGCAGTTTAGCTTGAGGGAGTGAGTGTCTCATGCACTTTTTATTTCCTTCACTCTTACTTTTATTTTTCACACCTTTCTTTATTTTACACTTATTTTCACCCACTTTTTCATTTTTTTCTCATGCATCACGTTTTCTTACCTTTTGTGTGTGTGCTGCATATGTATAATAATTCTTACTTTTCTTTTATCCTTATTTCCTTTATCCTTTTTCTAGAGATGAATTTTCTGTGATGATGAGGACGTGGAATTAGCTTATCTCTATATGCATATTATCTTGTCATACCTTCGTTTTTATTTCAGATATCATATGCCATGCTTGTTATGCATTCGAGATAGTAACCCGCACCTTTGTTATATGAAAATGAATGAAATTCTTCTATTAGCTGAGCCTGATGATTTATACTGTATACTCTTCATAGAAAACACACCAAGCTTCACGCATTGATTGCCTATATTTGGAGTACTGCTTTGTTGTCTTATATCACTTCTTATTGCATGAAAATTGTACGCTTCACTTTCAGGTTGATTGAATGTATGCTATGTTGATATAACTGTATTAGTTTACTTTTTTGAGATCAAACTGAGTAGATTACATTACTCTGCTGAAAGTTGTCGTGCACATTCTATAGAGTGAACCGAGTGTTACATATTTTTCTTTCTCCACATATCTTGAGCATTATTTCTATACTTAAAAGTTGAATCTCCCTTTAGCGAATCTTACATTGGCATATCCCCTTGCTATAAAAATCCATGCTCCAACACCCCAAAATCAAAAAGAAAAAAACACATGTATATCTCTCTATCTTTTGATTTGGGATCCTTATTGTATATATTGATTGAAAAAAAGAGAAGAAAAGAGAAAAAAGAAAAGAGAAAAGAAGTACATATATGATCCCATTTCATTTCATTTTCTTTCTTTCCTCTTTTTCTTGTTATTGGAGCTTCAAAAATGGGGAAAGACTTATTGTTAAATCCGATGCCACCACGCTTATAGATAAGCTTGGGGGAGAGGATCCAATGATGTGAGAGAGTGTGACTACTTGTTTGTGCATGACAACCTAAGCTAGGTAATTATCTATACTCAGTGAGATTACTAAAAGTTTTACGAAGTCCAGGAATTGAAATTTAGCATGCATCTCATGAAAACCACTCTTTTCTATTCTTATTGCTTCATATTGTGTGATACCTCTTATACTCCAAATAGAAAGCAGTCAATTAAAAAGTGTGTGGTATATGATTATGTATATTGCTTTAGATGCTTTAGACGATGTTAATTCTAGAATGATTTCATATTTCATATCGTTTAGATATTCTTTGGTTTCTATATCAAATGCAACCTTATATGATCATGATATCGAGATAAAAATCTTTGGCATGTTTTTAATTCACAGTATGCTATATGAGTAAGCAAGTCCACGTCCTGAGAAAATGATCTAGCACCTCCCTCTTTGCTCTTCTTTTCTATCTTGTTTTTCCCTTTTCCTTATTTTTACCCACCGGGTTCGCCTTTTACTCATCTTCCTCGAGGACGAGTAAGAGGTAAGCTTGGGGGATTTTGATCGCTCCTTATTTTACACCTTTTTTCTGCATGTTTTCATGTCATCTCGATCGTCCATATTGTGTTTTTCCTGATTATTCGACGATATCGCGTTGCTTTTCACTATTTCTTGTTTTTGTCGTATTTCAGGAGATATGGAGCGATCTGGAGCAAAAATGAGATCAAAGGACTTTCACGCACACTGGAGCACATTTGAGGAGTTAACAGTGCTAGAGGTGAGCGGAAGAGGAAGAAATTCAATAGAATCGACGAGGAGACGAGGAGGAGAAGAAAAGAGCCCAGAAGCAGCTTACTCGGCCTAACAGAGAATTCACTCGGCCGAGTAACGGGCTGCATTCGGCCGAGTGAAACGGATACGCACAGCCAATTTTCAAATTTCTCTCGACCGAGCAAGAAAGTCTACTCTGCCAAGTGAGAAAGATCACTCACCCGAGTAGAATAGGGATTTTCTTCCGAGAAGAGGCCAAGTTACTGGAAATTTTGTGAAGCTTACTCGGCCGAGCAAGATTGCTTAGTCGGCCGAGTAAAGAAGCCTGCTAACCCGAGTCAGTCAGAGCGACAGACCCCCAAATTTCCCAGACTTTCTGTCTTTTATTGGGTCTGTCACTCGACCGAGTGACATATGTTACTCGGCCGAGTGACGCAGTCCGACTGCTACACAAACTGGGATTTCTGGGCTGCGCAGGGGCAAATCTGTCAGGATTTTTTGGACGAATTTGGCTTGTATTTAGACCTAGTTTTATCCCAAGTTTTAGGAGAGACTTCTATTATTTTTTGACGGTTATTCCTTTTGTAAATCTCAGCTGGAGATCATAGGCGACAATTTTGTTTTGTTCTTTCATGCTAAAACTCTTATTTTTATGAATTGTCTCTTCTCTACATTGAATTATGCTATGATCTATTGCTTTATTTCTGAGATTTACATGATGATTTGTGAGTAGTTTATTCGTTCTAGGGCACGTGGATGAACCCTATGGACCTGATCTTTGAATTGTAATGAATGAATAGAATTGTTGCGACGATTGAAGAAAGGTTAGGTTTTGATTGATTTATTGCAAGTAGCTAGGAATTTCCATCAATTGGGATTTGCAAGAGATTGGATCCAAATTGATGGGAAGGCCTAGATGTTCAACTTAGGTTTATAATTGTGATTCTCTAGATTTGGTTTGCAAGAGATTGGACCAGAGCTAGGATTTTTTATATAAATCTATACTAATATTCGTTTGCAAGAGATTGGACGAGTACGAACTATCATAACCTAGGTCGTAGCTCGAGTTTGCACGAGAGTGTGCTCGAGTTGCGATTGGACGATGATGTCGATCTTCGTGCTAGTGTCTTAGGTTAGGGTTTGCATGAGAGTGGGCCCTAATCTAGGTTGCTATAAACCGACAATAGCGCGAGAGCGTGAGCTCGGTTCTACATTAATTGCGACTAGTCCACCTACATTCAAGCCTTGTAACATTGATATTCATGATCCACAAGGATAAGAAACGGTCCGTAGTGGGGATTTCCTATCCCTAGACGCTTTATTATATTGAATTCTATTTGCTATTTGAACGATTGTGACATTACCATCAAAACTATTCTTATTTCTTCAATAGCTAGGTGATCAAAATAAGATACTGTCAATTGTCCTCCCTGTGTTTGATACCCGCTCACCACTACGCCTTGCGCTTGCGGTAAAACTACAGTCGTTTTCCGGGTGTGTATCCGGGCGCGATCAGTTATGAGTGAGGGAGACTTATGGTGTAACGACCGGTTTTTATCAATAATATTATCTGCGTTTTCCTTTTCGTATGTTTCTTTCCCCGTAACCGTTGATTGGACGTACCCATACCCGTACCCGTATTCCTTTCTTTCATACTTAAATATTATTATTATTATTATTATCCTTTAATAATTATTTGCAAATATTTTTGGTATGATTAGTTTAGATTTCAAATTTAAATTCGAAATTCAAATCTATTAACCATTTTTAATAGTCAAATAAGACCTGCCTTGTTTGGACCCAATTAAATCCCTTGATGAATTATTATTCCCTATTATAACCAATTAATTATGATCCCATTAACATTTCAAAACCCTTAATTACCTTCAAATTATTTCCTCTTATAACCTAGCTCTTTTGGGAAATCCCTTGGCCAAACCCACTGCACTCACGCACACAACCGTCACGCACACACACAGCACGCAACTACACAAGATTGAGAGGAAATCCTATTTAAAATATATATATATATACTTAACTAAACCTAGGCCTATTTTCTCATACTGTGTATTTCTACCCTACACCCTACTTTCAATCTCATATCTTATTTTTATACTATGAACCTCGGTCTAATCGTTATAATACCCCCTCACACTATTATTATATAATAACCCAAAGAACTGAACATAGCTTTGCACCCTATTTTTATAAACTATAGACTAACCCTAAGGCTAACAAGCCTTCACGTGCTGCTCATTCCCCTAAAGTTAATTTTATAAAAACCCTAGGGGCTAACGAATAGTTTTTAACCTAGGCTTCTCCCTACTACTTTGGCAGCCGCCTCCTACCTTCCCTATTCCTTCATCCATGCACATCAACCCCGCATCCAATTTTCTCGTCCACGCACGCGAAGCCAGGCGAGACCTTCTTCCTCCTCCCTCGCACACGCACGACTCGCACCCAGTTCTCTTTCTCCATGCAACTCGAACCCCCACGCCTTCACACAACCGCCCAGCACCTCACCTTCGAGTGCACAACCCGCGGCCTCCTTCCACTCGCGCCGGCCACCCTCCCCCATCTCCGTCGCGCAAACCCCCCAGTTGCCAGCGTCCTCCCCCTCTCCATCTGACCAAAGCCGCAGCCGCTCGCAACGCTCCGACCTTTCCATCTCGCCCCCCGCCACTTCCCCAGGCCACGCCGCCGTTTTCCTCAATCCACAGCACACCCCTTCCTCCGACGACCGCCTTCAACACCTCAGCCGCCAGTACCCCTTCGCTCCTCCACCTCACCAGTCCGCCACCACCGTCGCACTACCATCCCTCCGCCGCAGACGCACCAAGTCTGCACCGACGCGAGCACCCTCACACCGCCCATAAATCCTCGCCACACCTCCGACCCAAGGCGCCACAAGCGCAACCTCCAGCCACGCTCCGCCCCTCGCTGTCCGGCGACCCCCAGCTGCAAACTCGCCCGCAACGCCTCGCCTCGGACGACCGCAACCTGCGCCGGAGTCCCCTTCCATCGCCCCGCACCGGACGCCATGCCGCCTCTGCCTAGTCGCCACCCCACTACCATGTCCCGTCGCCGTTCGAACCGCGAGCTTCTCCTGCAAGTGGCGAAAGGAAGACGAATTCAAAAGTAAGTTACTCTCTATCTCTTCCTAAACAGTGGACATGCACCTATCACCCTATCTTTAGATTTTATATTCATATATGATGGCACATGTCATAGGGGACATATACTCCAACCAGAGTACTGAGTGCAACCTATTTTTGACTAAAGGATATAGACCATTGGTTATATATGAGGATGAGTACATGCGTACTATCAAGTGTTAGTGATATAGTTCTAACTTACAGATTATGTAAGTTGGTAGTGTGAACATATTAATATTAATATATGCTGTATTTATAAGTTAGACTTAATAGCTTAATATCAATGACACAGATAACTTACATACGCCTAATTGCTACCGCCTGGACCCCCGAAGCCAGCTACAACAGGCAAGTGTGCAATTAAATATGAATTTTTGAAGTTTGATTATTATTACATCATTTTACTTTAATCTGTACATCTGGAAAACTGCATGTAAAATGACGCATGAAACTGTTTCCATATTGTTCTAGACTAAAAATGTGATATTTTGACATATAACTTGATAGGTTTCAATTTTAGACATTAACAGAGAGAATTGTTTCATGTAACCAGTAACCCGTCTTGACATCCCTTCAATTTTTTTGTATATGTTGTGCAATAATGAAACATTGATGACTTGAGATGAATGAACATCTTACTTGGCCATTAGAGAGTGACATCGTGAAATCGTGCGCCTCGAAGGCGGATTCGTGACTTTCGTGATGTCGTGTGAGTCGACTAGGCCGGCTCGTGTTCCGGCAAACTTTTGGGTGGGGTTAGGGTTGAGCGGCCACTGGGCGTATTAAGGGTACTCTCCTCAAGAGCACCACCCGCACGCGGTGGGTTAGCGTCAATCACGGTAAGCCCCCGTGAGAGGAACGGCCTTCTCATCATGACCTAAAGGCGAGAACCCTAGATTAGATGTGAACTCTTGACATGGAAATTGCAACACTAACTTTGGTCTCTTGGAAAATTGTTATGCTAATGAACTCAGAGAAAATCTTAACTTTAATCCTTGTAACTGTTTAGAATTGCATGTTAGGGATGTTGTTTCCGATTCAATATATTTGTTAATGTTAAATTGCTGCAGTCATTTCTTTAAAATAATAAATGCTTCTTAAATTCATATCATATGTATATCTTGCCTTGGGATGCTAATCTTTTCTTGCAGACCTTGCTGACATACATTCATGTTTTTGGATGTATGTCAGATCCCGAGTTTGAGCACTGGAAAGATTCGCTCGAGACTCCTGACTTAGAGGGCCAGAGTTCCATAGATGCCATCTCCCCTTGCGGAGGACTAGTGACCTTCACCGTCGTTATCTTTTGTTTACCTTCAGTTGTTGTTGTAGTTGTTGTTTAGTGTACGATTTTTTGTTGCTACTTTAGCCCTGCTGAGGCTTGTTGATTAATTTCGTGTACGAACAATTTAACTCTGGATGTGGCTTTATTTTCTGAAATGTTTCTGATTGTTCTGATACACAAATGCAAGAACCTCATCTGTGTTTTTATCACAGACGCTGATTGAACTCGAGCTTCACCGTTCCAGTTCAAGCGGACCGCGTAACGCTCTCGCTTCCGGTGTCTTTTGGGAAGCAGGGCGTTACAGGTTTTAGTGGTGGCCCATGCAGGTCCTGCAACTACGAAATTCAGAACAATGAGAACACTTTTCATTGGCCAAAACATCCAGAATTAGTTCGTACACAAAATTACTCGAATACCTTGTCTCAGCACGATAGGACACCCAATACCGGGACAATAGGAATGGAAATACGCTTGTGCTCGTTAGTTAGACACCCTTGCCACGACTTAGTATTATTATCTTAGGAGTCGCCCCATCGATTAATTATCTAGCTCTGATCTTATTAGACTTGTGAGTTCGTTAGTCGATCGCTTAGGTTTATCGAATCTAAGGCCAATCGAGCATAGTGATCATCACATCCGTGCAAGTCGAACCTGAGACGCCTGCAATGAGTAGACTTTGAAGCGCAGGATTTTCCAGACCTATAGATAAGATCTCGATCTCGATCCTCAATGAACCCTTACCTCAGCTTTCCTATCGCAGCCTAGTACGTTGATGAACCTTAGTGCTAAACCTTAGTCGACCCAACGATTACTTTTTCCCCATGATTTTACTTTTCCCTAATCTTTACACTTCCATGTTAATGATCATAACAAGCCATCGTAGCATATTCACGGAGTTACTTCTTAGTCGTACATACGTTTCGATCATTGAACCTATTCCTCGCCCTCGATTCACATAAACTCTTCAGGTCCGTCATCTTTAACCTTGAACCTCCCCATTGCAGATCCAACGTCTTTTAAAAAGTATTTTTGATATTTCTTTTATTGAATTCTTTGCTAAGTTTAAAACCCTTTCGAAAACTTTTACTTAGATTTTTTTACGCTTCAGTCGACTTAAACCCCAATCTTGATTTTGAAACTCTTCTGACACAATCTTTAGTTACTATCTTATAGCAATTTTCCAACATACACCTTCCGCACTTCTATTTCACATGACCTTGCATAACTATTCTATTTTCCTCATGTAATGAACTTTTTTTTAAAAAAAAACTTTATTTTGCTAGTTCAAAATATCATCTTCATTTCTTACTAACATATTTCAAAACAGTCACTCATACATACTTTTAAATACTTTCCTAAGTTAAATAGAACTTCAAAATCCGGTGTGTCAGTTTTATAATCATTGTCTTCATACATTTTAAGAAAAAAAAAGAAAATTTTCTTCTTACAAACCTATTTTCCATATGCAAAACAAGCACTACACCTCTATGCCCATATTACCCTTCACCTATTATTTGACTATTCATATTTTACGTTTTAACTTTTACCGTATACTCGCTGATTTACGTAAGTTATAACTATATTATTATTTTTACAACATACCCTTATCTTCTTGATTATTTAATTATTCATAAATATTTTTGTCACCCAACCAAACTACTCTCTTATCCATGCCACCTCCGGAACCGTCCAACACAACATTAATCAGTTGCATCATTCAACTCTGAATCCTACACTTGCTTAGTTGTCACCTTAGAACCTATCACTACTTAGTGAGACCTTTAGCATTGATTGTGGTGTTATTGTGGTGCATGTAAATAGATAGCGGATGTGAACTCGTGTGTGCGAATCTCTATATACCACCCATGTATGAGTGTGCTTACCCGGAGTATATTAGTATAGTGTGATTACCTATTGTGTTATATGTGCGTGTGCGGTGATATGTGACATATATGTATATAATCGAGTATAGAGTAGTAAGTGTTATATTTATACTTAGGCAAGCGATTAGTTATATCACTATAGGAATATCTGTGCGTGTTAGATTTAATGTTGGCTAATTACTAGAAGTATATGTACCTTAGTCATACTTGTTAATGATTGTAATTGTGTGCTAGTACAGTGATATGCATGTCAGGTGTAATGATAATGGGTGTACGTGTAGTTATTTGTATAGATTTATTATGTGATCTATATTTTAGTATGTCTGGCTTATGCTCGTGTGTGTATATGTATGTGGTTAGTTATAGGTGTATATATGTACATTGTATGAATAAGTGTTTTATACGTATAGTAGGATTATAATATTTCCCCTACGGAATGATGTATGAGCATGTGTATATCAGGATGTATGCATGGTCGTATGTTTGTGACTACATATATATGGATGTATGGAATAGTATGCTTGCCCTATATAAATTACCATGGTGGTGTGTACTGGTGTGTGTATGTATATGTTCTATATAGATACGAGATAGGCGTGTAGTAGTGTAAGTATGTATATGTATGTAAAGTGAACGTATGTATGGGTATTCGAAGGTGTGTGATATATGAGTAAGTGTATGCATATGGATGTATATGGTTTCATTATAGGTTATGTATGACTGGGATAGAATGACATTTGTGTCTAAGTCCGCTCACCCCTGGGTCGGCCTACTTAAGAAGACTGAGGACGGACTTGATCCTAAGGAGGGTAGATTACGATGACCCCAGGACTAGGAGTAAGGCTTATATAAATCTGTGTATGGTGTAAGGTATTACGTGCATGTATATACGTATAGTGATATATATTATTACGTGTATATAGTAATATGCGGTATGTGAAAGTGATCGTATGATTGGAATGTTATTTGACAAAGAATGATTGTATTTGTATTAGTGGTATGTTTATGTGACATGTGGTACTATATCAGTATAGATTGTGGGTGTATAAAATGTATGGTATTACCTTGTGTATTGGTAATGATGTGAGTGTGGATGGTGATGGTACACTTACTGTTAGTAATTTGATGTGGTTGTGTAGTAAGTGTTACTATACGCCCGAGTATAATATTGGTTAGGGTTGTATTTGTAGGATAATATTATATTAAGCATGTTATGTTAATATGTGATTAGTAATGTGTGTATGCGTACTGTTACTATTATTAGCATGAACGTTGATTAGTACTATCAGTAATGATACCATTGGTAGAGATATTAGTATTAGTAGATACTATTTGGTTATGGCGTGATGCTTATTTATGGCGTGTATGCATTAGAAGAGAAATACGAGCGTTACCCTTACGTTATCCCGGGGTCTTAGCCGATAAGATTCCGAGGACGGAATCGTTTTTAAGGTGGGTAGGATGTAACGACTGGTTTTTATCAATAATATTATCTGCGTTTTCCTTTTCGTATGTTTCTTTCCCCGTAACCGTTGATTGGACGTACCCATACCCGTACCCGTATTCCTTTCTTTCATACTTAAATATTATTATTATTATTATTATCCTTTAATAATTATTTGCAAATATTTTTGGTATGATTAGTTTAGATTTCAAATTTAAATTCGAAATTCAAATCTATTAACCATTTTTAATAGTCAAATGAGACCTGCCTTGTTTGGACCCAATTAAATCCCTTGATGAATTATTATTCCCTATTATAACCAATTAATTATGATCGCATTAACATTTCAAAACCCTTAATTACCTTCAAATTATTTCCTCTTATAACCTAGCTCTTTTGGGAAATCCCTTGGCCAAACCCACTGCACTCACGCACACAACCGTCACGCACACACACAGCACGCAACTACACAAGATTGAGAGGAAATCCTATTTAAAAATATATATATATACTTAACTAAACCTAGGCCTATTTTCTCATGCTGTGTATTTCTACCCTACACCCTACTTTCAATCTCACATCTTATTTTTATACTATGAACCTCAGTCTAATCGTTATAATACCCCCTCACACTATTATTATATAATAACCCAAAGAACTGAACATAGCTTTGCACCCTATTTTTATAAACTATAGACTAACCCTAAGGCTAATAAGCCTTCACGTGCTGCTCATTCCCCTAAAGTTAATTTTATAAAAACCATAGGGGCTAATGAATAGTTTTTAACCTAGGCTTCTCCCTACTACTTTGGCAGCCGCCTCCTACCTTCCCTATTCCTTCATCCACACACAGCAACCCCGCATCCAATTTTCTCGTCCACGCACGCGAAGCCAGGCGAGACCTTCTTCCTCCTCCCTCGCACACGCACGACTCGCGCCCAGTTCTCTTTCTCCGTGCAACTCGAACCCCCACGCCTTCACACAACCGCCCAGCGCCTCACCTTCGAGTGCACAGCCCGCGGCCTCCTTCCACTCGCGCCGGCCACCATCCCCCATCTCCGTCGCGCAAACCCCCCAGTCGCCAGCGTCCTCCCCCTCTCCATCTGACCAAAGCCGCAGCCGCTCGTAACGCTCCGACCTTTCCATCTCACCCCCGCCACTTCCCCAGGCCACGCCGCCGTTTTCCTCAGTCCACAGCACACCCCTCCCTCCGACGACCGCCTTCAACACCTCAGCTGCCAGTACCCCTCCGCTCCTCCACCTCACCAGTCCGCCACCACCGTCGCACTGCCATCCCTCCGCCACAGACGCACCAAGTCCGCACCGACGCGAGCACCCTCACACCGCCCAGAAATCCTCGCCACACCTCCGACCCAAGGCGCCACAAGCGCAACCTCCAGCCACGCTCCGCCCCTCGCTGTCCGGCGACCCCCAGCTGTAAACTCGCCCGTAACGCCTCGCCTCGGACGATCGCAACCTGCGTCGGAGTCCCCTTCCATCACCGCGCACCGGACGCCATGCCGCCTCTGCCTAGTCGCCACCCCACTACCATGTCCCGTCGCCGTTCGAACCGCGAGCTTCTCCTGTAAGTGGCGAACGGAAGACGAATTCAAAAGTAAGTTACTCTCTCTCTCTTCCTAAACAGTGGACATGCACCTATCACCCTATGTTTAGATTTTATATTCATATATGATGGCACATGTCATAGGGGACATATACTCCAACCAGAGTACTGAGTGCAACCTATTTTTGACTAAAGGATATAGACCATTGGTTATATATGAGGATGAGTACATGCGTACTATCAAGTGTTAGTGATATAGTTCTAACTTACAGATTATGTAAGTTGGTAGTGTGAACATATTAATATTAATATATGCTGTATTTATAAGTTAGACTTAATAGCTTAATATCAATGACGCAGATAACTTACGTACGCCTAATTGCTACTGCCTGGACCCCCGAAGCCAGCTACAACAGGCAAGTGTGCAATTAAATATGAATTTTTGAAGTTTGATTATTATTACGTCATTTTACTTTAATCTGTACATCTGGAAAACTGCACGTAAAATGACGCATGAAACTGTTTCCATATTATTCTAGACTAAAAATGTGATATTTTGACATATAACTTGATAGGTTTCAATTTTAGACATTAACAGAGAGAATTGTTTCATGTAACCAGTAACCCGTCTTGACATCCCTTCAATTTTTTTGTATATGTTGTGCAATAATGAAACATTGATGACTTGAGATGAATGAACATCTTACTTGGCCATTAGAGAGTGACATCGTGAAATCGTGTGCCTCGAAGGCGGATTCGTGACTTTCGTGATGTTGTGTGAGTCGACTAGGCCGACTCGTGTTCCGGCAAACTTTTGGGTGGGGTTAGGGTTGAGCGGCCACTGGGCGTATGAAGGGTACTCTCCTCAAGAGCACCACCCGTACGCGGTGGGTAAGCCCCCGTGAGAGGAATGACCTTCTCATCACGACCTAAAGGCGAGAACCCTAGATTAGATGTGAACTCTTGACATGGAAATTGCAACACTAACTTTGGTCTCTTGGAAAATTGTTATGCTAATGAACTCAGAGAAAAACTTAACTTTAATCCTTGTAATTGTTTAGAATTGCATGTTAGGGATGTTGTTTCCGATTCAATATATTTGTTAATGTTAAATTGCTGCAGTCATTTCTTTAAAATAATAAATGCTTCTTAAATTCATATCATTTGTATATCTTGCCTTGGGATGCTAATCTTTTCTTGCAGACCTTGCTGACATACATTCATGTTTTTGGATGTATGTCAGATCCCGAGTTTGAGCACTGGGAAGATTCGCTCGAGACGCCTGACTTAGAGGGCCAGAGTTCGCCGTAGATGCCATCTCCCCTTGTGGAGGACTAGTGACCTTCACCGTCGTTATCTTTTGTTTACCTTCAGTTGTTGTTGTAGTTGTTGTTTACTGTACGTTTTTTTGTTGCTACTTTAGCCCTGCTGAGGCTTGTTGATTAATTTCGTGTACGAACAATTTAACTCTGGATGTGGCTTTATTTTCTGAAATGTTTCTGATTGTTCTGATACGCAAATGCAAGAACCTCATCTGTGTTTTTATCACAGACGCTGATTGAACTCGAGCGTCACCGCTCCAGTTCAAGCGGACCGCGTAACGCTCTCGCTTCCTGTGTCTTTTGGGAAGCGGGGCGTTACATATGGTCTCCCCTCCCTCATTATCCACCATAACACTCCACTACCATGTAGTGGGGTGAACCCTTGGGCTACTGATCACTCCTTATTTTACACTTTTTTCCCGCATGTTTGCATGCCATTTGGATCGCCCAAATCATGTTTTTCACGATATATCGACGATATTGCGATGCTTTTCACGATTTGTTGTTTTTGTCGCATTTCAGGTGATTTGGAGCGATTTGGAGTGATCTCGAGATACGCCTACTCCAGAGTGTCACCGACGACCTCCCCGAGGGGTATTTTGCTGTTGGAGAGGAGTGGAAGAAGAAAGAACGTCGCAGGAGCGACGAGGAGGCCAAAACAAGCTGTTTGGGCATTTTTGGTGTCTCACTCGGCCGAGTGAAGGAGTCACTCGGCCGACCAGCGAGACACCGCTCGGCCGACCAGATCGGATACGTTTCATACGTGCACTCGGCCGAGCGACAGAGACCACATCGGCCGAGTGACGAGATCCCGTCCGCCCGAGTGGCGCCCAGACGAAGCCATTCAAAAATCGCCAACTTACTGTTTTTCGGCTGCCTGAGCTTCAGAAGACCCACTCGGCCGAGTGGATAATCCCGACCGCCCGAGTACCAAGAAGCCATCGGCCGAGTGACGACAACTCACTCGGCCGAGCCACCCCCGAAGTGAAGACCCCTGAAGATCAAGACTTACTGGAAATTTACAGGGTTTCTCACTCGACCGAGCGACTTTTGTCACTCGGCCGAGTGCGACGCGCTGCCTGTAGCGAAAATTGCGGATTTCAGGCTGCGCAGGGGTATTTTGGTCACAGTTTTTAGACGATTTTGGGGGGTATTTAACCCCTGTTTTTACCCTAGTTTGGAGAGCTTTTTTCTTAGATTTTTTGCAGCTTTTTAGATTAACTTTTAGCTTTATTCTTGTGATTGGAGAGGAGACAAAAAGTTGATTTTTGTTGGATTATTTGAAGAACTCCATTGGTTTGCCTCTCTCTTCTCTAGAAATTCTATTTTTATTGCTTTATCTCAATATTGTGATGAATTGTCTTGTTAATTTCATTGATTATTTTTGTGTTTGCGCTATGAATTGTGAGTAGTCTCCACGTCTTGGGGCGTGGGGATGAACCCTACAAGCCCAATTTCATATTTGTGATGAATTGGTAGAAATTTTGCTAGAATTGCTATTAGGGATTAGTTTGGGAGCGATTTACTACGGATAGCTAGGAGTTCATACCGATTGGGATTTGCAAGAGATTGGATCCCAATTCGATAGGAAACCCTAGAAATCCGAATTGGGTTGGAATCGAATTTCCGTAGTATCGGTTTGCAAGAGATTGGACCGATACTAGGGTTCCCGATTGCAATTCCGTGCCGATACCCGTTTGCAAGAGATTGGACGGGTAGGAACTATCCCAACCTAGGTCGTGGGCCGAGTTTGCAAGAGATTGGGCTCGGTGCGCGATTGAACGATGATGTTGATCCTAATGCTAGCTTCCCTAGGTTAGGGTTTGCAAGAGATTGGACCCGAACCTAGGATAGCTATAGACCGGCAACAGCGAGAGAGCGTGAGCTTGGTTCTACATTCAGTTGCAACTAGTTCATCCAAAATCTTATTCTAGCAATTTTGATACCGATGAACCACATTGACGAGATACGGTGAGTAGCGGGAATCCCCATTCCCTAGACGTTCTTTATTTGATTTGATATTTCCGTACTTTGTCTGACGATTGTGACAGGATCGCCAAAGGCAAATCTCTCTCTTCTTAAATAGCCAGGTTGATTAGAACAAGCACGGTCATTCGTCCTCCCTGTGTTCGATAACCCGCTCGTCGCTATACCGTGCGCTTGCGGTAAAACTACAGCCGTTCTTTGGGTTACATTCCAGAGCGATCAAGTTTTTGGCGCCGTTGCCGGGAGGCGATTGCGTTTGATCTTACCACCCTAGCTATTTCTTTTTATTATTATTATTATTTTATTTCTTTATTTTTACCTAACCCTTCCACGGTACTAATCATTTCTTTGAAACTCTGTTTTCTCATTGCATGTACACGAGATCCACGGCGGACCCTGGAGCTATATTATTTGATCCCGAGATTGAGCGTACCGCGAGGAGAATTAGAGGGGAGAGGAGACAAAATCCGGAAGGGAGGTATATGACCAACCCGGAAACTGCGGACCAATTAGCGGCAAGAATGGCAAGGATAATTTCTATTCACGATAGGCTCCGGCCTAAGACCTCTTCTACGACTTCATCCATTGCCATGCCGGAGTTGGCGGCTAACAAGAACTTTGAGCTGAAGACTGGACTAGTGGTTCTGATGCAGCAGGATCCATTTCATGGGAATGCCCATGAAAATCCTCACTACCACATCCAATTATTCTTGTCGAAGTGCGCCACATTTCAGATGCCGGGGGTCTCCATCGATGCCGTCAGACTGCGTCTCTTCCCCTTCACGCTAAAAGACAAGGCACTCTATTGGTTGAGGACGCAAGCTGATGGAGTCTTTACCACTTGGGACGAGTTGGCGAGTGCATTCATTGATAAGTTCTATCCGCCCTCCAAGACGGTGAAGATTCGGAGCGCTCTTATGTCCTTCAAGCAAGGACCCCAAGAGATGCTCTATGAGGCTTGGGAGCGTTTTAAAGATCTGCAGCATCAATGCCCGCACCATAGCATTGAAGATTGGGAGCTAGTCCATAGCTTCTACAATGGTCTCCAACCGGGGACCAAACAAATTATTGATGCCGCGGCGAATGGTGCTATCTTATCAAAGACTCCCGAAGAATCTACGGCCCTAATTGAGGAGATGGCCTCAAACAATCAACAATGGGGCGATGAGCGAGGACACTCTACGTCCTCCTTGAAGCCAACTAGTATCTATGAGGCGAAGGCCGTAGCGGAACTCACAAGCAAGTTTGATTCTCTCTACAAGGTAGTGGAGAGACTAGAGAAGTTTATCACGGAGCCCCAAGGAACCCCTTCCACCTCCGCGCCGTCGAACCAAATGTGTGATTGGCAAGACCAATCTCAAGCCATGTATTCGGGAGGAGAGCAAGGAGAAGGATCCTTGGAGCAAGTACAATACGTCGCGGGGAACCAAGGGTATTGGGCCAATCCGGCCATAAGAAATCATCCCGGATTCTCTTACGCCAACAATGAAGGAGCTTTGAACCCGCCACAACAACCACCTCAACAAGCTCGACCACCACCACCACCCCAACAACAACACTATCCGCTGAGGGGGCCTCCACAACAAAATTTCCAACCGAAGCAACAAGTTCCACCTTATAGGCCGCCCGGATACAATCAAGGGTGGAGAAATCAAAATCAAAACCCTCCACAAGCTCAACAACAATCCGACTTCGAAGCTAGAGTGGAGGCGTTTATGGTCGAGCAAAAGAAGGTCAATGCTACCTTGAAGGCGGGCCAAGACTCCCTTACAACCGTTGTGGCCCAAATATCGGAACAATTGGTGTTGCTCAATCGGAACACTCAACATTTACCGGCACAACCCGAGCAAAACCCACGGGGAAACACCGGCCACATCAATGCCGTAGTTGCCGTCACTACTAGAGGCGGGAAGGACACCACCCCCGCCATGATTCCTACCAAGGAGCCCGTGGAGGAAAGTTTAGAGCTAATTGAGCCGGTAGTTGAAGTTGAGAAGGAAAAAGAGCCGCAAGAGAAGGAGAAATCTAGAGCGGAGCAATTGATTGAGGAGAGGCGCTTCATGCCACCGGTCCCATTCCCCCAAAGGCTTGCTAGAGCGAAAATGGAGAAAATACTAGCGAAGTTTCTCGAGTATCTGAGAGGAGTTAGCCTCAACATTCCCTTCCTCGACGCCATCGTGGAAATCCCCACATATGCTAAATTTTTAAAGGATTTGATTTCGGGGAGAAAGAGGAAGGAAAAGATCATGCTAGCCGAGGAGGGCTCTTGGTTCACCAAGAGAGAAAAGGAGCCGGCCAAACTCAAAGATCCGGGGAGTTTTTGAATTCCTTGCACCTTGGGCGGCGTCCCTTTACAAAAAGCGTTGGTGGATTTAGGGGCTAGTGTAAGCCTCATGCCTCTCTCCATGTTCCTAAGGCTAAACACCGGGACGAAGTTGAAACCTACCGACATGCGGATACAATTGGCCGACGGGCGAATAACAAGGCCGGTAGGGATCACCGAAGACATCCCGCTACAAGTCCCGGGGGGAATATGCTTGCCATGTGACTTCGTGATCATGCACGTTAAGGAGGAGGGAGATACGTCATTGATACTTGGACGCCCCTTCCTCGCCACCGCCGGTGTGATTGTCGACGTGCGAGAAGGTACCCTAACTTTGAACGTCGGCAACATCGAGGTGGAGCTTCACATTCCTAAGGCTATGAAACACATGCCTTACCACGAGGAGCTTGACTACATGGACCTCCTTGATGAGGTAATTGAAGAGGCGATCCCTCACTCAATCGGCGCTCTATTCGATGAGGATTTCGAGGAAGACCCGGATTTAGGCCAAGATGAGAAGAAAATTGATTCCCCTGACCTCTCCGCTGAAAATGATGAAGGCGACGCTGATGTCGCAAGGATTCGAGAGCTCTGCAAGCTCTTGAAATTGAAGTCTCCGAAGAAAGCTCCGCCGATACAGAAATCAGCGTCACCGGTGAAGCCGTTGACCGGAGCAAACGCTAGCTTGGGGGAGCCTCCCCCCAACACTATTCGAGACGGGAGACCACAGAGGGAGAACACGCCGCCGCAACTTCCAAATCCAAGCGTTCTCCCCGGAAAGTTTGATGGGTGCATCTCATATGCACCAAACATCCCGCATTAATTGAAAATCACAGGGGGTCGAGCTCACGACCTTAAACGAGCACTTGTCGGGAGGCAACCCGACGGTTATTGCTTTATTTTCATTTTTCTTTTATTTTTGTTTTAGAAATTTTTAGTGTTTTGAGCCGTTCGCCCAAAAATCTTGTGATAACTGGTCCTATTTTTCCTGACAGGAGAGGGGAATGAGGTACCTATCTTTAGGAGGATGCACGAGACGATGAGGAGCGCCCCAAGAAGGCGCTCGATGCTTAGGAGGAAGATGAAATCGACTGGAGGAAGAAAGACGGAGTTTAGAGCCCAAACGAAGACAAACAGCAGAAGACAAGGCTCACTCGGCCGAGTATACTAGTCACTCGGCCGAGTACACAGGTTCGTCCGGCCGAGCCGCTCACGAACGAGGGAAGTCTGCTATACCCAACTCTCTGTTTATTTTCCTGATTTCAGTATAACTGCTACTCGGCCGAGTATATATTTTCACTCGGCCGAGTAAAACGGATACGCTCCTAGGGCGAGTCTTGCCGAGTAGCTTGAGCCACTCGGCAGAATGGACTTACTCCACTCGGCCGAGGGTGGCAAGGCCACTCGGCCGAAGCGTAAGCGGGGAGGAATTTTCCATTGATCTCACTCGGCCGAGTGACCCAGTCACTCGGCCGAGTCATAACTTTTCCCTATAAAAGGGGGAGGGGTCGGGCGCGTTTTTCGAAACGACACAAACTGCAGCGCCCCGACCCTTCAGCTCCCTCGCCCGAACCCTTCGCCTACTCACCCGACTGACGTCGCCGCGCCGCCGCTCGGCCAGCCACCGCCGGCCGAGCCGCCGCCGCTCCTCGCCCGAGTCGCCGCCGGCGGCCACGTCTCCGGCCACCTCCGGTATCGCCTATTTAGCCTATTTCTCCTCTTTTTGTGTATTTTTCAAGGATCCATGCGTTAAACGAACCCCAAACCCAAATTAATTTCTATTTCTATCTATTATATCCCTAATGCCCCATACGTTTTGAATATTACCCGCCGATATCTCCATTTCATGCGCAGGTCATTTTTGGGAGCTTAGGGGAGCCCAGGGGAGCTTCTTGGGACTGATTTGGGCTGCGTGGAGGCGTCGTCTTCGCACGCTTCCATCGCTTTGCACTCGCGGCGTGTCGTGGTATACTCTTTCCTTTATTTTACGCACGCCGCACTTTTTACGCTTTTCGGCACGCGCTCGGGGCCAATATGCCGCCCCGGACACGGCCGCGGTTGAAGAGAGCTTCCGCCAAGTGGAAGCGGTCGGATGATGCCGGCCCCTCCCATGAGTTGGAGGACTCTCCTCCGCCTTCTCCCACACACACCGTCCACCCAGCACAGCCTGCAGGCCCCGCACACCCCGCACAGCCTGCAGAGCCCGCACAGCCCATACACCCCGCACAGCCGCTCCCTGCCGCTCCACAGCCACCACCTCCGGCTCCACTTATCGGGCCGCTGGGGATCACGTTCCGGAACGACGCACACCGCGTCGCTTTCGAGTGTATCTCCCAGCGCTCGATCGTACCCTCCAGGTTTGCACACCTTGCCGACCTAGGACGCCTGGGGGTACTAGAGGGGATGCTCACGTTGTACGACAACGTGGGCTGGCGAGATTTCTTTCAGGTGTCGGCGGACACGTTTATCCGCCCGACACTTGAGGTTCTTAGTTCGATCGCCCGGACCGACGAGGGATGCTCGTTTCGGTTCATGGACCGGGAGTGCCAGGTCACTCTCGGTATGATGAGAGCCTTTTTCTCGTGGCCCGATGTCCCCGGGGCCGATCGAGGTTACGCCCCCACCCATATCCCCCCACCTTCCTTCGACGCCAGTGCCTTTTGGGCCCGGATTACGGGTCTTCACGCCGCCTTTGACCCTAGTAGGGCCAAGGCCTCGGCCATTGTCCATCCCTGCCTCCGTATAGCCCATCGCCTTATGGCGACGACCTTTTTGGCCAGATATGAGCCGGGCACGATGTCCATGCCAGAGCTCTACATGCTCTACGCGATGACACGGCCCAGAGCTCTATCTAGGGAGGGCGATGAGCTGGTCCCTGCCGTCGTGATTGATGTCGCGGCTTGGTTTTTGGACCGCATCATTGTATCGGTGGGCGCTCGCTCACCGATATGCTGCGGCGGCCTGATCACCTTGTTTGACCTTATGACCGGCGAGGACTTCCCTGACGACCTGCGACGAGCACCGGGCCCCACTTCTCTGTCGATTGATGTTATGGCCCGGATGAAGATGCTTCGTCTGCACGGTGAGCGACACTGGGTCTGGCTGCACGGCCCTTACGGTGCCGATTACATGATTCTTCCGAGCCCAGCTCGGACTCAGATTGCACCGGCCCAGGTGGACTGGCTCCCTGCGATGGATGTTCTGATCCCAGCCGCATACGTGCTCGAGGCCGAGGAGGTCGAGCAGGCCCACGCTGCCCACCCTGCCCCCGCAGACCCTGTTGCACCTGCCGAGCCTGCTGCCCCTGTTGACCCCGTGGCCCCTCAGCCTATCCCCGATGTTTCCGATGCTCCCGACACCTCTGTCCACACTGCTGTCGGTGTCGGGAGTACCTTAGCTGAGCCCACTTCCACTGCTTCCGAGCCTGTCACCACCACTACTGGCCCTCTGTCTGCTGAGCCCGTTTCCTCTGCCCCACCCGAGCGCCCGCCGACCATAGTTGAGTACGGAGAGCCCTCTTTTGCCACCCCTACGGAGACCGTAGTCTCCGCCTCTGTCTCCACCGCTGCTGTATTTTCCGAGAGTGTCGTGGCGTCTGTCCACACTTCTGTGCCACCGACCTCTCCGGCCGCCTCGCTGCCACTTTTGTATTCTTCTTTCGCTGCGGCTGCCTCCACTTCTCACCGTCCTGCCCAGCCTCGCACTGAGGCCAGGCCCCTACTTGCAAGCGCAGCCCCTTTTGTTCCCTCACCTGCTGAGCCCGTCACCTACGCCACCAGAGTACGCCAGCCCCGACTTGCACAGCCCCGACCGGTGCGTCCATCTGCACCACCTCCCCCTGACACTGTACTTCAGAGCATTCGTGTTCTCGAGGGGGCGGTGAGTGGCCTCAGAGGCGACCTTAGGACCCTGTCCTCCACCGTCTCCGCGATGGCCGGCCGCTTTGACCTGCTCCCGCAGATTCACTACTGCCTTACCCAGGTCCTGGAGCGTCTCCCCCGCGTACCCGTACCCACCCAGCAGGTTCCCACCCACACTCCCACACCCACCCCCGCTCAGCAGCCACTACCACCACCACCACCACCTCCGCCTCAGGACGGAGCCGGCGCAGCCCCACCTTCTTAGGCACTCTTGATGCCATCGCTTCTTTTTTGCCGTTGTGCTGCATGTCTCTGCTGGGTCCTGATGCACTTTTGTCCACCCCCCTTCCCTCACTGTTTCTATGATACGCATTTTCTATATATATCTTCATATATCTTTTTTTTGGGAGAGAGGGAGAGTTTTTGGTGTCACATCTTTATATCTGTATCACTCCTATTTCTGCATGCATCATGTCCGCATCATCTTTTCCGTTTCATTATTTTCTTATTTTTCATCATGCATGCATCCTCACTTACCCCTCACATTACTTGTCTCTCGCTGTGCCCCACTTTGCACATTGAGGACACTGTGCCATTTAGCTTGGGGGAGTGAGTCCTCACGTTCTCTTTCGATTTGCCACCTTTATTTTTAGTTTTTCACTCCGTTTTCCGCTTTTGCACTTATTTTCATTTTTTTTCCTTTTATTTTACCATGCATCACGTTTTCCTTATTTTTCTGTGTGCAGCATTGTAAATAGTTCTATTTTCCCTTTATCTTTATTTCCTTTTTTTCTTTTCATCTCATGCTAGAGATGACTTTTCTGTGATGATGATGACGTGGAGTTAACTTACTCTATTTGCATGCTTTATTTGTTATGTCTTGGACTTTATTTCTGATATCACATTGCTATGACTTGCCTTGCATCTAGAGATAATAACCCACACTTTTTCCACATGAAAATGGATGAAGTTTTATTATTAGCTGAGTCTGAATATTCATATGTATGCTATCGCAGAAAACACACCAAGATTCACGCATTGAATGCTTATATCTGGAGTACCGATTTCTTTTCCTATATCACTTCTATATGCATGATTTGTACATTTCACTTCAGGATGATTGAATGATGTTAGCTATGATAAATCTGGACTAGTTAGCTTTTTTGTGATCGAAACTGAGTAGATTAGATTACCCTGCTGAAGTTGTCGTGCATGTCTTATAGAGTGAACCGAGAGATATATTTATTTCTTTCTCCACAAATCTTGAACATCATTTCTCTACTTTTAAAATCATTAGTGAATCTCCCCTTAGCGATTCTATTATATGGCATTTCCCCCGCTATTAATTCCTAGCTCCAAATTTCCCGAATTCAGAAAAAAAGGAGAAAATATTCTTGTATATCGTTATCTCTCTTTGAGTTGGGATCGTTGTGTATATATGCTATACCAAAAAAAAGGAAAAAGAAAAGAGGAAAAATCCTCAATAAAAGATCCCATCTCACTTTCTTTCTTTCTTCTCTCTTTTCGTGTTCATTTTTATTACTTTTGGAGCTTTATAAAAATGGGGATGTGAAAATTTTTTATGCCACCATGCTTATAGATAAGCTTGAGGGAGGGAATCCATTGATGTGTGAGAGAGTGACTACTTGACGTTGCACGATAACCTAGGCTAAGTAATATTCTATACTCGGTGAGATTATTTATTTTTAGCTTTACGAAGTCCAGAAATCTATGCCTAGCACTCATTTCATGAAATCCATACTTTTCTATTCTTTCTATTCTATTGAGTGATATTCTTATACTCCTCATAGAAAGCGTTCAATTGAAAAGTGTGTAATCTGCGATTTGTATACCGCTTTAGATGATTCAGACGATGATAATTCTAAAACTATTCCGTTTTTCATGATTATATCGTTGTTCGTGGGTTTTCTATTTCTATTTGCACTAATATACTATGATATCAAAATAAAACTCTTTGACATGTATTTTTCATTCGGAGCATGCTATGTGAGTAAGTGAAACCCACGTCCTGAGAAAATGATCTAGCAGTTTCCCTCTTCTCTTCTTTCTTTCTTCTTTGTTCTTATTTCGTTTCTCGTTCTTCTTCGTTTTTTTTCGTTTTCCGAATCCACCGGGTTCGCCTTTTACTTATCTTCCTCGAGGACGAGTAAGAGGTAAGCTTGGGGGATTTTGATCACTTCTTATTTTACACTTTTTTCCCGCATGTTTGCATGCCATTTGGATCACCCAAATCATGTTTTTCACGATATATCGACGATATTGCGATGCTTTTCACGATTTGTTTTTTTTGTCGCATTTCAGGTGATTTGGAGCGATTTGGAGTAATCTCGAGATACGCCTACTCCAGAGTGTCACCGACGACCTCCCCGAGGGGTATTTTGCTGTTGGAGAGGAGCGGAAGAAGAAAGAACGTCGCAGGAGCGACGAGGAGGCCAAAACAAGCTGTTTGGGCATTTTTGGTGTCTCACTCGGCCGAGTGAAGGAGTCACTCGGCCGACCAGCGAGACACCGCTCGGCCGACCAGATCGGATACGTTTCATACGTGCACTCGGCCGAGCGACGGAGACCACATCGGCCGAGTGACGAGATCCCGTCCGCCCGAGTGGCGCCCAGACGAAGCCATTCAAAAATCGCCAACTTACTGTTTTTTGGCTGCCTGAGCTTCAGAAGACCCACTCGGCCGAGTGGATAATCCCGACCGCCCGAGTACCAAGAAGCCATCGGCCGAGTGACGACAACTCACTCGGCCGAGCCGCCCCCGAAGTGAAGACCCCTGAAGATCAAGACTTACTGGAAATTTACAGGGTTTCTCACTCGGCCGAGCGACTTTTGTCACTCGGCCGAGTGCGACGCGCTGCCTGTAGCGAAAATTGCGGATTTCAGGCTGCGCAGGGGTATTTTGGTCACAGTTTTTGGACGATTTTGGGGGGTATTTAACCCCTGTTTTTACCCTAGTTTGGAGAGCTTTTTTCTTAGATTTTTTGCAGCTTTTTAGATTAACTTTTAGCTTTATTCTTGTGATTGGAGAGGAGACAAAAAGTTGATTTTTGTTGGATTATTTGAAGAACTCCATTGGTTTGCCTCTCTCTTCTCTAGAAATTCTATTTTTATTGCTTATCTCAATATTGTGATGAATTGTCTTGTTAATTTCATTGATTATTTTTGTGTTTGCGCTATGAATTGTGAGTAGTCTCCACGTCTTGGGGCGTGGGGATGAACCCTACAAGCCCAATTTCATATTTGTGATGAATTGGTAGAAATTTTGCTAGAATTGCTATTAGGGATTAGTTTGGGAGCGATTTACTACGGATAGCTAGGAGTTCATACCGATTGGGATTTGCAAGAGATTGGATCCCAATTCGATAGGAAACCCTAGAAATCCGAATTGGGTTGGAATCGAATTTCCGTAGTATCGGTTTGCAAGAGATTGGACCGATACTAGGGTTCCCGATTGCAATTCCGTGCCGATCCCCGTTTGCAAAAGATTGGACGGGTAGGAACTATCCCAACCTAGGTCGTGGACCGAGTTTGCAAGAGATTGGGCTCGGTGCGCGATTGAACGATGATGTTGATCCTAATGCTAGCTTCCCTAGGCTAGGGTTTGCAAGAGATTGGACCCGAACCTAGGATAGCTATAGACCGGCAACAGCGCGAGAGCGTGAGCTTGGTTCTACATTCAGTTGCAACTAGTTCATCCTAAATCTTATTCTAGCAATTTTTATACCGATGAACCACATTGACGAGATACGGTGAGTAGCGAGAATTCCCCATTCCCTAGACGTTCTTTATTTGATTTGATATTTCCGTACTTTGTCTGACGATTGTGACAGGATCGCCAAAGGAAAATCTCTCTCTTCTTAAATAGCCAGGTTGATTAGAACAAGCACGGTCATTCGTCCTCCCTGTGTTCGATAACCCGCTCGCCGCTATACCGTACGCTTGCGGTAAAACTACAACCGTTCTTTGGGTTACATTCCAGAGCGATCAGCTACTAGGTGTAACCTCCTATAATATGAATGAATAAAAGGATACCATGGGCTATTGCAATGGTTGCTCTTTCTTCAAACAGAAAATTTTTTTCTGCTGCCAGCATAGAAAATTTCCTATACTAATTTTAATGTCACATTGTATACAAAGTGCTAGGGGTGGTAATGGGCATGCTCAAAGCCCGTTTGGGCTTCCAATTGGGCATGCCACATTGTCATCCCTACTAATCCTTCATTAGTTCTAACAAATGAAGGATTAGTAGGGATAACTAATGAAGGACCAATCGCACACCATTTTGGTCCTCAGCGATAGTCCCTTGGAGCAGACCCTGAGGAGGCTAGATCGGTCGGAGAGAATGACGAAGTGGGGAGTCGAGCTGAGCGAATTCGACATCCAGTATAAGCCGAGGACTACCATCAAAGGGCAATCTCTAGCCGACTTCATCGTTGAACTCACTTATGATGATAACCTGCCAGAAGAGGTACATATGACTAACATACGACCCAGTACCACCTCTTCTCCCTCGATAGGTCTTAATTCATCAACCGATACAATTGAAGACGAGGGAACGTGGATCGTACAAGTGGACGGTTCTGCCGCTCAAACCGGAAGCTGGGCCGGAATAATTGTCCAAACATCAGCGGGCAACATGTTCGAGTATGCTCTCTGCTTCGGTTTCCAAACCACGAATAATGGAGCAGACTATGAAGCTGCCATCAACGGGCTCCGGTTGGCTTGAGCCCTAGGAGCAAAGGTTGTCCAACTACTCAGCGATTCCAATCTTGTTGTCAACCAATTGAATGGGGGTTTCGAGGCCCGCGAGGACATGATGTAGAGCTACGTGTAGGTTGCTAAAGTGGATCTCGCCAAGTTCAAACAAGTAGAGATCCACCATGTACGAAGGTCAAAGAATCACCAAGCCGACGCCCTTTTGAAGCTCGCGTCATCCTCTCCCACGGGACTCAGTCGAACAGTGTACGTGCAGCATCTGCCACAACCCAATATGCTGGAATAGGAACTGCTAAGCATTAACCAAGGGGTCACTAGGATGGATCCCATAATCTGTTATCTAAACACGAGGAAGAAGCCGCCAACCCGATAGATGCACAGAAGCTAGAAAGAAAGGTCTACTAATTTGTCCTACTAGACGGTTCATTGTATAAAAGACGATGGACCGGGTATGACGTCATTCTCCACCTCAAATGTTTAACCCCGTAAGAAGCACTTTATGTGATTCAGGAAATCCACCAGGGGGATTGTGGGAACCATTGCGGAGGAAAGGTAATAACCTTGAAGGCCATAAGGTAAGGTTACTTCTGGTCGACCATATTCAAGGAAGAGGTCGAGTATGAATCCTTGCATTGTCAAGTGATTCTCTTGGCTGTATAATATTTTATTATATTATTATTATTATTCTTCAATAGAATAGACTCTCAAAGTCTATTAAGGCATTTAAGGAAATGTGGAATTTATCTTTATCAAGATATCCATAGAGGTATGCCGTCACAACATTCAATAGCAACATATCCAAACTTTCTTTTGCCAAATCGTAAGGTATTCCCAATTTATAACAGGGGGAATCTGATGCATCATTCATATAAGTGAGTCTAGCTTATCTTATTGTTTTATTCCCCAATTTCAGCGAAAATCCTTGAGCTATAGGTTGTACCTTATAACATACGATTTTGTACTCATATATTTATGTTCTTATTTGTGCAATGCTTATTGTGCCCACAGGTTTGACACCCTTTGGTGTCTGGACTTCAGGTCCGAACACCTCACGTTTCATAAGTGAGTCCATCTAATCTTTTATTGCATCGTTCCATATTTGGCCAATCTCTATGTTTGCACTTTATCAACGAAATATGGAATGATATTATATAATTATCATCGCTTTTGCGATATATATGGCAATATGATATGTGAATATATTGTCGACAATTGTGTTCTTTCTGTCCAACACCTCTTCCCTAGTACGAACAACATTTAATTTCATTTCAGTTTCTCCAGGATTTTCCACTTCAATGGATTCTAGGAGGGGTGAGTTTATGGACATGAGCTCATTGTCCTGTGGTAGTATTGTCTCAAGGCCGCCATTAGTTTTTATTTTTCTTAGATTTTTGTCCTTGGAGTCTGATGGTCTGCCTCTTTTAGTTGATGAACAGCCACTTCTGCTGCTGGTGGATTGCATCCATTCTCGGGGATGTCAATCCTAGCTAGAGTATTTGCAGTAGGGATGTGTGATCTGACAATCTTCTGCTTGTCAGTAAATGAGTCTGGTAACCGGTGAACATTTTTTTGGATATGTTCAGGATCTCGTTTCCATATTGCTTTGTTACCAGATCATAGTGGGTCAATATTTTGTATCCTATGATATTATTTGTGTAGCTCCAGATTTTGTAGTATCTGGGCCTAATTTGGGGAAATTTGTTTCATCAAATTCACAGTCTTCAAGACGTGCCTTAAATGCGTCCCCCGTTTGGGGGTTCTATGTATCTTATTATGGATGGTGAGTCTATCCCTACATAGATACCTAGTCACGTTGAGGATCTATTTTGTCCTCTGTGGTGGTGCTATGGGGATATAGACTGCACAATCGAAAATTCTCAACTGAGAGATGTTCGGTGGTATTCCATATGTAACTCGTCTCAAAATGTGTGAGCGCTACTCCCAAGTAAAGGAGATCGAATAAGTAATAATCCTGGTGAGTCCAGGTTTCGTATCCACGGGACAACTGACATGCAAACCCACAAATTTTAGTTTATAAAGAGTACTAATATGACAAGAAACAACCACCTTTCGAAGGCGAAATAATCGTGTAAGGGTTTTTAATACAAAAAAGAAATCCTACGATAACTACCTGGGAAGTCGATATTGGGGTATCAATATGGAGAGTATGTGTTGGTCGTGGTTTCTTTAGGGTCTATGCAATCAATGATTATTAATATCTTTTCTATAACTCAACGTTTCATCCCGCAAGGGTATGAGAACGTCGAAAAATATAACGATAAAAGAACATCGAAAAGTGCCTTAAATCTCGAATAAAGTACTAGTTTCATGAGTAAAATAAGCTTATGTGTCCGTAAGGGTCACGACAATGTCCGCAAGGATCACGTCACGAATAATTCCGCAAAGATCATATTCGATCCAAGTACACCAACAACGATAATAATTGAATAATACGTGTAGAAACTAGCAAAATACGCGATATAACGTGCAATTTAGGGCGAAAAGATATTAAAATTAAAGATTACAAAGATCTAACTACATCACAACCAGCACATGAGGGTATTAGCCACGCATGGAAAGAAGAGAATCAATATTCATAGACAAATACATCATCAATACTCAAAATACATGCTAAATACGCAAAATACAAGAGTAATGTTTAGAATTCTATCACCAAATCTCTAAAATTGAACCCCAAACTCCTTCAACAATTGCTCCTAGCCTCTGTCTGTAGGACCTCCAAATTTTACGGCCAAATACGGCTCCTAGAACCCCAAATACACAAGAATACCCAACAAAACCCTAAAATACGCTTATATAAGGAGATTGCCAGTTTTACTTGTTTAACGGGTTTGAAAAACGCTTAGAAATCGAACCAAACCCGCATCATTAACCGCTGAAAATCGTAGACCGTTCGATCGGAGGCGGGATTTCATCTCACGGTGCAACGTGTCCCTATAAGCAGATCTGCGCTCGCTTCTCTTACGAATCCGAATCGCCTTCGGCCTCGCACTCCAACCGCTGGATCATCATCCAACGGATCGAAATTGGTCGCGTCGTCCCGCCATCTGGAGCGTCGGATAGAGCGGGGTGCTGCTAGATCGTGGCCACGTGGCCCTGGGATTCTCCTCCGCTTCGTGGTATTGCGCTTCGTTCATGGCCGTTGGATCTCAATCCGATGGTCCACATGATGCCACGTCGTCTATTCTTTGGGAGCCATCAGATCGTGGATCGATAGATGAAAGTCTGTCGTGTGGATCTGCTATATGTATAAGCGGCCGTATTTCGTATTTCGTATTTCGGCCGTATTTCCTTCGTATTTCTCCATTTAAATGGTGTTCTGCATTCAAAAATTCATAGTAATTAGCACAGATCTCAGAAAAATACAAATAAATAGTCGTTGAAATCATGAGAGTGAGATCTTCATATTAAAAATACTAAAAGAGCAGAAATTCTCAATATATTGCCGTTTTATGCATAGAATAAGAGTTTTCTCTAATAATTTACTGTATTCTAAATACGATCGTATTAGAGATCAAATAAGCATCTTATACACATAAAATGGCACTAATTGAGGGATTAAGTATGCAATATTTACCCCGAATCAATATACAAGTTGCATTGGAGAGAGACTGTGGCCTATAGATGGTCTGATTTTTTAACGATGTAGCATGCAATATTGCATGTTGATTTGTAGTGAAAAGTGTATATTTATACCCCCTAACTACACCCATCTTATGCATATAACTCATTGATTCATGCTCACTTAACTATATTTGTAACGGCCTGTTTTCCTAGTCGTGGTTGACCGTTGTGCGCGTGTGCTTTTACCTTGTCGATTCAGTTATTTTCGTCCGAGTGGATTTTTCGTCCGTGCGTCGACGCGAGCGCGTCGTTACTTTCAGTTTTACCGTAGCGTAATTTTAAATCTGTTAAATCGTAATTATTTTTAAATTTCTAATTAGCTAATTACTTTTAGTTTAGAGTTAATTACTAAATTACTAAATTACTTATTTTTTTCTAACTTATTTATTTTTTTCTAAATTACTAATTACCATGGTCTTCTTAATTACTTCTATCTAGTTACTTTAACCTAACCCTAATACCTTTTTACTTTTACCATTTACCTTCCCCCAACTTCCACCTACACTAATCAAACCCCAAACCCTACTGCCTCCATTCTCAACCGTATGTTGGTGAGATCCAACATCAGCCATCACTTCCTACCTCCCAACCAACCCATATTCATACTGTCTCCTCCTCCTCTCATCGTCCTTAAAACAAACGTGCAAGAACCCACAGGACAGCAACCACAACACCATCATCCCGCCACCATCATCCCCCTACGCCGCCACCACCTCCACCATACAAGCACCAACTCCACCATCATCACCCTCATCAGCCATCCAAACTCATCCTTACAAGCCAAAACCAGAAAACCAACACCAAAACATTCACAATCAACCCAAAACAAAATCCCAAATCCACAACTCACAAACCAAGATTACCCATCAACCCCCCAAATCAACCTACTACAACCCAATTTCTTGAAGCCCGAAGCAGCCAAGCCCCAGCATCGCCTCCTCGATCGCCACCACCTTTGAGAGGCCGCAGCCGCCCCCGAGCCCCTCGATCACCGCCTCGCCCCTCGAGGAGCCGCACCGCCTCAGATCCCACCGCCCGCCACGCCGTGGAGTCGTCGCCCGCCGTGAATCGCGCCGCCCGCTGCGAAACGCCCCCGCCGTGGAACCGCCCGCCGCTGCCGCCCTCAAGCGCCCGCCGCCGCCGTGGTCCCCGGCCTCCGTGCGCCGCCCCGAGCCCGATCCCCAAGCGCGCCGCCCTCGGATCCGACGCGCCCCCACCGGATCACGCCGCCCACGCCCCGATCTGCGCCACCCGCCGCATCGATCGTCACCCTGAAGTCGCAGACCGCGCCGCCGCCATGCCTCGGACCTCGCCGCCGCCGATCAACCCGATCCGCCGATCCGCCGATCCGCCCTCGCCGTGAGCCCCTGCAGCATCAAAAAAAAAAGAAAAAAAAATAAAAAGGAAAGAACGGGAGAGAGAACAGAGGGAGAGAAAGAGTGAGGGAGAGGGGATATTAATTATAAGTTATTTATTAATTATTATTATTATTATTATTATTATTATTATTATAAGTTATTAGTTTATTATTAACTGTTATAAAGTTTCATAAGTTTATAAGTTATATTAGTTTTGTAAATTTACAGAGGTGACATGTTAGTTATTAAATGATCGGTATATGTTAGTAACTAATAAGTTTAATTAAGTAAGCTTAAGATTATTTAAGTTAAATTATTCTAAGTTATAAAGTTAAAACTAGTATTAAGTTAATGTTAGTAAGTGTTATTTTAGTCTAATTGATAACCACTAGCCTGATGACACTAGTCTTTCTGACGCAGATAAAACGTGCCCACGTCACCACCACCGGGACCCCCACACCCGCGTCAAGGCAAGTATTTATTGTAATTAAATTTGGAACAACGGCTTAAATTAATGTATAAATTGAACCCAAACCCATTTTAACATGCTCTTAATTTACATGTTGCATCTGTTTAGGAAATGGACGTTTTATCAATATTTATTTATTAAAAGAATAACAACTCTTACTTGTTATTAAATTGAACCCAAACGGAACAGAGGGTGTGTCACGACCCTCGGAAACATGTGTAGAATGAATTGCAAACCTGGTCTTTAAAACTTAGCATCAAACCTGGTTTCAAGATGTTTGACAAATTCTATTAGCTAGACATTATGTTTCACTTTACTTATTGCTCTTTTTACTTAACGGGACTGCTATTGCCTTTCGCATGTTAACAAGATAAACAAATTTGGAAAAGAGGAGTATGTTACTACACATATGTGATAACCGTCGACTACAGACGGGGCGAAACCATCGACTACAGATGGGGTGAAACTCAATCAGTAAATAAACATACACAAAAAGCCGAGTTGGCTACTCCCGTCAGGTCATGTGTGACTAGTCTGGCTCGTGTTCCAGTAGGGTCACATATGACTAGTCTGGCTCGTGTTCCAGTATACGGCGGTACACTTTGGGTGGGGTTGGTCCATTGCAGTAGGGTTTGTGAGTGTGTCTCGAACACGATTACGGCCCCTCCGGTGGAGGCAGCCAATGTATGGAGCGTCACGGTAAAACCACCGGTGATAAGGTGTATCGAGCACATTTCACCTACCCAGGCATGGACTTATCACGAGCACAAACAATCAAATACTCAACATACATACAACTGTTTTACTTTACTTTTAACTGCAAAAATTATCCATGCACGCTCATACTTTACTTTTCTGCACTTATCATTTATAACTGTGTACTAACGCTCTTTTATCATCTTATAATTGTTCCTCATTTCATTACTTTAAATATCTTGCCGAGCTTATCGCTGACATATATTTCAACGTGTTATGAAATATATGTTAGGTTCAGAGACAGAGTACCGTGAGGACCCTACCTTTGAGGATCCCACTTTAGAGGTGGACCCCACTGACCAGAACTACGAAGACACTGAGATCCTCCCTGCAGAAGACTAGAGCGGGACATTTATATTTCAGTTTATAAATTTGTATTATTATTTTCAGGTGTGTTTGTTTTCAGCAGATTGTACGGTCATGCTAGGCCTTAATTGTTTGTGTGTTTACTTTGGACGCTGGTATTGTAATGTAATAATTATTTGTGCTGTTTCTGAGAAATTCGCGTGCAGGGACCTGCCTTCGCTAAAATCACGCTTATTGTGCGTAAGTCAAAGAAGGGAGAAAAAAAATAAGTACCTCTTCTTTGCTTTAAGCACATGCGGACCCGCTCGCGTCCTCGCCCCCAAGTATACTGGGAAGCGGGGCGTGACAGGTTTTAGTGGTGGCCCATGCAGGTCCTCTTGCACTCTGCGAGACACTTCAGAAATGGTATAAATATTATTACTAACCAGATCGTTCAGAGAAACTCGTACACAAATATTTACTTTGTTTGATTGCAGCATGGCAGACCAACCCAAGACTCGTAATGGAAATGGCGACGCCTACAACGAGATCGTAGGACTCTTACAAGCTCGATTAATCTCTGCGCTCAGTCGTTTCGCTCCACATCTGGTCAGAGATCCTGAAGACCAAGCTTTCCAGTCCAGTCAAGGTTTAATTTACAACGCTCATGCGCCAAGGACATATGTCGATCTAACACTCGATGAGGAAATGCTAGGTGCAGCACGTAACTACGAGGATGTAGTTAAACTTCGAGAGACAGCCCAAGTTGGAGGGAGTAAGCATCCTGAGGAACTGACTAGAGACGCTCTTGGACCAACACAAACTACCCTGTTTAAAAGGTCCGCACCTCCGGTCAACAACCGATATCAGATGAATTGCCACCATTGTAACCGACAAGGACATGTCAAGAAGGATTGTCGTGTGTTGCTGAGGCAATGCCTGATATGCGGAGCGTCTGAACACGCTACCAGGGGCTGCACTCGCCGCACTAAAAGGCCAACACCTACTCAGCATGGAACACATCTGGTTCCATAACAGAAGGCTGTTGCATTGGCGAGGCAGAACCAACCGAGACGTCAGATTGTCACCATGCCAGCCGCGGACGCTGAGTCGGATGGACAAGTGATTCCAGGTATTACTTAAACTCTTCTTTTAATGCTTATATTATATGCATGTGTTATTTGCTTATCTTTCCTAAGATAGCTCCTATGTACTAGGTGTTGTATTAATAGCCTCTTATCCAGCCCTAACCCTTTTGATTCGGGAGCCACTCACTACCTCATATCCCGAGGATTTGTAGAGAAACATTCTATCCGTGTTGACTCTCTACCAAATCACTTAAGTTTCACTACTGCGAGTGGAGTAGTGAGAACTTCTACTGGTTGTCGATCTTGCCCCATAATGATTTGTGGACACGAGTTGTTCGCAGACTTTATGATAGTCGACATGTCCAACTTCGATGCGATATTCGGCATAGATTGGTTAGGAAATTTCTACGCTACTATCGATTGTCACAACAAGAAAGTAGTGTTTGAAATCCCAGATCATCCTGTGTTTGAATTCATGAGCAGAGATCGTTCACTTGGACCTATCAAGTTTCGGGCCAAGAAGAACGAACTAATCATTGCATCAATGCAAGTTAAGCCTGAGAGACATAGATTAGTTCGAGACTTTGCAGACGTATTTCCTGAAATATTTCGGGATTACTGCCTGATCGAACTCTGGAATTTACTATTGACCTTACGACAAACACACAACCTATTTCGAAGGCTCCTTATCGCATGGCTCCTGCTGAACTGGAGGAACTTCGAAAACAGCTCGACGACTTGTTGCAGAAGGGATTGATTCATCCTAGTGTATCTCCTTGGAGTGCGCCAGTTCTTTTGGTCAAGAAGAAGGATGGTGCTAGAGATCCTGAGACGAGTCAAACGTGACGTGCAAGCGTAGGCTGTTGCGTTTTTTTCATCTTCTTGAGCTCGTATTTCTGTTCTAACCCTACTTTCATCTTATACCCGATTTTTCCATGTGTTTAAATTCTTTCCCACCTACCACCTCCCCCTCATTATTGCCTTTTGACTTCATTCTCCTCCTCGAGCCCCGTTTCCGCCTAACCTAGCCTACCATACCCTACCCTATCATGACTTTCGGCACCGCTTTAAACCATCACCCCTTTTTCCTCTTTTTAAACCCACCTCTCCTTCCTCACCAAGCCATTCCACGGTTTCCCCCTTCGCCCCAACATCACCTCCACCTCGTCCCTCTCGCCCAAGCTCCTCCGGCCTCACCCGAAACCCCACCAGCTCCACTCCATCCCGGAGGCCCCCGCCACGTCTCGCAGTCGCAGCCATCACATCTCGCCGCCTTGGATCAACAGCCTTCGATGGCCCATCAACGACTCTAGGGATTGTTGGGCTTAGCGATAGCCATCGCCGCCGCCCTCGCTATTGCCGTGTGGTCGGGATATTGGGAACCCGCCGCTCTTGGCATTATTTGGAGCTCCTTTTTCTAGTTCTTCCCCCTCGAGCTGCCCCGCTTCGATTCCATCTTAGGGCATCTCCTTCGTGTTTGTTGGTTCATGAGTTTTTGGTCGTTGAATTGCTTAGGACTGATGGTGATAACCGTAGATGTCGACCAATGGTATTGGGAAGCAGTATCATTGGGATTAAGTATTGGCTTGCTTTTGGCCTTAGGTGTTGAAGTTGGATGTCGGTCCTGTACTCGGATTTGGGAGACGGCTTTAATGTTGACTTCTTGTTGGATGTTATTGATATTGTTGGAAGAAGTGGTAGCGATGATCTTGACCCTCGAGAATTGGCCTTATATCTGCCTTTTGTGTTGATCTGAATATTGGCTTGTAATTTAGTAGCGAGGCAGATGAAGTCCTTTGTGTTCGGCTGGTTAAGTTGTAACAGCGCGGATACACTAGGTTTAGCCCTTACGTTTATGTATGCTATGGCGATGATTTACAGGATTAAGACCATGTAATCATCATTGGCATAAGTGGAAAATTTTAAATTTTATGATCTTTCTTTTTATGTGATTGATTATCTTATCACCTCCGGTTCCAAGTTCGAACCGATATCATCATCGTAATAGCTCCCATTTTCATGTAGTGCCATTATCTCGTATTTTGGCTACTTGATAAATTCGGAAGTAACTATGGTGACGATACTAGGCTTCGAAACTAGTTACGGAAACTACGGTGATGTCAATAGTATGTATTCATATCTTGTTTCCTTGATGCTGTGATATCACATTATATTTCATGCTATTAACAACTTATTTTCCTATGTCGTAATCATTCATCAAGCCTTCCTTTCGATCGTTTAAATTGCTTAGGCGATTAACGATCTTCTTAATTCCGAGGACGGAATTATTTTAAGGAAGGTAGGATGTAACGGCCTGTTTTCCTAGTCGTGGTTGACCGTTGTGCGCGTGTGCTTTTACCTTGTCGATTCAGTTATTTTCGTCCGAGTGGATTTTTCGTCCGTGCGTCGACGCGAGCGCGTCGTTACTTTCAGTTTTACCGTAGCGTAATTTTAAATCTGTTAAATCGTAATTATTTTTAAATTTCTAATTAGCTAATTACTTTTAGTTTAGAGTTAATTACTAAATTACTAAATTACTTATTTTTTTCTAACTTATTTATTTTTTTCTAAATTACTAATTACCATGGTCTTCTTAATTACTTCTATATAGTTACTTTAACCTAACCCTAATCCCTTTTTACTTTTACCATTTACCTTCCCCCAACTTCCACCTACACTAATCAAACCCCAAACCCTACTGCCTCCATTCTCAACCGTATGTTGGTGAGATCCAACATCAGCCATCACTTCCTACCTCCCAACCAACCCATATTCATACTGTCTCCTCCTCCTCTCATCGTCCTTAAAACAAACGTGCAGGAACCCACAGGACAGCAACCACAACACCATCATCCCGCCACCATCATCCCCCTACGCCGCCACCACCTCCACCATACAAGCACCAACTCCACCATCATCACCCTCATCAGCCATCCAAACTCATCCTTACAAGCCAAAACCAGAAAACCAACACCAAAACATTCACAATCAACCCAAAACAAAATCCCAAATCCACAACTCACAAACCAAGATTACCCATCAACCCCCCAAATCAACCTACTACAACCCAATTTCTTGAAGCCCGAAGCAGCCAAGCCCCAGCATCGCCTCCTCGATCGCCACCACCTTTGAGAGGCCGCAGCCGCCCCCGAGCCCCTCGATCGCCGCCTCGCCCCTCGAGGAGCCGCACCGCCTCAGATCCCACCGCCCGCCACGCCGTGGAGTCGTCGCCCGCCGTGAATCGCGCCGCCCGCTGCGAAACGCCCCCGCCGTGGAACCGCCTGCCGCTGCCGCCCTCAAGCGCCCGCCGCCGCCATGGTCCCCGGCCTCCGTGCGCCGCCCCGAGCCCGATCCCCAAGCGCGCCGCCCTCGGATCCGACGCGCCCCCACCGGATCACGCCGCCCACGCCCCGATCTGCGCCGCCCGCCGCATCGATCGTCACCCTGAAGTCGCAGACCGCGCCGCCGCCATGCCTCGGACCTCGCCGCCGCCGATCAACCCGATCCGCCGATCCGCCGATCCGCCCTCGCCGTGAGCCCCTGCAGCATCAAAAAAAAAAAGAAAAAAAAAGAAAAAGGAAAGAACGGGAGAGAGAACAGAGGGAGAGAAAGAGTGAGGGAGAGGGGATATTAATTATAAGTTATTTATTAATTATTATTATTATTATTATTATTATTATTATTATTATAAGTTATTAGTTTATTATTAACTGTTATAAAGTTTCATAAGTTTATAAGTTATATTAGTTTTGTAAATTTACAGAGGTGACATGTTAGTTATTAAATGATCGGTATATGTTAGTAACTAATAAGTTTAATTAAGTAAGCTTAAGATTATTTAAGTTAAATTATTCTAAGTTATAAAGTTAAAACTAGTATTAAGTTAATGTTAGTAAGTGTTATTTTAGTCTAATTGATAACCACTAGCCTGATGACACTAGTCTTTCTGACGCAGATAAAACGTGCCCACGTCACCACCACCGAGACCCCCACACCCGCGTCAAGGCAAGTATTTATTGTAATTAAATTTGGAACAACGGCTTAAATTAATGTATAAATTGAACCCAAACCCATTTTAACATGCTCTTAATTTACATGTTGCATCTGTTTAGGAAATGGACGTTTTATCAATATTTATTTATTAAAAGAATAACAACTCTTACTTGTTATTAAATTGAACCCAAACGGAACAGAGGGTGTGTCACGACCCTCGGAAACATGTGTAGAATGAATTGCAAACCTGGTCTTTAAAACTTAGCATCAAACCTGGTTTCAAGATGTTTGACAAATTCTATTAGCTAGACATTATGTTTCACTTTACTTATTGCTCTTTTTACTTAACGGGACTGCTATTGCCTTTCGCATGTTAACAAGATAAACAAATTTGGAAAAGAGGAGTATGTTACTACACATATGTGATAACCGTCGACTACAGACGGGGCGAAACCATCGACTACAGATGGGGTGAAACTCAATCAGTAAATAAACATACACAAAAAGCCGAGTTGGCTACTCCCGTCAGGTCATGTGTGACTAGTCTGGCTCGTGTTCCAGTAGGGTCACATATGACTAGTCTGGCTCGTGTTCCAGTATACGGCGGTACACTTTGGGTGGGGTTGGTCCATTGCAGTAGGGTTTGTGAGTGTGTCTCGAACACGATTACGGCCCCTCCGGTGGAGGCAGCCAATGTATGGAGCGTCACGGTAAAACCACCGGTGATAAGGTGTATCGAGCACATTTCACCTACCCAGGCATGGACTTATCACGAGCACAAATAATCAAATACTCAACATACAACTGTTTTACTTTACTTTTAACTGCAAAAATTATCCATGCACGCTCATACTTTACTTTTCTGCACTTATCATTTATAACTGTGTACTAACGCTCTTTTATCATCTTATAATTGTTCCTCATTTCATTACTTTAAATATCTTGCCGAGCTTATCGCTGACATATATTTCAACGTGTTATGAAATATATGTTAGGTTCAGAGACAGAGTACCGTGAGGACCCTACCTTTGAGGATCCCACTTTAGAGGTGGACCCCACTGACCAGAACTACGAAGACACTGAGATCCTCCCTGCAGAAGACTAGAGCGGGACATTTATATTTCAGTTTATAAATTTGTATTATTATTTTCAGGTGTGTTTGTTTTCAGCAGATTGTACGGTCATGCTAGGCCTTAATTGTTTGTGTGTTTACTTTGGACGCTGGTATTGTAATGTAATAATTATTTGTGCTGTTTCTGAGAAATTCGCGTGCAGGGACCTGCCTTCGCTAAAATCACGCTTATTGTGCTTAAGTCAAAGAAGGGAGAAAAAAAAATAAGTACCTCTTCTTTGCTTTAAGCACATGCGGACCCGCTCGCGTCCTCGCCCCCAAGTATACTGGGAAGCGGGGCGTGACAATATTTGCACCAATTCATCATCTTTTGAGCATATGATTTTATTTCAGCACAATTTCACTCTCCAAAGCTATATAAACATGAATTGTATTTTCACATATTTTTCTGGATTTTTCAGGAGTCCCGAAGGGGACAAAATCAAGTATTTGGAGAAGCAAACATGGGCCAGGACAGTCGACTGTTCTTACAACAACAGTCGCCTGTTATCTCGACAGTCACCTGGAGCAAGCCAACGTGCAACACAGTCGCCTACAGAAGGATTGACAGTCGACTGTACCACTGTGCAGTCGACTGCTAGTTCTTCAGCAGTCGACTGTTTCATCTCATCCTGACGGGCAAAGGAAATCCAGCTCTCTGTCGATTTTGAAGTTTCTGCAGTAGGCGACTGAAGCACAAAAGACAGTCGTCTGTGTCATTCACAGTCAACTGTGATTTTTAAGACAGTCGCCTGCCCCTCCTTTGGAAGCCCCGCTGCTTGACCAATGACAGTCGTCTGGAGTTTATTCAGCAGTCGACTGGCGTGGTTTTTCTTGGCGGATCTGGGTTACGAGAAACGGGTTTTTCTTTACCCGATTTCTCCCTAGTGGATGTGGGCCGTTGGATGCTTCTTTGGAGGGTTAGGATGCAATGCCCTAGGGGTTTAAAACCACTAAAACTCTGATGTATGAGGGGATTCGGTCAGCCTCATTTTTACTGTTCCATTGGGGGGTTTAGACCCCCATCTTCTTCCCCAAGAGCTAGGGCTAGGGTTGGAGCCATTGGAGGCATGGAGAGCTTGGAGGAGCTTCAAGGAAGGGGAGAGCCTGCATTTCTAGGGCTTCTATTGGTGATCTCTTCCCTCTCTTGTAACATTTGGTTTTATTGCTTTGTATTTCTCAATTTGCAAATGATTGTTGAATGATGGTGAGAATCATTGGATAATTGTTTGCTTAATTGCTTGTAATGAAGATTTGTGTTTCCATTTTGAATGGTTATCATCTTGTTTTCATTATGAAGGCCTAGAGCCATTTGTGTGTGGAATTGGGATTAGCTAGGGCTTGTGAAGTTGATTAGTGATGATTCATTGCTTGCATTTAATTGGATTAGCATACCTTGAAATGGGTGCTAATAGTGTTGATTGATGGGTTGTGCCCTAGATTTCATTGAGTCATGCACCACTCTTGGTGGGGCCGTAGAACGGTGGTGTACCTTAAGGGTCACACCTACGTGCACCATTCTTGCATTCTATTGACACGAATGCAAGGATTGACTCACGAGTTATTGTTAGGGATTCCAACCCACTAATCAACACACGAATGAATCGTGCACTACTCTTGGTGGGGCCGTAGAACGGCGGTGTGCCTTAAGGGCATTACCCATGTACACAACCCTGCATACCTTGAAATGGATGCGTGTGTTGATTCATTTGGAGTGAACCTATTGCTAATCAACTCACAACCCTAATGATATCCCATTCCACACACTTCTCCTTGCTTGACTAGCCCCACACTTTGGTCTCCACCATACCTACCTTGGGCTTGGCTCGATTGTCCTACCACCACACTCCACACGATACTTGTTAGTTTAGTTGGTTGTACCAACACCTTTAGCATTCCATAACCAATTGAGATTGTGAAAGTGAAACGAATTGTCTCTGTGGATTCGACCCCGTACTCACCGGGATTATATTGCATTGACACTCCTACTATTGGGAGGTGAGCGTGTGCATCCTACTTGGATTGTGCACGTTCCGCGGTCAATCACATGTCCCTATGCAGTCACCAGCAATGGACGTGCACGTCTTTTAATTAATGACTCTGCCAACCCAATTTGGGTATGAACTTCGTCATTGGATGTTTAATTTCTATCCCAATTGGAAGGCAATATTCTTGAAATGGCCGGGAGGTAAATTCTCCAGCATTATTCAGACGTATTTTCTTTATTTGGTTGTCTGGAAAATGCGTCCGCAACTTTATTATTTGTGCCTATAGCTTTGGAAAAAGTAGGTTGCAGGTCGATAGTAGACACACATACAAATATTTTGAGGATGCATCTATCAATACCATAAAGTACCGAAAAGCCCACTAGGGGGCGGATAGGTCCACTTATATCTCCTTGTATTCTTTCAAGGAAGCTTGGAGATTAGTTGTCCACTTTTAGTTGTGATGTCCTTGTTAATAATTTTCCCTTGTAGCAAGGGATGCAAGGGAATTCTCCCTTCTGAAGAATCGTTTGGTTCTTCAGTTCATACCAATATGATAGGGATAAGATGCTGTGCATCATAACTGATCCAGGGTGGCCAAGTCTATCATGCCAAAGTAAAAACTTGGCTGATATCAGGCACTTCAGATGCTCTGTCAAATTAGCTTCCTCTCTCCGAATCTTTGTATGATAGAAGCATGATGAAAATCTCTCAAAATGCTCAAGTATGGTTTTATTTACTTTTTCTTGAGACGTCACATACATACACTACAAAATAAAGGGCAAGTTTTAGCGGTTACTGTAGTAGCGGTTCAAAAAACCGCTATAAATATATCTGTTTGTAGCGGTTCCGACCCGCTAGAACAAAATAAATATGTTGTAGCGGTTCGAAACCGTCACAAAAATTAAAAAATATTGATAAAGAACCAGCGGGAGGAAATCGCGGGAGAATTTTTCGTTCTGACGGTTCGATTCCGTTAGAAATGTTCCACTATTCATTTGTAGCGGTGGTACACCGCTAAAACACAACAATATTTTTGCAAATATAGATAAATAATTGGAAGGAAGCCAAGTGGAACTGTATTAGCAGTTTCGAACCGCTATTAGTAGTTTCGAACCGCTATTAGTATTTCACATCTATTACTTGTAGCGGGTTAAAACCGCTGGTAATTCATTTCTAGCGGGTCGTAACCGCTAGAACGCAACTGTCATTGTAGCGGTTGTAAACCGCTAAAACAACCCGCATACAGATTTCTTCGTCTATCTATTCGATTTCTTCGAGCCGCACGGCCTCCTTCGAGTTTCTTCGATTTTGTTCAGAGTGTTCTTCGATTTCTACGAGCCTATCTCAAATCCCAGCGGCATAGACTTCGAGTTTCTTCGATTTCTTCATCTTCGGCACAGTTTTCTTTGTCTACTCCGTCGATTTCTTGGAGTCGATCGCAAATCCGAGGGTATTTAATTTCGTCTATTTCTTCATTGATTTCTTCGTCTTCAGTGCAATTTTCTTCGTATATTTTGTCGATTTCTTGGAGCCGATCGCAAATTCGAGGGCATTTCGTCAATTTCTTCGTTTATTTCGTCGATTTCTTGAATGGTTCCCAAGTTTCTCGCATGCGCGCAATTTGTTATTTTGTTCAAATTGGTAATGACATCTTAATTTATGGGTGATTTCTCGTTGTGTGTTGTGTTATCTGTTCAGCCATCGTAATTTAGGATGAGCATGAAGTAGATGGTAATAATTTCAAATAGATCTGAACTTGATGGGCAATAACTTTTGTGATGGTTTGTTTGGTATTTGTTAATTTGTGTTGTGATGTTTGATCCTTGTTGATGGGGTGTTTTATAATTTTGTTTGATGTGATGTATTATTTTTAGCATATTGTTTGTTGTGATGTTTGATCCTTTCTGATGGAGTTCTAACTGAACATACTGTTTGCATATTCATGTATACGTGTTCATTTCTCTCCACTCAAATATGCCTGCAATTGTTTGGAAATTGTTGGTTTGCCCAACATAGGTTTGCCCAACATCGGTCCGGTGAAGCATTTTAGCAAAAAGATTGTCTGTTTTTGTTTGTATGATGAATTTATATCCTAAATGGTTTTAGGTCGAAAAAATTCTTTGCACATGTCTATTTTGGGTGACTCGAATCCATGATCTCCAAAAAGGAAGGGACATGTAAGTGCAGTTTGTAAATGAAAATTTTCTGAAAATTTCTCTAGAATGCTTTTGTATATAGTCATAAAGCAATGCTTTTTTGTGTCGTTATATGTGTACCAGTTGCACATCTTGCAATGCTATCTTATTGGGGAATATAATATTGAATGAAGTTTGCAAAGGCCTCCTAATTTATTAGCTTATTTAAAATTATTTTGGACGGTTTAAGGGGTTTAGCTTAAGAGTGCTCTGTTGATCCTCTATTAAGAATTGTAGATGCAATGTCATCATCAAGCTTTTGGTGGTTATGAGAAAACATCAAGCTTTTTGTCTTGTTGATTTCAAGTAGTGCAGATATACTCCAAAGTTTGAATGAATAAATGGCAGGACGACATGCAATCTCCATGATCTATTCTCTTTTTGTCATATATGATTGCTTGTTTGAAATCGGAATGTTGTTTATTAACTTGCAAGTTATGGTGATCATGGTTAGACAGCGTGTTTCTATGTTATGATGCATTTTGTATTGATGCCCATGCCCATATAATATGATGTCTTACCTATGCAAAACTAATTCTTAGCTTGTTGCAATCATTTTGCAGATTGATTTTCAGTTACTCTTGTAATTTGCATTTTATGATATAAAAATGTTTACACATTCACTTTTATTTATGTACTTGTAATAAGTTTCTTCAACTTAATACAAACTATTTTCAATTTGGATTTGGATTACTTTGAGATGAAGTATGCATTTCAATACAAATTGTTTGCTTGCTTGATGTTATTGTCAAGGCAACATTATTCTTCAACTTAATACAAAATCTTCAACTTGACAAATTAATTGTAACTTGTTTTATACTTAAATATTACATGTACTCCTTAACGATGCTTAATTGTCACTAGAATTGGTACACTGTTACCAAAGATATGCATATAAAATGTATACAAGGCAACATTATCCATGTTTGTGGAAATTTGAACTTGTACGTAAAACAAGGCAACGTTATCATTGGATCATGTAAGCACTTCATTTGTCTTGTCTGTTTCTTTTTGCTATGCCAAATATTGCACAGATTAATAAAATTAGGCATCGTATTGTTTGGCAGCCTATGAAACAGATGGTTTACAAGTTGATACTTCTAGTTTGCACTTGTTATCTTTAATCTGTCTCTAATCTGTCTTCTTCTTTGTACACAGATTCAAGTGGTGGTTTTCCCCTACAATTTATCGTTTTTGGCTTAGTTTGGCAACACTGTTTTAGAGGCGATGAAGATGATGATTTACCAGATAAGTTTACATCTAATTTTTGAAGAAAATAGCGAGGCAAGCTCGGATGGCCTGCATTTTTGCACGCAACTAGCTTGCAGGTTTATCACATGATTAAATTGGATAGATCTGAGCCTCCTCCTATAAAGTTTTAGCAATGTCTTTATATAACCATGTATGTTGCATGCATTTATTAAGATGGTTCTATTCCAGATTTGCAGGTACGGTTATTTGCTTATTTTCAGACACATCTTGATGATATATTACTGGTATACACTGAGATTACTGCTCCTACAATGAGTTTTGGTGCTATGTTTTTTTTCATGTGTTTTGGTGCTGTATTTATTAAGTTTTGGTCTCTCTTTTTTCCTTCATATGAAACAAATGGTTTACAAGTTGATACTTCTACTTTTCAAGTTCCTATGAAACATATGTTTTTATGTGTTTTGGTGCTGTGTTTTAGAGACGATGATGATATGATGAATCACCAGATAAGTTTACATCTAATATTTGAAGAAAATATCGAGGCAAGCTCGGATGGCATGCATTCTTGCAAGCAACCAGCTTGCCGGTTTGTCACATGATTAAATTGGATAGATCTGAGCCTCCTCATATAACTTTTTAGCAATGTCTTTATATAATCATGTATGTTGCATGCATTTATTAAGATGGTTCTATTCCAGATTTGCAGGTACGGTTATTTGCTTGTTTTAAGACACATCTTGATGATATATTACTGGTATACACTGAGATTGCTGCTCCTACAATGGGTTTTGGTGCTATGTTTGTTTTCATGTGTTTTGGTGCTGTATTTATTAAGTTTTGGTCTCTCTTTTTTCCTTCATATGAAACAGATGGTTTACAAGTTGATACTTCTACTTTACAAGTTCCTATGAAACAGAGGTTTTCATATGTTTTGGTGTTGTGTTTTAGAGGCAATGATGAAATGATGAATCACCAGATAAGTTTACATCTAATATTTGAAGAAAATAGCGAGGCAAGCTCGGATGGCCTGCATTCTTGCAAGCAACCAGCTTGCCGGTTTGTCACATGATTAAATTGGATAGATCTGAGCCTCTTTCTACAAATTTTTAGCAATGTCTTTATATAATTATTATTTATATTATGTTGAACAAAAGTGGGTACACGCTTTAGTTTTTTTCTTGCTCTCTACTGAATCTTGTTATCACGTCTTCATTTCTTTACTTTAATGAATGCTTTGTATGTTGCTAGAACTCATTTAGATCTATATGGAACTCATTTAGAATGGTTTACAAGTTGATACTTCTAGTTTGCACTTATTATTAAATTTTTTGAATGTGTTTATTTAGTTTACAAGTTGACGCTTCCAGTTTGATAACCCAATATATGTTCATGGACTTAATTTTCTTTTCATTTGGACATGCAGTTTCATATCTGCATGATTTACCCGTCTTATGCATCCAAGGGTATAACATATTGTATGTAGAGAATATGCATGATAGATTTTCAGGGTTTCATATTTTACTGCTTATGTTTTTATCCCTTTACTCTTAAGTGGCTCTGGGCATGTTACTGAAGCTGGCTCATATATGTTTGCCTTAGTCTTTGTGGCTTGTATCTATTCTTTGTGTTCTGCTAGACTTTTCTATGCTCTATTTGTGATGTGTTTTGGTGCTGTGTTTTAGAGGCGATGAGATGATGATTTACCAGATAAGTTTACATCTAATATTTGAAGAAAATAGCGAGGCAAGCTCGGATGGCCTGCATTCTTGCACGCAACCAGCTTGTCGGTTTGTCACATGATTAAATTACATAGATCTGAGCCTCCTCCTACAAATTTTTATCAATGTATTTATATAATTATTATTTATAATAATATTATGTTGAACCAAAGTGGGCACAAGCTGTTTTCAAGCAGGGTTGCAAGTATACATATGCATTGGATTCAAAATTTGTTCACATGTTTTTTAATAATTATAACAGAAATTATACTAGAGTTTTGTCCAAGGCTTCATACAAGCTTCTTTCATAATATAATTGTTCAAATTACTTGCTTTTAAGGTCCAACTTTCATATGATAATGTAGCTTGGAGTAGTTATACTTAAACTTCCATATATATATGATATTGACATTGATACTTAAACTTCCATTTAAACTTAAACTTCCATATATCTAAAACTTATCGACATTGATGCAATGATATTTACTTAATGATATTTACTTCTGCTCTCTTTATGGTTTTGACTTCTCAAGGCAGCAATTCTCTTGGTAATGAAATCTTTATTTGTTTACAGACAACATTGGTTCCATCATTTTAAGCACTTATTGTGCAAATATGTTCATTACGGTTCAGGTTTTTTTGGGTCTTTATCTTTCCTACTCATGTTCTCTATCTTCAACCCAAGTGTTTTTTACGCGGTGGTAATCAAACTTGGAGAATTATATCATCTCTATTGAGAGAGTCAAACAGTTTATAGGATGATCTTCTTATTAAGTGTTTTATAGTAGGCATCACTTGTAACTTGTTTAATTTGTGAATTAATTGCAGTAACATATGGCATCAGCGGGTGAGGGTAGCAGTGCAGGATGCCATCGCAAGAAAGGTGCTTCGTCGGTGTTGTTGACACGTTCCAGAGAGGACCTGTATGGTCTTATCCAAATGATGCTGTGAGAGAGATAGTTGTAAGTATTGATAGTTGTATATATTTCGTATCAGAAATAAAAGTAGGCAATAACTTGATTTCCTATGCTTCGTATCAGAAGTAAATAAAGTCCATAACTTACTGTAGGAAACATTTGGATATGGGGAAGTCATCTGTATGCTTCCAATTGACATTTCTTTTATAAAGTCTAAAGGTAATGAATTGTTGGGATATATGCATAATAGATTTGCATGGTTTCATATTTTACTGCGTCTGTTTCTGTCCCTTTTACTCTTAGGTGGCTCTGGGTATGCTGCTGAAGCTTGCTCATATATGTTTGTCTTAATCTTTGTGGCTTGTATCTATTCTGTGTGTTCTGCTAAACTTTCCTATGCTCTATTTTTGATGTATGTTGTAGGCATTTATTAAGAGGGTTCAGTTCCATAAGCTGGTATGGTTATTTGCTTGTTTTCAGACACATCTTAATGATATATTGCTGGTATTTACTGAGATTGCTGCTCCTACAACAGGTTTTTGTGCTATGTTTGTTTTCATGTATATTGGTGTTGTGTTTATTAAATTTTTGTCTCTCCTTTTCACTTATTATTAATTTGTTTGAAAGTGTTTATTTGGTTTACAAGTTGACGCTTCCAATTTAATAACCCAAGATATCTTCATGGACTTAATTTTCTTTTCATTTGTACATGTTGTTTCATATGTTCATCGTGATCATATCTTAATAATTTAACCATCTTATACATCATAGGGTATAACATATTGTATGTAGAGAATATGCATAATAGCTCATATTTTTATTTTTTTTATAAATTAATTTCGATACTGGCGGTTCTTACCCGCCACAAACATGTTTTCGGGTTTTTGTTTATTTTTAATTATTTACTATTGTGGCGGTTCTAAACCGCCACAAATACGCAGGAATTTATCATTTGTGGCGGTTTGCAACCGCTGTAAAGGAAATTATTTTTTCCTAATAAATTTTTTTCCTAAATTAAACAACTGCTAGAAAGGGAGTTTGTGGCGGTTTGAAACTGCCACTAATCGTCGTTGCAGGCGGTTCGGTTTCAGCGGTTCGTAACCGCTAAAACAATGTTTCTCTCGCCCTGTTTTGTAGCGGTTTGGTCGACCGCTTGAAATGTTGTTTGTGGCGGTTACGACCCGCTAAAAACCCATTCGAAAACCGCTTCTACCTTTTGCCCTTCTTGTAGTGATATATTCTTTTTTGTTCACATTTCTAGTTTATACATGGAATCCGTTTAAACGGATGTCCTTGAAACTTAATAAGTATCTTTTTGAATTCGGAGAGAATAATGCATCCTTTATTTTTATTTTTGTGTCATTTGGGAGCAACAGTGTTGTATTCCTAGAACCTTCATTTATGTTTAATGGCCCTGATATTATATTTAATGGGCTTTCATATGGTATAATGATATGAAAAAAGTATTTGTATTGAAGGATCATATGTGTTTATGTACTGTCTACTAAGCAGTCATGAGAGCAGTTCATCTACTAAAAGATGAATCATATAAACACATTTGATTTCAGAAAAACATTTTCAAATTTATTCATACTTCATGTAAACATTCAGATAGCTCTCATAACATTTTTTTCAATAAAGATAAAAATGTTTAATCAAACAAGTCGTCCTTTTCGAAGTCATCAGCAGTGAACTGGACTGGAGTACGGGCGGTCACTAGATTTGTTTAACTTTCTTCTTCAAGCTTTCTTTGTACAAATCTTGTAGGTGCCGTAGACCAGTGTCCGTTCATGCCACAGCTATGGAACTAGTCTTCCCATTCCCTTCTAGGTGGGGGTACATCATTTCTGTTGTTGTCATTTCTACGCCAAGTGAATTTCCGCCTCCTTTTATTTCTTTACTGGTGGACTTGTCCTCTGGACTTTTTATTTGGTCGCCCGCTATGTGATTTACTTTTTCTTTTATTATCTTTCTTCTTTTTGAAAGAAGATTCGTTGTGAGCTTTTAGGAGGGGGCGGTGCCATGGGTGCATATTATGAGTAGCGAGGAGAAGCTCTCTATTTTATTCAGCCATGAGTAAACATGACAGCAGCTAAGAATATTTAGTGAACTTTCGTTCACGATATTACTGCATCAGTATCACATCTTTTTCATAGAAAGACGTGTATGTCTTTTCCAACATGCGATCTTCTGAGACTTTCTCACAACACAACTTCAGGCATGATGTGATACTGAAAAGAGATGCGTTATACTCCACTATGGACTTAAAGTCCTAAAGTCTCAAGTTCTCCCAAGCATAACTTGCTGTAATGCCCCGCTCCCGGGATACCCGAAGAGCAAGTGTTACGAAACAAGAAAGAAGAAATACAACATACGAACACAAACACAAGCAGGTTCCACCGTGCACGTGCTGGGAAGTGCATGTAATGCTCTACGAATCAATTACAACACAAGAATATAATGTATACCTAAACCATCATGTACAAACAACATATAGAGATAATATACAACAAGAACAAATATTTCATAAACAAGGAAGTCCATTTATGATATTATAATACAAGGACAAGTATTAATCACACACTCTCAAGAACAACATTATACAACATAATATCCAATACTCTCATTATCCTATTCGACAACACAAAACTAAACCAACCCTCAATGATACAACTACATTATAACAAGTTCATTAACAATTTTACATACAACTCTCCATAATTACAACCCTCAGGTACAACACCTATAGCATATACATCCATGTACAACTCAACACTCCAATTACCCAAGGCATCCAACTCCAACTCCAAGGATCTCCAACTTCAACTACCTGAAATATATCAACGGGAACATGTCAACGCGTGACCCAGTAGGAATTCCATCTCCATATAATATATTATTCAATGCTTGAATGCATCCACCATATGACATATTGTTCAATAATGAGATACAAACAACAACTAGTGGCAAGTCATAGCGCCATGAAATGGAACACAAGAGTAACCTAAGCTTCCATGGGTAGTATGACATAGCATTTTGCAAAGTAACATGAAGGTAGCCTTAAGGACTTCTAAAAATTAGTGTACATGATTAGGATGACATGTTGGGACATAAGACATACACATAATGAGGCAACATAATCGATAAGTAAAAGGGAGCAAATGAACCAATTTCAATGCTACATCATTGTAGAATTAAGGATTTGTTAGCAACATGGAAGCCTATTGATATTGACGAACATGAGATATCAAGACATCTTGTAATATGACCACAAAACTAACAACAACAATTAAGGGGGTAGCTTCTACTACTTTACACAAAATGGCAAGAGGACAATTCTTATTAGCAACAACAAAAACAACAACCATTTTACTAGCAACCCAACATGACATACGCATCATAAAGTGAGGCAATGATGGCAAACATATAGCTCCATGGCATGAGGATCTATGTTGTAAAATCAAGATGGCAACTAACAATTGAGTCATTAGCATATTGCACACTAAAGTGAGATGCTAATGTATGGCAAGCATTCTAGTAACTAATATGGAATTCATCAATAGATTAGCATGGGACAACTGATCATTTTGACACAATTATAAATGGAACCAACAATTATAAATGGAACTAATCGTTAGCAAGCCTATTGCCTACACTTAACCTTTGGCATGCTACTAACATATGAAGTTGTCAACATGTTGCACATATACCAAATGAGGCTAGTTTCAAGGATAGAAAAATTGGAACATGCCATTAATTACACACTAGTCTTAATTCAAGAACATGGGCTTAAACATTTGGATGGCCCGAACATGGGATACGCATAAACAATGTATACATAGCATGCTAGTTTGGCTTAACTACCATATGTAGCACGCTATCATAAAATCTTCAACATAAATAATGTCAATTAATGCAATCATGGAGCATACTAATAAATTGTATCAACTAGCAGGACATGGGTTCTATGTTTCCCTAAGAGCAATTCTTAAGCCTAAACATCCTAACTAGAGTGAGGTTTCCTACTAATTCAATCGTGGAAGATTATAACATAATGTAACATGATAGCTCAAAAATGGCATAAAGGAAACTATGAGGCTAGTATATTGAAAGTACATTTAAACTTAGATTACAACTAATCCCCATAATATTTCCTTGTAGAACACGAAACATTCCCCTTCCAACAAACACCATCCTCATTAACCATCACTATTCTCAGAACATTAACATGACCGCATTGGATATTCCTTGCAACATAAACATATTTCCCATGAAGCCCCAATGGCCACCCACCATTCAATGTATTCCCCATAAACACACAAGCTTAATCAAATGTAGATCAAGAATGCAACCTTAAAGTTACTAGCTTTGACTAAATTACTAGCTTAAATAGCTACCAACATTAAAATTCCACGTTGAGAGTACAACCTTAGATACCGGTTTATGTCTACATTAAAAGCTATTAACTTTTAGGCCTAGTTACAAAAGGCAACCCACTTAACTTAAAGATTGCAATTTTATGAAATGACACCAAATTAACCTTCAACAACTAGCTTTGATCAAGTTACCAGGAGATGTATCAAGATACTCTCGAGGATTCTAATTCTAAAAAATTAAACCATAGGAAATACCACTTTTAGCACAATTATGGCATGGTGTTAAGGGAAAAATGTTTACTTTCATTAGGGAGTCATCTAAAAACCACAACTTTGCTACAAACTAATGCTACAACTAAGACAACCACCTAAATTACCATATGTTGCACTAGTAGAGAATCCTATAACAACTACAAGTGAGCTACATGCATACATGTATTAGCAATGCCCAACAATTTGGATAATTTGGGGTATTTCTCTCTCTCTTGTTCATCTCTCCTCTCGTACTTTCATTAAGGTCTCACAAATACCCTACAAAACCCATGACCAAAATAATTAGCAACCTTTCCTCCTCATGAAAATGAGGAGCACACGACCTTAATCTCATTAACACAACATCAACAATAACAACAATAATAATGCCAACAACAACAACATTAATAATACCACTAACAACAACAATTAAAAATTATACCATTTTATTCCAACAACAAGAATAATAACAACTAACAACAAGAACAACAACCACAACAAGAATAATAATGCCAACAACAACAAGAATAATACCATTTTTTCCACGGGGAGGAAACACAACATCAACTCAAGTTCAACTACTAGCAACCACCAAACCCCACTTTTCAACATACAACCATTTCAAGCACCCAATGCATTCGTGGCAACATTCATACTCATAAGATAACAATCATATACATATATCCACAAATCACACATAATGCTCGATGATGCCATGATACATATGAACACAATGCAATGCGATGCAATGCATTACAATGGGATCCCATGAATGTGTCGGCGTGCAAGTGCAATGTGATTCTACTTCGTTATCAATGTGGAGCCACCTAATGGATCAAGAGGTTGTCCACGGCGAATTCTCCCGCCTCCTACCGCGGAAACTTTGTTCATGCCCGTGCACCCCACCTCCGTGTCCCTAACAACATCATATCACATCCAAAGAAGTGGGCATTTTCTCACATTTCTTGCATTTTCCTTCACTTGGGTATTTTCACAAATACTTAGATGGCATAGTAAACACAATCAATAATTTTATTGAAACCAACATAATACAAATAGCAAGATAACAACCTATGGTGGAATGATCAAATTCACACCTGACTACATATAAGTATTTTCACAAACACATGTTTAGTGTAAGAAACATACTCATTAACTCAATATAAAGCAACATAAAGAAGCATTCTTCCATCTTTAGTAGCAACAATTATTAGTAATAATTTTCATTTTGCAACATTTCCTCCTCTTCACAAATTCTCATTCCAACACATAAAATCCAACACATAAAATCTTTTCATTTCATATCTCATAATAACACATATAATTCAATCACACATAATTTCACCCATGATTCACATAGCCAAATTGTGCAAAGCATTTACCTCTTTTCATATCAACACATCTACAAATCAAATTATGGAAAGCATTCCCATTTAAACATTTACACAAACACTTACCTTCATATAAACGTTTCTTCAAACACATGTTTGGCCTAATGAAATAACATTAATTCAAATAAACAAAACATGAAACCAATAGCAAAATGACAACTTGACTTCATATAGACATTTTTACAAACACATAGTAAGCATATTAACAAAACCAATAATTCAATTGAAGCAACATGAAACTAATGGCAAGATAATCACTTGGGGACATGTTGTTTAATTTCATATCAAGAAAAGAATTGGTCATTCATAATTAAATTCATGCATGCTCATAATTAGAGATGGTCTCTTTAACATGCTTGGATGAAGTTATGAATAACAAACTATATGAAGTGGGGTTTCCTACCATAAAAATGTTGCATTGCCAAGAATCCATCCATGAGAAATCCCAAGACTCCACCTCAAGCTCCATGAACCCTGTTTTTGGGCCTCACCACCCCAAAATATATCATCCTAAGCCATGAAATCACTTCCTTCTAGCTCCAAACTCCCCCATATACATCTAGCTAACATTAATGTTCAAAAGGAGCATGAAAAAAGGGAATTTGGGCTTGAAATTGAAGGAAAAAGAGCATGAACAGGTTCGGCCAGATCTGGACAGTTTTGGGCTAGGGTTTGGCCATGGAGATTTAGAGAAAGAGGAAGAATTAAGAGGGGGAGAAAGGGGGAAATAGGCTAGGGTTCTTCTTCCCTACTTTTTCTCTTCTTTTCTTCTTCTTTTTCCCATCTTTTCTCCTCTATTTCTCAAGAAATTTCGGCAGCCCCATGGCTGGTTCGGGTTCAGTTTGGGGAGGGAAAGAGGGGGGGGGGGAGGGAGAGAGAGAGAGAGATGTGGAAGAAAAAGGAGATAAGTTCCCCTTTTACACAAAGCACCCTATGATTACAAAATTGCAAAATAATTACAAAAAATCTCATACTCCTCTCTTTCTAATAACTCAAGCCCAATAACAAAGCCCAACCGATCAACTCTAGCTACTAAAATTAGCTAAAGCCCCAATCAATATTACAACATCAACACCAACAATAATAAAAATGCTAAAACTAATAATAATAACAACATCAACCACAATGCCATCCACATGAGAAATATAATAATAATAATAATAATAATCTCCATAAAATATTCTTCATAAAATAATTTTTTTCCTCAAAATAGTTCTTGTTTAAAATAATAGCGAAAGAACATTTTATTATGCACACCCACCATCTCAAATATCACAATACATAGTAAATCCAATAATACCATTCACATTACCACCTCATATACATCCATTAGTATCCAATAATATATCCAAATCATGAGCCATACAATTATATAGCCATACACGTAGTGAATTACTGGGCACACAACAGATTGATATATGCACACACCAACTTCAACCATGTACATACACCTCATATACACATTCAATAAGCATTCATATAAACATATCATCACTCATAAATCAACCATGGCCAATCAAATAAGTATCCATCACTATCTTACTATATCCATTACAACAATTACTATATACACATCTCAATATATACCAGTATACGAGCACTACTACTATGCACACATACATCAATAGGCACACCCTAGGTATATACGCACTAGGGCCATTACACTTGCCCTTGGAAGAATAACATCTTTCTGATGTTTATATCTGTCCTCAAGGGTAGTCCACAGCTCTAGTGGATAAGGTATTCAACCTTTAAGGTCTTATCTATGTGGTGACAAATGTAAATGATTGCTTGCGCCTTATCAATGTTTGTCACCTTGTCACGTCCCGCTTCCCATTATACTTGGGAGCGAGGACGCGAGCGGGTCCGCATATGCTTAAAACAAGAAGGAGGTACTTTTTTTCCTTTTCTTCCTCTTTGGTTTAAGCATATTAAGCGTTTGTGATAACAACTTGTAGATTCTTGCATGCAACTCAAACAACACAGTTAATTTATTTTCTTACAATCTTAATGTCTCAAAATGGATACAACAACAAATGAAATGAAGAGAGGGTCTAAAGCCCTTACAAATAATAAAAGAAGGATAAGTACAACGATGATGCGAAGGTGTTATGCTCCTCGGCGGGGAAACTCAGCGGTAAGGCACTCATGATCAACCTACTCAGTCTCTAAGAATACTCTTCTGCACATCTGTCTAGAACCTGACGTATATTTCATAAGACAAGGAAATATACGTCTGCGAGGGTCGCTCGACAAGTTTTAGAAGGTTAAGAAAGTTGACACTCGGCAAGGTTTTCAAAATCATTTCATGACAATACGAGTGACATAATATGATTACAATGATTAAAGCATGGCAGCGTAAGAAACGTATGAGCATGTCAAGTGTAGTGTATAAATTAATGAGCGTGGCAAGTGTGGTGTACCGAGTAGTGAATATAGCAAATGTAATGTGTAAAGTAGTGGCATGACATGTGTAGTGTGCAAAGTAACAAGCATGGCATGTGCAAAGTAACAAGCATGTCATGTGCAAAGTAACATGCATATCATTTGAAGTGTGCAAAGCGGTAGCATGACAAGTGTAGTGTGAAAAGCATTGTCATGACAAGTGTAGTGTGTAAAGCAGTGGCATGACAAGTGTAGTGTGCAAAGTAGTGTCATGACAAGTGTAGTGTGCAAAGCAGGGGCATGACAATGGCCATAGCACGTGCTTCCGACAACAAGTCAAGACAAGACGGTGTGTGTCACGAAGGGTTCACGCCTTACGGTAGAGGGGGATTAAACCCTCTAAACCATGGGCACGCTCAACCCTACTCCACCCCAGTGCACAAGACAAGTCCGTACAATAGATCACTCTCTATCTTGAAGAGTGCCCTATTACATGCAGGTTATCCGTACAAGGGATCACCCTCTCTATCTTTGAGAGTGCCATATTACCCGCAGGTTATCCGTACAAGGGATCACCCTCTCTATCTTGGAGAGTGCCATATTACCCGCAGGTTGTGTATCCGTACCGCCATATACTGGAACACGAGCAGACTAGTCATATATGACCCTACTAGAACACGAGCCAGACTAGTCATACATGACCGACGGGAGTAGCCAAATCAATGCACAAGTTCAAGGTTGAGAAAATGTTCCATTAATGTCCACACACACGCACACAGTTAATTTTTAACTTGGCAGTTATAGTAAATTGTGCATAGACTTTGTCGTCAAGTCTAGACAGTCGTGGTGGTATCCTAGACGCTATCATTTCACATCTAGGTCTCTTATTCACATTTTTTTCAAGCTAAGGAATTAATGGCCTAAAACATGGTCGTAACAACGCAAGTGAGCACATTTGCCTGATTTGACGATTTTGGTGTGTCCGAGGGGACGTAGCGTGAAGTGCGGTTTAACTGCGTCATTAGGTTTAAATTATCAAACTACAAAATTCGACTAATTGTATTACTATTAAAATCTGACATAACTAAGTAACTTATGCTATAGAAAGGAGTTATTGCTAACATTACTAAATTAACTAACTACTGAAAATAATGTTATATACTAATAATAATACTATATCCATACTAACATACCATCATTATTGTCCTAACCATATTAATGTACTGATATACTAACATGCTTGACATTTATATAGCTTATTGACGTTATACACTAATTGGTAACTTTATTTACACACAGTCATATCACCCACAAAATACTATAGATTTACTGGCACAAAACTAATTCACGAATTTATTATAATAACACAACTAATTAATAAATTAATATACTAACTTACATTTTAATATATAACTAACTGCTAAGTCATGGGTGTATTACCCTTACATACTGTTTATATAAGTGTTAACCAACTTGTACTCTGACATCATCATCTACTATATTAACTTGGTTTGTGATAAAAATAATGCATGCACTAAAATAGCTTACGTGTAAGCGCTTGTGTTTGCAGAAGAAACAATGGAAGGAGCATGGATGGCGGCATACCGCTACTTGTCGACGAGAAGGCGTTCGTCGGAGGGCCGCTGGCGGCGTGGCGTGGGTGATCGGAGAGGGGCTGCAGGCGGAAATGGGAAGGTGCCTACGGTCTGTAGTGGCGGCGGTGAGCGACGGCTCGACTGGGCTAAGGGCGGAGGCCGTAGTGGTGCGAATGAGACGTGGGCGAAGTTGGAGGGGAATCGAAGCGGGTTCGGGGGTCGCCGGAGAGAAGTCGGTGTGTTGTCGGCTGGCGGTGATACGAAGGGGAGAAGGGCGGTACTGCTGTGCGGGTTGGTCGCCGGTGGGAGGGTGATCGGAGGGAAGGTCGGGGTTGTGCGAAGGCTCCTCTGTTTCAGGTGAATGCAGGGGATGATGACGGCTTTGCCGTCGTCGGAGGGAGGCGGAGTGTAGGCCTTGGTCGATGGCAGACTTGGGGCAGGGCTGTTGGAAGGCGTGGGATGTTGGTGGCGGGTTCGGTCGTGAGTTAAGGAGAAAACAGGGGAGAAGAGAGTGCCCTGGGTTTCGTTGAAGGGGATAAATGGGAGAGGAGTGACACGGGTTGCAGCGTCTGGTTGTCGAGGTGGGGGCGACGAGATTGAGTGAGAGGAGAAAGGTGTGACGAAGGGAAGTGTTGGGCACCAGAGGTTGGTCGAAAAAAGAGTTCAGCGCCTGGGCTCTCGGAGGAAGGGTGTGCGACGGTCGAGGCTGTCGATGATGAAGGCGGAGGGAAGGACGCTGGTGTGGGGAGTCTCCAAGGCGGAGGAGAGGGGAGGGCGATCGGTGAAGTGGTTCCGGGAGGTCGGATGCATGAGGGGTTTCGTAGTGGCTGTCGACGGGTGAAGCAGGGGTCTGCGGGTTGGAGAGTGCGGGCTGGCGAGATGGCGTGGTGCGAGTTTGGTGAGGACGAGAGAGTTGCCGGTGGCACGAGGTAGCAGGTCGGGGTGTTGTCGAGTAGGGGAGGCGATGGCCGTCGGGGGAAGAGGGGTTGGCTTTTGAAGAAGGTAGGTGATGGGTTCGGTGTTGTTGGGTTATGTTTTGAGGAGGAAGAAGAAGAGTAGGGGAGGTGTTTCTTGTAGGGGGAAAAGTAGGGGGGAATGGGGTTGCATGCGTTGCGTTGGAAAGAAGAGAAGGGGGATGGTTAGGTGTAGATGGAATCAAAACTAAATGTGGCAGGCTCTCTTTCCCTCTTGATTGATTTGTTTAATAAGCAGGGGATGATGGAAGATTTAAATGCTCTTTCCTCTTTGGTTGAAGAGGGAGTCTGGCCTGCACACGGGTTTTGTAGGGAGGAGAGAGAGAGATAGAGATGGGTGCAGTTACGAAGTGATGGGGAGCTTAACCGCATGCTTGTGGGTGCGGCTTGAAAAGAGGGGGTAAAACGTGGGGGTTGGGATACGGGCTGAGTAGTTAGGATATTAATAAACAGATTAGTTTGAATAAGGAACAGATAATGAGAAAGGAGATTAAAAGTATTTGATTTAAAAAGTGATTTTAGTTAGGATTTAAAGATTTAGTTAAGATATAATAGTTAGCTAGAATTAGTATTAGATACAATATTATATAGGAGGAGGATTTTAATTAAGATTTTGGAACAATTGATTAATGAAAAGATTTGATAGGATTAAGAGGATATAAAAAATCTTTAGTTAGCATATTATAATTTTTATTAATCTCATTAAGATTTATCATTATCTATATGACATTATCAGATATTAGGAAATCATTGCGATTAAATTCTTTGGGTTAAGATTTTGATTAAGGAAAATCATTTGGTTTAGGATTTTCATATCATTACGGGCAAGATTTGATTTAGGTAATGATGTCTACTTAGGATGTTTGGATATGATTTAGATAATCCATTAAGCTATTAGATTGGGAAAATCAATTTGATTAATATACATCGGGATGATAATTTTGGTTGTGATATTGATATTACTTAAGATTTAGTAGGATACGATGTGATTCAGGAGATCGATAATGATGAGCATAATTTAGGATTTGATTACGAGGAATTGATTTGGTTTGAGATACTAGATTCAGATGTGATAATTTATTCGATTGAGATTTTTGATTAGAAGATCGATTCGATTAAAATATTTTGAATATTAAGATTTCGTCCCGGAAATCAACATCAACCAAGAATTAATGAAGGTATAAACGCGATCGCTAAGATGCGTGTTCTAGTTCTAGCTATAATAAATACAACCATATATATATATATATATATATATATATATATATATATATATATATATATATATATATATATATATATATATATATATATATATATATATAACTCCAATAATTTACTATACTAATTACATACATACGAAAATACGTATAGATAAAAACAGGTCGTTACACACCTATCCATCTTTCTAATTGCAGAAACGAGGGATTTAGCTCGCATGTGAAATTTAACATCAAGCTGCCACCTCAAATGATTTTTCCCTGATGCATCCAGCACTTCGAAATCAACGCTTGCGATTTTTGCCATTTTATCTAGAAAAGCACAATTTTGCATGAATTAATAATACCGAATAACATTTTCATGCAGAGGCAATTTTAAATGAATAAGCTAATTGTATGGATCGGCCAGTCCCATATAAAATAATAATGTCTCAAAGTCCATATTACAGTTCATATTACACAAATGAAAGAGAAAATTACAACTTTGAAAACCTTTTGGGTCCCTTTGAAAATCTTCATCTTCAAGAGTGGCCTCCGCCTCTATGGATATGGTCATCAGTCTTGAGCATTACATATTTTTACTTACTACAATTTCTCTCAAAAGAAAAAGAAAAGTGCAATAAAAGTAAAATGTGGGACTAAACAACCGATCCATAACCACAATTAGCCATCCATGCAAAAATTGTATTCATTAAACATGTTCATAACACATCACATGCATCACAGATTCAGAATATGATAAATATATCAATTTTAATACTTAATAATTATTCAGACCACGGGCGATGTCATACATCGTTAGGTTAAATAACTAACGGCAGAGCAGTCGCAAGATCTTCATAATTTATAAAGTTAATGCCACACAACATAGCATAAGTTTATCCCAGAAAATGTGGCAGAAAAGTGTGATGCAATGCATATGAATATGATCCAAAATAGGCATCATATATCAAAATATGCTATTAATCAGTTGTGTATATAGGGGCTAATTCAAATAAATTTGAGTGATGCCCTATTATATTTTGTTTTTTTAAAAGGAAGAGAGTTTCCTTCTTATGCTTTCCAAAGATCCCCAAAAATCTCCATTCCCCCATCCTCCTAATTTTTTTCATATTTTTATTTATTTTTAGGCCATTTAGTTCCCCCTTATTCAATTTTATTCCTGTGGAAAAATCTAGTATGTGGGCTCAAGGCCCACATCCATTTCTCTTTTATAGATCCCCATTTCCCTCTACTTTTTTTCGTCACATCAGTGGGCTGCGGGTCTCAGGTCCGCAGCCATTTAGTTTCTTTCTTCTTCTTTTTTTTGTAAAACAAAAAGGCTTGTGGGCCTGAAGCCCGCAGCATGGGCTGCTTTTTTTGTAAGGGCTTGGGCCGAAGGTCCAAGCGAATTAGATGTGGGGGCGGCTAGGGTTTGTCGTCCTACCACGGTTAGGGTTTGGGGGCGGTGGGAGGGGGGCTGCCGCCCCCCCCCCCCCACCGGCGGGTCATCGTCGTGTAGGAGAGGGGGAGGGGGGAGGGAGGTGCCGGCGGGGATGAGGTTTCTAAAAATTAATTTTTTTTTCAAGGGGTTTCGCAGAATCTAGGGGTGAACGCCTCCTCCTCCATGGGAGGAGGGGTGGATAGGGGGAGCCCACGGCGACCGGCGGCAAGGATGCCCCCCGGCGGGGCCGTGGGTATGTGGGTGTATATATTGTTGTTGTTGTTATTTCGTTATTTGTATGAAACCCTAAAAATATGGGTTTTTCTAGTTTGATCTTACGAGATCGACGTTGTATGTATCATTATCATGATAAAAATAAGATTTTGGAGTAATACCTCTAGATCTGTCCTCTAGATCTAGCGACGATTGATGACGCCTACGCGTGAAAGTTGATGAAGCCCGCGCATGATGGATCTACCGTCTCCTCCTAGCTTTCGCAACGAACGGATCTACGGAACTCTAGGAGAGCGTATTGATAACGTGTTATGAAGTGTGTCTTCTAGGGAAGACCCCAGACTTTTAATTATTGGTGTTTACAGGTGTTTTCTCACCGCTGAATCGTTGACCGATGGGCTGATAGTCAACGTGGTCAAGTGGACACGTGGGGCCCACAGGTTCCGTCAAGTGTGTGATAACCCGACGGGGGTAGCTTTGATCCTTACGCTGGCTCTCCTAAGGTTTGCCTCGGCAAGTTGAGGGCGAGCGGGCTCGTCGGTTGGAGCGCTCGGCCTTGGTCGATGAGATGCTGAGGGGAAGCCTAGGTACCGCGGGATCTCCTCGGCCTTGGCAGATGAGGAAGCTCGCCTAGGGTGAGCGGGCTCGTTGCTGGGGGTGCTCGGCCTCAGTCGGGGCGAAACTGAGGGGTAGCCTCGGTGCCGCAGGATCTGCTTAGCCTGGACAGACGAGAAAGCTCGTTAGGGGGACCAGACCTTAGTTCCGGCCAATTTCACTCCGATGCCTAAGTCAGAACGGATCTGATAGGTGCTCGGCGGGACTAGTATGGCTCACAGGGAGGTCGATATGCGTATCCTCGGATCGAGTTATGGGGGGATACTGAGTGGAAAACAAGATGTTTTGATAGAATACCTCAGTCTCTTCGTCTCCGGAGAGAGATCCCCTTCTCGGTTGTATCTCGAATCCCTTTATAGGGATTGTCCCACGATCCCTCCCCTACCATGTCCCCCTCTTTCTGCCCCCATGATCTGCCTCTTTGAAGGCACCTACATGCATCATGGGGGTGGGTTAATGGGACCCCTTAATGGCCATTAAGGGGGCGTGTTTCAGGGAGCGGTTAGCTCCCACCGACCTGGACTGACGGGGCACACGTTCCGGTCGTGGTCGACCTAGTTCTGGGTCCTTGTGAGGGCCTCGTCAGTCGGCCCAATCTCCTTTTGGGGGCCTCCAGCTTCAAGTGAGGGCTTGGGCCGTTCGTTATTGGGCCGTCTCGAAATGGTCATATTAATTGCCCCCATCGCTCGTGCTGTTCGGATTCTGCCGGTTCAGTTCAGGCGATGTGACTTGTGTGGATCTTGACAGGCGCATCAGTCGAGACAGTGCCATTAAATGGGAGCCATCATGACGCGGCCAGGTCGAGCTTCTCCCTCCCCTGGGTGCGGAATTCGAAGCATCGTCGGTCGCCAGATGTCGCCACACGTTCTCCTTCGGACGGCCCTGATTTTGAGATTGTCCATCATATATAAAGATGCCGCCCTTCCGAATTCGACCTTTTGCACTTTTTGATCAGACTCTGTTCTTGCGAGCACATGCAAATCCTCATTCGTCTTCCTCCATTCGGATTCCTTTTAAGGTAACTTTCCTCTCCCTCCTTTGCCCCACTCGATTTGTCCTATGGTCGCACTTAGAATAGGTGGTTCTGCATCAGGGTCTGGGGTTCCTCCGGTTCCTGAGTCAGGCAATCCTCCGTCCTCAAGGCCCGATATCCCCTGGCAACATGTCCAGTTTCGGACAAAGGAAAGGGCTTGATATTTGAGGACCCGGTCGGTAGAGACGAGGTTTAGGCGGCAGAAAGTTTCGATGTTCCCCAAGTGGTCTTCAGGTCATCGTCTACCGTCCTCTTTTCAACGGCCATAGAGATCCGGGAGAAGTATTTGTGTCACCTGTATGACGTCCGGATCCCTTTTAGCGATGAAAGGATCTGTTTCCTAAGGAGCGGGGAGGTTGATGTTTACGTCGAGATGTTTCACATGGGGCTCCGCTTCCCCCTTCATCCTTTCATCATCCAGGTCATAGAGTTCTTGATGGTGGCCATGTGTAAACTGACACCATATTCAATAGCGGCGCTGGTCGGGTTCATCATGATCTGCAGCGTACATCGCTTGGAGCCGACCCTGCCCCTCTTCTTCTACTATTTTCGGGTTCAGACAGTCATCCGAGGATCGTGGCAGCACATCCGTGCCCAAGCGGGGAAGGAATACTTGATCGGCCTGCCCCGTTGGGTGGGGGACTAGAGTTTGAGCTTCGTCTTTATCATTTTCCCTAGGGACGCCGTGATCCTGACAGGTTGGGGGGCTATGTCAATATGACTTGACGTTGGCCCTCTCCGAGGCCGATCAGGCTACAGTCCGGTTGTTGTCGTATCTGCCCTTAGTGGAGAGGTCGATCTGGCCCCTGCTGGACGACCTACTCCTTAAGACCTGGCCCCTGCTGGACGACCTACTCCTTAAGACCGTCATGTGGTCCCCTGGTAGGTGTCCCATTTTCTTTCTGCTTTGCCTTTTGCTTACCCTGATATTTGACGTGCGTTTATATTTCATACATTTATGCACATTTTCTTCCGTGTTTTTCCGTATTTTACCGCCGTCTTTTATTTTTTTCTCGTGTTTTGTTGTGTTTTCTTATTTTCTTTCACTTTTCCATATTTTCTGTGTTTTGCAGGAGTTTACTGGCATTTGGGGCGTAAAACGATGATATCATGTGCCCCCGGAGCAATGGGAGGAGTCACGCGTGATCCAGGGGGTCAAACGACGAAGATTGCATCTTTCAGCCCCTCACCCGGTCGGTTGGTCATCTCCAACCGATCAGGTGATGCACGCGTGCACCACCCGGACGTAGCTTGGAGCTCACGAGAAGTCACCCGGTCGGTTCAGTGACCGGGTCAAAAGCTCAAAGTCTCTGGAAATTCGAAGATGATTTCCAACCGATCGGGTGACCTTCACCCGATCGGTTCACCTGTAGCTGAATTTCAACAGCCAAGACTCGAAGCTCCAACCGGTCTCCTCACCAGGTCCGCACCAAGATCCAACCGGTCGGCACCAAGATCCAACCGACCGCACCAAGTTCGAACCGACCGGTTCATACTGACCGGGTGAAACCCCCGCATTACGCTGTGATTTTGTGAAGCGGCTCACCCGACCGGTTGACTTGTCAACCGATCGGGTGATGTCGTTTTCTATAAATAGAACCCTAGGTTTCCTAGATTCGGGAGTTGGTTATTTTTTACTGTTTTATTCCTTTTGTGATGGCTGTAAATTTCCAGTTTTTGTAAGTTTTCGGATCTTTGTAAAACTTTAGTATTATCTTAATTGCTTTACTACCTTTGCATTCCTATTGTCTGATTATGATTTTAACGGTCCATTTTCATTTAGATCGCTTTTTAATGAATATTTGTGAGTAGTTCCCAAATCCGGGATTTTGGCGGAAACCCCTTCAAGGGCTCTTCCCGATGCGTCCATAGGGTTAGGAAATCGATAGGGATTAAGAATCTAACGGTTACGCGGGGTGTTTTATTGTCATCGGCAGGAAAAAGACCGCATTTGACCGTTGGGCCAAGGGGGAATAAACTTGGCAGTTGACCCCCTAGCCATAGCTCACGCCCTTAGCGTAGACGCCGAATCCTAGCACGCGGGAGCGGCAGGACGAGACGTTGGGAGTTATCGTTGCAAGCTTAGTGCTCCCAGAGTTGATCAGTGTTAATGGACACGGGAGTGCCCACTGATCGAACCCGGGAAGTCCGGCGTATCATCCTGGGCACCGACCGGAATATCAGGCCCATGGGATGCCGGTACCACTATTAGAGGCAACGTCTCACCATTAGACCCTATTTCCGATCGCCATCCTACCCGTAGGCCGTATCGGCGAGAGCCACTCGTTGGGGTCGAAACCAGAGTCCCGGGTTTTTCCTTCATATTGTCTATACCTTGCATTCCTTTACCGTGACAACCCATCATCCCGTCTGGGCTAGCTCGCCCACGGGGTGATTTTGGTCCTCTTTGACACAAGCACATCCTAGCCTCCCTGTGTTCGACCTCAAGACACACTACAACACCGTGCGCTTGCGGTTACAAATATCTAAACCTCCATCGGGTCCCCCGGTCATTTGCGGCTTGCAAACCGGGGGCACGTCAAGTTTATGGCGCCGTTGCCGGGGAGGCAACGTGCTTGTTATTTTAGGATCTCATGAACCCTAGTGTCTAGCTCTTATCCCTACCTCGCGGTAATTTTCGCATTCTTCTTTTTCCTTTTTATTTTCTTATTTTTATTTTTATTTTTATTTCTTATCTTATCTATTTCTTTCCCACTTGTCGCTTCACGGGTGTTTGTTGTTTTTCATGCGCAGGAGTTCAAGAAGTCTCGACGACTTGATCCCCGTTGATCCAGAGATAAACGCCACCCTTAGGCGTTTGGCCATCGAGAAGCGAAGAAGAGAGGATCCTGAAGCCATGGGGGAGAACACCCCGCCTCACACGTCCCTGTTGGAGTACTCGATGCCTTCCATCGAGTCCACCTCCGCCATCCGTCCTCCAGCTATTACGGCCCAAAGCTTTGAGCTTAAGCCATCTTTGGTGACGTGGATCCAGCAGGATCAGTTTTCGGGTGCACCCATGGAGAGCCCGATCGAGCATCTAGACTCCTTCTTGGAGAAATGTGACACCTTCCGGATTAACGGTGTCACAACTGAGGCGATCCGACTGAAGCTGTTCCCCTTCTCCTTGTGAGATAAGGCCAAGCTGTGGCTTAGGGGGAAGGACCCAAATACATTCAACACCTGGGAGAAGCTCTCAAATGCTTTCCTGACGAAGTTCTTTCCCCCGGGGAAGACCATGAAGCTGAGGAGTGAGATCTCCTCCTTCTCCCAGGCCAGCCATGAGTCCTTGCATGAAGCTTAGACGAGATACAAGGAAATGCAGAGAAGATGTCCCCACCATGAGATCCCCAAGTGGCAGATCATAAATCTGTTTTATAATGGGTTGATGGATGATTTAAAATCTTCCATGGACGCCGCGGCTGGAGGGTCCTTCATGTCAAGAAGCGAAGAAGATGCCGGGTAAATTTTGGAAAATATGGCATCCAACAATGAACGGTGGTGTGACGAGAGAGCCACACCAAGGTCTGGGGGCATCCATAGAGTGGAAGACGTCGACAAATTGTCAAGCAAGTTTGACTTGCTGTCAACCCAGATCTCCGCATTGATGGTAGGCGCCGGTGGCGCCGGTTCATAACAGATTGCTGCGGTAGAATCTGAAGTTTTTGGAGAGTTCGACGGTGGTGACATCTCACCACTGTTGGATCAGGCGAGCACATTGTTATACAATCCTACGGAAAATGCACCATTTCCACCACGAACCAACTCAAATCCAGCCTACTCTCCAAACAACCGGAATCATCCGAACCTTAGTTACCGGGCACCTTACCAACAGCCGGCTCAGCAACAACGACAGACTTATCAGCCGGCTAGGCCCCATCAGCAGTTTCAGCAGCAGCAATATCAGCAACAACAACCACCACAGCAGTATCAATAGTATGCTCCTAGGAATCAGCAGCCCACCCAGCAGCAATACCGGCCAGCAGAGGGCCATTTCTCTGGTTGAGTCCCTCTTGACTCAATACATCGCCAATCAGGAGAAAATAAATCTGAAGCTGGAAATGGGATAAAGAGTCCTCACTGATCAGGTAACCTAGCTGGGGTTGCAAGTGGCGAACCTTCAGAGACCGCAGAATCTCTTACCGCCACAGCCTGAGGTGAACCCGAGGGGGGTAAATCGGACCTTGGCGCTCACGCATGAGCATGAGAACGTGTCCGCCATCGTCTTGAGGAGTGGAACTCAAATACCTACCAGAGAGCCCCCCAAAGGACCGGAAGCACCGTTAGTCGTGGAACGACCAATTGAGAAATTAAATGACGACGGTGCTTCGTCGCCCAAGCCAACTACTCCGGAGAGAGTTCAAAGAGAGGAGAAGAAGAAAGATGAGGAAGGGAACCTAAGAGTGTTCAAGCCCATTGTGCCTTTCCCACAACGGCTCGCCAAAGCCAAAATCGATGAGAAGTATGGCAAATTCTTTGCCATGGTGAAAGATATGAGTTTACAAATCCCCTTCCTCGAGGCCATAGAGACGATCCCCTCTTATGCTAAATTCTTGAAAGACTTGGTGACACGGGGATCTAGAAAAGAAAAGGTCGTGTTAACGGCGGAGTGCAGTGCACTCATTCAGCGTGCAAATCCGCCCAAGCTCAAGGACCCTGGAAGTTTCTCCATCCCTTGCTCTATTGGGGAAGTGCAAATCCAGAGGGCGCTCGTCGATCTTGGTGCGAGCGTCAGCTTAATGCCCCTATCGTTGTACAAGAGAATAGGGATGGGAGACTTAGAGCCCACCGGCATGACATTACAACTTGCTGACCGTTCGGTCAAGTATCCGGTGGGAGTAGTGGACGACCTCCCCGTCGATGTGAAAGGAGTACATGTACCGGTTGATTTTGTGGTGATGAACATGCCGGAGGACAAGCATACCCCAATTATTCTTGGACGACCCTTTATGGCAACCGCCGGAGTGTTGATAGACGTGAAGAATGGGAAGCTTTCCCTCAATATGGGCCAAGAAAGAGTCGAATTTGACTTAGGCTTGTCGATGAAGCATCCAAATCCCCCGGACGATCCGAGTATCAGTATGTTGGAGAATGAAGAAGATAGAGCTGTTGAAACAAGTGCCTGGGAAGTGCTCTCGAGGAATCCCCCCGATAGCTTGGGGGACCTTGGAGAGCAAGTTGGCTCCCCAAAGAATGAAGTTGCTAGTGAGGTGGTCGCGCGACATGTGATCCCTCCCGGATTTCCTAGGTCTCCTCCTACAAGGAGAAAAGGGAAAGAACCCATGGACCTCACCGGCGATGAGGTCCGGATCCTGAAAAAGATGGCGGTGGACGCCAATTTGAGGGAGAAGCCCTCGGATCCTGTCGACAAAGGGAGGGTAGTCGAGCAAATCTTTTTACAGCCGTCGACTACACCAATAGCCACAACCTCTGGAGCTGAAGAGATGCCAGATTTTGGGCATCACCCGTATCGCCCACCATGAACATCATCAACGGGCGTCGAGCTAACGACGTTAAACAAAAGCGCTTCATGGGAGGCAACCCATGCTCTGAACTTTTACTTCCGTTTTTAGGACTTTTTCTACTTTATTTCTATCTATTTTTATAAATAAATCCAGCCGCAACAACTTCCGTCGTGAAACTTAGGTGATTTTGGGTTTTTGCAGAAAACAAGGCCTCAACCGACCGGGTGATAACTCACCCGATCGGTTGGGACGTATCAGCTTACGGCTGTGTCTGTCACCAAATGAACCAACCGGGTGGAGAAAGAAGAGACCGGGTGAGCAGACCGGGTGACCTGGGGGAACTCTCGGAAAAATCTCAGTATTCATCAACCGACCGGGTGACAATATGCTAGACCGGTTGAGGGACCGGGTGAGAAACTCTGAGTTCTCGGGAAAATGTGTGGAGCGGCGAACCGATCGGTTGAGTTCTCAACCAATCGGGTCGCCTGTAGCGTTTCTTCAGCATCAAATTTTCGACCTAAGGTCAACCGATCGGGTGATAACTCACCCGACCGGGTCGACTTAAATCCCTATAAATAGCCGTCGCCGCCCGTTCGTTCCGCCCTCGCCATTTTCGAATCCCAGACCGATGTTTTGCCTCCTCCTCTTGCGCCTGACCTCGTTCTTCCCCTAATTCAACCCCAATCGACCCCTCCCATCTCCCTATCCATCTCTCCATCGATCTCTCTCCATTCTCATCGATTCCACCCGCACAAAAAAACCCTAACTTTCACCCATCCTCCCCAAATTTCGAAACTTGCTGAAGAAATCGCCGCGGCTTCACAACGTGCTCCTATCGAGTAACATCGGGGCATCTACGAGCAACGATCTTCATCTCATTTGGGTAAACTCACTCCTTCGCTCAATTTTAATTTTTCCCCAAATATTCCATTTGCTCGTTGGTCGTGTTTGTGTTTATTCATTGTATTTTCCATACTCACGCACACACACGACTCCCGCACAATCCCTCCCCGCCCTGTTAAGCCCACCGACGCCAGCTCTTCCAACCCTAGGCCCACCCGTCGTACTCGTCGCACACAACCCCCCGCTCAACCCACCACCTCCAATCCATCTACCACACCACGCACCACTCCCCCCCACTCACGTTGACGATCCCGAATATGGGATGCAATTCCAAGACGATGACCAAGCCGACCGATTCACGGCCATGATCCTCCTGGCTGGACAGGGTGGTCGGATAACTCAGGAGTCCGTCGACCGAGACCTCCCCTTTCTTCAAAGCTTCATTCGCCACATCCGTGAAGACCCACCCGATGTCTCTGAGCTCCACATTCCACCCCCACGACTCCTGGTCCCCAGCACAGGCCCCCATCACCACCCCCAGAGGGTGGTGCCCCTGCTTGATTTTTTCCCTTCCCGCTTTTGTCCCCCCTATGTTTGTGCCCATCTGTCTTTGCGGGGCCCTGCTTTGTCACTGCTAGGGGGAGGACCCATTCACGTGTCACATCACTTCCTTTTTATTTCTTTTCTTTAACTTTCTTCGTTTTTTGACATCCCCCTTGCACATTTCTGCACTTTCACGATCATATTTCATTGCTAGCATTGTCATGTCTAGCTTGGGGGAAGTCTGTTTTGCTGTGTTGTCGTGTTTTATTTTCTTTGTGTGTGTGTGTGTGTGCTTGTTTTCCTTTTTGTCGTGTCGTGTCGTGTCGTCTAGTTTGTTCAATTTCCTTCTTTCTTTTTCTATTTTCGTGGCGTGTGGCTTGATCGTGATTTTTCTTTATTTTCAGTTTCGTATCTGTGTTTTTCTCGTTTTTCATTTCTTTTTGTGTCGGTGCGTATTCCCCCCATTTTCATTGCCCTCCCGTACTCACTCTTATTACATTGAGGGCAATGCAAGCTTCAGCTTGGGGGAGTCGCACTGTGTGCGCCATTTGAGTCTTTCTTTTTCGTTTTTGTGCCGTTTTCATCGTGTTTTTATTTTTTCTTTTCTTCTTTTTATCTCTTTCTCCTAGAGATGAACCCTATGATGAATTGCCACAAAATCACACACACCTAGCACAGCATCGATAATCACATTCACTAACCCTAGGATTTCGAGTTCTCTTGCATTTCACGCATCGTGGGTCCACTTAGCTTTTTGTGAGTCGTGTGTCGTGCCTAGCCGTGTGGTGTACTTCTACTTTGTGATTCACTTTATATACCTGTCCAGGAATGACCCCTAGATTATCATGTTTCGATATGAATATGCGGTACTTATTTCTACTGTCTGCTTCTTCTGCATGCTATATATATTGTACGCTTCATTTCGCATGTGTCGGGATTCCATAATTAAGTACTAGGATAACCCATTTAGCCCATGCTCTATTTAGCGAGAATAGTTTCATTTGCCCAAGTATTTAGATTCCGACTTCTTTTTTGTTTTACTTGGTGCAAATCCCCTCGTCGTGTACCGTTCTCCCACTTGGGAGAGTACACATGTATATATCCCAATATCCAAAAATCCAAAAAAAGGAGAAATGAAAGAAATGAAAGAAGAAAGAAAAGAAGAAAAAATTGTATAGCCAAAAATCCAAAAATAATACAAATACCCAAAACCCAAAAAAAATTCCTATGTGAATATTTTCCTACTTGCTGAGAATAAAGGGAAGGCGAGAATTTGCACCAAGTGTTCTTCTCCACATCATCTCAACCCCCATCGGTTTCGAAAACGCTTGGCTTAGGAACTTTTTAGCTAGTATCTAGGCTATAGTGGTGTGATTTCCTTAACCCTAGTTGTGGAGTCCCCGATGCATGATACGCTTCTATTCTTATACTCTTCTCATGCATGCTTGAGCTAATATTCACCGCAATTTCAAATTCGAATCGATATTTGGGTCATCTCCTGGATTTGTGTATATCGAGCTTTATTGCACATCGTAGATAGTGACACCGACTGCTAGCGCACGACCACACTCACTCGCGCTTCACCGTGTGGGCCCACGACACTTGTCTGGACTCGTATTCCTAGGTTTAGTGATGTGATTTGGCGTTTGCTTGCTTGGTGTGTCGTTTTTGATTTTGTTGGCCCTGACGGGCGATCTAGGATATAGAGTTTTCTTTTTCTCTCTTTCTCTCTATTTTTCCCCTCCGAGCTCCTACTCTCACTCGTCTTCCTCGAGGACGAGGAAGAGTTCAGCTTGGGGGATTTTGACGTGCGTTTATATTTCATACATTTACGCACGTTTTCTTCCGTGTTTTTCCGTATTTTACCGCCGACTTTTATTCGTTTTCTCGTGTTTTGTTGTGTTTTCTTGTTTTCTTTCACTTTTCCATATTTTCCGTGTTTTGCAGGAGTTTGCTGGCATTTGGGGCGTAAAACGATGATATCATGTGCCCCCGGAGCAACGGGAGGAGTCACGCGTGATCCAGGGGGTCAAACGACGAAGATTGCATCTTTCAGCCCCTCACACGGTCGGTTGGTCATCTCCAACCGATCGGGTGATGCACGCGTGCACCACCCGGACGCAGCTTGGAGCTCACGAGAAGTCACCCGGTCGGTTCAGTGACCGGGTCAAAAGCTCAAAGTCTCTGGAAATTCGAAGCTGATTTCCAACCGATTGGGTGACCTTCACCCGATCGGTTTACCTGTAGCTGAATTTCAACAGCCAAGACTCGAAGCTCCAACCGGTCTCCTCACCCGGTCCGCACCAAGATCCAACCGGTAGGCACCAAGATCCAACCGACCGCACCAAGTTCGAACCGACCGGTTCATACTGACCGGGTGAAACCCCCGCATTGCGCTGTGATTTTGTGAAGCGGCCCACCCGACCGGTTGACTTGTCAACCGATCGGGTGATGTCGTTTTCTATAAATAGAACCCTAGGTTTCCCAGATTCGGGAGTTGGTTATTTTTTACTGTTTTCTTCATTTTGTGACGGCTGTAATTTTCCAGTTTTTGTAAGTTTTCGGATCTTTGTAAAACTTTAGTATTATCTTAATTGCTTTACTACCTTTGCATTCCTATTGTTTGATTATGATTTTAACGGTCCATTTTCATTTAGATCGCTTTTTAATGAATATTTGTGAGTAGTTCCCAAATCCGGGATTTTGGCGGAAACCCCTTCGGGGGCTCTTCCCGATGCGTCCATAGGGTTAGGAAATCGATAGGGATTAGGAATCTAACGGTTACGCGGAGTTTTTTATTGTCATCGACGGGAAAAAGACTGCATTTGACCGTTGGGCCAAGGGGGAATAAACTTGGCGGTTGACCCCCTAGCCATAGCTCACGCCCTTAGCGTAGACGCCGAATCCTAGCGCGCGGGAGCGACAGGACGAGACGTTGGGAGTTATCGTTGCGAGCTTAGTGCTCCCGGATTCGATCAGTGTTAATGGACATGGGAGTGCCCACTGATCGAACCTGGGAAGTCCGGCGTATCATCCTGGGCACCGACCGGAATATCGGGCCCATGGGATGCCGGTACCACTTTTAGAGGCAACGTCTCACCATTAGACCCTATTTCCGATCGCCATCCTACCCGTAGGCCGTATCGGCGAGAGCCGCTCGTTGGGGTCGAAACCAGAGTCCCGAGTTTTTCCTTCATATTGTCTATACCTTGCATTCCTTTACCGTGACAACCCATCATCCAATCTGGGCTAGCTCGCCCACGGGGTGATTTTGGTCCTCTTTGACACAAGCACATCCTAACCTCCCTGTGTTCGACCCCCAAGCCACACTACAACACCGTGCGCTTGCGGTTACAAATATCTAAACCTCCATCGGGTCCCCCCGGCCATTTGCGACTTGCAAACCGGGGGCACGTCAATATTCTTTCTCCCTGCAGAAATGACGGGTCGAGAATTCAGCTGCGACGTCGTTGAACTCATTCGTCGAGGATCTAGCAGCGGCCGAGGAAACCCTTCTGGCCATGCACCCCACCGCATGATGGAGGATGAGATCCGTCGAGCAGACCCAGCGGTTGGTAGGCAAGAGCCAGCGGCCACAATAGCGCCGCCAGCCCAGGTCGCGGTTGAATCCCTTACGGGGGAGACCGTGGCCGCCGGTCCCCCTAGCTGTGCCCATGCCGAGGGAGGCAATGGGGGCGCTGGCCCGGGGCCTCGTGCATGATCACTCCGGGACGTAACCCAAAAGAACGGTTGTAGTTTTACAGCAAGTGCACGGTGTAGCAGCGAGCGGGTTATCGAACACAGGGAGGACGAATGACCGTGCTTGTTCCGATCAACCTGGCTATTTAAGAAGAGAGAAATTTGCCTTTGGCGATCCTGTCACAATCGTCAGACAAAGTACGTAAATATCAAATCAAATAAAGAACGTCTAGGGAATGGGGAATTCCCGCTACTCACCGTATTTCATAAAAGTGGTTCATTGGTATCAAAGTTGCTAGAATAAGATTTTGGATGAACTAGTTGCAACTGAATGTAGAACCAAGCTCACGCTCTCGCGCTGTTGCCGGTCTATAGCTATCCTAGGCTCGGGTCCAATCTCTTGCAAACCCTAGCCTAGGGAAGCTAGCATTAGGATCAACATCATCGTTCAATCGCGCACGAGCCCAATCTCTTGCAAACTCGGTCCACGACCTAGATTGGGATAGTTCCTACCCGTCCAATCTCTTGCAAACGGGTATTGGCGCGGAATTGGAACCGGAAACCCTAGTATCGGTCCAATCTCTTGCAAACCGATACTACGGAAATTCGATTCCAACCCAATTCGGGTTTCTAGGGTTTCCTATCGAATTGGGATCCAATCTCTTGCAAATCCCAATCGATGTGAATTCCTAGCCATCCGTAGTAAATTGATCCCAATCTAATCCCTAGTAGCAATTCTAGCAAAATTCCTACCAATTCATCACAATTATGAAATAGGGCTTGTAGGGTTCATCCCCACGCCCCAAGACGTGGCGACTACTCACAATTCATAGCAAGATCACAAAAATAATCAATGAAATAAGCGATAGAATTCATCACAATATTGAGATATGCAATAAAAATAGAATTTTTAGAGAAGAGAAAAGCAAACCAATGGAGTTCTTCAATTAATCCAACAAAAATCCAATTTTGTCTCCTCTCCAATCACAAGAATAAAACTAAAAAGCTAATCTAAAAAAACTGCAAAAAATCTAAGAGAGAGGCTCCTCAAAACTAGGGTAAAAACTGGTGTTAAATAGCCCCCAAAATCGTCCAAAAACTGTGACCAAAATACCCCTGCACAGCCTGTTTTCCGCAATTTTCGCTACAGGCATCGCGTCGCACTCGGCCGAGTGACAAAAGTCGCTCGGCCGAGTGAAAACCCTGTAATTTTCCAGTAAGTATCGATCTTCAGGGGTCTTCACTTCGGGGGCGGCTCGGCCGAGTGAGTTGTCGTCACTCGGCCGATGGCTTCATGGTACTCGGGTGGACGGAATTATCCACTCGGCCGAGTGGGTCTTCTGAAGCCCAGGCAGCCGAAAAACAGTAACTTGGCGATTTTTGAAGGGCTTCGTCTGGGTGCCACTCGGGCGGACGGGGTCTCGTCACTCGGCCGATGTGGTCTCCGTCGCTCGGCCGAGTGCACATATAAATCGTGTCTGCTCTGGTCGGCCGAGCGGTGTCTCTCTGGTCGGCCGAGTGACTCATTCACTCGGCCGAGTGGGACACTAAAAATGCCCAGATTGCTTATTTTGGCCTCCTCGTCGCTCATGCGACGTCCGTTCTTCTTTCGCTCCTCTCCAACAGCAAAATACCCCTCGGGGAGGTCGTCGGTGACCGTCTGGAGTAAGCACATCTCGAGATCACTCCAAATCGCGCCAAATCACCTGAAATGCGACAAAAACAACAAATCGTGAAAAGCATCGCAATATCGTCGATATATCGTGAAAAACATGATTTGGGCGATCTAAATGGCATGCAAACATGCGGGAAAAAGGTGTAAAATAAGGAGTGATCAAAATCCCCCAAGCTTACCTCTTACTCGTCCTCGAGAAAGATAAGTAATAGGCGAACCCGGTGGATTCAGAAAACGAAAATGGCGAAAAATGAAGAAAAATGAAGAACGGAGAAAAATGAAAAACGAAATAAAAATAAAGAAGAAAGAAAGAAGCGAAGAGGTAAGCCGCTAGATCATTTTCTCAGGACGTGGGTTCCGCTTACTCGTATATCATGCACTGAATGAAAAACACATGTCAAATAATTTTATTTTGATATCATAGTATAATAGTGCAAATAGAAATAGAAAACCCACGAACAACAATATAATCATGAAAATCGGAATAATTTTATAATTAACATCGTCTGAATCATTTAAAGCGGTATACAAATCACAGATCACACACTTTTCAATTGAATGCTTTCTATCAGGAGTATAAGAGTATCACACTATAGAATAGAGAGAATAGAAAAGTATGGATTTCATGAAATGAGTGCTAGGCTTAGATTTCTGGATTTCGTAAAGCTAAAAATGATCTCACCGAGTATAGAATATTACTTAGCCTAGGTTGTCGTGCAACGTCAAGTAGTCACTCTCTCACACATCAATGGATCCCCTCCCCCAAGCTTATCTATAAGCGTGGTGGCATAAAAAATATTTACATCCCCATTTCTATAAAGCTCCAAAAGCAATGAAAAGAGAAGAGAAAGAAAGAAAGTGAGATGGGATCTTTTATTGAGGATTTTTCCTCTTTTCTTTTTTTTTGAAGCAATAGCATATATACACAACGACCCCAACTCAAAGAGAGATAATGATATACAAGAATATTTTCTCTTTTTTTTAAATAAGAAATTTGGAGCTAGGAATTAATAGCGGGGGAAATGCCATATAATAGAATCGCTAAGGGGAGATTCACCAATGATTTTAAAAGTAGAGAAATGATGTTCAAGATTTGTGGAGAAAGAAATGAATATATCTCTCGGTTCACTCTATAAGACATGCACGACAACGTCAGCAGGGTAATCTAATCTACTCAGTTTCGATCACAAAAAAAACTAACTAATCCAGATTTATCATAGCTAACATCATTCAATCATCCTGAAGTGAAATGTACAGTTCATGCATATAGAAGTGATATAGCAAAAGAAATCAGTACTCCAGATATAGGCATTCAATGCATGAATCTTGGTGTGTTTTCTGTGATAGCATACATATGAATATTCAGACTCAGCTAATAATAAAATTTCATCCATTTTCATGTGGAAAAAGTGTGGGTTACTATCTCTAGATGCAAGGCAAGTAATAGCATATGATATCAGAAATAAAATCTAAGAAACGACAAATATAGCATGCAAATAGAGTAAGCTAACTCCACGTCATCATCATCACAGAAAAGTCATCTCTAGCATGAGATGAAAAAAGAAAGAAATAAAGATAAAGGGAAAATAGAACTATTTACAATGCGGCACACAGAAAAATAAGAAAAACGTGATGCATGGAAAAATGAGAAAAAATGATGAAAAATAAGTGCAAAGCGAAAAACGGTGTGAAAAACTAGAAATAAAGGTGGCAAATCGAAAAAGAACGTGAGAACTCACTCCCCCAAGCTAAATGGCACAGTGTCCTCAATGTGCAAAGTGGGGCACACCGAGAGACAAGTAAAGTGAGGGGCAATTGAGGATGCATGCATGATGAAAAAAAGATGAAAATAAAAAGAAAAATAAAGAAATGAAAATATGATGCGGACATGATGCATGTACAGATAGGAGTGATACAGATATATAAGTGTGTCACCAAAAACTCTCCCTCTCTCCCAAGGAAGATATATAAGGATACGATCTGAATGAGAACCCAAAATAAGTGAGGGGAGGGGGGTGGACAAAACTGCAACAGGACCCAGCAGAAACGGGCAGCACAACGGCAGGAATAATCGATGGCATCAAGGGTGCCTAAGAAGGTGGTGCTGCGCCGTCTCCGTCCTGAGGCGGAAGTGGTGGTGGTGGCTGGACAGGCTGCTGAGCGGGTGTGGGTGTGGAAGTGGTAGCAGGCTGAGTGTGTGTGGAAGTGTGGGTGGGAACCTGCTGGGTGGGTGGTGGTACGCGGGGGAGACGCTACAGGACCTGGGTAAGACAGTAGTGAATCTGGGGGATTAGGTCAAAGCGGCCAGCCATCGCAGAGACGGTGGAGGACAGGGTCCTAAGGTCGCCTCTGAGGCCACTCACCGCCCCCTCTAGAGCACGAATGCTCTGAAGTACAGTGTCGGGGGAGGTGGTGCAGAGGGACGCACCGGTCGGGGCTGTGCAGGGCGTGGCTGGCGTACTCGGGTCGCGTATGTGACGGGCTCAGCGGGGAAGGGAACGAAAGGTGCTGCGCTCGCAAATGTGGGCCTGGCCTCAGTGTGAGGCCGGGGCACCGGCTGGTGAGAAGTGGAGGCAGCAGCAGCGAAAGAAGAGTGCAAAAGTGGCAGCGAGGCGGCCAGAGAGGTCAGTGGCACAGAAGTGTGGACAGACGCCACGACACTCTCGGAAAATACAGCAGCAGTGGAGACAGAGGGGTCTCCGCACTCAACTATGGTCGGCGGGTGCTCGGGTGGGGCAGAAGAAACAGGCTCAGCAGACAGAGGGCCAGTGGGGGTGGTGACAGCCGCGGGAGTGGTGGAGGTGGGCTCAGCTAAGGTACTCCCGACACCGACAGAGGTGGGGACAGAGGTGTCAGGAGCAGCGGAAACATCAGGGATAGGCTGAGGGGCCACAGGGTCAACATGGGTGGCAGGCTCGGCCTGGGCGACAGGGTCTGCGTGGGCAGCGTGGGCCTGCTCGGCCTCCTCGGCCTCGAGCACGTAAGCAGCGGGGATAAGAACATCCATCGCAGGGAGCCAGTCAACGTGGGCTGGTGCAATCTGAGTCCGAGCTGGGCTCAGAAGAATCATGTAATCGACACCGTAAGGGCCGTGCAACCAGACCCAGTGACGCTCACCGTGCGGACGAAGCATCTTCATCCGGGCCATAACATCGATCGACAAAGAAGTGGGGCCCGGTACTCGTCGCAAGTCTTCAGGGAAGTCCTCGCCGGTCATAAGTGCAAGCAAGGTGATCAGGCCGCCGCAGCATATCGGTGAGCGAGCGCCCACCGATACAATGATGCGGTCCAAAAACCAAGCCGCGACATCAATCACGACGGCGGGGACCAGCTCATCGCCATCCCTAGATAGAGCTCTGGGACGTGTCATCGCGTAGAGCATGTAGAGCTCTGGCGTAGACATCGTGCCCGGCTCATATCTGGCCAAAAAGGTCGTCGCCATAAGGCGCTGAGCAATACGGAGGCAGTGATGGACAATGGCCGAGGCATTGGCCCTACTAGGGTCAAAGGCAGCGTGAAGACCCGTAATCCGGGCCCAGAAGGCACCGGCGTCGAAGGAAGGTGGGGGGATATGGGTGGGGCCGTAACCGCGATCGGCTCCGGGGACAGCGGGCCATGAGAAAAATGCTCTCATCATATCGAGAGTGACCTGGCACTCCCGGTCCATGAACTGAAACGAGCATCCCTCGTCGGTCCGGGCGATCGAGCTAAGAATCTCAAGTGTCGGGCGGGTAAACGTGTCCACCAACACCTGGAAGAAATCTCGCCAGCCCACGTTGTCGTACAACGTGAGCATCCCCTCTAGTACCCCCAGATGTCCTAGGTCGGCAAGGTGTGCAAACCTGGAGGGTACGATCGAGCGCTGGGAGATACGCTCGAAGACAGCGCGGTGTGCGTCGTCTCGGAACGTAATCCCGAGCGGCCCGACCAGTGGAGCCGGAGGTGGTGGCTGTGGAGCGGCAGGGAGTGGCTGTGCGGGCTGTGCGGGCTGTGTGGGCACTGCAGGCTGTGCGGGGTGTGCGGGGCCTGCAGGCTGTGCTGGGTGGATGGGGTGTGTGGGAGAAGGTGGAGGAGAGTCCTCCAACTCGTGGGAGGGGCCGGCATCATCCGACCGCTTCCGCTTGGCGGAAGCTCTCTTCGACCGCGGCTGTGTCCGGGGCGGCATATCGGCCCCGAGCGCGCGCCGAAAAGTGTAAAAAGTGCGGCGTGTACAAAAGAATGGAAGGAGTATACCCAGACACGCCGCGAGTGCAAGATAATGGAAGCGTGCAAAGTCAGCGCCTCCGCGAAGCCCGAATCAGTCCCTAGAAGCTCCCCGGGGCTCCCCTAAGCTCCCAAAACAACCTGCGCATGAAATGGCGATATCAGCGGGTAATATTCAAAACGTATGGAGCATTAGGGGTATAATAGATAGATATAGAAATTGATTAGGGTTTGGGGTTCGTTTAATACATGGATCCTCGAAAAATACACAAAAAGAGGAGAAATAGGGCGAATCAGGCGATACCGGAGGTGGTCGGAGCGGCGGCCGTCGGCGGCGACTCGGGCGAGGCGCGTCGGGTGCTCGGCCGGTGGTGGCTGGCCGAGCGGCGGCACGGCGGTGGTCGACCGGGCGAGTGAGGGCGCGAGCGAGCGAGGGTCGGGCGAGGGAGCTGAGGGGTCGGGTGTTTGGGAATTTTTTTTGCGTTTTGAAAAACGTGCCCCCCTCGGCCCCTTATATAATAAAAGTCACGACTCGGCCGAGTGACTAGGTCACTCGGCCGAGTGGGATTAAAAGAAATATCCTCCTCGCTATCGCTTCGGCTGAGTGGCTTTACCAGCCTCGGCCGAGTGGAGTAAGTCCATTCGGCCGAGTGGCTTAAGCTACTCGGCAAGACTCGCCCTAGGAGTGTATCCGTTTTACTCGGCCGAGTGAAAATATATACTCGGCCGAGTAGCATTTATACTGAAATCAGGAAAATAAACAGAGAGTTGGGTACAGCAGACTTCCCTCGTTCGTGAGCGGCTCGGCCGGACGAACTTGTGTACTCGGCCGAGTGACTAGTATACTCGGCCGAGTGAGCCTTGTGTTCTGCTGTTTGTCTTCGTTTGGGCTCTAAACTCCGTCTTTCTTCCTCCAGTCGATTTCATCTTACTCCTAAGAATCGAGCGTCTTCCTGGGGCGCTCCTCATCGTCTCGTTCATCCTCCTCATTATGGATTTACCTATCTCCTCTCCTGTCAAGAAAAATAGGACCCGTTATCACAAAATTTTTGGGCGAACGACTCAAAACACTAAAAATTTCTAAAACAAAAATAAAGAAAAAGTAAAAATAAAGCAATAACCGTCGGGTTGCCTCCCGACAAGCGCTCGTTTAAGGTCGTGAGCTCGACCCCCCTATGATTTTCAATTAATGCGGGATGTTTGGTGCATATGAGATGCACCCATCAAACTTTCCGGGGAGAACGCTTGGATTCGGAAGTTGCGGTGGCGTGTTCTCCCGCGGTGTTCTCTCGTCTCGAATAGTGTTGGGGGAGGCTCCCCCAAGCTAGCGTTTGCTCCGGTCAACGGCTTCACCGGTGACGCCGATTTTCGTAGCGGCGGAGCTTTCTTCGGAGACTTTTGTTTCGAGAGCTTGCAGAGCTCTCGAATCCTTGCGACATCAGCGTCGCCTTCATCATTTTCAGCAGAGAGGTCGGGTGAATCATCTATCTTCTCATCTTGGCCTAAATCCGGGCCTTCATCAAAATCCTCGTCGAAAAGAGCGCCAATCGAGTGGGGGATCGCCTCTTCTATCACCTCATCAAGGAGGTATGATAGATCATCCGGTCGTCCCCTAAGCAAATATATTCTATTGGTTTCACCCGTCGGGACTCCCTCGGAATAGTGTTTGAGTCTCTGACCATTTACTTTGAATGTGGAACCGTCCTTGCTTTCCAACTCGAAAGCTCCTCCCGGTTGTATGTGCTTGATGGTGAAAGGTCCGGACCAACGTGACCTCAACTTACCGGGAAATAGTCGAAGCCGGGAATTATAGAGCAAGACCTTGTCTCCTACTTTGAAGTCCGTGACGGTTATGCGGGCATCGTGGAGAATCTTGGTCCTTTCTTTGTAAATTCTTGAGCTTTCGTAGGCGTCTCTTCTTATCTCATCAAGCTCGTTGATGTCCAAGAGTCACCTCACCGCCGCACTCTTGTAATCGTAATTAAAGGTTTTGATGGCCCAATATGCGCGGTGCTCCAACTCTACCGGTAAGTGGCAAGCTTTCCCATAAACGAGTCGGAACGGTGTGGTGCCTATGGGAGTGCGAAAGGCCGTGCGATATGCCCATAGAGCATCGTTTAGCTTCATTGACCAATCCTTTCTAGATCGATCCACCGTCTTTTCGATAATTTGCTTAATTTCTCTATTTGAGACTTCCACTTGGCCGCTTGTCTGGGGGTGATATGCCATGCCAACTCTATGATTTACCCCGTACTTCTTTAGCATGGCTTCAAACTTGTTCTCTATAAAGTGGCTCCCCCCGTCGCTTATCAAGGTACGAGGCACTCCGAAGCGCGGGAAGATATTTTGCTTGAAGAACTTGGAGACGACCCTTGCATCATTAGTAGGGGTGGCGATTGCTTCCACCCATTTGGAGACATAGTCGACGGCCAATAGGATGTATTTGTTGCCATTGCTCGACGGAAATGGTCCCATGAAGTCTACTCCCCAACAATCAAAAAGCTCAATTTCTTGGATGCGCCTCATTGGCATCTCATTGCGCTTGGAGATATTCCCGGTCCGTTGGCATCTATCGCACCCCTTTACAAAGTCGTGGGTGTCTTTAAACATTGTCGGCCAAAAGAACCCGCTCTGCAAAATCTTAGCGGTAGTTTTAGAGGCGGCATGATGTCCTCCGCATGGTAGACCGTGGCAATGCAAAATGATGGATGTCGCCTCCTTTTTAGAAACACACCTCTGAATGACGCCATCCTTGCATATCTTGAAAAGGTATGGATCCTCCCAAAAATAGCTACGGACCTCATGCAGAAATCTCCTCTTTTGATGCGTGGGCATCCCATGCGGTTTAATTCCGCAAGCCAAGTAGTTGACGAAGTCCGCGTACCAAGGTACTTCACCGGTCCTTATGGCATATAGCCTCTCATCCACAAATGTGTCGTCGATAGGCAAACTCTCATCCTCCTTGTCGCGAATGAGCTTAGATAAATGATCCGCCACGACATTGTCCGTACCCTTCTTATCTCTGATCTCTAAGTCGAATTCTTGCAACAAGAGTATCCACCTAATCAACCGAGGTTTGGCCTCCTTCTTGTTTAAAAGATACTTCAATGCCGCATGGTCGGTGTGGACAATCACCTTGGAACCGAGGAGGTAGGAGCGAAACTTCTCTATGGAATAGACGACCGCTAGAAGCTCCTTTTCGGTAGTTGTGTAGTTTTTCTGCGCGTCATCCAATGTCTTGCTCGCGTAGTATATCACATGAAGCTTCCTATCTTTTCTTTGTCCCAATACCGCCCCAATGGCTTGGTCGCTAGCATCACACATTAGCTCAAAAGGAAGGCTCCAATCCGGTGGTTGTATGATGGGCGCGGAGACTAGTGCTTCCTTCAAGGTGTTGAAGTCTTACAAGCATTCTCCTGAAAAAACAAAAGGAATATCTTTAGCGAGCAAGGAAGTAAGCGGTCGGGCAATCGAGGCGAAATCCTTGATGAAACGGCGGTAAAACCCCGCGTGACCAAGAAAGCCTCTAATGCCCTTGACATTAATAGGAGGAGGAAGTTTCTCGATTATCTCAATCTTTGCTTTATCTACCTCAATTCCTCTCGAAGAGACAAGATGTCCGAGAACTATACCTTCTGTGACCATGAAGTGACACTTCTCCCAATTGAGAGTGAGATTGTTTTGTTGGCACCTTTTTAGGACTTTAGTAAGATTTTCCAAGCAAGAGTCAAACTCACTCCCATAAACCGAGAAATCATCCATAAAAACTTCCATAATATTTTCAATGTAATCGGAAAAGATGGATGTCATACACCTCTGAAAGGTGGCGGGAGCATTACAAAGGCCAAACGGCATCCTGCGGTAGGCATAGGTGCCATAGGGGCAAGTGAAAGTTGTCTTCTCTTGGTCATCTTCGTGCAAAGGGATTTGGAAGAATCCCGAATACCCATCTAGATAGCAAAAGTATTTATGTTTTACAAGGCGTTCAAGCATTTGATCGATGAAGGGCAATGGGTAATGGTCCTTTCGGGTGGCTTTATTGAGTTTCCTATAGTCGATGCACATTCGCCATCCCGTGACGGTGCGCGTAGATATGGGCTCACCTTTTTCATTTTTTATGACAGTCATCCCCCCTTTCTTGGGGACGACGTGAACGGGGCTAACCCACCTACTGTCCGAGATAGGATAAATTATACCGGCTTCTAGCAACTTTAGGATTTCCTTTTTAACCACCTCCTTCATATTAGGGTTTAACCGCCTTTGAGGCTTTTGGAGGTGGCGTCAGTATCCTCCAAATGGATCCTATGCGTGCAAAGCCTAGGGCTTATCCCTTTTAGATCGGAGATAGTGTAGCCAAGGACATCTTTGTGGCTCCTAAGAACGTCTAGGAGTTTTTCAAGTTGGTCCGGCGTGAGATGGGAGTTTACTATCACCAGGAAAGTTAATTTGTTACCCAAAAAGGCGTACCTTAGATTCGGAGGTAATTGTTTAAGTTCTACCTGAAGAGGCGCCACTCCCTCTACTTCATCAGCTCGCATGAGTTTGGTTTCTTCCTTGTCAGCCGGGTCTAGCTCGTGCTCAGGTGGCGCGCTTTCTTGTGAAGAGTCAGACTCACTGCTTAGTGAGGACAATGCATCGAAATAAGCACGCTCCGATTCTGTGCTAGCGTCATCAGAGCTTTCACTCGGCTCCGGTTCGTTCCTGGAATCAAGAAACACATCAGACGACTCGTAGAAGCAAGGGTAAGTGTCAGGGGGTGTAACTCCCTGAACGATGGCTTGCTCTGAAGATCCTCCTGGAGTATAGTGATCCTCGACACTTGTTCTACCGTCTTCGAAATATAGCTTGTCGTCCATCACGTCAACTCTGACGTTGCCTCCGATAGTCCCTTCCGGGGAGACTTGGTCCATCACAAAACTAGCAAACAGTTGCTCGTCAGGGTCCTTGACGTCGATAGCAAAAGCTCCGGTAGCGTGGACCTCATCGACAAGCTCCTTAAGGAGGTCTGTGAAGGAGTCATAGTCTTCCTGACTGAGTTCTATTGTTGACATTGCATCCTCCATTCTTTCTGTAAAGACCTTATGCAAAATACAGGGAGAATATGCAAATAGAAGAAAGTAAAGAAAGAGAGAAATTAGAAGTAACCGGGTGGTCGATGACGAACACCGTCAAAATTCGTCCCCGACAACGGCGCCAAAAACTTGATCGCTCCAGGACGTAACCCAAAAGAACGGTTGTAGTTTTACCGCAAGTGCACGGTGTAGCAGCGAGCGGGTTATCGAACACAGGGAGGACGAATGACCGTGCTTGTTCCGATCAACCTGGCTATTTAAGAAGAGAGAAATTTGCCTTTGGCGATCCTGTCACAATCGTCAGACAAAGTACGGAAATATCAAATCAAATAAAGAACGTCTAGGGAATGGGGAATTCCCGCTACTCACCGTATTTCGTAAAAGTGGTTCATTGGTATCAAAGTTGCTAGAATAAGATTTTGGATGAACTAGTTGCAACTGAATGTAGAACCAAGCTCACGCTCTCGCGCTGTTGCCGGTCTATAGCTATCCTAGGCTCGGGTCCAATCTCTTGCAAACCCTAGCCTAGGGAAGCTAGCATTAGGATCAACATCATCGTTCAATCGCGCACCGAGCCCATTCTCTTGCAAACTCGGTCCACGACCTAGATTGGGATAGTTCCTACCCGTCCAATCTCTTGCAAACGGGTATTGGCGCGGAATTGGAACCGGAAACCCTAGTATCGGTCCAATCTCTTGCAAACCGATACTACGGAAATTCGATTCCAACCCAATTCGGGTTTCTAGGGTTTCCTATCGAATTGGGATCCAATCTCTTGCAAATCCCAATCGATGTGAATTCCTAACCATCCGTAGTAAATTGATCCCAATCTAATCCCTAGTAGCAATTCTAGCAAAATTCCTACCAATTCATCACAATTATGAAATAGGGCTTGTAGGGTTCATCCCCACGCCCCAAGACGTGGCGACTACTCACAATTCATAGCAAGATCATAAAAATAATCAATGAAATAAAAGATAGAATTCATCACAATATTGAGATATGCAATAAAAATAGAATTTTTAGAGAAGAGAAAAGCAAACCAATGGAGTTCTTCAATTAATCCAACAAAAATCCAATTTTGTCTCCTCTCCAATCACAAGAATAAAACTAAAAAGCTAATCTAAAAAAACTGCAAAAAATCTAAGAGAGAGGCTCCTCAAAACTAGGGTAAAAACTGGTGTTAAATAGCCCCCAAAATCGTCCAAAAACTGTGACCAAAATACCCCTGCACTGCCTGTTTTCCGCAATTTTCGCTACAGGCATCGCGTCGCACTCGGCCGAGTGACAAAAGTCGCTCGGCCGAGTGAAAACCCTGTAATTTTCCAGTAAGTATCGATCTTCAGGGGTCTTCACTTCGGGGGCGGCTCGGCCGAGTGAGTTGTCGTCACTCGGCCGATGGCTTCATGGTACTCGGGCGGACGGAATTATCCACTCGGCCGAGTGGGTCTTCTGAAGCTCAGGCAGCCGAAAAACAGTAACTTGGCGATTTTTGACGGGCTTCGTCTGGGCGCCACTCGGGCGGACGGGGTCTCGTCACTCGGCCGATGTGGTCTCCGTCGCTCGGCCGAGTGCACATATAAATCGTGTCTGCTCTGGTCGGCCGAGCGGTGTCTCTCTGGTCGGCCGAGTGACTCATTCACTCGGCCGAGTGGGACACTAAAAATGCCCAGATTGCTTATTTTGGCCTCCTCGTCGCTCTTGCGACGTCCGTTCTTCTTCCGCTCCTCTCCAACAGCAAAATACCCCTCGGGGAGGTCGTCGGTGACCATCTGGAGTAAGCACATCTCGAGATCACTCCAAATCGCGCCAAATCACCTGAAATGCGACAAAAACAACAAATCGTGAAAAGCATCGCAATATCGTCGATATATCGTGAAAAACATGATTTGGGCGATCTAAATGGCATGCAAACATGCGGGAAAAAGGTGTAAAATAAGGAGTGATCAGTGCACCCGTGGGCGGTCGTGGCAGGAGCAGAAGCGCCCCCCTCCGGAGTCCAGGGGGCCTGACGAGAAGAATAATAAGTAGTAGACCGCGGAGGTCCGCCCCTGCATGGTCCCCGAGATGTCGATGGTCTCGGGAGAGACCCTCCTGCTGGCGGTAGTGGCCGCCCCTGTCGGTCCGTCCGAGCCGTCTCTGGCCGGAGCGGGGGGCATTCTGCTGACGCTCGAGGCTGGCCCCGAGGTCATGCCTGGGGAGTCGGTCTTCGTTGACCGGGGCTTGGCCACCCAGTTAGCGCGGAGCTCCGTCCTTCCGAGGGACCGCTCTCTCCGGGAGAGAACTCGCTTCGACCGACTGGCGGATGCCCTAGTCTGGCAGCTCCAGCAGGTTGGTCTTTCTGCCGCACCCATCCCTGCCTCGTGGTATCCCCGACTCACTCCTTCTGTTTTGCAGGCCACCGTGATGGCCGTAGAGGTACAGCACAATGCGGCCCGTGCAACCAATCTCAAAGAGTCCTTGGCGGGGGAGAGCTTGATGGCCGGGGCGGCCGAGGTGGCTGTCGAAGAATCTCGCATGGAGGCTCGCCACCTTAGGCGTCAGGTGGACGAGCTCACCTCCGAGGTGATGGACCTATAGGGGGCCCTGGCCGACGCTCAGAGGTCTGCTCAGGAGGCGGAGGAAGCATTTTGCCAGGAGAGGAACGAGCTCTGGGCCGAACTGGGAGCCCTGCGGCTAGTGCACCCCACCCGGCTCATCGAGGAGGTGGAGAGGGGCTACGAGGGAGTCTTGAGGCCACGGATCGTAGAGGCCCTCAAGGAGGCCTTCGATTTCTACGAGGACCTCTTGGCCTCCAGGATCGTGAGGGTCTTTCGGGACTCCTTTCAGAGTTTCAAGGAGCGGGTCCGGCATGCGCTTCCCTATCCTTCGCCAGGTCCCGAGGAGCCCCCTCGTTCTGAGCAAGGCGAGGTCCCAGAGGATGCCTCCTCCCGGGCCCCGGCCCCCTAGGCGATGTTCCTCCATCCTTGTGCACCCTCCCCTGCCATGTAACAAGGAACAATTTTTTGAAGTAATATATAATTTGTTTTGATGGCCTTTGTACCTTTTCGCATCCGGTCGTTTTCCTTATGCAGTACTTTTTTGTTTCCGTCGATCGTTTTCTGGGTTGTCTCCGTCTCTAGCTCTCCACTGATTGAGCTGTTTCACGGTGGGGGAAGACCATTGGTCTTGTGGACAATAGTGGTGTTCGGGTTAACTAGGGGGTTGATCCATAGCTGACCCTCTGCCATCCTCTATGTGGGCAGATGGTTCCTAGAACATCACGTCGATTGGCCCGGTGAGTCTGTACTTAGGGAGTGTTCTCGATCGACCAGCTGTTAGGCCCACTGAAGGCTTGCCCTCATCCGCGATCCTCAGGCCGATCAGGCGATCACCTTGCAGAGGGGCTTGCCGTCAATCTTACAGGCGGTCGGGGGATCGCCCTGCTGGGGGAGCTATCCCCAACCATATGGTCGATCAGATCGTTTAGGCCGCTGGGGGAGTTATCCCCAGGCTTACATCCAATCGATGTTCCCGCCTACTCTGGGAGTTTCCCCTAGCCTTACGGACTGTCGAGTCAGTCTACATGCTGGGGGGCTACCTCCAGGCTTACGGTAGATCGACAGATCGGCTCGCTGGGGGAGTTTCCCCCAGCCTTACGGTCGATCGGATCGATTGGTCAGCTAGAGAAGCTACCCTCTGGCTTACAGTCAACCAATGAACCAACATGCTGGGGGAGTTGCCCCCAGCCTTACGGACGTTCGGGTCAGAATACATGCTAGGGGAGCTACTCCCAGGCTTACGGTAGATCGATGGATCGGCCCGCTGGGGGAGTTGCCCCCAGCCTCACAATTGACCTGCGTGATCGACCCGCTGGGGGAGTTGCCCCCAGCCTCACGATTGACCTGCGTGATCGACCCGCTGGGGGAGTCCCCTCAGCATTACAGTCAACCCGCATGATCGACCCGCTGGGGGAGTCGCCCCCAGCCTTACGGTCGATCAGCATGATAGGTCCACCTGGGGGGGACTCCCCCCTGATTTGCGGCCGATCGCCGAGCTAGATACAGTGAGAAAGAGCAGAGGTGTACTAACACGGACTACTATTTCATTCCTTGGATACGGGTGTACATTTGGAGGAGAATAAAACGGGGAAGGTGAGGGTAAGCTAATCTTGCCTGGGTGAGGCTACGACTGATTGTCCCGTCCCCTCGATGACACGCATAGCCGCCTGAACGACATTCAACTTATTTCCTTTGTCCATCTGTTTGGACGTCCCTTCTCCGGGGTCGCGATCGGATCGTCGACGAAATTCTTCAGGTGGCCTCGGCTGACCAATTTCTCTATATCCTTCTTCAAGTGCTAACAGTCGTCGGTGTCATGGCCAGTGTCCTTGTGGTACTTGCAATATTTGTCCTCATCCCTTCTGCCTCTCTTCATCTTCAGAGGTGGCCTACCAAAGTGCCCCTCTTTCTAAGCCTTCGCAAGGATGGCGTCTGGGGTAGTGTTCAGCCTGGGAGGTCGTACCTCCTTCTTGCGTTTCTTTCCATTGGCCTTCTTCTCCCACCGGGGTTCGTTAGGTTCGCGGCGTTCGCTTTCATCTCGCTTGGAGCCCCTCCTGACCCCCTTGGGCGAATCCCTTCCTCTGCGGCCAGCGATTCCTCTGTCAGCATGTAGCATTCTGCCCAGGCTATCACCTCGGCAAGGTCCCTCGGGGGCTCGTTGTGCAACGACTTCTTCAGGCCCTTATGGCGGAGCCCCTTCTTCATGGCTGTCTTCACGACCATCTCAGGACAACTTTCTACATTCAGTCGCTCGGCGTTGAAGCGGCGCATGTAGAATCTCAAGGATTCCCGGGGCCTTGCACCACATTGAATCGGAGCTCCGAGTCCGGCTTTACACGTCGGCCGGCCATAAAATGCTTGCAGAATTTTTGGGAAAGATCCTTGAAGTTGTCGATGGATCGGTTGTAGAGGCTATAGTACCAGCTCCGGGCGGCTCCCCAGAGGGTGGAGTAGAAACCTCGGCAGAGTAGGGCGTTGTCGGCACCTTGGAATGCCATGATCCCCTCATAGTCCATCACGTGGTCTTTCTGGTCCCCTGTGCCGTCGTACTTTTCTAAAGTCGGCACCTTGAATATGAAGGACACCCGTGCATCGGTAATGCTCCTGGATAACAGACAGTGGTCGTCTCGGGAGCCCCCGGACATCTCCTTGTGTCGGCACGAAGGTCAAGCCACCGAGGCGAGCTGGCCTGTGGACGGGGGAGTCTGCTCGGGGCCTATCCGAGCCCAGGGCGTGCGTTGGTCGCAGGGAGCTTCTCCTCTCGTAACGGTACTCCCGGCTCTTTTGCCTCCTCCGACGGGGGCTCTCACTCCAGTTGGGTCGGTCCCCGGCTGTTCGGCGCTCGGGTGACCCCCGGCGTGCCGAGCGTGGTCAGCGAGACGAGGCTGTGGCCGACTCGTCTCCAGCCTGTCCGGGCCCTCCCCCAGCCTCATCCCGAAGCGAGGTGGGTGTGAGGGATCGCACTGGGACGAAGTTTGGCAGGGTGAACCTCCGTTCGGGGTTGGCACCCTTGCCACAGTGGTCGGTGACTACAGCCAAGCGTAGAGGTCGACAGACCCCCTCCGATCAGGGACGGTCACAGCCCCCTCTTCTGGAAGGAATGGACCGTCCACGAGCTGTTGAATCATCACGGACAATGTTTGGAGGTGGGCATTGGTTTCCTGAGCGAAGAGGCGGAGCTGCTCTTGGGTCACCGAACGCGAGTCACAAGTCCCCCCAGTGGTGTGGCTGTGCTGGTTCTCAGTCGGGTCGTAGTTGCCTTCCTCGTGGATGGGATGCATGCGTCCCGTGCCGTTGCAAACCGGTTCCATTTCGACGATGCGATGGTTCGACGCGGGTTTTTGTTCGTTCCCACAGACGGTGCCAGATGTTTACAAGTGTTTTCTTACCGCTGAATCGTTGACCGATGGGCTGATGGTCAACGTGGTCATGGGGACACGTGGGGCCCCCAAGGTTCCGTCAAGTGTGTGATAACTCGACGGGGGTGGCTTTGATCCTTACGCTGGCTCTCCTAAGGTTCGCCTCGGTAAGTTGAGGGCGAGCGGGCTCGTCGGTCGGAGCGCTCGGCCTCGATCGGTAAGATGCTGAGGGGAAGCCTCGACACCGCGGGATCTTCTTGGCCTTGGCAGATGAGGAAGCTCGCCTGGGGTAAGCGGGCTCGTTGCTGGGGGTGCTCGGCCTCAGTCGGGGCTGAGGGGTAGCCTCGGCACCGCGGGATCTGCTTAGCCTGGACAGACGAGAAAGCTCGTCAGGGGGGCCGGACCTTGATTCCGGTCAAGTCTCCTCCGATGCCTAAGTCAAAACAGATCTGATAGGTGCTCGACGGGACCGGTATGGCTACAGGGAGGCCGATACGCGTATCCTCGGACCGAGTTATGGGGGTGGGATGCTGAGTGGAAAACAAGGTCTTTTGATAGAATACCTCAGTCTCTTCGTCACCGGAGAGAGATCCCCTTCTCGGTTGTCTCTCGAATCCCTTTATAGGGATTGTCCCACAATCGCTCCTCCACCACGTCCCCCTCTTTCCGCCCCCACGATCTGCCTCTTTGAAGGCGCATGGATGCGTCATGGGGGTGGGTTAATGGGGTCCCTTAATGGCCATTAAGCGGGTGTGTTTCAGGGAGCGGTTAGCTCCCGCCGACCTGGACTGATGGGGCGTACGTTCCGGTCGTGGTCGACCTGGTTCCGGGTCCTTGTGAGGGCCTCGTCGATCCGCCCGATCTCCTTTTGGGGGCCTCCAGCTTCAAGTGAGGGCTTGGGCCGTTCGTTCTCGGACAGTCTTGAAATGGTCGTATCAATTGGGGATGTGAGAGTACAAACATGGATGAGATACAATCACTTTAATGGATACACTCTTATCGATTTACACAATGTAAACTATTTACAACAAAAAGAAGTTTTTCTTCCCAAACAATGTCCCTTTCCTTTGTGCTCTTTTCTTATCCCTAAAAAAGTCCATCTCATTTCGTCCTTTTTCCATTATCATATTTTTTTTCTCTCACCACAACTCTTGCAAATTGAAATTAAGAAATCAGGGTGGCATCTTTGAGAGCAGACAGACAAGTGCAACAATGATGGACAAAAGATACCCCATTTCCTCCCCATTCTTCCAATGGGGCCATCCCCCATTAGAGTAAAAAGAAAAGATAAACAAAAAGCTCTATTTTTTGATAAAAAAAATTATCATCTGATATTAACAAAAGATTGTGGACTTTATCAGCCTAAATTTTTGTACAATATATGATTGTTTGTCAATGTCATTGTTTCGTCAGCTTTCAAGAGGCTGTGTTTCGTTACTGGCTTATTGGTAGTTTTTAAACATAGTTGCATGCCTGACATCTACTCATAGCCTACTAGATCCATTCGAGAGATACAGACATGAACATAACCACACTTTCCCAAAGGAAATTGCTAAATGCACCTCAAGCCTTGAGGTGCATGTAAGCTTTATTGCTAAAAATAGATGTAAAAAGTCCAATCATGGTTCACATCCTCATTTCTCTTTCATTGCTTTTGCTATATTTGACCATGAAGGTACCATGCACCTCAAGTCTTGAGGTGCATGTAGTCCAACCCTTCCCAAATGTTGCAGAGTTCAATCATGCCTCTCGTCCTGATCGATGTGAAATACACCCACATGTTTTGTTAGAGGGAGTTGCTAGCGATCAGATCTTTTTGCTCAGTTTACAGACCAGCTAATTTACAAGTTTGTGATTCAGAATTTATATCATCTGTGTCATGTGATCTTTTTTAGTCTTTAGCACTCATATCCATTCAAAATTTACGGATGTACCATTGAAATTGCTCAGTTGCACACAGACCGCTTCATTGAAGTTCGTTGGGGAAGAGGCATGCAGAGGGGGAGGGGAGAGGTTGGGGAGGCGGGGAGGCCGCTCTCAGACGTTTTTGCTCAGTTCACAGACCTTGTGATGAATGGTAATTTGATTGAAGTGGTTCTATGTATCCTTGAAAATGTCGGGTTCCGAGCGTAGGAAAAACCCGGCATCACTAACTCCAGCTTAAATTTGGTCGTTTGGCTGGGATTAGCTGGGGTTGGAACCTAACTCGACCATCACCACTCGAGATAGCGGTGGCAAAATGGACCCTGCCCGACCCGAACCCGGGCCTACTTAACCAGGTATGGGCAGGGGCCAATCCGGGTCGGGTAGGATCTGGGTTGACCCGACCGACCGGGACAAAATTCGGGTCGGATACGGGTTTGACCCGTCAACCCTCATTGACCAGAATTCTACCCAGTTTACTTTATATATCCGGGTCGGATCAAATCTGAACCGACACGACCCGTTTTCCACCCCTAGACAGTCTCGAGATGCTACCCGAAACTCCCGACGGCATGGCTCCTTGGTCTTGTGCCTGTCAACTCAAATGCATCTACCAAGCGTGAACGTGAAAAGAATGCCATAGTGCCGTCCATGATTGCAGTATCGTCGAAGAGGCATAGAGCATGCCGAAACACAAGTGATGTGAGAGGGCACAAGAGAGGCCAAGGATGAAACGGCAGTTGAATGGAATGGCCGATGCCACAAACTCCACCAACAAGAGCACTGGCGTGATGCCACCATTCGGAGTGCAGTTCCTTTTTGGGGGCCACACACCTCTGATTCACTCATTGTCATGTCGATTCAAAAAGCAAAGAGAATAACCTGGCATTTTCTCCGGCTCCAGATTTTTTCACACCATGATAAAACCCAGCAGGCAAAGCGCATTCCCTCAAGAACAGGCGTCTCTCTCAAATGGGCAACTGCTGGTGCAGCTGGAAGCCAACCTTCAGCAGAGTGTCATCCACTGCAAAATCGCCAAAAGGAGACGGCAGCTCAGGGAGGGAAGAGCAGATGAAGGATGGCCGGAAACTGCCCTCGAATCCCGAAGAAGTCGAGGACCTGCGCCGGGACGCGGCGCTGAACCCCCTGGTAGCCTTCACCTTCGGCGAGCTCCGGACGATCACGGACAACTTCAGACAGGACCATGTTCTGGGTGGAGGGGGGTTTGGGAGCGTCTACAAGGGGTTCATCGCCGAAGACCTCAGGGAGGGCCTCGGGCCTCGTCAGGTGGCCGTAAAGGTTCATGACGGCGATAACAGCCATCAGGGCCATAGGGAGTGGCTGGTACCTCCCTATTTATTCTCAACACACTGAAATCACACGCGCACACACACACACACAGAGACAGTTTATGATGAATCTTGTGGCATCTGCAGGCTGAGGTTATTTTTCTTGGGCAACTTTCGCACCCGAATCTAGTGAAATTGGTCGGCTACTGCTGCGAAAATGAGCACCGGGTCCTGATATATGAGTACATGCCTCGCGGCAGCGTGGAAAACAATCTTTTTTCCAGTAATTTTTCCTCCATGATCTTCATCAGTTCATTGGTGTTGTCTCAATATAGCAAGCAAACTTCTTTTCTTGTTTGCCATGTAGGAGTGTTGCTTCCTCTTCCATGGTCCATTCGGATGAAGATCGCGCTTGGCGCTGCAAAAGGGCTAGCTTTCCTCCATGAAGCTGAGAAGCCAGTCATTTATCGTGACTTCAAGACGTCGAATATTTTGCTAGATCAGGTTCGCATGCCAACCTATCGCCTTGCATATAGCTTTTTATGATAGTTTATGTTACTATTGGTGCCAGGATAGGCGCCATAGTCTTCGTCTATATGGTGCATAGACGACCATCCAATATTACCTGTGCGACACATGCATTGTGTTGCAGCATTTGTTCGAGGATAGGCGACATAGTCTTCGTCTATATGGTGTGTAGGATCATGTATTTCTGCGCCATAGTTTCCTGATTGGGCAAGTGCCATAAGGACCATGTAACATGAACACATGTTGACAAGGGGGGGTGTTGGGTCAGCGACGACCTTATGCCAGGTTTGGATAGCCAACCATTCCACGCAGCAATCATATGGTCCAAAGTGGTCTATCAAGGGAGCATTCTGCTCACAGTCATACTGGGTGTGCATGCCCACATTGCCATAGCACATGTTGTAGAGTTTATTGGGCAGCATGGTAACCACATTGCCAAATACATGTCGGTAATTTTGGCTGAGCCCATGCATTCCATATGTGCTGATATTGTTGCTTTGTGTCCCTATCAACTAGGGGTGGCAAAATGTACCGGACCCGACCCGACCCAAACCCGGCCTCATAGGCCGGGTATGGGTAGGAGCAAATCCGGGTCGGGTATGATCCGGGTCTACCCGATCCGACCCGGATAAAATCCAGGTCAGGTATGGGTTTGACCCCTCAACCCGGTTTGACCCGGATTGTACCCGACCCGGATTGTAGTCTTCCTTTAAGAGGTCATGTGTTCAATTCACTTCATCTACAAATTTTTTATTAGGTCATACGTATATGACTTTGTTGTCGTTAGTGGCACAATGGGTTCATTATGGCTGTTCTCAGTGTGTGTATGGAGAATGTTGGATAATGTGTCGTATATTATGTTGACCATAATGTCCAACATAGTGTGTATGGAGAATGTTGGAGAATGTTTGATAATGTGTCGTACATTATGTTGAACAGAATGTCCAACATACGTGATCAGGTTTTTACGTTGTATGAGGCTGGTCGTTTTTGTATCGTATTATAGATGGGATACTGGTTGGTTGCTGGCTATTGCCATCGAAGGCTTGGGTGGGTTTTCATCAACTAAAGAATCGTTGCAGATTTTGTTGGGACCGAATATCTCTAGCCTTGATTGAGGCGGTTGTAAAGATAGGTTGTTTTTAGCTCAACTATGGTTATTGCTGTTTTTGGTAATTGAGGCGAAAACAAATTTCCTAGCTTGACTTCGTTAATTGCAGACGGCCAATCTCCCTAGATTCGATTGTATGTACTTCCTTTAACGGCTCAATAATTGAGGAGAGAGTTCAGTTAAAAGAAAAAAACGAAGATTGGTGGCTAGGATTATGACTTGAAGAATAGCTTTTGCGGAAGCTGCAAGGAGCTCCGGGAGGGAGGCCGATGGCTACTAGAGGTGGGGATCAAGGGAGTTGATTCTAGTCGGTTGTGCAAGGGAGATCTTGCAGTTTTCTACATCCGGGGATGGAGGCCGACGGCTACGCACGTAGGGATCAAGGGAGTTTATCTAGTCGGTTGTGCAAGGAGAGCTTGTATAGATTACTTCACGGGGTTGATTGCGATCACCACTCGTGGTTTGTATTGAGGGAGAGATTGTTCCCCTTAGTAAAACTTGGTATTGGCGTTTGTAATCGTTAATACTTAGTGGAGTTATTTGATATTCTGGGCGAGGCCCCGCAGATGTAGGTGGGCGCACCGAACTACGTTACCAATTTCTTTGTGTCATCTTGAGTACTCTATTGTTCCTGTGTTTTTATTGTTTTGAGCCTGCGTACTAAATTTCAGTTGGTGTCGGAGCATGTCATCCGTGCTACTTTGTGTTGTCAAAGTGGGTGTGATCCTGTCTTTTAGTACGCCATCCATGAGTACGAAGGAAGATGCATCCGTGACTTGGCCTCCGCTGCTTACTGGTACTAATTACACTTACTGGAAGTCTTGGATGCACGCGTTTATCAAGTCTCTCGATGAGAAGGCTTGGGTGGCAATGATAGAAGGATGGACTCCTCCAGTTCAAGATGATGAAGAAGGAAAGGAACACTTCAAACCGGCTAAAGACTGGAGTCCCGAAGAAGAACGAGCGGATCTGGAAAATTCTAAGGCCGTGAATGCTATCTTTACTGTAGTGATTGAAGAACAGTTCAAGTTAATTTCTACATGTGAGTACGAAAAGGAAGCGTGGGACATTGTACAGAATATTCATGAAGGGACGAGTACAGTAAGAGCCTCTAAACTTCAAATACTTGCCTCTCAATTTGAAAATCGCAGAATGAATGATAATGAAACTGTGGCTGAATTCAAGGGAAGATTGCGTGATATAACAAATCAAACATTCCAATTGGGGAAGAAGTATTCCCAAAAGAAGTTGGTTGAGAAAACTCTGAGATCTCTAACTGACAAGTTCTCGGCAAAAATTGCAGCTATTGAAGAGGTGAGGAACACATCTACTATGAGATTGGATGAACTAATGGGGTCTCTTCAGACCTATGAAATGAACTTGAAGCAAAATAAAAGATACAAAGGAGTGGCTCTAAAGGTGGAAGCTAGTTAAGCACCAAAGTCAGAAAATGAATTGGAACTTGAAGATGACATCGCCTTGTTAACTTAGAACTTTAGCCGGGTGATGAGGAAGATCAGCAACAGGGGCCAGAATTTCAGATCTGTCAACAAGGAAATGCGACCGAATCCCCACACTGCAAGAAAGGGTATCAGTTGTCCCGTACAGAAGTATGAACCAAAGAGCAAAGGTAAGGGAATACAGTACATGGAGTGTGAGGGATTTGGTCATATACAAGCCGATGTGATAATACTCTCAAGAAACAAAAAGGAAAATCATTGGCCAGTACCTGGAGTGATGAGGAGTCCGAAGGAAGTGCTAGAGATAAGGACATCATCAGTAATTATGTTGCATTTACAGCCATTCTGGATGATCAATCCGATTGTGACATCTTTAGTTATATTGGACCAAGTGTTGTCACAACTTGTACAACATTGGAGAATAAACTTGGAAATGTCAGAAAGAATGTTATACCATATAGTACAACATCTGAAAGTGACTTTAGTTCAGAAGCATGTGGTGATGAGGAGGTTGATGAAGATGATATTCGGTCTGCTTATCAAACAATGTTCACAAATTGGATGAAGATTTGTGAGATCAACAAATCCTTAAAGAAAGAAAATGTCAGACTGAAAGGTGAAAATGATGGGGTTAGGGATCAACTATTGAAGACTGAGCTCAATCTCAGGAATCTCGAAAGCCAACTTAGGAGAACGCTACTCAGAGCTGAGAAGGTAGAAAACATCCTCAACAAGTGGAACTCTGGAGAGGCAAAGCTCGACGATAGTCTGAACATGGGGAAATTCTCAGGAGATCGTACAGGTGTAGGGTACAATAGAGGAGGCTATCTTCATGCACCCAAGAAAAAGACAGGTTCCGGTTACTGAAGGTCGAAAGAAGATAAGGCACTTTGAGCAAAGTGATCATATGTTGAAGCAGAAGAGGAGTGCAACATCCAGGCGTCCCGTGTGTAATTACTGTCAGTTTATAGGACACACAGACAGGAATTGTTTCAGTCGTATGAAGCATCAGCGTGAAGGAAGAAACAATGGACATCCTGGCAAAAGGCTCATGAAAAACTGGGTTAGGAAATCTGAACTGCTCAGTTTGGTTGCTTACACCTCAATGACTGCTTTTTCAGAAAACTTGTGGTACTTTGACAGTGGATGCTTTCGGCACATGACTGGTAATCGAAGTCTTCTTAGTGAATATACTACTGGCAATAAAGGTCATGTTACTTTTGGTGACGGTCAAAGGAGCAAAGTCATTGGGAAGGGAGAGCTGAAGATGACGAGATCTATTAATCTAAAGGATGTGATGCATGTAGAAGACTTGAAGGCTAATCTTATTAGCATAAGTCAATTGTGCGACCAAGGTCTATTCGTTCAGGTTACCAAAAACAAGTGTGTTGTTCTCAATGAAGCCGAAACTTGCATTCTGACTGGAAAAAGATCTGCTGACAATTACTATCTACTCCAGGAAGCTAACAGTTGCCTCAGTGTAACTGTTGATATCTCTGAGTAATGGCACCAAAAGCTAGGGCATCTCAACTAAAAGACATTGATGAAGATATCCAAAGTGGGAACTATTCGTGGGATACCGGCCATAAACAAGAGAAGAGAAGGTGTATGTGCTCCTTGTCAACTTGGAAAACAAAAGAAGACTAGTCATAGACAACTTCAGACCATCACCACATCTAAGAACTTGGAGCTGCAACACTTGGATCTGATCGGACCCACAACATAAGTTAGCATGGGAGGTAAGAAATATATCTATGTTTGTGTTGACGATTTCTCACATTTTACTTGGGTAGATTTTCTCAAGGAGAAGTCAGACACTTTCGATGCTTTTAAGAAGCTATGCACCCACCTTCATACTGAGAAAGGAGACATCATTGGAAAGATCGTCAGGATTCGAAGTGACCATGGTAAGGAGTTCGAGAATCACTCTTTTACTGACTTTTGTGAAGCACATGGAATTGCTCATAAGTTTTCAGCTACTAAGACCCCACAACAGAATGGAGTGGTTGAAAAGAAAAATTGTACTTTATAAGAAATGGCGCGTGTGATGCTAAATGCCAGGGAGGTCAGTGCTAGATGGTGGGCAGAGGCTGTCAACACTGCATGCTACACCATAAATAGAGTGTATCTAAGACCCAAAATGGAGAAGACTCCATATGAGATCTGGAAAGGTAAAAAATCTGATGTATCTTACGTTCATATCTTCGGAAGCAAATGTTACATCTTGCAGGATCGGACCCCTAATGAAAAGTTTGATGCTAAGAGCGACAGAGAGATATTCCTTGGATATTCTACTACTAGTCGTGCTTTCAGGGTGCTAAATCATCGTACAAATGTCATGATGGAGTTAATTAATGTTATTTTTGACGACTTTGATCATGGAGAAGCTGTTATAAGTGAAGGGACAACTCCTCAGGAAGAAGGCGCTGATGAAGAAGACTGTGTTGAACAAAATGTTACGACATTTGATACAACACAATGTAATGTTGAAGAAAGTGTTGTAACACAGGGTTCAACATCCGTCGAGGAACCACTGACGGAGGGAAATGATACTCACTCCTCAAGAGGGATCACTAAAATCATACGGAACCATCCTCTTGAACTTGTTATTGGTGATGTTCAAGATGGACTTCGAACAAGAGCTACTAGTCAAGTCAACTATCGTGACCTTGCCAGGTATGTTTGCTTTCTTTTTATTGTTGAACCAAAGAATGTGAGGGAAGCACTTCTTGATGATTTCTGGGTGTTAGCCATGCAAGAAGTGCTGAATCAATTTTAGCGTAATGATGTCTGGTGTCTAGTTGAGAGACAGAAAGGGTTAAACGTCATTGGGACAAAGTGGATATTCAAGAATAAAACGATGAGAAGGGAAATGTCATTCGTAACGAGGCTCGTCTGGTGACTCAAGGGTACACTCGGATTGAGGGTATTGATTTTGATGAGACATTTGCGCCTGCAGCTCGACTGGAATCTATCAGACTACTTTTGCCAATGGCATGCAGTTTCCATTTTAAGCTTCATCAGATGGATGTGAAGAGTGCGTTTTTGAATGCGATATTGTATGAAGAGGTGTATGTCGAACAACTGAAGAGGTTTGAAGATCCATTTCTACCAAACCATGTCTACCGATTGAAGACAACTCTCTATGTTCTAAAACAAGCACCAAGGGCTTGGTACGAGAGGTTGACCAACTATCTTCTCCAGAAAGGTTATGAATGAGGGGGAGCTGACAAGACATTATTTGTTCAAAGAACCAGGTCAGCTGTAATTGTTGCTCAGATTTATATGGATGATATAGTATTCGGCTCCACTTCACAACAGCTGGTGCGTGAATTCATTGCCCTCATGCAGAAAGAGTTTGAGATGAGCATGATTGGTGAATTAAACATGTGTCTTGGACTTCAAATAAATCAATCTAGTGACTGGTTGTTCATCTCTCAAAGTAAGTATGCTAAGAATCTTGTCAAGAGGTTTGGTCTAGAAAATGCTCGGCAAGTTCGCACCCCTATGTCTACAACTGAAAATCTGTCTAAGGATAATGGTGGGAAATCAGTTGAGGTCACATTATACAGAAGTATGATAGGAAGTTTACTGTATCTGACAGCTAAGAGGCCAGACATTAGTTTCAGTGTTGGGGTATATGCACACTACCAAGCTTGTCTTAAAGAATCTCACATTACTTCTGTGAAACGTATAAAAAGATATATCAGCGGGACAGCTGATTATGGTATTTGGTATTCTAAGGACATTAATACCTTACTCTTAGGTTACAGTGATGCTGATTGGGCAGGAAATGCAGATGACAGAAAAAGTACCATATGATGATGCTTTTACGTGGGAAATAATCTTGTTTCCTGGTACATCAAGAAGCATAACTCTATCTCCCTATCTACTGCCGAGGCCGAATATATTGCGGCAGGAAGTTGTTGTACACAACTCCTATGGATGAAACAGATGTTGACAGATTATGGTGTGGAGCAAGATGTCTTGACTATTTTGTGTGACAACCAAAGCGCCATCAATATATCCAAGAATCCCGTTCAACATTCCATGACCAAGCATATAGACATTCGACATCATTTCATCAGAGAACTGGTTGAAAAGAAGGTTCTTGTCATGGAGTATGTTGTTACTACCAGTCAAGTAGTTGACATCTTTACTAAACCCTTGGACTCCAGCCAATTTGAAGAATTACGACAAGCTCTTGTGCTGTGTCATATTTAATGTTACACATTATGTTGAACATAATGTTTCACATTATGTTGCAACATAAAGGGGGTTCTGGGTATGTTTTTTGGGGGTTCTTTATTTGCCCAGTCTATATTATCTTGGTTTTTCCTATCTCGGCGCTCTTCGCTTCTCAAGTTTATTTCAGAAAGTTCCAAAGTGCTATTAGGGTTCTTGATTTTTCTCCGGTAAAGAAATTCCTAGTCTCCCTTCGTCAAATGGGACGTGCTCAGAGTCAAAAATCCTCTTCGAACTCTCGCCGCTCTTCTCGACAGGCCGCTTCATCTCAGAGAACTTCGTCTTCGTCTTCGTATGCTCGAGTTAAACGAAAGAGGACGGTGCCTTATGCCTCTAGGGTTCCGTCGGTTGGTAATTCCCCTCTCACTTCATCACCAATGTCTTGTGATTACATGCATTCTGGCTCCTCATCGAATTCGACAATAGTTGTTTTCCCCCAATTCTTGATATTCTGCTTCCATTTGTCAAACCCTCTTCATCAGTATTTGAAGAAGATGAACAGTTGCCTCATACTGTCATTGTTCAAGATTGGTTTTGGTACCTCCAAAGGACGGGGCGAAGATTGGATCTCTCTTGGTTTGATCTTTCTGAAGTTCGTGTTGACCCGCTTATTCATAAAAAGATTCGTGGAAAATTGATTAGTGTGGAAGTGCCCGCAGATAACAAAATCATTATTCATACCTAGAATCCAAGAAGGTCTGCTGTGATTATTTCAGAAATAGTAGCAGTAGAGATCTCTGATTCTGACTCCTCCGTGTCTACAGAAAAGCCTCTTTCGGATGTTGATGATGATGTTAATTCTAGCTTTGTGGAGGGTGTTGCTGAAGGTTGTGATGCCTGTATTGATCCTACAAGTAGTGTAGTGTCCAGTAAGGATCACAATGATCATGATAGTGGTGTCTGTCTTGACAAGGATCAACCTCAAGTATCTGCAAATATGATTGCTGATCCTATTATCCTCGTTGTGGCTGTGAAATCTGATATGGAAGAGTTGGTTGCTGAAATAGGAGAGAAAGTCATGTCTGATGTGGGTGTAGAAGCCGCGGTACCTGATGATATGATAGAAGGTACTCAGGCTGGAGATGAAGGAACTGTCTCAGTTGATGTTCCAGTTGATGTTCCAAGTACGATCCAAGGAGATGGCACTATAGATATGCCAGATGGGGTTCCCTATTCAGATGTTGATCCTAAAGTCAATGTTGATCCCAGTGTCAATGTTGCACCAAATGTTGTATCATCTACCACTGAAGAGATGACTGCTGTGCCAATGGAAGGAGACCCATTAGTTGCCTCTCCTACTGAGGATCTGATACCCCCAAACTCTCGCAAACCAAGATCTGGCTCTCATAAGCGTGCAACTGCTTCCAGATTGAATACTCCAGCTCCATCTAAGAAGTCCAAGATGGATGTCCCTACATGTTCCCCTCATCTGTCTCCATTTTCGGCATCTAATGCCTTATCCAAGATTTTCTTTGACCTGTCCTGCAAAAAGAGATGGTCCACATACTCTGAGAGGTTCATTCTAGGCGAAAAATCTATAGCCATATCCTCTTTTGCAAAGACACAGTTGATATCTTTCCTCAAAGAGATTGATCTACTCCATGCAGCGAGTTGTTTTAAGACATTTTATCCTGTCTTGGTTCGGGAATTTTATTGCAATCTGTTCAAATCCTGAGGGGATTCTCATCTAGATGGGCTTTCAGGACCTATATTAGGGGAAAAGTAGTCCCTTTCTCTCCATCCTTGATTAACAAAATTCTGAGCTAGCCCTGCTCTCAGAATCTGTCTGCTTATGGAATCTCTGTTGGTGATGACTTCGATCTTTTTGTGAAGACTATCACAGGAGGACAGTACAAATGTTGGCCCAAATATTTTTCCTTTCCATCTTCTGCTCTGACAGCTAAATACTTCTTGCTTTATCGGATTGCTACTCGTAACTGGCTGCCCACCACTAATATGTCTATAGTAACTAAGGCCATGTGCAAGCTGATTTATGCGGCTGGGAACAAGAAGCCCTTCAATCTGGGACGGCTCATTTTCGATTCCATTCTATCTCTATCAGAGTCTTCTGCACCATCTTCTTCACTTCCTCATGCCTCTCTTATATCCATGGTGCTCTTCTCCCAGTTGATTGTCCCTGACTCATCTGAGCTTGCTTTGACTTGTGAAGGGATCAGCTTTACTGCCAAGTCTGTGGCAGGTAAAGTCGATGATATATCTGTTGTCTCATCATCTCCTCAAAAGTTTGTGCCCACCTATCCTGTTCCCCCCATCTGCATCTGCATCTGCTGTCAAAGTGCCTCCATCTTCATCTGACTCCATGGATGTAAAGTCTATTATCCTGGAAGACATTCTAGTGCTCGAAAAGGCTGTGAAGAATGTGGATGATCAGCTGCTCCTTCTTCAGAGTCAGAAGGTTTTTACTGGAATCTCACAAGCTTTTACTTCGGGACAGAATTTCACAGCTTAAGTCCAACCTATCTTCAGGAAGTGGTACTCAGTAATGTATGTCCTTTGTCTTTTTGTGGCCCAAAGTGGGAGATTATCATATATGGTGGTGGTTGTGGCCTTGAAACCTTGTGGTGTTGGTGTGGTTGTTATCTTGGTGAGGTGTATGCTGATTGCTGTCTCTCTGCTATATCATCTGTATGATTATCTTCATCATACTTTACTGTGCTATTCTCCAGTATGTCTTTCTTCTTGATCTCGACTGTGTTTATTCTTGATTGTGCTACTAAAAGCCAAAGGGAGAGATTGTTAGGTCATACGCATATGACTTTGTTGTCATTAGTGGTACAATGGGTTCATTATGGCTGTTCTCAGTGTGTGTATGGAGAATGTTGGATAATGTGTTGTACATTATGTTGAACATAATGTCCAACATAGTGTGTATGGAGAACTTTGGATAATGTGTCGTACATTATGTTGAACATAATGTCCAACATACAAGATCAAGTTTTTGCGTTGTATGAGGCTGGTCGTTTTTGTATCGTATTATAGATGGGAGGCTGGTTGGTTGTTGGCTATTACCATCGAAGGCTTGGGTGGTTTTTCACCAACTAAAGAATCGTTGCAGATTCTGTTGGGATCGAATATCTCTAGCCTTGATTGAGGCAGTTGTAGAGAGAGGTTGTTTTTCGCTCAACTATGGTTATTGCTGTTTTTGACAGTTGAGGCGAAAAACAAATTTCCTAGCTTGGCTTCGTTAATTGCGGATGGACAATCTCCCCAGATTCGATTGTATTTACTTCCTTTAACGTCTCCATAATTGAGGAGAGAGTTCGGTTAAAAGGAAAAATGGAGATTGGTGGCTAGGGTTACAACTTGAAGAATAGCTTTTGTGAAAGCTGCAAGGAGCTCTGGGAGGGAGGCCGATGGCTACCAGAGGTGGGGATCAAGGGAGTTGATTCTAGTCGGTTGTGCAAGGGGATCTTGCAGTTTTCTACATCTGGGGACGTAGACCGACGGCTACGCACGTAGGGATCAAGAGAGTTGATCTAGTCGGTTATGCAAGGGGAGCTTACATAGATTACTTCATGGGGTTGATTGCGATAACCCCTTGTGGTTTGTATTAAGGGGGAGATTGTTCCCCTTAGTAAAACGTGGTATTGGTGTTTGTAATCGTTAATAATTAGTGGATTTATTTGATTTTCTGGGCAAGGCCTCGCAGATGTTGGTATGCGCACAGAACTGCGTTACCAATTTCTTTGTGTCATCTTGAGTACTCTATTGTTCATGTGTGTTTATTGTTTTGAGCCTATGCACTAAATTTCATTACTTCCTTGAAGTGGCTTATCGGTAATAAAATGGTAAAGATAATTATACTTTCCCGATGTCGTTAATTCTATTAGCGTTAGATTTAAAAAAAAACCCAAAAATCAAAATTCTGCAGTTGTTATCTCAAAAGCCTAACGCTAACCCTAGATCCTTTACCATCTCCACCCTAGCCCTCACCCTCGGCTAGCTACCATTATCATCATCATGTACCATTACTGTGGTTATTATCTCAACATTCAAACACACCATCTTTGGTTGACTGGAGAAATCAACTTCACAAGGGCTACCGCCATCAAAGACTGATCTAGTCGACCCTTCCAAAAGGTTCCTCGCCCTTTATTATACCGAAATATGCACAGTGGCATCAACACCGTTTGAGCAGAACCACTATGGTAATAACTCTGATGAACCGAATTTTATATTGAGCCAAGCTACCAAGCTAAGCTGACAGCAGCCATTTTCACTATTTATTGGCTCATCTTGAGCTGACTGGAGCTAACTTGAGTTGATTTGAGCTAACTTGAGTTGATACCATTCATCGGATTGGAACTAAACTAATAAGTCAACCCAAGAATCGCTCGAGCTGATTGTATTGACATGTCAATAGCTCAGCAAGCTAATGACATGCCACTAACTATAATATTGTCTTGCCATTTTTGGTGCATTTTTGAGTAATTTCGGCTATTTTCACTCATGTTTTGCTATTTCGACTATTCTAAAGCCATTTTCATTCCGAATTCAATTCGGTTCTAGCAAGCTGTAAGCCAACTCAAGCAAGTACCAATATGCACCTTATTGGACTTATTCATCCCTTATGAAGTCAATACCAAGCAAGCAAAATTGATCTGGTTTTAGTTTTCTACCTTAGCATTTAAATTTTACCTGATATTTTTATTGCTGCTAGTTTTGCTTATTACACTAAATTTTACATGAATTCATAACTTTTGAACATACATATGAGAGAGACAATTAAAATTTCCAAATCCATAAGGTTACTAATGGTTCACTGTTAAAAAGGAGAACAAACTTAACTTGCGCGAAAATTCATGATTTTCTATATGATAATCTTATTACAACTTGAATTGTTACACTGCCATCTGATCGGTCCTGAGTATACACCCAGAGAACGGTTGTAGTTTTACCGCAAGCGCACGGTGTAGCGGCAAGCGGGTTATCGAACACAGGGAGGACGAATGACTGTGCTTATTCCAATCAACCTGGCTATTCAAGAGAGAAATTTGCCTTTGGCGATCCTGTCACAATCGTCAGACAAAAATGCGGAAATATCAAATCAAATAAAGAACGTCTAGGGAATGGGGAATCCCCGCTACTCACCGTATCTCATAAATGCGGTTTATCGGTATCAAAATTGCTTGAATGAGAATTTGGATGAACTAGTTGCAACTGAATGTAGAACCAAGCTCACGCTCTCGCGCTGTTGCTGGTCTATAGCTATCCTAGGTTTGGGTCCAATCTCTTGCAAACCCTAGCCTAGGAAAGCTAGCATTAGGATCAACATCATCGTCCAATCACGCACCGGGCCCAATCTCTTGCAAACTCGGTCCACGACCTAGATTGGGATAGTTCCTACCCGTCCAATCTCTTGCAAACGAGTATCGGCATGGAATTGCAACCGGAAATCCTAGTATCGGTCCAATCTCTTGCAAACCGATACTTCGAAAATCCGACTCCAACCCAATTCGGATTTCTAGGGTTTCCTATCAAATTGGGATCCAATCTCTTGCAAATCCCAATTGATATGAATACCTAGCCATCCGTAGTAAATTGATCCCAATCTAATCCCTAATAACAATTCTAGCAAGATTTCTACCAATTTATCACAAATATGAAAACGGGCTTGTAGGGTTCATCCCCACGCCCCAAGACGTAGAGACTACTCACAAATCATAGCAAGATCACAAAAATAATCGTTGAAATAAGCAATAGAATTCATCACAATATTGAGATAAGCAATAAAAATAGAATTTTTAAGGAAAAGAGATGCAAACCAATGGAGTTCTTCAATTAATCCAACAAAATTCCAATCTTTGTCTCCTTTCCAATCACAAGAATAAAGCTAAAAACTAATCTAAAAAGCTGCAAAAAATCTAAGAGGGAGGCTCTCCAAACTAGGGTAAAAACAGGGTTTAAATAGCCCTCAAAATCGTCCAAAAATCGTGACCAAAATACCCCTGCACAGCCTGTTTTCCGCAGTTTTCGCTACAGGCAGCGCATCGCACTCGGCCGAGTGACAAAAGTCGCTCGGCCGAGTGAGAAACCCTGTAATTTTCCAGTAAGTCGGGGCCTTCAGGGGTCTCTACTTCGGGGGCGGCTCGGCCGAGGGAGTTGTCGTCACTCGGCCGATGACTTCATAGTACTCGGGCGGACGGGATTAACCACTCGGCCGAGTGGGTCTTCTGAAGTTCAGGCAGCCGAAAAACAGTAACTTGGATGTTTTGGAAGGGCTTCGTCTGGGCGCCACTCGGGAGGACGCGATGTCGTCACTCGGCCGATGTGGTCTTCGGTGCTCGGCCGAGTGCACATGTAAATTGTGTCTGTTCTGGTCGGCCGAGCAGTGTCTCGCTGGTCGGCCGAGTGGCTCCTCCACTCGGCCGAGTGGGACACAAAAAATGCCCAATCTGCTTATTTTGACCTCCTCGTCGCTCCAGCGACGTCCGTTCTTCTTCCGCTCCTCTCCAACAGCAAAATACCCCTCGGGGAGGTCGTTGGTGACCGTCTAGAGTAAGCGCATCTCGAGATCACTCCAAATCGCGCCAAATCACCTGAAATGCGACAAAAACAACAAATCGTGAAAAGCATCGCAATATCGTCGATATATCGTGAAAAACATGATTTGGGCAGTCTAAATGGCATGCAAACATGCGGGAAAAAGGTGTAAAATAAGGAGTGATCAAAATCCCCCAAGCTTGCCTCTTACTCGTCCTCGAGGAAGATAAGTAAATGGCGAACCCGGTGGATTCGGAAAACGAAAACGGCAAAGAAAAATGAAAAATGAAAAATGAAAAACGGAGAAGAATGAAAAAACAAAATAAAAATAAAGAAGAAAGAAAGAAGCGAAGAGGTAAGCCGCTAGATCATTTTCTCAGGACGTGGGTTCCGCTTACTCGTATAGCATGCACTGAATGAAAAATACATGTCAAAGGATTTTATTTTGATATCATAGTATAATAGTGCAAATAGAAATAGAAAACCCACGAACAACGATATAATCATGAAAAACGGAATAATTCTAAAATTAACATCGTCTGAATCATTTAAAGCGGTATACAAATCACAGATCACACAGTTTTCAATTGGACGCTTTCTATCTGGAGTATAAGAGTATCACACTATAGAATAGAGAGAATAGAAAAGTATGGATTTCATGAAATGAACGCTAGGCCTAGATTTCTGGATTTCGTAAAGCTGGAAATAATCTCACCGAGTATAGAATATTACTTAGCCTAGGTTGTCGTGCAATGTCAAGTAGTCACTCTCTCACACATCAATGGATCCCCTCCCCCAAGCTTATCTATAAGCGTGGTGGCATAAAAAATATTTACATCCCCATTTTTATATAGCTCCAAATGTAATAAGAAGAAAGAAGAAAGGAAGAAAGTGAGATGGGATCTTTTATTGAGGATTTTTCCTCTTTTTTTTTCTTTTTTTTTCTTCTTTTTTTTTCATATAGCATATATACACAACGATCCCAACTCAAAGAGAGATAATGATATACAAGAATGTTTTTCTCTTTTTTTTTTATTTTTTAGAGAATAAGAGATTTGGAGCTAGGAATTAATAGCGGGGGAAATGCCATATAATAGAATCGCTAAGGGGAGATTCACCAATGATTTTAAAAGTAGAGAAATGATGTTCAAGATTTGTGGAGAAAGAAATAAATATAACTCTCGGTTCACTCTATAAGACATGCACGACAACTTCAGCAGGGTAATCTAATCTACTCAGTTTCGATCACAAAAAAGCTAACTAATCCAGATTTATCATAGCTAACATTATTCAATCATCCTGAAGTGAAGTGTACAATTCATGCATATAGAAGTGATATAGGAAAAAGAAATCAGTACTCCAGATATAAGCATTCAATGCGTGAATCTTGGTGTGTTTTCTGTGATAGCATACATATGAATATTCAGACTCAGCTAATAATAAAATTTCATCCATTTTCATGTGGCAAAAGTATGTGTTACTATCTCTAGATGCAAGGCAAGTCATAGCATATGATATCAGGAATAAAATCTAAGACATGACAAATAAAGCATGCATATAGAGTAAGCTAAATCCAACGTCATCATCATCATAGAAAAGTCATCTCTAGCATGAGATGAAAAAGAAAAGGAAATAAAGATAAATGGAAAATAGAAACTATGCAATGCGGCACACAGAAAAATAAGAAAAACGTGATGCATGGTAAAATAAAAGAAAAATAATGAAAATGAGTGCAAAAGTGAAAAACGGTGTGAAAAACTAAAAATAAAGGTGGCAAATCGAAAAGGAACGTGAGAACTCACTCCCCCAAGCTAAATGGCACAGTGTCCTCAATGTGCAAAGTGTGGCACACCGAGAGACAAGAAATGTGAGGGGCAGGTGAGGGTGCATGCATGAAAAATGAAAATAAAAATGAAAAATAAAGATATGAAAATATGATGCGGACATGATGCATGCACAGATAGGAGTGATACAGATATATAAGTGGCACCAAAAACTCTCCCTCTCTCCCAAAAAAGATATATAAAGATGTGATCAAAAAGAGAATCCCAAAATAAGTGAGGGGAGGGGGGGGGGTGGACAAAAAGGCATCAGGACCAAGCAGAAACGGGCAGCACAACGGCAAAAGGAATCGATGGCATCAAGGGTGCCTAGGAAGGTGGTGCTGCGCCGTCTCCGTCCTGAGGCGGAGGTCGTGTGGGTGGTGCTGGCTGGACAGGCTGCTGAGCGGGGGTGGGTGTGGGAGTGGTAGCAGGTCGGGTGTGTGTGGAAGTGTGGGCGGGAACCTGCTGGGTGGGTGGGGGTACGCGCGGGAGACGCTCCAGAATCTGGGTGAGACAGTAATGGATCTGGGGGATCAGCTCGAAGCGGCCAGCCATCGCAGAGACGGTGGAGGACAGGGTCCTAAGGTCGCCTCGGAGGCCACTCACCGCCCCCTCTAGAGCACGAATGCTCTGAAGTACGGTGTCAGGGGGAGGTGGTGCCGAGGGACGCACCAGTCGGGGCTGTGCAGGGCGTGGCTGGCGAACTCGGGTCGCGTATGTGACTGGCTCAGCGGGGAAAGGAACAAAAGGTGCTGCGCCTGCGAATGTGGGCCTGGCCTCAGTTTGAGGCCGGGGCGCCGGCTGGTGGGAAGTGGAGGCAGCGGCAGCGAAAGAAGAGTGCAAAAATGGCAGCGAGGTGGCCGGAGAGGTCGGTGGCACAGAAGTGTGGACAGACGCCACGACGCTCTCGGAAAATACAGCAGGGGTGGAGACAGAGGTAACTACCGCTGGGGCGGAAGTGTGTGGACCAAAAGGTGCTACCCCAGAGGAGATCATGCTAGCCATGGTCTCCACGACCGCGGCAAACGAGGGCTCTCCACTCTCAACAAAGGTCGACGGGCGCTCGGGGAGTGCGGAGCAAAGTGGCTCGACCGACAGAGGGCCAGTGGTGGTGGGAGTGGTGGTGACAGCCTCGGAAGTGGTGGAGGTGGTGGAAGTGGGCTCAGCTGAGGTACTCGTGACACTGACAGAAGTGGGGACAGAAGTGTCAGGAGCAGCGGAAACATCAGGTATAGGCTGAGGGGCCACTGGGTCAACAGGCTCGGCAGCAGGCTCGGCAGGGTGTGCAACAGGGTCTACAGGGGCAGCGTGGGCCTGCTCGGCCTCCTCGGCCTCGAGCACGTAAGCAGCTGGGATGAGAACATCCATCGCAGGGAGCCAGTCAACGTGGGCCGGTGCAATCAGAGTCCGAGCAGGGCTCGGGAGAATCATGTAATCGGCACCAAAAGGGCCGTGCAACCAGACCCAGTGACGCTCACCGTGCGGACGAAGCATCTTCATCCGGGCCATAACATCTATCGACAGAGAAGTGGGGCCCGGGATGCGTCGCAAGTCGTCGGGGAAGTCCTCACCGGTCATAAGAGCAAGCAAAGTGATCAGGCCGCCGCAGTATATCGGTGAGCGAGCGCCCACCGATACGATGATGCGGTCCAAAAACCAAGCCGCGATATCGATCACGACGGCGGGGACAAGCTCATCGCCATCCCTAGATAGAGCTCTGGGACGTGTCATCGCATAGAGCATGTAGAGCTCTGGCGTAGACATCGTGCCCGGCTCATATCTGGCCAAAAAGGTCGTCGCCATAAGGCGCTGAGCAATGCGGAGGCAGGGATGGACAATGGCCGAGGCCTTGGCCCTACTAGGGTCAAAGGCAGCGTGATGACCCGTAATCCGGGCCCAGAAGGCACCGGCGTCGAAGGAAGGTGGGGGGATATGGGTGGGGCCGTAACCGCGATCGGCACCGGGGACAGCGGGCCACGAGAAAAATGCTCTCATCATATCGAGAGTGACCTGGCACTCTCGATCCATGAACCGGAATGAGCATCCCTCGTCGGTCCGGGCGATCGAACTCAGAACCTCATGTGTCGGGCGGGTAAACGTATCTGCCGACACCTGCAGAAAATCTCGCCAGCCCACGTTGTCGTACAACGTGAGCATCCCCTCTAGTACCCCCAGGCGTCCTAGGTCAGCGAGGTGTGCAAACCCTGGAGGGTACGATCGAGCGCTGGGAGATACGGTCGAAGACGGCGCGGTGTGCATCGTCTCGGAACGTAATCCCGAGCGGTCCGACCAGTGGAGCCGGTGGTGGTGGCTGTGGGTCGGCAGGGAGAGGCTGTGTGGGCTGTGGGTGCACTGCAGGCTGTGCGGGGTGTGCGGGGCCTGCAGGCTGTGCTGGGTGTGCGGGGTGTGTGGGGGACGGTGGAGGAGAGTCCTCCAACTCGTGGGAGGGGCTGGCATCATCCGACCGCTTCCGCTTGGCGGAAGCTCTCTTCGACCGCGGCCGTGTCCGGGGCGGCATATCAGCCCCGAGCGCGCGCCGAAAAACGTGAAAAGTGTGGCGTGTGCAAAAATAATGGAAAGAGTGTACCCCGACACGCCGCGAGTGCTAAGCAGTGGAAGCGTGCGAAGTCAGCGCCTCCGCGAAGTCCAGATCAGCCCGTAGAAGCTCCCCTGGGCTCCCCTAAGCTCCAAAAAGCAACCTGCGCATGAAACGGCGATATCAGCGGGTAATATTCAAAATGTATGGAGTATTAGGGGTATAATAGATAGATATAGGGATTGATTTGGGTTAGGGGTTCGATTAGTACACGGATCCTCGAAAAATACACAAAAAGAGGCGATAAAGGGCGAAAATAAGCAATACCGGAGGTGGCCGGAGACACAGCCGCCGGCGGCGACTCGGGCGAGGCACGGCGGGGGTCGGCCGGCGGTGGTAGGCCGAGCGGCGGCGCGGCGATGGCGGTCGGGCGAGTGAGGGATGCGAGCGGGCGAGGGGAGCTGAAGGGGCGCGGGTGTTTGGGGGTTTTGCGATTTCGAAAAATGCGCCCCCGCTCGGCCCTTATATAATAAAAGTTACGACTCGGCCGAGTGACGATGTCACTCGGCCGAGCACGACAAATGAAAATTTCCTCCCCACTTACGCTTCGGCCGAGTGGCTTTGCCAGCCTCGGCCGAGTGGAGTAAGTCCATTCGGCCGAGTGACTCAAGCTACTCGGCAAGACTCGCCCTAGGAGGGTATCCGTTTTACTCGGCCGAGTGATAATGTATACTCGGTCGAGTAGCAGTTATAGTGAAATGAGGAAAATAAACAGAGAGTTGGGTACAGCAGACTTCCCTCGTTCGTGAGCGGCTCGGCCGGCCGAACTTGTGTACTCGGCCGAGTGACTAGTATACTCGGCCGAGTGAGCCTTGTGTTCTGCTGTTTGTCTTCGTTTTGGCTCTAAACTCCGTCGTTCTTCCTCCAATCGATTTCATCTTCCTCCTAAGCGTCGAGCGCCTTCTTGGGGCGCTCCTCGTCGTCTCGTTCATCCTGCTCATGATGGATCTACCTATCTCCTCTCATGTCAAGAAAAATAGGACCCGTTATCACAAAATTTTTGGGCGAATGACTCGAAACACTAAAAATTTCTAAAACGAAAACAAAGAAAAAGTAAAAATAAGGCTAAAACCATCGGGTTGCCTCCCAACAAGCGCTCGTTTAAGGTCATGAGCTCGACCCCCTATAATTTTCAATCAATGCGGGATATTTGGTGCATATGAGATGCACCCATCAAACTTTCCGGGGAGAACGCTTGGATTGGGAAGTTGCGGCGTCGTGTTCTCCTGCGGTGGTCTCTCGTCTCGAATAGTGTTGGGGGGAGGCTCCCCCAAGCTAGCATTTGCTCCGGTCAACAGCTTAACCGGTGATGCCGATCTCCGTGCCGGCGGAGCTTTCTTTGGAGACTTTAATTTCGAGAGCTTGCAGAGCTCTCGAATCCTTGCGACATCAGCGTCGCCTTCATCATCTTCAGCGGAGGAGTCGGGGGAATCATCTTTCTTCTCATTTTGGCCTAAATCCGGGCCTTCCTCGAAGTCTTCATCAAATAGAGCACCAATTGAGTGGGGGATTGCCTCCTCTATCACCTCATCAAGGAGGTATGAAAGATCATCCGGCCGTCCCTTAAGCAAATATATTCTATTGGTTTCGCCCGTCGGGACTCCCTCGGAATAGTGTTTGAGCCTCTGACCATTTACTTTGAATGTGGAACCGTCCTTGCTCTCCAACTCGAAAGCTCCTCCCGGTTGTATATGCTTGATGGTGAAAGGTCCGGACCAACGTGACCTCAACTTACTGGGAAATAGTCGGAGCCGGGAATTATAGAGCAACACCTTGTCTCCTACTTTGAAGTCCGTGACGGTTATGCGGGCATCGTGGAGAATCTTGGTCCTTTCCTTGTAAATTCTCGAGCTCTCATAGGCGTCTCTCCTTATTTCATCAAGCTCGTTGATGTCCAAGAGTCGCCTCACCGCCGCACTCTTGTAGTCGTAGTTAAAGGTCTTGATGGCCCAATATGCGCGGTGCTCCAACTCTACCGGCAAGTGGCAAGCCTTCCCATAAACTAGTCGGAACGGTGTGGTACCGATGGGAGTGCGAAAGGCCGTGCGATATGCCCATAGAGCATCGTTTAGCTTCATTGACCAATCCTTTCTAGACCGATCCACGGTTTTCTCGAGAATTTGCTTGATCTCTCTATTTGAGACTTCCACTTGGCCGCTTGTCTGGGGGTGATAAGCCATGCCAACTCTATGGTTTACTCCGTATTTCTTTAGCATGGCTTCAAACTTGTTCTCTATGAAGTGGCTTCCCCCGTCGCTTATCAAGGTACGAGGCACTCCGAAGCGCGGGAAGATATTTTGCTTGAAAAACTTGGAGACGACCCTTGCATCATTACTATGGGTGGCGATTGCTTCCACCCATTTGGAGACATAGTCGACGGCCAATAGGATGTATTTGTTGACGTTGCTCGATGGAAATGGTCCCATGAAGTCTACTCCCCAACAATCAAAAAGCTCAATTTCTTGGATGGGCTTCATTGGCATTTCATTGCGCTTGGAGATATTCCCGGTCCGTTGGCATCTATCGCACCCCTTTACAAAGTTGTGGGTGTCTTTAAACATTGTCGGCCAGAAGAAACCGCTCTGCAAAATCTTAGCGGTGGTTTTAGAGGCAGCATGATGTCCTCCGCATGGTAGACCGTGGCAATGCAAAATGATCGATGTCGCCTCCTCTTTAGAAACACACCTACGAATGACACTATCTTTGCATATCTTGAAAAGGTAGGGATCTTCCCAAAAATAGCTACGGACCTCATGCAGAAATCTCCTCTTTTGTTGCGTAGACATCCCATGCGGTTTGATTCCACAAGCCAAGTAGTTGACGAAGTCCGCGTACCAAGGAACTTCTCCGGTCCTTATGGCATATAGCCTCTCATCCACGAATGTGTCGTTGATAGGCAAACTTTCGTCCTCCTTGTCGCGAATGAGCCTAGATAAATGATCCGCCACGACATTGTCCGTACCCTTCTTGTCTCTGATCTCTAAGTCGAATTCTTGCAACAAGAGTATCCACCTAATCAACCGACGCTTGGCCTCCTTCTTGTTTAAAAGATACTTCAATGCCGCATGGTCGGTGTGGACAATAACCTTGGACCCAAGGAGGTAAGAGCGAAACTTCTCTATGGAATAGACGACCGCTAGAAGCTCTTTCTCGGTAGTTGTGTAGTTTTTCTGCGCGTCATCCAATGTCTTGCTCGCATAGTATATCGCATGAAGCTTCTTATCTTTTCTTTGTCCCAATACCGCTCCAATGGCTTGGTCGCTAGCATCACACATTAGCTCAAAAGGAAGGCTCCAATCCGGCGGTTGTTTGATGGGCGCGGAGACTAGTGCTTCTTTCAAGGCGTTGAAGGCTTGTAAGCATTCACCTGAAAAAATAAAAGGAATATCTTTAGCCAGCAAAGAAGTAAGTGGTCGGGCAATCGAGGCGAAATCCTTTATGAAGCGGCGGTAAAACCCCGCGTGACCAAGGAAGCATCTAATGCCCTTGACATTAATAGGAGGAGGGAGTTTCTCGATTACCTCAATCTTTGCTTTATCTACCTCAATTCCTCTCGAGGAGACAAGATGTCCGAGAACTATACCTTCCGTAACCATGAAGTGACACTTCTCCCAATTGAGAGTGAGATTTTTTTGTTGGCACCTCTTTAGGACTTTAGTGAGATTTTCCAAACAAGAGTCAAACTCACTTCCATAAAACGAGAAATCATCCATAAAGACTTCCATAATATTTTCAATGTAATCGGAAAATATGGATGTTATACACCTCTGAAAGGTGGCGGGAGCATTACAAAGGCCAAACGGCATCCTACGGTAGGCATAGGTGCCATAGGGACAAGTGAAAGTTGTCTTTTCTTGGTCATCTTCGTGCAAAGGGATTTGGAAGAATCCCGAATACCCGTCTAGATAGCAAAAGTATTTATGTTTTGCAAGTCGTTCAAGCATTTGATCAATGAAGGGCAATGGGTAATGGTCCTTTCGGGTAGCTTTATTAAGTTTCCTATAGTCAATGCACATTCGCCATCCCGTGACGGTGCGCGTATATATGGGCTCACCTTTTTCATTTTTTACGACAGTCATCCCCCCTTTCTTGGGAACGACGTGAACGGGGCTAACCCACCTACTGTCTGAAATAGGATAGATTATACCGGCTTCTAGCAATTTTAGGATTTCCTTTTTAACCACCTCCTTCATGTTCGAGTTTAACCGCCTTTGAGGCTCTATGGAGGTGGCGTCGGTATCCTCCAAATGGATCCTATGCGTGCAAAGCCTAGGGCTTATCCCTTTTAGATCGGAGATAGTGTATCCCAAGACATCTTTGTGGCTCCTAAGAACGTCTAGGAGTTTTTCAAGTTGGTCTGGCGTGAGGTGGGAGTTTACTATCACCAGGAAAGTTAATTTGTTACCCAAAAAGGCGTACCTTAGATTCAGAGGTAATTGTTTAAGTTCTACCTGAAGAGGCGCCTCTCCTTCTACTTCATCGGCTCGCATGAGTTCGGCTTCTTCCTTGTCGGCTGGGTCTAGCTCGTGTTCAGGTGGCGCGCTCTCTTGTGAAGAGTCACACTCACTACTTAGTGAGGACAATGCATCGAAATAGGCGTGCTCCGATTCTGTGCTAGCATCGTCAGAGTTTTCAATCGGGTCCGGTTCGTTCCTGGAATCAAGAAACACATCAGACGACTCATAGAAGCAAGAGTAAGTGTCATGGGGTGTAACTCCCTGAACGTTGATTTGCTCTGAAGATCCTTCCGAAGTATAGTGATCCTCGACACTTATTCCACCTTCTTCGAAATATAATTTGTCGTCGATCACGTCAACCCTGACATTGCCCCTGATAGTCCCCTCCGGGGAGATCTGGTCCATCACGAAACTAGCAAATAGCTGTTCGTCGGGGTCCTTGACATCGATAGCGAAAGCTCTGGTAGCGTGGACCTCGTCGACAAGCTCCTTAAGGAGGTTTGTGAAGGAGTCATAGTCTTCCTGACTGAGTTCTATTGTTGACGTTGCATTCTCCATTCTTCCTGCAAAGACCTTGTGCAAAATACAGGGAGAACGTGCGAGTGAAAGAAAGTATAGAAAGAGAGAAAGAAGAAGTAACCGGGTGGTCGATGACGAACACCGTCAAAATGCCCTCCCCGGCAACGGCGCCAAAAACTTGATCGGTCCCGAGTATACACCCAGAGAACGGTTGTAGTTTTACCGCAAGCGCACGGTGTAGCGGCAAGCGGGTTATCGAACACAGGGAGGACGAATGACTGTGCTTGTTCCAATCAACCTGGCTATTCAAGAGAGAAATTTGCCTTTGGCGATCCTGTCACAATCGTCAGACAAAAATGCGGAAATATCAAATCAAATAAAGAACGTCTAGGGAATGGGGAATCCCCGCTACTCACCGTATCTCATAAATGCGGTTTATCGGTATCAAAATTGCTTGAATGAGAATTTGGATGAACTAGTTGCAACTGAATGTAGAACCAAGCTCACGCTCTCGCGCTGTTGCCGGTCTATAGCTATCCTAGGTTTGGGTCCAATCTCTTGCAAACACTAGCCTAGGAAAGCTAGCATTAGGATCAACATCATCGTCCAATCACGCACCGGGCCCAATCTCTTGCAAACTCGGTCCACGACCTAGATTGGGATAGTTCCTACCCGTCCAATCTCTTGCAAACGAGTATCGGCATGGAATTGCAACCGGAAATCCTAGTATCGGTCCAATCTCTTGCAAACCGATACTTCGAAAATCCGACTCCAACCCAATTCGGATTTCTAGGGTTTTCTATCAAATTGGGATCCAATCTCTTGCAAATCCCAATTGATATGAATACCTAGCCATCCGTAGTAAATTGATCCCAATCTAATCCCTAATAACAATTCTAGCAAGATTTCTACCAATTTATCACAAATATGAAAACGGGCTTGTAGGGTTCATCCCCACGCCCCAAGACGTGGAGACTACTCACAAATCATAGCAAGATCACAAAAATAATCGTTGAAATAAGCAATAGAATTCATCACAATATTGAGATAAGCAATAAAAATAGAATTTTTAAGGAAAAGAGATGCAAACCAATGGAGTTCTTCAATTAATCCAACAAAATTCCAATCTTTGTCTCCTTTCCAATCATAAGAATAAAGCTAAAAACTAATCTAAAAAGCTGCAAAAAATCTAAGAGGGAGGCTCTCCAAACTAGGGTAAAAACAGGGTTTAAATAGCCCTCAAAATCGTCCAAAAATCGTGACCAAAATACCCCTGCACAGCCTGTTTTCCGCAGTTTTCGCTACAGGCAGCGCATCGCACTCGGCAGAGGGACAAAAGTCGCTCGGCCGAGTGAGAAACCCTGTAATTTTCCAGTAAGTCGGGGCCTTCAGGGGTCTCTACTTCGGGGGCGGCTCGGCCGAGTGAGTTGTCGTCACTCGACCGATGACTTCATAGTACTCGGGCGGACGGGATTAACCACTCGGCCGAGTGGGTCTTCTGAAGTTCAGGCAGTCGAAAAACAGTAACTTGGATGTTTTGGAAGGGCTTCGTCTGGGCGCCACTCGGGAGGACGCGATGTCGTCACTCGGCCGATGTGGTCTTCGGTGCTCGGCCGAGTGCACATGTAAATTGTGTCTGTTCTGGTCGGCCGAGCAGTGTCTCGCTGGTCGGCCGAGTGGCTCCTCCACTCGGCCGAGTGGGACACAAAAAAAATGCCCAATCTGCTTATTTTGAACTCCTCGTCGCTCCAGCGACGTCCGTTCTTCTTCCGCTCCTCTCCAACAGCAAAATACCCCTCGGGGAGGTCGTTGGTGACCGTCTAGAGTAAGCGCATCTCGAGATCACTCCAAATCGCGCCAAATCACCTGAAATGCGACAAAAACAACAAATCGTGAAAAGCATCGCAATATCGTCGATATATCGTGAAAAACATGATTTGGGCGGTCTAAATGGCATGCAAACATGCGGGAAAAAGGTGTAAAATAAGGAGTGATCACCATCTTACAACATAGTTCTTTATACTTTCACATCACTGTAAAGACTGTCTATGCCTTCCAATACTAACAACAAACACTCTAGAGATGGGGTGAATAAAGTAATGGCATAAATAGTGTAATTAAAAAATAAACTTACAAATGCGGAATTATAAGTGCAATAGGAATTTAAACAACACAATCAAGCAAACGCTAACACACAGATTTTACCCGGGTTCCCCAACTTGGGTATATCCAGCCACATCAACTATTCACTATAATCTTACACAAGGTAGTGAATACCATCTCACAGAGAGATACCTCACACAGAGTATTTGGATTCTCACAAACGAAAATCCTTGCTCTCACACATAGAGACTTTAACTCTCACAAAGAGAGTACTCAACCAACACTACACAAGGGTTAAACTATCACAAAGAGAGTAACTAGCTCTCACAAAGAAATCTAGGGTTTCAATATACAAAGATAAAATAAACTCTCTTACATATGCCTTGAGATGAACTTACTCAATATGAAGATGAAGGCATGGAAGAGGATCTCCAAGTGATGCGATGAGATTGATTGCACTTGGAAGATTTCCCTTGAGCTAAGCTTCAATGCATGAAGATGAATGTGAGCTCTAAGAGGAAAATGAGAGTTTAGGAGCGTGGCTTAATGATCCTTAATGATCTTCAATAGTTCCAAGGAGTTCTAAATGAACTAAGCCCATTCCTATTTATAAGAAGCCCCAAACCCCCCAAAAAACCCAAGCTAGAGGCTAAGGACTGAATTTTGCAACGGCTAGAATCTAGGATTTTACGACACCAACATGCGACTGTATAAGGATGGACAGTCGACTGATCAATGGATATATTATTCTCAGTGGCTATAATCTGAGCCAGGACATGCGACTGTAGAAGACTACACATGCGCATGTACTATGTGTAGGCACTTGTAAAGACTTCGTCAGGCGACTGTCACATGAGATGGACATGAGCTGAGAAAATGCAACTTACGCACTTGTGCATTCAGACGACTGAAGAATATTTCTCAGGCACCTGAAACTAGACATGCGACTAAAAACTCTTCATCAGTCGACTGACTCACAAAGTGGGTTGAAGCCCAGAATATACAAGTTACGCACTTTGGCATACAAACAACTGTAGGATAATTCTCAGGTGCCTAATGGAAGATAGACGCCTGAATAATGAACTACAATCATCTGTTCCAAAAGCTCAAGAAAGAGTCAAGAATTATTTGACTTGAGCTGTACATAACAGTCGGCTGTAGGAGGCTGACCAGGTGCCTGGAATCACACAGGCACCTGTCATGCCTTCAGAAGTCGCCTTTTGGAGAGCCAGAGACTCCAATTGAGTCTTTTGGCAAGGTGAACCTATTGGGTTGGATTCTATGATAATACTAAGGCTCACTAAAATGGTAAATACATATGCATGTATGAGAAGACTATCTATCAAGGCATTAAAATAATCGTAGACTCAAAAAGAGAAAAGCAAGCAAAAGAAATTACATGGATTACATTTGCTTCCCTTAGAGTCTGATCTTCAAGCTCTTGATGCCTTGATGCTTTTCATCATCTTTCAAGCTTTGGTACCTCTTGATGAGTTTCCCTTCATCAAGATACAAGCTTTGGCTATGCTCCTCTTGATGTCCTTCCGTGCAACAAACTATTAGTCTCCAAATCATGTTATTCTTCATTTGATAATCATGAGACTAAAACATGTGAGTCATTAGTAACAACATAATGTTATGATCATCATTAAAATAATATTGGTCAAAAATACCAATACCTAACAATCTCCCCCCTGTTGATGATGTCACACATTATGTAAAACAAAAATAATTAAAGCACAATGCTAATGAGCTCCCCCTACTTATGTGCCCCAATTATAAAATGATAGATAACTAATTGTAAATAATCATTATACCATTTGTAAGTAAACTGAGATTAAGAACAATTAGTGACATACAATAGGCATGGATTACAGAAATATCTCCACATAAATGATATGATATATCTCTCTCCCTAGAAGATATGATTTACATAATCCATATCTCTCTCCCCTTGTCATTGTCAAAAAGGTGGACATCAAACATACTAGAAGTGGCTCTTGTCATTGATTCCAATTAAAAAATGACAACAAGTAAGAGATAAAGAGATGTATGATACCAAATGTAAAAATTTAGTATGTATCAATCACTATCCCATTCTCCCCTAGATCATATAAATGGACAAAATGTTGACTTCTACGATCTAATACAAATTGAAAAAATAATTGGAGCCATGTGCCTAAAATGTATCAAAGCATATTAATATAAAAGAAATCAAACATCATTGATACACATGACATTGCCAAAAGAAAATATAGAATGAAATATTGGCAATATCAATGAGTTGAGTTCAAGACCATAATAACCAATTGTAAACAATGCAAACAATGATCTCAAACATAAACCCACAAGGAGAGTTAAAATATGTTTTAAAAATAATTTTCAACATACTAACCATATTAACTCCCCCATTGTTATACACATGGTTCAAAGAATGTATGTATGACAATGTATTTCCCAAGGTCCCCCTTTTCATGAAAAACATAATTTGAAAAAGTTTTCAAAAATCATGAAAAACCACACACAATCAATGGGCATACTAAGAATAAACATTAAGCATAATACTCATGCAATATGCACATGTGTGAGAGACCTAAACATTAGTGAACCAGACCCAAGAGGAGTTTGATTTCCTAATGTAATCATATGAGGTGATCACATCCCTAACTAATGAGTTGATGTAACTATCCCTCTCTTGCACACTAACCTTAATGGGAATCCAAAGACTCAAGGATTTCCTAGGCAAGTGTTTTGCCTTTGCAAGAGGGGTGGATGTGGCATGCATATGTGTAGAAAAGAATTTCTTGGCATGCATAGAATGCGGATTTTGCTTCTTAGAAAAAAATGAAGGATTTTCATTTTTCCTCATCACCTTGTGCTTTACATGCTTCTTGTTAGTGTTATTGTTATATAATAAGGCATTGTGATTCTTCTTAGGTGTTATAGAAATATTTCTTGAATTTGCACCAAAATAAGAATTAGAGGTTGGTTTGGGTACTGTTAAGGCCAAAATTGACCAGGACAGTTGTCTAGCTGACGGGGACTCGAAGCGCTGACCTGGAGCCTTGTCAGCCTTCGGAGTGGGACCTTGGTTGGAAGAACTAGGAACGGGTGATGGTGGCTGATGGTGGTACGACCTTGGATTGACCGATGGACGACCATCGCGTTGGTCATTCGAGTGTTGAGGAGCTCGAGGTCGACCTTGGGTGCTGTAGGATGATCGTCGATCTGCACCACAGAGAGTAGTTAGGGGGGTCGATCTGGGTTCTGACCCAAATTCCCACCGATGCTTAAGTTAGTCGGGAACTTAAGGTAGAGAGGGAGCTCGGTGTAGCTGAGATCGACCCACGGAGGTTCGTCTCTGAACTAACAACTCAAGCTCGAATATAGAATGGTAAAAGTAAGAAGATGGTGTTCTATGTCTTAGATCTCGTACCTTCCAGATGGAACCCCTTTACCTTCGTTTGTCAGCCTATTTATAGGTAGCTTCTTCTTGATGATGTGTAACCGTCCCTCATTGACTGAGGCACGATCTTCTCCAGGATTCGAGTTAACAGCTACCCATTTACTTGGTCGCCATAACTCTGCCCCATTAATGTCAGTGGGAAGTCCAATGGTTGGGAAGAACTATTCCTTCGACCGAGTCTCACGCCGCCTTCGTCTCGTTGGTGGGCCTTGGGCCGTTGTCGTATGATACTGGGCTGTGATTGGGCCTCAATTACTCGACGTTGTTTCGTGGGCCATACCCGTGTATCAACATTGGCCCCCCGTCATTCGTTCTCGAGAGATAGCTCTGATCGAGGCCGAATGATGAGTACTTTCATTAAATGGGGCACGTCATTCGGAGTAGCTGATTTGATTCGTGCCGCCAAAACTTCTCGCCTTCTGTTGATCTCAAGTGTTGCTTTTGGCAAATTTCTGACACGTGTCGATAATTGAGAACTGAGCCATTGAAATTCCTTTGCGTATAAGAAACTGGAGTAGTGAAGCCAAGGGCGTTTGCGCTCATGTCTCTTGGTAACTCGAGAAAATCCCCTCTTCTTCTCCTTGCTTCCAACGATAAAAAATGGCGGGTGGAGCATACCGAGATTTGACTTCGGAGCTGGAGTAGGCTTATGAGGAAGACCAGAAAAGGAAGAGGGTTGAGGAGGAGGAGGAAGAGGAGGAAGCTGAGCACTTCCTTCCGGACTTAAGAGAGGCCGGTGTCTCCCCAAGTCAAGCTGTTGGGGCTCTGAAAGCGTTTCCTTTCGATTCTCGAGGTGGGGCTGAGTCCCCTACCATCTCACCAATCGACAGGTGGCCATACGAGGACATTGTCCCTCTAGTCCCTTCTATCGGGCTCATCCTTCCAGAGTTTGGCCACCTTCTGCTGTCGAATCGCATTTCAGCTGGCCATCCCATGGAGACTTAGGGGGAGCCCTACCGGCCCCCGTTCTTCGTGGGGAGGGATAAGTCGGCCCTCCTGGACTTTGATACGGGGGCCCATCTGGCGGAGAATATTACTCTGCCAAGGGATTTCGACTTCCTGCAGGGGGTCGATCTTGAGACGATGGTCAACAGCTTCGTCCGTAGTGGCCTTCAGGTTCGTTGCCATTGGACCTTCCTTCTTTGTTTCCCCTTCTGGCTTTGGTAATTGTCGTCCTCTGCAGGCAACCATTTTTGGGGTTTGCTTGCACTACAGGACCCTTGACCTAAACGAGGGGCAGCATTGGCTGGTGGCTGCCGAGAAGCAGGCCTCTGAGCTCAGAGCTCAGGTGAGGAAGATGGAGGAGGACATGGGGACGACCATGTCTGCCAAGGCCGCGTCAGACTGGTCGGCCGCGGAGGCAAAATCTAGCTACGCTTCTCTGTCGATCACCAGGAAGCAGGCGGAAGCTCAGTGGGGGAGAGAGCGATCTCAACTCTATGCTGAGCTCGAGGCATCGAGGAAGAAAGTTGCCGACCTTCAGGTCAAGCTTCTCGAGCAGGGTAAAGAGGTCGATGCTTACAAGGCTTGGACCACCTCCAAGATGGATAGGGTGGCGAGAGCGATAAAGGACCTTTTTACACCCGACGATGCCTCGTCTTCCTAAATTTTGAGAATCGATAGTTTTGTAAGACCACTCTCGAGCAAGTCATATGTAATTGGCCAAAATTTAATAAAGAAAATTTTTGCAACAAAAATTTTTTGCTTTTGATTTTTTGAAATGTTTTTTGAAATCATTGTCAGGGTTTGGATATGTGTGCATGTGTGTGGCCCCTCAATGATGTAAGGTTTAGTAGACTTGGGTCGTTGGAGTGTCATGACACTATCTGACAAGAATTTGCTCGACACAGCTTGTTTGGAGGCGAGGGACGTGGTCCCTTCGACTTACAGCCGATGATGATCAAAAGTCGTTCAGTGGCCAGGGTGGCCCCTTAGCTTACGGTGGACGATCGAGGATCGAAGGTCGTTCGATGGTGAGGGACATGGTCCCTTCGAATTATGGTCGATGACGATCGAGAGTCGTTCAGTAGCAAGGGTGGCCCCATTGTCTTACGGTTGATGAACGAGGTTCGAAGGTCGTTCGGTCACGAGGGACATAGTCCCTTCGACTTATGGCCGACGACGATCGAGAGTCGTTCAGTGGCAAGGGTGGCACCTTGGCTTATGGCTGACGATCGGGGATCAAAGGTCGTTCGATGGATAGGGACATGGTCCCTTCGACTTATGGCCGACGATAATCGAGGGTTGTTTGGTGGCAAGGGTGGCCCCTTGGCTTATAGTTGACGATAATGTTACCACAGATGGAGAAGACCGATCTACTTTGCATTCATAATGAACACGTATATGATAAAAAATAAATGGTTGTTTTACCCCTTTAGTACAATCATTGATAATACTTCCATAGATGTTCCGTGTTACAAGGATGAGAAAGTTCACTATTATCCAAAGTAGCGAGTCAATATGTGGCGGGACCGAGTACATCGATCACTGTATAGGGTCCTTCCCATTTTACAGCGAGCTTTCCCTGCTTAAGGATCTCGGGAGTGAAAGCGGCCTTGTGTAACACCAAGTCTCCGACACAAAAACTGCATTCATGGACTTTTGAGTTGAAGTAGCAGGACATACACCCCTTTTGTTCGATGGGGGTCGCTAATGCCTGTTAGCAGACCTCGTCCACCAGATATAGGTTGAGCTCGAGGCCCTCTGAGTTCCTTTCTTCGTTATAGTATCGGAGCCGAAGCGGTCGCTAATTGACCTCGACGGGGACGATGGCCTCGCATATGTAGGCCAGCATGAACGGTGTTTCCAATGTCGAGGTTTTATGGGTCATTCTATACGACCACAATATGTCGGGGATCTCGTATGGCCAAGTTCCCCCGATTATTCTCTACTGCAGAGGACAAAGGATGCTCTTGTTAGCTGATTCTGCCAAGCTGTTTGACTGGGGATGAGCGACGGAGGCGAAGTGCAACTTGATCTTCAGCTCTGCACAGAAGTCTCTGAAGCTGGCGCTATCGAACTATGTCATGTTGTCCGTTACTATGGACTGTGGATGCTAAAACGACAGATGACGGACTTCCAGACGAAGCTTCAAGCCTCCTTCCAAGTAATTCGGGCTAGAGGCTCCGCTTCGATCCATTTAGTGAAATAGTCGATCGCCACTATTAGGTATCTATGTTGTCCACACGCTGGTTTGAACGGTCCAAGGAGATCTTGTCCCCATTTGGCGAAGTGAACTGGGCTGATGATAGGGATCAGATCAGTCGGTGGAGCCGAGCTAATCTTTGAGAACTTTTGGCAGATTGAGCATCGTCGAACGTATTCGACTGCATCTTTGAACATCGTTGGCTAAAAATACACTTGCCTCACGGCCTTCAAGGCTATGGATTTCCCTCCGCAATGGTTTCTGCAATCGTCCTCGTAGATCTCCTGTATCACGTAGTGTGCATCCTGTGGAGCTAAGCATTTAAGATAAGGGAAAATGTCGTACATAGTCCATCGTCTCTTGTACAATGAACCATCTAGGAAGACGAATTGGTCGGCCTTCTGCTCGAGCTTTCGTGCCACCACAACGTCGATTGGCTTTTCCCCAGTGCTTAGGTAGCGAATGATTGGATCTATCCACGTAACCTCTCGATCGAGGTTCAGCAGTTCTTGTTCTAGCTCGCTGGGATGGGGTAGACATTGTACGTGTAGAGGGATGTGCCCTCAGATCATTTGTATTTGATGCAAATGATAATTTAAGCTTAGATAGGGACTATTTTACAGTTGATGCAAACCGAAAATGTGTCGTAAATAGTTTACGACAATATTTAATGAAATAAACGCAAGGAAAAGTTCACGGGTAAGATGGGAATGTCCCGGTCTATGCCCATGTTTGAACGGCGTCCAAATCGGACGCCAAATGCCCAAGTTACACCCAAAACAGCTTAATGGGTCAGGTCTGGTCAGACCAGACCAGACCAGACTGGCCCAGACTAGACCATCCGGATCTGGCCTGGACGCTTGGCCAGCCAGGAGCCTGCCCTGGGCCTGGGCACGCGACCAGGCCCATGCACCTGGACGCCTACCCGGGCGCCCTGAGCGCCTGGGCGCCCAGGGGTGCCCGGCCCAGGCGCCTGGGCGCCTACGCCCAGGTCTGGGCCAGACACCCAGTCAGCCCTCTTTGAGTAGTGGGGCCCACATGCTGGGCCCCACAACTTGGTGCAGAAACCTAGGGCAGTGAGCAGTTTTTTACGGTTGATTTTGGACGAAAATCAAGCCTTGGACTGATCTTTGGGCGATCAATTGGAGGGTCAAACGGACTTCGATTGACGTGCCGTATTTTTCCTATGCGTTCACTGTTGAACGCCCTTCGAATTGATAGGTTGTATCAATCATGAAGCTCAACGGTGAGGGAGTTAAAATTCACAGAAGTTTAGCCTTTGTGAAAGGCAAATTAAAATTGAATTTATTAACTCCAAACTTTAGTCCCACATCGGTTGTGGAAAAAAGGGGAGAGTCAGCCGCCTATATTAATAGGGGCCTCCCCCATTCCTCCAAACTTGTCCCAAGCTAAAGATCTGAGCGTCTCCCAAAAACGTTGGAGCATGCTTGGGTCAAAGATTAAATTAATTCCTCTTCTCCCTAAATTTCTAACTTACTCCTGAAGGGCTCTAGCAAAGCCACGAAGGGGTTCGGATTCGGATCCGAAATCTTGGTGAAGGCTTTTATTCGCGTGAAACTTTCTTCGGCGCATGGTTGGCTCGGCGACACTAGGATTGCTCGCCTCGGGATGCGAAGCGGTTCGAGGAGCGGTTTGAGGAGCGGCTCGGCGTGTGAAGGGAAGCGGTTCGGAAGACGGTGCGGTACATCTTGTCTACCCCAGGGCAAGATTCCGGGTATGTTTTTAGAAGCTTTCGTTTTAATTATTCGGAGTAGTTTAGATCCCTATTGGGGTGGTCAGATCCACCCTGAGTTGGCAGAGATCATGGCTAAAGGTCTTGTTCCTCGGGGCTGCATGTTAATTAGATTAACATAATTTTTTCGCTGCTTTTTTGCTTCCATGTTCCGTCCGACTTAGGACGGGCACGGATTTGTGCCCTAAGGGTCCACCAAAACCCTACAGTGGTGTCAGAGCCATGTCTGTATGGTGATTTAGGACTGCGATTAATTAATTGAATGCTTTTAAAATACTTTTAAAATTTTTTAAAGTTACAAGATAATTTTTAAAATTTTTTTAGATGCCTTTTAAAATGTTTTAAAATTTATGTGATATTTTTTAAAGATGATGTTAAAAGCCTAAAAATTTATGCGATAAATTTAAAGTGATTTTAGATGATTCAAAATTTTATATGATAAATTTTTAAGCTTGAAATTTTTAAATGATGTTTTAAATTTATGTGATATTTTTAAAACCTAATTTTAAAAAACTTTGAAACTTTATGCGATAAATGTTTTAGTAGCATGCATATCATATGATCTTTTTAAAACTATTATATTTTTATGAGATAAAAATTAAAATGTTTTAATTTAAATGTTAAATTTAAAAAATGCATGCAAAATTGTTTATTTGATAAATAATTTTATATTTAATTGTTAAATGGAAGGACACTCTTTTTATGTGTTAAAATTAGTGTAACTTTATGTTAATGGCTATGTCATCTTGTCCTTATTTGATAACACAAGACAACCCTTTAGGTTAGCCATTAAGAAATCATTAAAATTTATTAATTGAATTTTAATGACATGCTATGTTTTAATAAAACATTTAACAACCCTTTAAGACCTAATTCCTGATTTGGATAGTCCATTTAATGAAAATTTTATTTTAATTGTTATGATTAATTCTCCGTAAAGGGCTTCGCTTTTAGCTTTGTTAATAAATTTATTAAAATTCTAATAACGATCAGGATAGCACGTGAACCTTATAGTTGATAAGGATTTAATAAAAGTTATTAAACAAATTCTAAAATTTTGAATTTAAGGATTCAACTAGTTGATAGGATTAATTAGTTGTTAATAAAAGCTTTTTAGTCTATGGCACACATATAAAAATGACAAGCTTCATTCAATGGACCATGATCTAGTCAATGTGCTTGTTTAAGTTTGTTGAATCACCCTAGCAAGTCTAAGGGATAAGTGATACTTGCTTAGTCAATTTCCTGGCTATGTTCCGCTGGACTGCAATGACGCGAATCATGATTGTATGACACCCTAGACTATATATAAGTCAAATATGTTAATAATCTTCTTCAAGATTAGCAGTAGCCCTCCTTGTTTTAGGGGTTGGCAACTATAGGACCAGTGTTCCAATTGTTGAGCTACACTCAAGCTGTGACATGGCAACCTTGTAGAAACCAATTTCTTAAACACATATGATGTAGTCTAAGACCTGACCCAAACCGACGTGTCATGAATACACCGAGCACCAGGACAAGTCAGGCTAGACACGAAAACAAGGGTCCGACTAGACTGGTGATTTTGATTTGGATGGGCACACTCATGATCATAAATGGCTAGCGGTAAAAACCGATAAGAGAGTCATATCTGATATGATCGATGAAGAGTCATCTTTCGATTACAGAGTCAAGCAATTTTTCGTGAATACACCGAGGTTGTTAGGCTCAAGGTGATTGGATCTCTTACCCATTAATTTAATTTGATTAAATCGTTCATTATTAAAGCTTAGAACGATTGTAAAAATAGTCGGAGGATATAGATAGATAAAAGCCAATCTACCTATATTTAATGTTGAACATATGCTAAACTAGGGTAAGTTCTAAGTTTACAAATGGAATCACAATATAATATTTTAATGAAAAATAAGTTAACTGGTCAAATAGGTTTTGAATATCAAGTTAATTCTAATTGATAGAATTAAACTATATTCTCGTTGACATTAAAATGACCTTCTAAAGAACAGACTTAAGAAATATGATTTCATTAAGTTTTGGGTCCAACAAATAAATTCATGCTACATGTCACTTGCCTCTATATGAGGCATCTTGAACATATATGATATTCAAAGTATGTTTCTCCCTACAACTTGTTGAGCTACACTCAAGGTTGTATGAAAAAAAATATTGATCCGTAAAGTTCGAGAATTCGATCAAACTGTTTGAGTCGAATACAAGTGCATGAGCGGTGCAAAACTATGTATCCCAACCGGATCTTGAGACGAGCAACTTGTTGAGCTACACTCAAGGTTACAAAGCTCAGGCGTTTAGATACATGAGCTGTTGCATAGCTATTTATTTATGTTGGGTTATTTAATATCTAAATGAGATTTAGAAAAGGAAGAAGGCACTCCGGAAAGTCAATTGAGAAAGTTTGTTATATTTATCATTAGTAAAGGCATAAGTAGGAGAAAATGAAAATGTGACATATTTGATGTCACGATTTCATAATTATTGTTATACAAAAGTTTAACACATTTTGACGAATGTCGTCACATTGTTTCTGAAGCAATGAGTAATATGTATAACGATAATATATATATTAAATGTTAATATATAAATACATATGATAGTAGCAAACTTATATGGCAAAATAGACTAGGCCGTATCGAGAGACTAAGCTTCACAAGTCACATAAATAGGGGTCTGACCTCTCGTATTATGAAGTCTACAGACACTTGTGAATCTTATCCTCTTAGATATAATGGCCGAAACCCATCTGTAAAACAGTGGGAGAATTAGTTGTCGTACTTAGTCTCGTAAATACTGATGTACCTGAGTCTAGATTAACTAAAATAAGTTATTCTTATATTTTATTAAGACACGTGTTCTTGATGAAACACAAGTCTGATAAAATAAAGAACGAAATGACAAAAGTATTGAAACTGATCCGATTAGATCGAATGGTCAAATACTTAGCTACATAAAATTTTGTGTAATTAAAAGAAAATATGATTTTCTCTCAGATCAAGTCTGTTAACACATTGGTGTGTTAAAAGGTATGAATCACACTTAGTTAGACTTGGTACGATCCATAGCAAGTGACTCTGAGTTAAGTCCTCCCTCTGGGTTAAGTCCCAGATAGTAATACCTAGGTTTTGATAATGTTCTATGAGGACATTATCAATAAGATATTCATTAAATCGATCATTAGGAAGTTGTATAATTTCTCGAATCTCGTGAGATGAAGAGTCGAGTTAGACATCATAATTGATGATGCCTTAGTCAACTTCTAGGATGAAATTCGGAGTATTAACTCCGATTTATAACTTGATGCAATCAGAATAGGTCTGTGTGCATAAATAAATTTTGGAATTTAGTTTATGTGCCCAAGGAAAATGTTTCCTCACTTTTTGCAAGTAAATCTTCATGTTAGAAGATTGCAGAAGGAAGGAAAATAGTGAAGTATAATTATGTTGGTTGAGAATGGTTTTCATCCTAATTCCTATAAACGGATTATGTTGAAAACGTCTCGCCAGTAGATGTGTACGGATCTACTCGGACCGAACTCGATGTAAAGGCTCATGATGACCATGAAAACTGGAACATTCTATTATACGTTCGTTTTTCTAAATATGATTTAGACGAACCAACTTATATGAATCACAAAGAGAGTTTTCAAGGTCAGTGGGAGCAAACAAATTACATGCGAGGTATCAACGAGATGGAACATATTTTTTGACAAAGTAATCAAAGAGTTTGACACTTTATCAAAAATGATTATGAACCATCTTAAATTAACCAGTAACAAATTTAAAATTATTTTCGTAAGGTACGATGAACTGGATAAGATCCAGGGAAATAAAATATTATGGATTTCGACAGACCAAGAGAATTATTTGAATGAGATTCAAATGGTTGGTCTAAAATAAACATAGAAACCCCTTAAGTCTATGCTGTAGACGGTTTTAGCAGATCCACGCACAAAGGCTCCACCATATGAAGTCGAGAAAACTTATATGTAAAAACGGTATGAGATATCGAGATAAACGGGCCTGAGTACAAGTGGGAGATGTTGAGAGATGATGCCCTCGAGGTAATCTATCTCTGTGTGAATAGCACAAACATCTTATTCAAAATAACAGTAAGCTATTTGGCAATAATTTATTTAAGTTATATTATAATGTGGTAAACATTAGATATTAACTTAGGTAAAGTCCTGAGGCTTTATGCAAGGTCAAACATGTATCGAGATGAGTATCTCGATCATGGAGAAATGTTTGACCGTCTGTAGCATAAGTCTAAAAGGGTTCGTGGTCATAGAAGTTTCAAGACAAGGATATCGAAAATCGGATAGACCATTGTGTCTTAGTCTTTACCGTTTAGCGGTGGCGATGATCTCATGATAGTTTGACTTGGCGAAGTCGAAGACGAGACACAGGTGCTCATTAGAGAATGAGTTCACTGAACGATCCATAAGAGTTATCATATGGTTATATTGACCAATCTGTCAATGATAACTCTTAGTGATGATAGGCAAGTTGGTCTTTTGACTTGAGGTCTTTTTACAAACATGTGTGTGAATGGTGCCACTTAGATCACTGACCTAACTTTGAGGCTAGGCCTGTCGAAAGGTTTTTAATTGGGTGTCACTTGAAGCGTACGAGGAGAGTAATGACCAAAAGAGGATTCGTCTCTCCCGGTCAATGGGAGTTAGTGTCGTAGAGTTAGTTCAGTCTTTAGTAAAATCTCTGATCAGAGTATGTTGGAAGAAGTGCAATATTAGTTGACTAAAGATTGATAGAAACTAACCGGATTCAAGTTATTGGTGGTGAAAGTTTGACCGTACCCTAGACTTGATCTACACGACATAGTTTAGACGAATAAAATAAAACTGCAGAAGTCATCACAGACACAGTCATGGTGGTCCCGACAATACTCCTGTCGATGAGTCAACCACATAATTATAATTTTGAAGCAGGGACGGCAACTACTGCTAGTGGTCTCTACCGTATAGGGCCTCGAGCCCAACCTGTAGTAAGGGTCAGGCTGTAGGGTCTCACACAGAGTGCGACCTTCGTCTAGTAATAGGTAGAAACGATTAGGGAGAATATACATTTGATGCAAGGGATAAAATATTGTAAAAGATGTTTGCAATTATCTCCTGCATTTGGGATAAATGATCCTGAGTGCAAGTGGGAGATGTAGAGGTATGTGCCCTCAGATCATTTGTATTTGATGCAAATGATAATTTAAGCTTAGATATGGACTATTTTGCATTTGATGTAAACCGGATTAAATGTGTCGTAAATAGTTTACGACAACATTTAATGAAATAAATTCAAGAAAAAGGTCACGGGTAAGACGGGAATGTCCCGGTATACGCCCAGGTTCGAACGGTGTCCAAATCGGACGCCAAATGCCCAAGTTACGCCCAAAACAGCTCAATGGGTCAGGTCAGTTCAGACCAGACCATCCGGGTCTAGCCTGGACGCCTGGCCAACCAGAAAACTGCCCTGAGCCTGGGCGCCCTGGGCGCCCGGCCCAGGAACCCAGGCCTGGGCGACTGCGCCCAAGTCTGGACCAGGAGCCGAGTCAGCCCTCTTTGAGCAGTGGGGCCCACATGCTGGGCCCACAACTTGGTGCAGAAACCTAAGGCAGTGAGCAGTTTTTTTGATGGCTGATTTTGGATGAAAATTAAGCCTTGGGCTGATCTTTGGGCGATCAATTGGAGGGTTAAACAAACTCCGATTGATGTGCCATTTTTCCTATGTGTTCACCGTTGATGCCCTTCGAATTGATAGGTTGTATCAATCATGAAGCTTAACGGTGAGGGAGTTAAAATTCACGAAAGTTTAGCCTTTGTGAAAGGCAAACTAAATTAAATTTATGAACTCCAAACTTTAGTCCCATATCGGTTGTGGAGAAAAGGGGAGAGTCAGCCACCTATATAAATAGGGGCCTCCCCCTTCCTCCAAACTTGTCCCAAGCTAAAGATCTGAGCGTCTTCCAAAAACGTTTGAGCACGCTCGTATCAAAGCTTAAATTAATTCCTCTTCTCCCTAAATTTCTGCCTTTCTCCTGAAGGGCTCTAGCAAAGCCACGAAGGGGTTCGGATTCAGATCTGAAATCTTGGCGAAGGCTTTCATTCGCATAAAACTTTCTTCAGCGCATGGTTGGCTCGATGACACGAGGATTGCTCGCCTCGGGATGTAGAGCGGTTCGAGGAGCGGCTCTGCGTGGGATGGGGAGTGGCTCGGAAGACGGTGCGGTACATCTTGCCTGCACCAGGGCAAGATTCCGGGTATGTTTTTAGAAGCTTTCTTTTTAATTATTTGCAGTAGTTTAGATCCTTCTTGGGGTGGTTAGATCCACCCCGAGTTGGCAGAGATCCTGGCTAAGGGTCTTGTTCCTTAGGGCTGCATCTTAATTAAATTAACATAATATTTTAGCTACTTTTTTGCTTCCGTGTTTCGTCCGACTTAGGATGGGCATGGATTTGTGCCGTAAGGGTCCACCAAAACCCTATAGTACGTACACAGTCCGACCAAGTCCTATAGGGGAAGACGATGCAAGCTTTGACAAGGCGTCGGCCCGATGATTCTTCGACCTTGGCACATGTTGAATTTCTACACGTGCGAAAGTGGCGAGCTCTACTCTAGCACTTTGCATGTAACTTTGCATTGATTTGTCGTGGGCCTCGAAGGTCACATTTAGTTGATGGATGACGAGGTTGGAGTCGCTGAGTAGTTGGACCACTCTCGCCCCTATGGCTCGAGCCAGTCAGAGTCTGTTGATGGCCGCTTCGTAATCTGCTCCATTGTTAGTGGTTTGGAAATCGAAACGGAGGGCGTATTCAAATATTACTATGGACTATGGGATGTCGAAACGACAGATGATGGACTTCCATACGAAACTTCGAGCCTCCTTCCAAGTAATTTGGGCTAGAGGCTCCGCTTCGATCCATTTAGTGAAATAGTCGATCGCCACTATTAGGTATCTCTGTTGCCCACTCGCTGGTTTGAATGGTCTAAGGAGATCCAGTCCCCATTTGGCAAAGGGAACTGGGCTGATGATGGGGATCAGATCAGTCGGTGGAGCCGAGCTGATCTTTAAGAACTTTTGGCAGATTGAGCATCGTCGAACGTATTCAACTGCATCTTTGAACATCGTTGGCCAAAAATACCCTTGCCTCACGGCCTTCAAGGCTATGGATTTCCCTCCGCAATGGTTTCTGTAATCTTCCTCGTAGATCTTCTGTATAACGTAGTGTGCTTCCTGTGGAGCTAAGCATTTAAGATAAGGAAAAATTTCGTATCTGATCCATCGTCTCTTATACAATGAACCATCTAGCAAGACGAATTGGTAGGCCTTCTGCACGAGCTTTCGTGCCTCCCCTGGGTCGATCGGGTTTTTCCCAGTGCTTAGGTACCGAATGATTGGATCCATCCACGTAACCTCTCGATCGAGGTTCAGTAGTTCTTGTCCCAGTTTGCTGGGATGGGATAGACGTTGTACGTACACGGTTCGACCAACTCCTACAGGGGAAGACGAAGCAAGCTTTGATAAGGCATCGGCCCGATGATTCTTCAACCTTGGCACGTGTTAAATTTCTACGCGTGCGAAAGTGGCGAGCTCTGCTCTAGTAATTCGCATGTAGCTTTGCATTGATTCGTCATGGGTATCGAAGGTCCTATTTAGTTGATGGACGACGAGGCTGGAGTCGCTGAGTAGTTGGACCACTCTCGCCCCCATGGTTCGAGCCATTCGGAGTCTGTTGATGGCCGGTTTGTACTCTGCTCCATTGTTAGTGGTTTGGAAATCGATATGGAGGGCGTATTCGAATATTTCACCCATGGAGGTTTGGACAATTATTCTGGCACCACTTTCGGCTTGTGTGGCTGAACCGTTGACTTGAACAATCCAAGTCCCCTCGTCTTCACTTGTTCCGATTGATGGGTCGATGCTTGTCGAGGACGAGGGGATATCTTCAGTGTAGGGATCGTCTAACCCTTGCAATACTAACAACACACACTAGAGGGGGGGGGGGTGAATAGTATAATGGCAATAAAATTGACCAAATAAAATTTAACTTGCAAGTGCGGAATTATAAATACAAGAGGAATTAAATGGCACAATCAATCCAAACGCAAACACAAAGTTTTACCCTGGTTCCCCAAACTTGGGTACATCCAGCCACACCAATATTCACTATATTCCCACACAGAGAAGTGAATACAAATCTCACAAGGAGATACCCCACAAAGAAGATTTATGCCCTACACAAGGACCCAACCAATCCTACACAAGGATCAAGACTCCCACACAGAGAATCACTAACTCCCACTCAGAGAATTAGGGTTAGCCCTACACTAGGACACTCGAACTCCCTCAAAGAGAGTTAATTCCCACAAAGAGAATTCCCAAGTCCCACAAAGAGACAATCTCCCACAAAGAGAGAAACTCCCACAAAGAGAGTACTCTAATCCCACAAAGAGAAATAGGAAAACAAATTACACCCGGTAAAGTAAATACTCTTACCTATGCCTTGAGATGCTTACTCATGAATGAATGCAAGGCGGAAGAGGATCTCCAAGTGTTGGAATATGCTTGAGATCACTTGGATGATTTCCCTTGAGCTGGACTTCCATGCATGAAGGAAGATGAATGCTCAATAGAGGGAAATGAGGGAGCTTGAGAGTGGCTTATTGATCTCTTGAGATTTTCTATAGAGTCAAGAGTTTATCAAATGTTGTCAAGAGTTCTCAAGAATGGCAGTACACTCATATATATAGGAATCCTATATCAAGCCCAAAAACCCAAAGAAATAGCCAAAAAATCAAATCTGCAACGGCTAGAAACTGGGTGAAAACGACAGGAACAGTCGACTGATGATCATAAGACAGTCGACTGATCAACGGCTAGAAAATATCCAACGGCTATAATCTGAGCCAGGACAATCGACTGACGAAGTCAATACAGTCAACTGACGAAGTCAATACAGTCGACTGACAAACAGGACAGGTGCCTGTTAATCCTTCAGCAGACGACTGCTGCTGGGGATGGATCGAAACAGAGAGCTGCACTCTTTCTCCAATTCTTCGCACAGGTGACTGATGTTAATACTACAGTCGACTGTCAAATAGTCAGGCGACTGTACATTCTTCATCAGTCGACTACTATAAAGTATGGAGAGAAGACAGTGCAGAGATTGCACTTACGCAAGACAGGCGACTGTTGGCCAATATCCAGGTGACTGTAAATATACATGCGACTGGAAACCGATCGACAGATGACTGTGCGTAAAGCTCAAGTTTGAGTCAATAGAAATGTTGACTTGAGCACTGCATATCAAGCGACTGTAGAAGGATCTACATGCGACTGGAAATCACCCAGTCGGCTGTGTTTCCCTCAACAGGCGACTGCCGGAAAGAGTGAACCTATTGGGTTGGATTCTATGATAATCCTAAGGTTCACTAAGATGGTTAAATGCATGTGCATGAATGAGTAAACCATCTAGCAAGGCATTACATCAACCCTAGACTCAAAAGAGAGAGAAAGAAATAAAGTAAATTACATGGATTACAATGCTTTCTTAAGAGTCTAAGTCTTCAATCTTGATGCCTTGAAAGCTCTCCATCATCTCCATGCTTTGGCACTCCTTGAGTCCAAACTTTGGCCCTTCTTCACATGATGTCCATCCTTACACTATGTGATTAGTCTCCAAGAAAGATATCCTTGAAATAAACTGAGAGACTAAAACATGAGATTCATTAGCAACAACATAATGTTGTGATCATCATCAAAATAAGATTGGTATGAAACACCAATACTCAACAATCTCCCCCTTTTTGATGATGACACGCATTATGTAAATCATAAAGAATTAAAGCACAATGCTAATGATCTCCCCCTACTTATATGCACCAATTAAATAATGAGCTACACAAAGGTAAATACTCATAAACCAATAACAACATGGTGACATATAATAGGCATGGGTTACATAAACCAATTGCAAAGAATAACGACATGCAAACATGAATGGTTTATCTAAACCCATATATCTCTCCCCATAGAGATATCTCTCCCCATATGCATATGTATATATATCTCCCCCTATAGATATGATCACATAATGCATATATCTCTCCCCCTTGACATCGTCAAAAAGGTGGACATCAAAAATATCCCCCCTGTGTCATCTTAACCAAGATGTGACAATATGCAAGAAAAGAAAGATATGTATGATACCAAATTTAACAATTTAGTGGGTATCAATTCACTATCCCATGCTCCCCCTAGATCATAGAAATGGTCAACTTTTGACTTCTAGGATCTAATACCATTTAATTAATGGAGCCATGGGCCTTAAAAATGTATCAAAGCAATAGATATGGAAAAATCAAGCTTCAAAGATACACAAGGATATTGCCAAAAACAATGAGACATGAAACAAGTTGGAAATAAACAAGAGGTTTGGTTTGAGACCCAAAATAACCAAATATAAATAATGATCTCAAATAACCTCCGAAATGAGAGTTAAAATATGTCTTAAATTAATTTAAACATATAATATATTAACTCCCTTATTGACATACACATGGATCATGTATGCATGTCAATAAACCCCAAGGTCCCCATTTTCATGTAAAGAGATAAATTTGAACATATTTTCAAAATCATGAAACACACACAATCAATGGGTATGCTTAAAATAAACATAGAAGCACAATACCCATGCAATATGCAAATGTGTGAGAAACCTAGATATTAGGTAACCAAACCCAAGAGGAGTTTGATTTCCTAACGTAATCGCACGAGGTGATCACATCCCTAACTAGAGAATTGATGTAACTATCTCTCTCTTGCACACTAGCCTTAGTGGGAATCCATAATCTCAAGGATTTCCTAGGCAAATGTTTTGCCTTAGCAAGAGGGAAGGATGTGGCATGCTTAGGTGTAGAAACAAATTTCTTAGCATGCAAAGAATGATGATATTGCTTCTTAGCAAAAAATGAAGATTCTTCATTCTTCCTCATCACCTTGTGATCTACATGCTTCTTATGGGTGTTATTGTTGTACAAGAAAGCATGGTGATTCTTCTTAGGTGCTTTAGCAATATTTCTTGAATTTGCACCACGAGAAGAATTAGAGGTGGGTTTGGGAACCACATTTTGAATATAACCCAAACCTCCTCTATGATTTACCGGATGTTATTTTTCCAACAAATCGTGGAGTGAATCCCTAGAATACACAAAGCTTATGAGCTTCTGGGATTCCTCTTCACATTTCAACGTAAGTTGTTGAATGTGAGCATCTAAGCTAAGGTTTTGAGCAATGAGATTTTCATTAGAAATGCTCAATTCCTTAACTTGAGAGAGAAGTGTGTCTCTCTCACAAGTGTCATAAACATGCTTTTCATCATGAATATTTACACTAAATGATTCTAACTCATGCACCCTACTCATAGCATTATCAAGTTTAGCTTTCATTTTATCATATGAATCGATGCACTTACTTGCCAAATTGGAGGCCACATTTAGGCGGTATTCAAGCTCCTCATAGGATGGCTTTTCCTCCTCGGTTTCTTCATCACTTTCCTCCTCGCTTGAGCTTGACGAAGACTCTTCCCCACTAGCCATGAAGCAACTTTCTTCGTTGGAGTTGAGCCATGTCTCTATCGCTTCATCGCTAGATTTAGATGAAATTGATGAACAGTCATCAAGGGCAACGAAACACCTTTGATCGTGCTCCTTGTCATCTTCTCCTTCATCATTAGATGTGTCCTCATCGGAATCATCAAATGTGCCGATAAGTCCCTTCTTTTGGTTCTTGACCTCGGACTTGGCTTTCCAATGTTTCTTCCCTTTACCCTTATAAGTTTCTTTGATGGGTTTGGAAGGGCATTCGGTAGCCACATGACCTATTCCACTGCAGTTGAGACAAACCATCTTGTTAGACTGTGAGGCAAACTTTGATGAAGACATACCTTGATTATCCTTGAGGAATGCCTTGAAATTCTTGAATTGCTTGGCAAGCTCGATGTAGTCATCGTCGCTAAAATCTTCTTCATCTTCACTTGGAGCTTCTTGTTGGAACTGCTTTTTCCATTTGAAAGACTCCTTCTCATCATGAAGAGCAACGCCATTTTTCTTCTCGGGCTTGGTTGACTGGATCTCTTCCTTATGTTGAAGTAGGACTTCATGAGAGATCTCCAATGTATGCCAAATACTATTAGCCGATTTGCACATATAGATGCGATCGAACTCATCCAGAGTGAGGGCGCAATGGAGAACACACATAGCCCTAGCATTGACTTTGATCAAGTCCTTCTCCGCTTTAGTTCTCAAGGCCGCCGGAGTAGAAGGCTCCTCGAAGGGTGACTCTGTTATGTCCCAAAGGTCGTGACTCTTTAAGTAGACCATCATCCTAATCTTCCAACTCGAGTAGTTGGTTCCGTTGAAGAGCGGGGGTCGGACGGTAGAAAGACCTTCTTCATGAGACACGGAAGTAGCGTTGAATGCCAACGTTGCAGTATGCTTTAACCTCGCTCTGATACCAATTGTAGGGATCGTCTAACCCTTGCAATACTAACAACACACACTAAAGGGGGGGGTGAATAGTGTAATGGCAATAAAATTGACCAAATAAAATTTAACTTGCAAATGCGGAATTATAAATGCAAGAGGAATTAAATGGCACAATCAATCCAAACGCAAACACAAAGTTTTACCCTGGTTCCCCAAACTTGGGTACATCCAGCCACACCAATATTTACTATATTCCCACACAGAGAAGTGAATACAAATCTCACAAGGATATACCCCACAAAGAGGATTTATGCCCTACACAAGGACCCAACCAATCCTACACAAGGATCAAGACTCCCACACAGAGAATCACTAACTCCCACTCAGAGAATTATGTTTAGCCCTACACTAGGACACTTGAACTCCCACAAAGAGAGTTAATTCCCACAAAGACAATTCCCAAGTCCCACAAAGAGACAATCTCCCACAAAGAGAGAAACTCCAACAAAGAGAGTACCCTAATCCCATAAAGAGAAATAGGAAAACAAATTACACCCTGTAAAGTAAATACTCTTACCTATGCCTTGAGATGCTTACTCATGAATGAATGCAAGGCATGGAAGAGGATCTCCAAGTGTTGGAATATGCTTGAGATCACTTGGATGATTTTCCTTGAGCTGGACTTCAATGCATGAAGGAAGATGAATGCTCAATAGAGGGAAATGAGGGAGCTTTAGAGTGGCTTATTGATCTCTTGAGATTTTCTATAGAGTCAAGAGTTTATCAAATGTTGTCAAGAGTTCTCAAGAATGGCAGCACACTCATATATATAGGAATCCTATATCAAGCCCAAAAACCCAAAGAAACAGCCAAAAAATCAAATCTGTAACGGCTAGAAACTGGGTGAAAACGACAGGAACAGTCGAATGATGATCATAAGACAGTCGACTGATCAACGGCTAGAAAATATCCAACGGCTATAATCTGAGCCAGGACAGTCGACTGATGAAGTCAATACAGTCGACTGACAAACAGGACAAGCGCCTGTTAATCCTTCAGCAGACGACTGCTGCAGGGGATGGATCGAAACAGAGAGCTGCACTCTTTCTCCAATTCTTTGCACAGGCGACTGATGTTAATACTACAGTCGACTGTCAAATAGTTAGGCGACTGTAGATTCTTCATCAGTCGACTACTGTAAAGTATGGAGAGAAGACAGAGAGATGCAAAGATTGCACTTACGCTAGACAGGTGACTGTTGGCCAATATCCAGGTGACTGTAAATATACAGGCGACTGGAAACCGATCGACAGATGACTGTGCCTAAAGCTTAAGTTTGAGTCAATAGAAATGTTGACTTGAGCAGTGCATATCAGGCGACTGTAGAAGGATCTACAAGCGACTGGAAATCACCCAGTCGGCTGTGTTTCCCTCAACAGGCGACTGACGGAAAGAGTGAACCTATTGGGTTGGATTCTATGATAATCATAAGGTTCACTAAGATGGTTAAATGCATGTGCATGAATGAGCAAACCATCTAGCAAGGCATTACATCAACCCTAGACTCAAAAGAGAGAGAAAGCAATAAAGTAAATTACATGGATTACAATGCTTTCTTAAGAGTCTAATTCTTCAATCTTGATGCCTTGAAAGCTCTCCATCATCTCCAAGCTTTGGCACTCCTTGAGTCCAAACTTTGGCCCTTCTTCACATGATGTCCATCCTTACACCAAGTGATTAGTCTCCAAGAAAGATATCCTTAAAATAAACTGAGAGACTAAAACATGAGATTCATTAGCAACAACATAATATTGTGATCATCATCAAAATAAGATTGGTATGAAACACCAATACTCAACATTCAGGTGGTGAGCCAGCTGCGTACACCGCCTCTTGAAGGCCGTCGTTATAGGTAAGTTCGACGATAAAGTCAGCGAGAGCCTGCCCGTTGATGGCAGTTCTTGACTTGAACTGAATGTCGAACTCGCTTAATTCATCCCCTCACTTCGTCATTCTCCCCAAACGATCGAGCCTCTTCACAGTCTGTTCTAGGGGAGTGTCGATAAGGACTAAGATAGTGTGCGCTTGGAAATACGGACGCAGCCTCCTTGCAGATTGGACCAGTGCAAACACCATCTTTTCGATCATTGTGTAGTTGATCTTCGCCATCGCAGAACCTGACTAACATAGTAGATATGTCGTTGTACTCCTGTGTCTTCTTTGACGAGCACCGAGCTTACGGCCTCCTCGGTAGCGGCCAAGTAAATGATGAGCTGATCATCCTTATCTAGCTTCGTCAAGAGCGGTGGGGGTGTGAAGGTACTCCTTTAATTTAGAGGACGCTCTTTTGCAGTCTGCATCCCACTCGATGGTTCTCTTGTCTCTAGAGGCCTCGGCTATCGCCTTCCTCAACACTTTGAAAAAACGCAACGACCTTTCGACTGACTTAGACGTGCATCGTCCCAGGGCTACTGACGTGCGTTTATATTTCATATATTCACGCACATTTTCTTTTGTGTTTCTCCGTATTTTCCGCCGTCTTTTATTCGTTTTCTTGTATTTTCTCGTTTTCTTTCACTTTTCTTTGTTTATCCATGATTGCAGGGGATTGACCACGTAGGGGACGTTTAACGATGATATCCCAAGTCCCCGGAGCAATGGGAGAGGTCACGCGTGATCCAGGGGGTCAAACGTCGAAGAATTCATCTTTCAGCCCCTCACCCGGTCGGTTGGTCATCTCCAACCGATCGGGTGATGCACGCGTGCACCACCCGGTCTCAGCCGGAGCTCACATGGAAGTCACCCGACCGGTTCGCAGACCGGTTCAGCGGGGGCCTGTTCTCTGTTTTCTCGAGCAAAATGCCAACCGATCGGGTGACTCTCACCCGATCGGTTCATCTGTAGCTGAAGATGAAGAGCTGAAGACACGGGCGCCAAACCGATCGCTTCACCCGACGGCTCCAAGATCCAACCGGTCGCTCAAGAACTCACCCGACCGGTTCATGTGATCGGGTGAAAGCTCGCCGTTTTCTGTTATTATTTTGTAACAGATCACCCGATCGGTTGACTTGTCAACCGATCGGGTGGCGCTTTTCCTGCGGGTTTGGACCCGAACCATTAGGGTTTCGAAGTGGGGGTATAAATACACGAGGCTGGCCGACTTGAGGGGGATCTCTCTCAGTTTTTCTAGGGCTTTTTGCCCCCTTCTCTTGTAAGTTTAGATTAGGCTAGATTAGCTTTTCTATTGCAATAAATATTGTATTGGATTGAAGATTCAAACTCAAGATAAGTATTTTCTTCTCTCATTTTCCATTGTTTTGTGTTGTTTTCATTGTTGCTTGATGGTGAACGTTTGTATGTCTTATCTATTGCTTGTTTTTATGTTATTCACCATTGAGTAGTGTCGATGAACCTTAATACGGGTTAGGGTAGGATTGATGCTTGGGTTGTTTCATTAGACTTGGTTGCATGGCACGTGTTCGATGAAATGTGTCAATGGGGATTTCTAGCGATCTGGGTCCAATTCGTACGACAACACACTAGATGTGTTGGGGGTTGGGTCCGGTGCTTGTCCAGTCAAGATCCGCTTCGACGTATCGCTAGAAATCACATTTGACCTATTTGGCCATTAGGGTTACGCGGGGGTGTTTCATTGTCATTGGCGGGAGAAAGACCGCCTCTGACCGTCAGGCCAAGGGGGAATAAACTTGGCGGTTGACTCCCTAGCCATAGCTCACGCCCCGAGCGTTGACATCGAGTCCTCGCGTGCGGGAGCGGCTTGGACGAAGTGTTGGGAGATATCATTGTGGCCTTAATGCTTCCGGTTGCGGAAGGTGTTAATGGACATGGGAATGCCCACCGTCCGGAACCGGGTAGGCCTAGCGTGCTTGGCACCGACCAGAATATCGGGCCATGGACGCTAGGTACCACCTTTTGGGGCAATGTCTCACCCTGGATCAAGTCAAATGCCAAGTGTCATGAGTGCTCTAGCCCGTGTTAGCGGGGATTCATTTCGTGTCTTTTTCATTTCTTCTTTTCATTTCTACACTTCCCACATATCATCCGCGTAGCTAGCACACAACCTAGGCGAGGCTAGTAGCCACTCAAGCCATCCACCTCCCTGTGTTCGATAAACCCGCACCCTACACTAACCGTGCACTTGCGGTAAAACGACACCGCGCCCAAACCGTGAACCTCGGGGGCGCCGGTCAAGTTTTTGGCGACGTTGCCGGGGAGGCGTTCGGTTTGATATTAGCTTAGCTTGGGTTCGTTAGTCTACGCATAAAAACAAAAAAAATTTTCTTTTTCTTTTTTCTTATTTTTTTAAAAAATATTCAATAACCAAGAAATTTTTCCCCCACCATTATTTTATCTTTTTGTAATTCTCTTGTACTATTGACGCTCCTCTCTAGTTTTCTTATTTTTGTTGTCCAGGTATTTTTGATATTATCATGTGGAGATCAAATTTCGATGCTCAGATGGGAGGATGCGATCCTTATCCAGTTGTGGATTGTGAGACTTGTGGGATGGCGGGGCACGTGTATTATGATTGCCCATTTACGCTTGAGAGCCTCCCCCACTCCAAGGCCAAACATTTTCCCACAACCTTAGCCCAAACACCTCCCATCAATTTTCTCAACCTTATACCCCTCCACAAACACAAGAAGAATCAAGCCTCGTGTCTCTCCTTGAAAGTGCCATGTTTAACCAAGGCCAAATATTACAAAACTTAATGGTACCAATCACCGAGCCGACACCGAGGAGAGGGGATGAAGGAGATGATACACCCACTTTCATGGTTGAGACCACCATGCCATCGGCCACCATAGACACATCCCAAGCCGATACCCCATTTTTCCATCACTACCACTTGGATGACGAAGCATTTTTTGATGATGACAGTGAGGATGGGGTGATTTCTATAGGATCTGTGGGAGAGACTTCTTGTCTTGATTTGGATACCCCATATGAGTCCTATGAGAGCACTGAGGAGTTTACAGAGATTATGCATACCGGCGAGGAGGATGTGCGTGAGGACGAGGACACCACGACCTCATACGAGTGGTCCGCTCCACATCCACCTCCACTGTCATCTCTGTTGCTGCTTCTTCCTTGGTCTGTGGTCAACCACGAGGATGTCATTCAGGACATCGGGCAGATGGTGGAGCATGAGCATATCGTCGAGGAGGATGTGCATGAGGGCTTGGATACGATGGTCCACTCTATAGAGCCCGAGTCACATCTACCTTTACCGTCGCTCTCCACTTCTTCTGCGGCTGAGCATCTACTTGAGCATATTGCCCCTATTCAGGGAGATTTTCATACTCACTCTCACTCCACTTTTGAGTCTCGCTTTTCACTTCCTATTTCTTTAGACTCGTATATATTTGACATACCATATCTCTCGCAGGACACAGGATCTACTTCCCCTGAGGTATGCTGCGGTGTGTCACCACCTGGAGAGCCACTTCTCATGGAGAGCGAGGATTTGGTTGTCGCTAGTACAGAGGATAGCGACCCATTCTCAGGGAGTATTCGTCACACTTTCACTATTTTTCAATCTTATTTTGACGATTATCTCTGGGATACTTTTATTTTGGGGAAAGATTTTTTGCCATGGACTAATGCACCTCGTCCTTTGCAGGTCGCAGGTGGACACCTACGAGGGATGCTTGGAGGTGCATTGCTTGGGTCCATTGGCACACGTGGCACAGCGCTTCTGGCGGAGCCACAGAAGGAGCAGTTAGAGCAGCTACCTGCCCCACTCCAGATCTTGGATCCGCCTATGCTCAGGTGTATCTAAATCCAGTAATGTAAAAATTTACCGCTTTCTAGTTTAGATTTGAATAATCTCGTCTCCTCTCATTAGCGAGGGGAGCGTATCTAGGATTTGCTTTTGCATCTTAATAACCCTTCATGTCGTGCCCTTCTATCATTTCACCCCACATCCTCTTCCGAGGAGAACGAGCAGACTGTCTCTCCTGCATTTTGATTTCTTTCTTTTCTTTTCCGATCTTCCCCTTGCATATTTCTGCATCACATTGATCATATCGTTTCGCTGGCATTGTCATGTTCAGCTTGGGGGAAATCGATTTGTGTGCATTTTTTCGTGTGTCGTTGTCGTGTGTTTATGTCTTTGAGTCCTTCGTCGTGTTTTATATCTTTTATTCTGTATGTTTCTTTTTCTTTATTTTCCAGTTTTGTTCGTGTGTTTTTCGTGTTTTTCATTTTTTGTGTCGGTGTGTAACTTCCCCCCCCAATTTTCATTGTCCTCCCGTATTCACTACTATTGCATTGAGGACAATGCAAGTTTCAGCTTGGGGGAGTCGCACTTCGTGCGTCATTTGTCTCTTTTTCTTCGTTATTTGAGTCGTTTTTCTCCGTGTTTTTCTTTTTCTTTTTCTTTCTTTTCTTCTATTTATCTCTTTCTCCTGGAGATGAACCCTATGATGAATTGCCACGAAAATCACACGCACACTTAGCATAGCTTCGATAATCACATTCACTAACCCTAGGAAGCCGAGTCCATTGCATTTCATGCTTCGTGGGTTCACTTTGCTTTTGTGTGAGTTGTTTGTCGTGACTAGCTAGGGGTGTACTTCTATTTTGTGATTTTGATTTATATACCTATCCTTGGTTGACCCCTAGATTATCATGCTTCGATTTGAATATGCGGTATTTGCTTCTACTATCTGCTTCTATATGCATGCTATATTTATATCGTATACTTCAATTCGCATGTGTCGGGATTCCACAAACAAGGACTAGGATAACCCGTTTAGCCTATGCTCTGATTAGCGAGAAATATCTCCTTTGTCCAAGTGTTTAGAATCCGATTTCATTTTTATTTTACTTGGTGCAAATCCCCTCGTCGTGTATCGTTCTCCCACTTGGGAGAGACTAGAGTACACATGTAAATATCCCAATTCCCAAAAATCCAAAAAAGGAGAAAATAAAAGAAAAATCCAAAAAGATGAGAAATGAAAAGAAAAGAGAAAAAAAATACAAATACCCAAAACCCAAGAAAATTCCAGTGTGAATATTTTCCTACTTGGCCTGAAAAAGGGGAAGGCGAGAATTTCTACCGAGTGTTCTACTCCACATCTTCTCAACCTCCATCATTTTCGAAAACACTTGGCATAGGGACCTTCTAGCGATTACCTAGGCTATAGTGTGGTGATTTCCTAGTCCCCAGCTGTGGAGTCCCCGATGCATGATACGCTTCTATTCTTATACTCTTCTCATGCATGCTTGAGCTAATATTCACCGCAATTTCAAATTGAATCGATATTTGGGTCTTTCTTTGGGTATGTGTATATGGAGCTTTATTGCACATCGTAGATAGTGACACCATCTACTAGCACACGACCACACTCACTCACGCTTCACTGCGTGGGCCCGCGACATGTTTGGACTCACATTCCTTGGTTTGGTGTTGTGTTTTGTCGTATGCTTGCTTCGTGTGGCGTGTTTGATTTTGTTGGCCCTTACGGGCGATCTAGGATATAGAGTTTTCTTATTCTCTCATTCTCTCTATTTTCCCTCCGAGCTCTTACTCTCACTCGTCTTCCTCGAGGACGAGGAAGAGTTCAGCTTGGGGGATTTTGACGTGCGTTTATATTTCATATATTCACGCACGTTTTCTTTTGTGTTTCTCCGTATTTTCCGCCGTCTTTTATTCGTTTTCTTGTATTTTCTCGTTTTCTTTCACTTTTCTTTGTTAATCCATGATTGCAGGGGATTGACCACGTAGGGGACGTTTAACGATGATATCCCAAGTCCCCGGAGCAACGGGAGAGGTCACGCGTGATCCAGGGGGTTAAACGTCGAAGAATTCATCTTTCAGCCCCTCACCCGGTTGGTTGGTCATCTCCAACCGATCGAGTGATGCACGCGTGCACCACCCGGTCTCAGCCGGAGCTCACATGGAAGTCACCCGACCGGTTCGCAGACCGGTTCAGCGGGGGCCTGTTCTCTGTTTTCTCGAGCAAAATGCCAACCGATCGGGTGACTCTCACCCGATCGGTTCATCTGTAGCTAAAGATGAAGAGCTGAAGACACGGGCGCCAAACCGATCGCTTCACCCGACGGCTCCAAGATCCAACCGGTCGCTCAAGAACTCACCCGACCGGTTCATGTGATCGGGTGAAAGCTCGCCGTTTTCTGTTATTATTTTGTAACAGATCACCCGATCGGTTGACTTGTCAACCGATCGGGTGGCGCTTTTCCTGCGGGTTTGGACCCGAACCATTAAGGTTTCGAAGTGGGGGTATAAATACACGAGGCTGGCCGACTTGAGGGGGATCTCTCTCAGTTTTTCTAGGGCTTTTTGCCCCCTTCACTTGTAAGTTTAGATTAGGCTAGATTAGCTTTTCTATTGCAATAAATCTTGTATTGGATTGAAGATTCAAACTCAAGATAAGTATTTTCTTCTCTCATTTTCCATTGTTTTGTGTTGTTTTCATTGTTGCTTGATGGTGAATGTTTGTATGTCTTTTTCTATTGCTTGTTTTTATGTTATTCACCATTGAGTAGTGTCGATGAACCTTAATACGGGTTAGGGTAGGATTGATGCTTGGGTTGTTTCATTAGACTTGGTTGCATGGCACGTGTTCGATGAAATGTGTCAATGGGGATTTCTAGCGATCTGGGTCCAATTCGTACGACAACACACTAGATGTGTTGGGGGTTGGGGTCCGGTGCTTGTCCAGTCAAGATCCGCTTCGACGTATCGCTAGAAATCACATTTGACCTATTTGGCCATTAGGGTTACGCGGGGGTGTTTCATTGTCATTGGCGGGAGAAAGACCGCCTCTGACCGTCAGGCCAAGGGAGAATAAACTTGGCGGTTGACTCCCTAGCCATAGCTCACGCCCCGAGCGTTGACATCGAGTCCTCGCGTGCGGGAGCGGCTTGGACGAAGTGTTGGGAGATATCATTGTGGCCTTAATGCTCCCGGTTGTGGAAGGTATTAATAGACATGGGAATGCCCACCGTCTGGAACCGGGTAGGCCTAGCGTGCTTGGCACCGACCGGAATATCGGGCCATGGACGCTAGGTACCACCTTTTGGGGCAATGTCTCACCCTGGATCAAGTCAAATGCCAAGTGTCATGAGTGCTCTAGCCCGTGTTAGCGGAGATTCATTTCGTGTCTTTTTCATTTCTTCCTTTCATTTCTACACTTCCCCCATATCATCCGCGTAGCTAGCACACAACCTAGGCGAGGCTAGTAGCCACTCAAGCCATCCAGCTCCCTGTGTTCGATAAACCCGCACCCTACACTAACCGTGCACTTGCGGTAAAACGACACCGCGCCCATACCGTAAACGGGGCGCCGGTCAGCTACTATCCTTCCATTCAGCCTCTGGAGCTCTCTGAGAGTCGTGGGCTCCTTCATCGTGATGATGGCAGCGATCTTGTCGAGGTTGGCTTTGATCCCCTGATTTGTCCGCATAAAACCGAGGAATTTTACCGAACGAACCCCGAACGTACATTTGGCGGGGTTCAGCCGAAGGTTGTATCGTCGGATCTGTGCAAATATCTCCCGGAGGTCTGCAATGTGATCCATGGGCTTCTTCGACTTAACCAACATGTCGTCGACGTAGTCTTCTAAGTTACGCCCAATTTAAGCCTCAAATATGGTGTTCATCATGCGTTGGTATGTAGCACCTGCATTTTTTAAACCGATTGGCATCTTGGTGTAGCAGAAGATACCTCGATCAGTGATGAAAGAAGTTTTCTCCTCATCTTTCGGTGCCATCTAAATCTGGTTGTATCCTAAGAAGACGTCCATGAAGCTGAGAAGCTTGTAGACCGAAGCATTGTCGACCAGATGGTTGATTCGTGGTAGGGGGTAGCTATCTCTAGGGCATGCTTTGTCAAGGTCGGTGAAATCAATGAACATTCTTCATTTGACATTCGCCGTCTTGACCATCACGACATTCGAGAGCCATTCGGGGTATTTGACTTTTTGAATGAAGTGAGCTTCCAGGAGTCGATTGACTTCTTCAACCATCGCGTTCATCTTTTCGCCTCCCATGTTTCTCTTCTTCTGCTTCATGGGCTTAGAGGTCGGGTCTACCCCCAGCTTATGGGACGCTATCTCAGGTTCGATTCTGGGCATCTCCATTGGGACCCAGGCAAAGATGTCGACATGTTCTCTTAGGAGGGGGATTAACCGCTATTTTAGGTCGCAGAGGAGCAGTGACCCAATTGAGACAGTTTTTCCTTCCTTGTCAGAGACTCTGATGTTCTCCATTTCTTCGACCATGACAGGCCGTCGATCTTCGAGCCAAGGGTACTGGATAAACCTGCTCGCTCTCCTCTGGGCGATGGTCAGCGTGTAGCATGACCGCGCCTGTTTTTGATTCCCTTTTGCTTTTCCAACCCCCTCGGGAGTTTGGAATTTGATCATCTGATGGAAGGTTGAGACTACCACTTCGAAAGCAATCAAGCAGTCTTCCAACAATCCCATTGTACGCCGATTTGACCTTCATTACCATGAAGCTGGTTAGACGAGTGATTTGTCGAGGATACGTACCGAGGGTCACCGGTAGGGTGATGATGCATGCTATCGGGGTGAAATGCCTAGTGAATCCCACCAAGGGTCCCGTACAAGGCGTCAACTCCACGGTGGACATTTTCATCCTCTCCAACGTATTGAAGAAGAGTATGTCGCACGAGCTTCCGGTATCGACAAGCAACCTTTTCACGGTGATCTCATTGATGGTGAGTGTGATACAACGGCATCATCGTGCGGTAGTTCCACACCTTCTAGATCTTCATCCGAGAAGGAGATAAGCGGCGTGGAATCTCTGGGACGCTTTTGCCCCATGGATAGGGTCATCAACCTCCTAATATAGGAGCTTTGGAGGGAGGTTGATAAATCTGGGTGCGGAGGACCTCCCGTTATCATGTTAACGATCCCGACGATGGAAGGTCTCGCGGCAACCTTGGAGGATGTGGTTGGGCGAGTCGACATGGTCGAGTGGTTCGTTGATAGGGGTATCGACTCGTGTTTTCCACGGACGGTGCCAAACTGTTAAGGCCAAAATTGACCAGGACAGTTGTCAAACTGACAGGGACTCAGAGCGCTGAGTTGGAGCCTTGTCAGCCTTCAGAGAAGGACCTTGGTTGGAAGAACCAGGGTCTAGTGATGGTGGCTGATGGCGGTATGACCTTTGATCGACCGATGGGCGATTGTCGCGTTGGTCGTTCGAGTGTTGAGGAGCTTGAGGTCGAACTTGGTCGCTAAAGGATGATCGTCGATCTGCACCATAGGGAGTTGTTAGGGGGATCGGATCTGGGTTCCGACCCAAATTCCCACCGATGCTTAAGTTAGTATGGAACTTAAGGTAGAGAGGAGCTCGGTGTAGCTGAGATCGACCCATGTAGGTTCGTCTCTGGACTAATGACGCAATCTCGAATATAGAATGGTAAAAGTAAGAAGATGGATTTCTATGTCTTAGATCTCGTACCTTCCAAATGGTACCCTTTACGTTCGTTTGTTGGCCTATTTATAGGTAGCTTCTTCTTGATGATGTGTAACCGTCCCTCATTGATCGAGTCACGATCTTCTCCGAGATTCAAGTTAACGGCTGCCCATTTACTCGGTCGACATAACTCCGCCCCATTAATGTCGGCGGAAGTCCAATGGTTGGGAAGAACTATTCCTTCGACTGAGTCTCACGCCGCCTCCGTCTTGTTGGTGGGCCCTGGGCCGTTGTCATATGATACTGGGCTGTGATTGGGCCTAAATTACTCAACTCTATTTCGTGGGCCGTATCCATGTATCAACATGTAACATATTTTGAATATACCCCAAACCTCCTTTATGATTTGCCTGATGTTGTTCTTCCAACAAATCGTAGAGTGAATCCCTAGAATGAACAAAGCTTTTGTGCTTTTGGAATTCTCTTTGCATTTCAACGTAAGTTGTTGAATGCGAGATTCTAAACTAAGGTTTTAAGCTGCCAATTTTTCATTAATCATGCTCGAATCCTTAACTTAAGAGAGAAGTGTGTCTCTCTCACTAGTGTCACAAACATGCAAATCATCATTATTATTTACACTAGTAGATTCTAATTTATGCACCCTACTCATAGCATTATTAAATTTAGCTTTCAATTTATCATATGAGCTGATGCATTTACTTTTCACGTTAGAGGCCACATTGCAACGATACTCAAGCTCCTCGTAAGATAGCTTTGGCTCTTCTACAACTTCATCATCGATTTTCTCCTCGCTAGACCTTGACGGAGACTCTTTCCCTTTTGCCATGAAGCACATTTCTTCGTTGGGGTTGAGCCACGCCTTCACCTCTTCATCGCTTGAACTTGAGGAGATTGATGAAGAATCATCGAACGCTGCGAAGCACTTGTGAGCTTGCTCCTTGTCATCATCATCATCATCACTTGGTGTGTCCACATCGGAGTCATTAAATGTGCCAACAAGTCTCTTCTTTTGGTTCTTGAATTTGGACTTGCCTTTCCAATGTTTCTTCACTTTCCCTTTGTAAGTCTCTTTGGAGGGTTTGGAAGGGCATTCAATAGATAGAAGACCTTTTCCTCTACAATTGAAACAAATAGAATTGTTATATTTAGAGACAAACTCTGAATATATTTACCTTGCTGGCTTTTGAGGAATGCTTTGAATTGCTTAGCAAGCTCCATGAAATCATCATCACTATCCTCATCTTCTTCACTAGAAGCTTCTCAATGGAATTTCTTTCTCCACTCGATTGGCTCCTTCTCGGCATGGAATGCAACCCCCTTTTGCTTCTTTGGCTTCTCGTGCTTGGTTGGTTGAATCTCCTTCTTGTTTTGAATCTTGACTTCATACGTCATGAGATTCCCAATGCACTCCTCAATGGTGTATTTGGACATGTCATTTGACTCCAAAATCCTGTTGGCCTTTGACTACCATTGGGGTGTAAGAGAGTCAATGATCTTCTCCACACGATCCTCTTGGGAAATCACCTTCCTAAGTCCTTCCAAAGCATTTGCGAAGCCTGTGAACCTTGTGAACATCTCTGATATGCTTTCTCCTTCCTGCATATTAACATCTCATATTTAGATCTAAATATAGTTTTTTAGATTTATTTACCTTTGAAGTCCCTTTATGAGAAATCTCCAATGTATGCCAAATTTCGTTGGCCGTTTTACACATGGAGATACGGTTGAACTCATTTAAAGAGAGAGCGCAATGAAATGCGTTCATAGCCCTCACATCGTATTTGATTGAGTCCTTCTCTGTCTTTGTCGTTGAGGCCACGAGTGTAGTAGGCTTATCAAAGGATGGTTCCATGATGTCTCATAGGTCTTGACCCTCTAAATAGATCATCATCTTGATCTTCCAACTTGAGTAGTTGGTTCCGTTGAAGAGCAGGGGTTGAATGGTAGATAGACCTTCTTCATAAGACACGGATGAAGCGTTGAATGCCAACGTTGTTGTATTCTTCAACCTCACTCTGATACCAATTGTAAGGGCCTCTATGCCTTATAATACTAACAACAAACACTCTTGAGGGGGGTGAATAGAGTAATGGCACAAATTGTGTAATTAAAAATAAACTTACAAATGCAGAATTATAACTGCAAGAGGAATTTAAACAACACAATCAAGTAAATGCTAACACATAGATTTTACCATGGTTCCCCAACGTGGATACATCCAGCCACACCAAATATTTACTATAATCCTACACAAGGTAGTGAATACAATCTCACATAGAGATAACTCATACAGAGGATTTGGATTCTCACAAAGAGAAATCATTGCTCTCATACAGAGAGACTTTAATTCTTACAAAGAGAGTACTCAACTAACCCTACACAAGGGTTAAAATCTCACAAAGAGAGTAACTAGCTCTCACAAAGAAAGCTAGGGTTTCAATACACAAAGATAAAATAAACTCTCTTACATATGCATTGAGATGAACTTACTCAATATGAAAATGAAGGCATGAAAGAAGATCTCTAACTGATGAGATGAGATTGATTGCACTTGGAAGATTTTCTTGAGCTAAGCTTCAATATATGAAGAGGAATGTGAGCTCTAAGAGGGAAATGTGAGTTTAGAAGTGTAGCTTAATGATCTTCAATAGTTCCAAGAAGTTCTAAATAAATAAAGCCCATTTCTATTTATAAGAAGCCCCAAAACCCCATAAAACCCAAGTTAGAGGCCACGAAAAAAATTGTGCAACGACTAGAATCAGGGATTTTACGACAACAACAGGCGATTGTATAAGGATGGACAGTCGACTGATCAAAGGCTATATTATTTCCAACGGCTATAATCTGAGCATATACAGTCGACTGATCAAAGGCTATATTATTTCCAACGGCTATAATCTGAGCATAGACAGTCGACTGTAGAAGACTACACAGGTGCCTGTACTACATGCAAGCGCCTGTAAAGACTTCGTCAGGCGACTGTCACATGGGATGGACAGGAGCTGAGAAAATACAACTTACGCACTTATACATTCAGACGACTGAAGACTATTTCTCAGGTGCCTGAAACTAGACAGGCGATTGAAAACTCTTCATCAGTCGACTGACTCATAAAGTGGGTTGAAACCCATAAAATACAAGTTACATACTTTGGCATACAGACGACTGTAGAACAATTCACAGGTGCCTGATGGAAGATAGGTGCCTGAATAATAAATTCAGTCGTATGGTTCAAAAGCTCAAGAAAGAGTCAAAAATTATTTGACTTGAGCTGGGCACAACAGTTGGCTGTAGAAGGCTGGCTAGTCGTTTGGAATCACCCAATCGCATGTCTTGCCTTCAGCATTCACCTGTTGGAGAGCCAGAGACTCCAATTGAGTCTTTGGGCAAGGTGAACCTATTGGGTTAGATTCTATGATAATCCTAGGGCTCACTAAAATGGTAAATGCATATGCATGTATGAGGAGACCATCTATCAAGGCATTACAATAATACTAGACTCAAAAAGAGAAAAACAAGCAAATAAAATTATATGGATTACATTTGCTTCCTTTAGAGTCTAATCTTCAAGCTCTTGATGCCTTGATGCTCCCCATCATCTTTCAAGCTTTGGCACCTCTTGATGAGCTTTCCTTCATCAAGATCCAAGCTTTGGCTATGCTCCTCTTGATGTCCATCCGTGCAACAAGCTATTGTCTCCAAATCAAGATATTCTTTATTTGATAATCATGAGACTAAAACATGAGAGTAATTAGCAATAACATAATGTTGTGATCATCATCAAAATAATATTGGGCTAAAACATCAATACCTAACAATCACTTGATTAAATTTTGAGAATTATTATACACATTTGCAATAGCTCAAATCTGAATCGCTTTATTGACATTTGATATTTGATCTATTCATATGTCCTGCATCATACATGAACATTGCATTAGAATATTATCATCTCACCTAAAAATGTAATAAAAAAGACAAAAAATAAAAATCAGAAAAAAAAAGCATAAACCTCATATTTGCATAGTGTCAATCATTCATTTAGAGTTATCTTCATTACATGACCACCTGTAGTGGTAGGGTATACCGAACATCCGATTTCCTGATCTCTGTGGATTTTGACCACAATAAATATAGAACGCGATTATCAATTGGCTATGTTCTTGAGAAGCTATTATTTATGAGGATAGAACTAAGTCCTACAAGCTTAACATCTATTTCATTCACCTAGAGACATCCATTTAAAGGGAATCATGTAAAGGTTCACACATAAAAAGGGTTCCCAGTCCTCCAAGGTAAAGGAATCATGTAAAGCTATTATTTATGAGCATAGAGAAACACCTATTCTTAATCTGTGTGACACAGATAAAAGATTGATTAGGATTATTAAGGTAAAGACTCCTACTTTTGATGGTCGATTAGACCCTAATGGTTTTATTGGTTGGATGATTGACAAGGATCAATACTTTGAATGATACATTATGTTAGATGAGAAATTATTAGATTTACCAAAATGAAGCTCATTAGACTAACTAAGTTATTTTAGCAAAATGGTAAACATACATTGGTTAATTGGAGGTAACCACCCATACTATTATGGGATGAGATGAGAGAAGCTGAAAGAAAAATATTTACTTATTTCTTATAATCAACAACTCCTTGACTAGCTGACTCGTCTCAAAAGATGTGAGCGCTACTCCCAAGCGTAGGAGATCGAACAAGTAATAATCAAGGTGAGTTTAGGTATCAAATCCATGGGACAACTGACCTGTAAAACCACAGAATTTAGTTTATAAAGAGTACTAATTTGATGAGAAAATTACCACTTTTCGAATATGAGAGAATTGTATCAAAAGTTTTAAGTACTAAAAAGTGACCTTAAAATAGCTACGGGAAATTCGATTCTAGGGTATCAATGTGAAGCGTATGTGTCGGTTGTGATTTTGTTAGGTAGTTTCCAATCAATGATTATTAATATATTTCTATAACTCAACGTTTCACCCCGTAAGTGTATGAGAACGTCGGAAAATATAACGATTAAGATCATAAAATAATGCCATATGTAATTAAGTGAATTATTAGTTTCATACAGATTTTAAGCTTCGGTGCCTATAAGGGTCACAATATGCCCGCAAAGATCATATCACAAATAAGCCCGCAAAGGTCATATTTGATTTAAACATGTCAACAACGATCACGCTCAAATAGCATATGTAAAAACCGATAAAACACTTGATATGACATGAAAATATAGCGAAAAGGCATTAATAACAACGATTACATAATTCTAACTACATCACAACCAACACATACAAGAATTGTCCAAGCATTGGGAGAAAAGACTCAATAATTATTAATAAAAATTTCACCTTTAGTCTCTAATACAAGAATCTAATTCAATACAATAAGAAAGTTCAGATTTTTATCACCCAAGCCTTTAATTGAGCTCTAAACCCCTCTTTTTTGATTACTTGAAATTTTCATGTTGCTGCAACTACCTCCCTGACGTGCTCCTCAGAAATATGCAAATTTTGAGTATTTATGCGAATTTTTTGGGGTCGTTTGATGCCCCAAAAGTCTCCAAAACCGTGTGTATATATATATGTAAAGGATTCTTATTGGGTTTAGGACTTGAAACGGGTCAAAAATCGCTCAAAACCTGTGCACAGACCCGCTTCTGTACATGCTAACATCGTCATGATGCCATAAATGCCTTTTTTATTTTCAGAAAATCATATTTGCCTTCAAAAATTCATAGAAAATTGCCCCGAGCTCAGAAAAATCTGAAAAATTAGCTGTTATAACTGGGAGATCATGCTCTTCAATTGGAAAATATGAGAAGAGCAAGATAATCGGTAAAAATAATATTTTGTGTAAAAATGAAGAGATTCTTCTAATAATTATGAATAATCTTAACGCTAGTATTAGAAGCCAAATTCACATCAAATACGCACAAAATGATACTAGACGAGGGGTTAAATATGCAATATTTATCCTGAATCACCACTGATAGAGTCTATCCTAGAATACTGGATTTGTAGCTGACTACCTTGTCTGATATGATAAGTATTTTATGTAATCTAGTATATCGAAAGATGGGAGTGCGACCTTATATAGGTTTAGAGTTAGCCTTAGATATAACCTTATTAGTTCTTGCAAGAGCTTGGAGTTTCCATAAACCACCTATGCTAGAATGTTTTGACTCTTGATAGCTATTTAGCTTCTTAGTATAAACTGGTAGTAAACCATCACAATGTTAATTTCAACCTAAGTTTAATTCAAAACTTCCTACTAATATCAATAGCAAAGTCAATGAATCGTAATAAGACTTCCAAGGTTAAGTTATGCATATAGTGTTGTAAGTACCAAGGTTACGATCACTTCATATGTAAATACATGTCTGGGAATTTATTTTTACATGATATTGAGGGAGATAATCGAGGAGAGTATGCGAAGGTAGTCTACGATACATGTAAGATTTGTTATGAGACTGATGATGATTCATTGAAACTAGGATGTATTCAAAATACTCCTATTCGAGTAAAGCTTTATGATTCTTTCTTCAAAGACCCTATACTATAAATTGATTATTGTGTTGTGGCTCAATTTAAAGAGAGCGACAATTGACATGGGAATGCAATCTTTCGCACCTTTGTGAAGCACCATAATGGGAGTTATAAGGTGATCATCAATAGTAGGAATTGCATCAATGCTGTATCTTCTAACTTCATTTTCCATTTAGGATTGTAGCCAGTCATTTACCTTCACATTTACAAGGTGTCGTGGGTAGATGACTCATCCTTGAATATTAAGGATAGATTTATGTTCCCCATTCAATCCACATGATATAAGGATAAGATTTGATATAATGTGTTACCAATGGGCGTATGACATACCATATTGATCAAATAATATAGATGTCTTGATTTTTGGTCACTCAAACTTTGAGTTTGTTTATTTATGAAGGTAAAAAATCATGTCGAATCCTATTCAACCCAAGATGATCACTCCAGAGAAGAAGAAGAAAGTGATGAAAGGAAAGAGCTTACATATCATAAGTCTTAAAGAGCTCAAAAGAGAAGTCACTGAGGATTTAATTGTGTTTGCTTTAGTTCCTAGAGAAGAAAGTAGACATTCTCAAGAGGATATACCAGAAGAAGTAGCACTGATCTTGAAGGAATTCTATGATTTTTTCCGTGAGGACCTCCTAGATTATTTACAGCCTATAAATGACATACATTACACTATCAATTTAGTCTCAAGAGCAACCCTTCTGAACTGGCCTTATTACCGTTTTAACCTTACTGAGTTTAAGAGACAAGTTAATGAACTACTTGTTGAAGGTCCTATTATGAAAAGTTTGAGTTATATGAAATACTAGCTTTTCTCACACCAAAGAATGATGTATTATAAAGGATGTGTATGGATAGCTATGTAATTAATACAATCATGGTTAAGTATTTTTTATATCCTTAGGCTAGATAAAATGCTTGATATGATGTCATGTGCTACTATATTTTCAAAGATTTATCTTAAGGGTGGTTACTATTAGTTTTGAATCCACCCAGAAGATGAATGTAAAACAACCTTCACGACAAAGGATGGTTTGTCTTAATGGATGGTTATACCCTTTGGACGATATAATGCTGCTAGAATCTTCATGCGAGTGATGACTTAAGTACTTAGATCATTTATCGAAAAATTCTTAGCTGTGTACTTTGATGATATTCTCAGTTATAGTCTATCTAAGGAGCAATATATAAACCATTTGCAGTATACCTATGTTACTCTGAGGAAAGAAAGACTTCACGTAAATATAAAGAAGTGGTATTTCATGAAAAATCATTTTATCTTCTTAAATTTTATTATCTCCTCAGAGGGAGTTTGTGTGGATCCCCCAAAAGATCCAAGTAATAGTAGAGTGGCACGAACCTTAGTTCGTAGCTTCCATGGTTTAGCCACATTTTACAATTGATTTATAAATGGATTTAGCATCATCATGCCTCCAAATACTAATTATTAAAAAAGAATTTCAATGGACTAAGATTGCTCTAAGGTTGATACCAAGAAATGTATGGCAGAAGAACTAGTTATGCACTTTCCGTATTTCATGAAAGTATTTAAGATTGTGTGTGATGCTTTAGTTATAGGAATATGAGGAGTATTGAGCCAAAAAGGGTGTCATGTAGTGGACTGTTTCTAAAAAGTAGTCCACTTTATCCATAGTTCCAAAACCTCTAATGCATCATATATTGCTAAACTCTATTTTAATGAGGCTGTTTGATTACATGATTTGTCCAAAATGATTGTTTTAGATAGTGATGCGAAGTTCTTGAGTAATTTTTGGAAAACCTTATAGCATATTATGTGCATTAAGCTAAAATTCTTCACTATGTACTACCCTCTAACCAAGGGCCAAACTAAGATTATGGATCAAAGTTCAAGGAATCTACTTAGATGTTTTGTAAGTGAGAATAGTAGAAATTAAGATTTAATGCTACCAACCATGAATTTGCATATAATAGTCTTGTGAATAGGTCCATTTGCTTGATTACATTTGAAGCTAATTATTCGTACAAATCTAGGAAGACTCTATGCCTCATTACCATGTCACATTAGCATTGAGTATCTGAGTTAGTGAGTCATTTGCACAGTACATTCATGATCTACTTAAAGAGATCCGTAAATAAATTAAACTCTTGAACCTAAGAAAGATTAATTTTGATGAGAAAGTCAAATCCTTGATAAGAAGACTTGGCACCCTAATTCCTTTTGTTATTCTCTAAAATTTCCAATTTCTTAAATTTTTTTCTTGGTTCTACATCCATATGCTTCCAAATCTTTAGTTCTCATTGTTTTGAAGCACATACATAACATGAGACAATGCACATCTTAACATAGTATATACACAAAAATGGAAAGAAAGTAGCATCTAACATGAGACCCATATAGCAAGTCTGATAAAAGCATCTGACACATGTCTGACACAAACTGAGTTCATGAGAGAGTTTTCTTGGTGCATAGATACAAAGATATTCATGTCTCTGTGTGTTTTGTGCATCTTTCCACTGCCTATGGGTTACTTTAATAGCTTATGCTAGAAAATGTGTCCAAATGGAGCATGTCATACGCCTAATGATCAATAGCGACAATTTTCATATGTCCGATTCTTCTTTCTGCCCTTATGCATCCATAATATATCTCATGATGGTGCTAAATCATAAACTTCAAGCCTTGTACAATGAAATTCATGTCCAAATGACACTTGGTTTGAAAGGAAGCAATGAAGTACTCCTCACTTATGTTAAGAGCGCAAAGGATGAATATGGTAGAATATTGGCCCATGTACTCGCTTAAAGGTGAAATATTTCCCATGTACTGAAGGCACCTTCCTCTATGACACTACATAACATATGTATATCGAACGTAAGCAGCTCACACAAACTTCTCCACCATAATTCATGCTGCATAAAGGTAAATAAATTAAACTCGATAAGAAGACTTGGCATCCATATGCTTCCAAATTCATTGTTTTGAAGCACCATAACATGAGACAATGACATCTTAACATAGTATGAAAGTAGCATCTAACAGAGACCCATATAGCAAGCTGATAAAAGCATCTGACATGTCTGACACAAACTAGTTTTCTTGGTGCATAATACAAAGATATTCATGCTCTGTGTGTTTTGTGCATGGGTTACTTTAATAGTGTCCAAATGGAGCATGTACGCCTAATGATCAATGCGACAATTTTCATATGCTTCTTTCTGCCCTTATCATCCATAATATATCTCGCTAAATCATAAACTTCGTACAATGAAATTCATGGAAAGGAAGCAATGAAGTCCTCACTTATGTTAAGGCGCAAAGGATGAATATTAGAATATTGGCCCATGACTGAAGGCACCTTCCTATGACACTACATAACATTGTATATCGAACGTAAGAGCTCACACAAACTTCTACCATACATTCATGCTGTAAAGAGATCCGTAAATTCTTGAACCTAAGAAAGGATAAGAAGACTTGGCATCCATATGCTTCCAAATCTCATTGTTATGAAGCACATAACATGAGACAATGACATCTTAACATAGTATGTAGCATCTAACATGAGAGCAAGTCTGATAAAAGATCTGACACATGTCTGAACAAACTGAGTTCATGAGAGAGTTTTCTTGGTGCATAGATACAAAGATATTCATGTCTCTGTGTGTTTTGGCATCTTTCCACTGCCTTGGGTTACTTTAATAGCTGTCCAAATGGAGCATGTACGCCTAATGATCAATCTTCTTTCTGCCCTTATCATCCATAATATATCTCGCTAAATCATAAACTTCGTACAATGAAATTCATGGAAAGGAAGCAATGAAGTCCTCACTTATGTTAAGGCACAAAGGATGAATATTAGAATATTGGCCCATGTCTCTTAAAGGTGAAATACTTAAGGCACCTTCCTTATGACACTACATACCATGTATATCGAACGTAAGAGCTCCCACAAACTTCTTGATGATACCATTTAACATTTTTAGCCATACTATTGATCTATTAGGTTAAATGGTTGTGAATGTTAACATCCAGGAGTACAATGCGAAGCTTTCGGACTTTGGGCTGGCCAAGGACGGGCCAATCGGCGACAAATCTCATGTTACAACTCGGATCATGGGAACATATGGGTATGCAGCCCCCGAATACATCATGACAGGTAACTCGTATAACGACTTATCGCTGACATACTTTGCGTAGAGCTAGTGTTTGTGCTTCACTAACCCTTTCGAACAAAATAACAAGTTGTTCATGATTGGCATATTTGTCGATATATTTATCCCTTTACGAATTTTACCGAATAAAGCCATACTTCAAGTGAGTCCTTGATGATGAATTGGGCGCACTAACCACTAAATGAAGAATGTTTGAAGTTATTATCGCTGACATATTTAGATTTAGATTGCAAAATGCTTGAATGTTTGAAGTTATAGTTCTACAAGTCTTAAAGCCCACATCCAAAGATCGAATATCTATAAACTAAAAAAAGACGAAGTCAAGTTCAATTCCAAAGCCAAAAGACTAAACCGTTTCTAAAAATCCAAAGATTGAAAGGTTTTTAAACTAAAAGATGGGATGAATAGCAAAACCAAAAATCAAATTCATTGTTCAGCTCGGTGGTTAAAATACCATTAAACTAAACTATAATCAAATTTAATGAAAGTCAAATCCTTGGGAACTGAAATTTCCTAAACTAAAAAGAAATCAAAGTCTTCGACTAAGAACATTGTAATTCAATATCTAAGAATCAATCATATAAATATGCACACATATACGGAAAACACAAGAACACACCCAAGAATCAATCATATAAATATGCACACATATACAGAAAACACAAGAACACACAAAACTGTAATTCCCTGGTAGGTACTGCACAAGTATTAGAGGGGAGGTGAATAGTACTTTGAAATAATCAAGAGTCTAATTCCTAATTATTGTGCAAACACAAACACCTATGCGGAATAAGAGTAACAACAAAAACAATAGCAACGCAAACAAGCGATGTAATGGGTTCGGATCCACCCAAGTCTCCCCGACTTGTTCCCGGTGATCCTACTCCCAGACACCCGGATTCTTTCCGGCTACTTGAGTTAGAATCCACTAACTCAAGGTTCCACTAAATAACTTCTTGTAGAAACTACTACAAGATCAAACACTACAACAATTTGAATCGTGACTCCCACAAACCGGGATCACAATATCTCTCACAAACCGAGAGGAAATCACCAACAATAAATTTAATGAAATATAAATCGCTTACCACAAAATCATATGCCTTGAGATACTTACGGATTAGGGCAAGGTATGATTTTGAGAAAGAGTGAGCACGAAACCCTAGCACCACCAAGATGATCAGCGTGAGAAGGCTAGGGCAAGGAAGATGATCGTGATTCAATTTCTCAGAGGAATGATCGCACACGAGTACAATGCAAACACTACAACAATTATAATTCTACAAGTCTTAAAGCCCACATCCAAAGATCGAATATCTATAAACTAAAAAAGACGAAGTCAAGTTCAATTCCAAAGCCAAAAGACTAAACCGTTTCTAAAAATCCAATGATTGAAAGGTTTTTAAACTAAAAGATAGGATGAATAGCAAAACCAAAAATCAAATTCATTGTTCAACTCGGTGGTTAAAATACCATTAAACTAAACTATAATCAAATTTAATGAAAGTCAAATCCTTGGGAACTGAAATTTCCTAAACTAAAAAGAAATCAAAGTCTTCGACTAAGAACATTGTAATTCAGTACCTAAGAATCAATCATATAAATATGCACACATATACAGAAAACACAAGAACACGCCCAAGAATTAATCATATAAATATGCACACATATACAGAAAACACAAGAACACACAAAACTTGGTAACACAGTTCGGTGCGCGCATCTACATCTGCGGGGCCATACCTAGAAAAATTAGATTAATCCACTATATCAAAATGATTACAATCACTAATATTGCAATCTCATGAGGAGGAACACACCCCTCTTTAGTACAAACTGCAATGGGTGATCCCAATCAACCCCATGAAGTAATCACAGCAAGATCCCCTTGCAAAAAACTGACTAGATCAAATTCCCTTTGATCACTACCTGTGTAGTCGGCAGCGTTCGTCCCCGGATGTAGAAACCGCAAGATCCCCTGGCAAAACCTGACCTAAATCAAACTCCCTCTGATCCCTACTCCCATAGCAGTCAGCCTCTTTCCCATGATGATGAACCAATCTCTTAAAAGGTTAACCCTAGCTGATTTCCTTGATAGCCTTTTATCCCAACCAACAAGGTAGGAGATCTATTTCGGGTAAAAATAGAACCATCAAATCTCAAGTAGATATTCCACACATAAATTAAGGAGCTATTTCGGGTAAATAGTCCTATAAAATCTCAATCCCGCCCATCAATCAAGTAACCACCGAGATTCTGCCATTAAATCAATTATCTCCACCCATCAATCAATGATCTATTTCGGGTAAATAGAACCAATAACTCAAGGAACCAATTAACCAATTCGGGTAAATAATTTTATCGAATCTCATGCGGATATTTTCCCCATAAATATAGTAACCACCAATATTTCCACAATATTCTGATCAAGTAAATTAGATCTGAACGGAGCAGCAATAAACATATCTAAATTCCTGAAGAGAACTGAATTCCAGATAACGCAACTGAATTCCAAATATCGCATGGTGTGAACAATGTTATGACATGACTTACAACATGAATCATGCATGTACAGAACATGGTCAGATTCCTCAACCAAAACACTCCAGATCTAGTGCCACTAATACCAACATATAGTAACAGAAAATCAACCCAACAATCTCCCCCTTTGGCATTATGTGGTGTCACGACCCGCTTCCCTAAAATGGAGGCGAGACGTGAAAAGGTCCGCACGAGAGTGGAGCCGTGAAGCCCCAAACCCGATAAGCGTCAATAAAACATAAGCATGTCCCTGTAACCACAACGGAGCAGCAATAATAATAAAAGGAGAGACGGAAATAAAATTCTCATATCTCATAAAATGTCCAACATGAAAGTAAGTTCAACATCCAGAAAAGCCACAAGGCTAAAAGAAAGAGTCTAAAGGCCCAGAACAAGGCCAACGAAAGCAACAACACAACAGAGTATAGGTGCTACGCACCGATAACGAAACAAATGTCTAAACAAAAGTAAAACACAACGAAGACACTAGGACTGGTCCCTAGTGTCCACGTACTCCCCGTCAAACACAAGCTCGGGCTCGGCGTCAGCAAACACCTCGTCCTCAACACGGTACTCAGGCTTAGGATCTAACATGTGTCACCCAAAAGAGTAAAGGTGCACATGTCAGCAAGTCTAAAAGACTTGGGCAAGGAAACTGAAAGTAAGGCAACTAGCAACCTAGCAGTTTTAGTATGCATGGCATGGCAGTTATAACATGAGTGCACAATTAAGACATGGTGAACAGTAAGTACAAGAGAACGAGTATCGGGACAAGACAAGAGTAGCCAAGCTACTAACAATCTCAGTCAATTCACTATTCACGTTTCACGTTGTTTTGTAGATGTTTACGCCCTTCAGCTGAATGGTACAACATTCACACCGATCGGCACTAAACACTACCCCACCCCAGAGTTTACGCCTTACAACTGCAGTTGCTGATCAGGCAGACTCCCAGTTGAATGGCCGCTTAACCCTTACCCCATCCCACACGTAAACAAGCCAGGGTCCCTACACATGAGCCCAGCAAGTGAGCCAGGGTTGCCCCGCACGGGAGCTTGTTTTCCAAGTTCACAATTCAATATCGAGCGTTGGGGTTAGCAACTCATTATGCTCGCTTCTGGTCACGAGCCAGGAAACACAAGTATTGTAGCGATGCTACGCAATCACGGGATCACTTAAAGAATGCAATGACATGACAATTAAATTGCGTACCGTTAATGGAATTTAAACATGTCATGGTAATTGTGCAACATGCTAAATGTCGGAACTAGCTTCGTTGTCAAGCTAGTTCCCCAATTTGCGCCTAGGCGAGTATCATTTCATCGCCTAGTCCCTTTTACGCCTACAACAAGCAAATGGCCTAAAACATGGCCTAAACCCTAAGTGGCAAGTTTCACTTGCCTAGCACCGAGGATGACGATCACGAAGGTTCGTCTCGCGGATGCTAATCTACGGGGAAATCGCTGTTATGGGGAAACAATCATCAAACAACATGAAATTTCATTAGGGTTTCATAAAAATACAAATAGGTTACGAAAACATCAAGAGATCGATTTCTTACCGAGAGGAGGCGGAAGAAACACTCCGGAGAACCCTAGGACCAGATCTGGAAACAAATGGAGAAGTTTTAGAGAACTAGGGTTTTTGAGGGATTTTGGGGATTTGATGGAGGTTTGGGGAAAATGAGAGGTGGAATGAGTTGATGGAGGGTTTAGATGATGAATCTAGGGCTTGGGATGAAGGAATAGGGCTTGGAGGAAGATGGGGGCTCAATGGGGGAGATTTTAGGGTTTTAGGTCGAGTGGAGGAAGAAGAAAACGTTTGGGAGGGGTATAAATAGGTTGGGCTGGCGGCTGTCCAGAAATTAGGGTTTTAACACAGACTAGTCGGTCAAAGAGCAACCACTGACCGACTAGTTTGGTAACTAGTCGGTCGGTCAACCAACGCAGACCGACTAAGTGTAAACAGTAACTTCTGAACGAAAATAGGATTTAGAATTAGTCGGTCGAAGAACAAATACTGACCGACTAGTTCAACATCTAGTCGGTCGAAGAACGTTCTTAGACCGACTAAGAGTGAACAGTATTAATACTAAAATTTAGATGATGTGTTAGTCGGTTAAAGAAGCATTGCCGACCAACTAGTTTGCAACCTAGTCGGTCAACTAATGTTCTTAGACCGACTAACGACAAACAGTAACTCCTGAATAATTTAGAAAGCCAACTAGTCGGTCCAAGAAGGATTGCCGACCGACTGGATCGTCATCTAGTCGGTCGGTGCCCCTTCTTACACCGGCTAATAAGCACCAAAAGTTCCGATACGGAGCGCGGAGCTCCAGGATTGATTCCTAAGACTCCTAGGCTTGATCTAATAGTAAGATACGACTGTTATGAAGTCCGTCACGAATGACATACTTCGAAATCGACGATCCTAAGGAAGAAACGAGAAAACACGACGAATCGATCGAAAATGAAAGCTACAGAGACGAAAACCACACATGAGGAGAAAATCCACCAAAACATATATTATATTATAATAAATCCAGATACAAGGAAACCAGTCGTTACATGTGGCACAACCCAAGCACGGGAAAAGTGCTCACCACAATAAATACTCCTCTTTGAGCCACAATAAGCTAAAGGATACCTCAAGAAGTTGTAGCTAGAGCCGGATCAGTATCAGAGGTGCCTGCAGATGAAAAGACGTCAAAATACCCGTTAGAGCTTGAGCTCTAAAGTCAAATGTAGCCTTCTGAGCTTGTAAAACGGTAATTTGATGAGCAATGTCTCTGGATGCTGCTTCATAAATGACCATGTCATCTCGAAAGTGTGAAGCCGATGGAGGCATTGAATCAGGTAGATGATGCTCATAAATAGAAATGGTTGGAGCATTAGCATGTGGAGAAGAAGCAGATGTTGTGTCATGTGTCACAATATGTTCCATAACATGAGTAGCAGGAGAATCAGTTGAGACATCCCGAGGTGTCGGCTCCTGTCTCATGACATCGTCTGCAACATGACGGTCAGCAGGGGAAACTCCTTCATCAACAATAGAATCTGACAAGATGACATCAGTAAGGTCCACAATATTTTCCAACCCACCAAACAGAAGTAGCTTGACTATTTGCATCATGTGGATCTGAGAAATCTGCACCAACTTTCTGATATGAAAAAACACCATCAGATACAGACTTGGAAGAATCTAAGTCATCAAGATGACAATCTCAGTCAATCACCACAGACGAAGATGGGGGACCAGACTCAGTGGTTGACAATAACAGTGCGTCCTCATCGATATGTTTAATACATTTGCCTTCAAATATAGTCCAAGTACACATCTCCAATGATCAATCCAGAACAATCAACCTGAGACACATCAAGATGCTCCCATGTTTCTCTCATACGACAAAATATTGCAAATAAATCCTCAGGCACAGCGGAATTAGAGGAAGAAAAGTATACCTCACATCTGATAGTAGACTGCAAAAATAGAACGATATCCAGTGTAGTAGCGGAGTTCTAAGAGGCTGAAATAGTAGCTGGCGAATCTGACGAGGTCGGAGCCATCGAAAGTGGAACCGGCATAGAAGCGTGCAAATTTTGGGGAAAATCCGCCGGAATGGGCGAAGAGGCCGACACAGCCAGATCAAGAACGGAGCACCGTGCTGGAGGAGAGACGGGAGAAGATCCGATGGCAATGGCAGAGAAAAAGCGGCGAGAAGAGCGGTGACCACCGTGAGTTCGAGCCATAAGAAAGAGGAGAAGTAAAGACATCTGCCAGTTGTCTTGATGGTGTATCATACTCCATGACTAGAACTTTCTGCTCTACCAATTCTTTTATAATTCTGGAGGAAGATTCTTGAGAATTTGTAGCAGGTTGCTCACATTGATTGTTGAGAGGAGATGTTGGTTCTGGTGTTATAACATCTGCAACAACATTGTTCAGTGTCGTTTCCAATGTTACAACATCAGTCACAACATGTGGTGTTTTGTCTGAAGCTATAGTGTTCAGATCTTTATTCATACAAGCACTAGAGTCTTGTAGCAGATAACAACTATCAGCTGACCTCTTGCCTATTAGAATACACTCTTCATCAGCATTAATAACAAAGCATTTCTCCTTATTAAATCTCACAAGTAAGCCTTGATCACACAGTTGACTGATGCTAATACGATTGGCTTTGAGATCTTCAACATGCAACATATTCTTAAGCTTAGGATGTCCAATCGCATCCAGATTACCTTTACAAGAACCTTACTCCTTCGACCATCACCAAATGTCACGCGACCCCTTGTATTGACTTTGTAGTCATCAAGAAACTCCTTGTTTCCTGTCATACGCCGTGAGCATCCATTGTCAAAATACCACATGTTATCTGATGATGCTCTCAAAGATGTATAAGCCATTATGCTATATAACTCAGTCTTTTTGACCCATTGCCTTTTCACTCTCCTGCCGAGAGAACTTATTGTTCTTCCCTCTATGAAGTGATGCATACGACTAAAGCAGTTCTTCTCAGAATGACCAATAATTCTGTAGTATTCACACACTGGACTTCCACCATTGGTAGTTTTAATTAACATATTCTTGCCATCATTACCCTTGTACTGGCCGATTTTCTCAATTTCCTTCATGATTTGCACCCTTTTAGTAGTAGAACTGTTAAAATTAAATCCTCTATGACATCCCACTCCACTGCGATCTCCTGCAATTTTGCCCATGTTTAGAATGTCATCCAGATCCGCTTTACCTAAGCTCCACTTGTTTAATGTTGTTTCAGCTTTCTCTGCCCTAAGGAGGATATTATGAAGTTACTTTCCAGCTCTCTAAGGTTTTCCTTAACTTTCAGACATTTGCTTTTGAATTCTCCCTTTTCTTGCTTCAACTTTTCTTTTTCTTCTTTTAACACTTTATTAATACTACAGATCTGCATCCATTTTTCAAACATCATCTCGTATGCGACCTGGATATCTTCTTCACTTACTTCCTCTTCGCTGTCAACTTCAGAATCTGATTCAGTTGTAGATGTCATGGACGATGTCGTAACACTGGAGCTAACATTGTCTGATTTGTTAAAAGATGTAACGACTGAAGTTGTACCACCAGATCTGACATGATTGCTAGTGTTGTAATCAGATTGCTTCTTCAGAGAGGCCGCAAAGGCAACATAATTACTAGTGATTTCCTCATCTTCAGCACTACCCTCTGACTCACTTCACTCCAGGTACTCGTCAAATACTTCCCTTTTTGTTTGTTCAGAGTGTTTGCACATTCAGCCTGAATATGCACATACCATTCACACTCTCTACACTGAATCCTTTTTCCTCTCTTCTTCTAATCATACTTCGGATTTTGGTTGAAGGTTTTTCCAGTAGAACTATCACCAAGCCGAAGCATACTGTTTTCAGTCCTGAAATTCTGCCCTTTACTTCAAATTTTCTTAAGCATCATGCAGAAATTTTTGGTCAGCTGAACTATATCCTCATCTAAACCAGATTCATCATCGTCTTTAGAAACATTTGCAACATCAACCTTCAAGGTCACTCCTTTGTCTCTTTTATTATGCTTCTGATTCATCTCATAGGTCTGACGAGTTCCCATTAGCTCATCAAGTCTCATGGTAGAGATATCTCTAGCTTTCTCAATAGCTGCTACCTAAGCAGAGAACCGTTCAGGAAGAGATCTTAGAGTTTTACGAACCAACTTTACATCTGAATATTTTTTTCCAAGTTGATACGCTTGATTTTCAATATCTTTCAGTTTTCCATTAAATACAGCAATGGTCTCATCGTCACCCATTCGTAATTCATCAAATTATGAAGAAAGCATTTGGAGTTTTGAGACACTTACCGTATTGGTTCCTTTATGAACATTCTGAAGAATGTCACATGCTTTTTTAGCCGATTCATACGTAGAAATAAGCTTGAATTGTTTTTCATCAATAGCCGTAAAGATATCATTAACATCTTTAGAGTTTCCAAGAGCCGCACGTTCTTCAATCTGACTTCAATCCTTTCAAAATCCTTTTAAGAATTTTCAAAAATAAAGTAAGAAGGATTTTGAAAAATAACTTGTAGGAGCCTAATAAAATCATCTTAAAAATAAGATAGAAATATAAGCACGAGAATGAGATCAGAATTTAAAAAAGCTGTTGGCTATAAAAACTTGAGAGCAATGAAAATTAGAGAACTTGAATGCTTGAGAGAATTTTGAATTTGCTCAAATAATAATTGGCGAGAGAAAAAGGTTGCATTAGCTCTCTATTTATAGGGCCAAAAGGAATTAAAATCATTTTGAAAACGTTTGACGTTTGCCCCAAAACGGCTACAAAACAGATTCAATGAATCTGGCCGCCAGCAGCTGGTAGTCGACTCCCAATCTCGGTAGTCGACTCTCAGAGCAATTTCTCTGAAATTGTCATTAATAGGCAGTCGACTCCCTGGGTGTTTGGTAGTCGACTCCTTCTTGATACGTGGTTTTTTTCAAGAAGTTTTGCTCTCGTATCTTTGAAAATAAGTTAATATAATAATACCCTGAAGTAATACTATTTTCAAAAATCTTTTTGTATGTGTAGCTATTCTAACTTGGCTTTGACAATATTCTAAGAAAATGAAAAACAACTCACACACTAGTCTCTATGAAGAACTTGAAGCCATGGTTAAGCTTGAGCTAGTTGCATAGGCTTCACTTGAGTTTGAGCTCCTCTTTAGCTTGAGCTTGAGCACAGTCTTTGAGCTTCATCTTCGAGCTCCACGCTTTAGCTTCTCTTGTGCATAAACTAAAGCTTCAGAATGTAGACGTGGAATGTGAGCTCAATCCATCTTCATCTTCTAGGTGTGTAGTTACAATTCTTCTTCTCGGAATATGCTTCGAGCTTCGATTAGCTTGTTGCACAACCTACACACTTAAGCAATATGATTAGTACACACAACATTTGGTGTGATCATCATCAAAACCACTTGGTGTAGGACTAGATTTCCCAACACTTTGCCCCCTTTTGATGATTACACCCAAATGAAAAACATATGAATAATATGACTAGAAAAACAAAGAATAAGTGTACTCACTCCCCATTCTTAGATGCATCAATGTGATACTTAACATGGGCTCCATATCTCATCTCCAGCATATATAATCGTTACATCACATACAACCTGCTCGTCAGATTCTTCTTTGCATCGAGCGCCTCCAACTTCTTCCAAAGCTTCTCTCCAGTAGCCTCCTCAGACACCTTTCTGAGAACTTCATCTGAAAGTGATAACTGCAGTGTGCTCAACGTCTTTCCCTCCATCTCTGCCTTCTGAGCCTCCGTGACCTACATGTCAAAATTGTCTTTCCTAAAGACAATTTGTGAGAAACCGTCTCTCATGAGAAAAGCCTTCATCTTTAGTCTCCAAAGATTGAGTCATTTCTCCCCGTGAATTTTTTCATCTTGAATGATGTGGTAGACGACGACATCTTGATTCCTTACTTCTCCTTACCAGTAGCTCTCATACCACTCCTTGGGAAAAATCTGACACAATATCAAGCAACACCTAAGTATGTACAACGGAATATATGAAATAATGTGTCGCTAACTAAACCAATGCAGGTTAGGATATTGGATGAATCATAAGAAGCACAAGGAAAACCACCACACAATCAAGCCAAGCAATCACACGGAGAGACAAGATTTATACTGATTCGGCCCAACCTATGGCCTACGTCTAGTCTTCCATTGTCACAGCTTCCACTAGATCAGAGATAATAATTCAGAGATTACACCAACTACCAATCTCCTCCAATACAATATGTATGCACTCTCGACAAGATAACTTTAGCACCCTAACAATTACAATATCGCTTGCATATACCCAATGGAGAGATCTTACCACAGTCTCTAGAACAAGGAATACTCATCTCCCAAAGCTCGTAGTCACCTTCTTCGTAAAGACGCAATGCATCTACTCAATTCTCTGTCGTAAAAAACCAACCGTAGTTTTGTAGCCATTGCGCGTGTGTATCTCTTGGTATTTATATGATAGAAACAATCCCAAAGGTAGAAGAGGGCGTTTTCTATCATGTCCATCAGATTAAACCCCTTTGAAAATCAACGGTCGAGATTAGAAGCTCAAATCTAGCCGTTCTAGGGGTTCTGGGCATCTACACGGCTGTGCCGCATATCCACACGGCCGTGCGCCAAACTGCGACTATAAAACAGAGAGCTGCTGATGTGCACGGACAGTTTGCACGGCCGTGCAAGCAACACTGACAGTTTGCATGGCCGTGCTAAATAAACAGAGAGCCTGCCTGACAACACGGACATCAGCACGGATGGATGCACGGATGGATCCAGGTGACTTGCTGCCCCACACTTGGATCGGGCATGCAAACAAGATTTAAGGGATTGGTTCCTCGCAAATTGACAAGAGCCTCGCAAATTGACAAGAGCTACAGACTCAAATTTCTTATTCATTCTTATATAATAAAAGAAATTATATTATATACGTATATTTATAGTTAAAAAATAAAGTCTTATCTAGAGTTAGACTTCTAACTAGATTCAAACTCTAAAATAAAAAAAAGGAAATTCATAAACCCATACAAAAAGATACCAAGATATGTCCAGAGATTAAACCATCTGACGCTCAAGTTAGATCCGAGACATCAATCACCGAATCAACGAAACAAGACAGTACTTGTATAAATTTGAAACCTCATCATGACCATGTGAACATGCCAAGTTATATAACCAACTCTAGGGGTAGTCTCGTTCATATAAGGTTAACCCTAACCATCTTTACCTTTTGCATTTTCAATTGAACTTATGTTTTAGATTGGTGGGTGCCATACTTAATTGGCCAAAGTTCACTTCAACCTAAAAATGCATGAAGCTTCCTGTCTGCTTCGCAACCCATAGAGGCATATCATTAGTTGGGCCTTCACTCATAATCAAACCCTGTACGTCTAATCGTGCACATCCTACCTTAGGTCAAAGCCCATCCAAACAGGACTATGCCTCCTTTACTGCCACTGCATGTGTTTCTATCTGTTTGTGCTTGTCAGGATATCTATGCATAACAATTAGGAGGTACTTGTGAGGTATCAAACATAGTCCCACATTGACTAAAAACAAAGAGGTATAGGGGAGTTTAAATATGGATTCGGATCTCCATTGGGATGAGGCCTTTTGGGGAGAGCCCAAGAGCAAAGCCGTGAGGGTTGCCTTGTGAAGGGCCCAAAGCGGACAATATCATACTAATGTGGAGATCGAATCGGTTCCTTCTGTATTTAAACCCTGACAAGTGGTATCAGAGCCGGACCCCTGCCTTAGTCAATGTGTGTGGATCTGCGGCTCTCTCTTCCACAGTGGGCTCTCTCGTGCATAGCGGTACGACTCTGCATGATGGGTATTGCCAAGGCTCTCTCGTGCACAGTGGTGGGACGCTGCACGATGGGTATTGCCGATGTGGAATGGATAGCATCAGAATACACAAAAATATAGGGTCACAGGGTGACTCGGTACAAGGGGTCACAAGGGTGACCATGTGAGATACTATGTTTGAGGTGGAGATTGTGAGATATCAAACATAGTCCCACATTGACTAGACAGGAGGGTATGGGGGAGTTTAAATATGGATTCGGATCTCCATTGGGATGAGGCCTTTTAGGGAGAGCCCAAGAGCAAAGCCGTGAGGGTTGCCTTGGGAATGGCCCAAAGCAGACAATATCATACTAATGTGGAGATGGAATGTGTTCCTTCCATATTTAAACCCTAACAGTACTCACATTTTTCTATATGCCTAAAGTATAGCATTGCAAAGAAATTTGACGACGAGTTTTGTCCTACACCCCGAGTCTAACTCAGCTCTGACAGTTCTGCTTCTAGACCTGGAAAAGTAAATGGGGCACTGTAAAGACATGCTTTACAGGATACCCGGGAAGTGCGAATCCGTCTCAAGTATTCCCAGATCTAAGTAAAATTTAAAAAAGTTAGGTAGTTAAATAAGTCTAAATCCTAAATTCAAAAGAGGCACACCATGTTGCTACAAAAGAAGGCAAAGAAACCATCAAATCTTTAAATTCTAGTTTCGGATCTTAAATAACTAAATGACTAATTCCGAACACACAACTTGTGCTATTTCTGGTTGATTTTTGCGTACCATCTATTAAATTCCTAACCATGGTCCTGCCCTTGACCGGAGACGGGGTAAACATAGAGAATTGTCACCGCCGGCGAGAGCAAGAGTGTGTGGTGGTGAGGCCTGATTGACTTGCAATCATGAATGCAGGGCATCTGACGGCTAAGAGCGATGTGTACAGCTTCGGAGTGGTCCTTCTCGAGCTCCTGACCGGGAGGAAGTCGTTGGACAAGTCGCGGCCGGTTCGAGAGCAGACCCTCGCCGACTGGGCCCTCCCTCGCCTCACCGAGAAGAAGACCGTCGCCAGCATCGTGGACCCCAGGCTGGACGGCGACTTCCCCATCAAAGGCCTCCACAAGGCTGCAATGCTCGCCTACCACTGCCTCAACCGCAACCCAAAGGCGAGGCCGCTGATGAGAGACATCGTCGACTCTTTGGAGCCTCTGCAGGCGCACGCTGATCTTTGAATCACTTGATCGTTATGGTTGCTAGCTAATCTGTAAAAATTGACCGTTAAACTCAAACCTCTTGGGTTTATGACGTCTAATCTGGATCAGTATAAGCTTAAACTGCAACTGCTGAGAACAGTGCTAGCACAGGGAGAATGCTTCGTACGTAGCTAGCAATAGCATACGAAAAAGACCCACGCCTGCTTTTCCTCCTCTCACTTCTTCAACATGTGTTTTCATTGAGAGGGGTTTTTCCAGGAAAATGCATAGGATGCAGCAGCTGAAACTTCCATTTCTATTGATTTATGAATATAGAAAAGGCTCAATTTGGTCGCAGGGTGCTCAATCATCAGCAGAAAAGTATACGGAGTCAAGCCCTGTGGGCATGGAAATTTTGAAAGGCCTGCAGGGATTCTGGGCATAAGTCCCTGAAAAGGAATGAAAATGATGGCAGGAAAATATCCCCAGGGCAGAATTCTATTGACACATGTCCAAAGTTTGCACGGCAGACATATGATGGATGTTTGCAAATTTAGGCAAGTAGCTGCATGTAAAAGCATGTGATAGAATGAAACAAATTCAAGGGGAGAATTTTTCCACTGTAAAGGAAAGGGTGGTGATACGGCACTCCCAGGATGGGTCCATACCGAACGGCACAAGTCCGTGTCGCAAGCCTACGGACATGGGGAAAACGAGGCCCCCACAAAGACTCGGAGTCAGGCCAGCCTCAGACTGAAGCGGGCGCGACCGCTGACCAACGCCAGCAGGAGTTAACCACTCACCATAAAGCGCACTCCCCTTAATCACCATTAAGGGTCTCCATTACACACACCTTCATGACTCATGAAGGCGCCATCAAAGTGGCGGATCATCGAGGCGAAATAGGGGACGTGTCTGGGGAAGACTCTTATAAAGCAACCGGAAGAACAACGTAGAAAGGGACCACTTTCTGGATACCCAAGACCGGATGTATTCTTGTTGAACGACCTCATCTCCCACCTCATAATTTACCTTCACAGCTCGGCCCGAGGACTCGCGTATCAGACTCTCCGTGAGCCATACTGATCCCACTGAGCATCCTTCAGATCCGTTCTGACTTAGGCATCGGAGGGGACTTGGTCGGGACCTTGCATCGGAGGGGACTTGGTCGGAACCAAGGTCCGACCCCCCGACGAGCTCTCTCGTCTGTTCAGGTCAAGGAGATCCAGTTGCGCCGAGGCTACCCTTCGGCGCCCAAATCAGCCCGGAGCCGAACGCGCTCGCCCCCGAGCCCGTTCATCTCCACCCCTACAGAGGACGTCGCACTGCCGAGGACTCCCTTCGGCACGCCGACACTCGGACCCGCACCCTCTTCACCAAGCCGAACGAGCTGCGTACCGCTCCTAGAGGCCACACGTGTCCCACGTGATCGCGTTGACATCCAGCCCTCCAGTCAACCAACCTGTGGTGAGAGAACACCCCGAAATATCTGGCACCGTATGTGGAAACCGAAGAAGCACCCACGTCAAACAACCACACCACCAAGATGGAATCAGCTTGTAATGGAATAGGATGCATGCCCCCCATCTAGGAGGAGGGCGACTACGTCCCGCCCGAAAACGGGCACAGCCACACCACCGAGGGCATCAGTGACTTACTCTCGGTGACCCAAGAACAGCTCCGTCTCATCGCCCAAGAGACTAACGCCCACTTCCAAACACTGGCGGCAGCTATCCAACAACTCGCAGGTGATCACTGCCCCGGTATGCACACGCACCCAGGACGAGCGACTCGTAGTCTTACAGCAAGCGCACGACGTAGTGGCGAGCGGGTATCGAACTCAGGGAGGAACAATGACAGTGTCTCCTTCCAATCACCTAGCTATCAAAATGGTCGAGAATAATTTGGGGTAAAATTGTCACAATCGTTCGAATGTCGATAGAAATATCAATGAAATAAAGCACCTAGGGATCGGGAATCCCCGCTACGGACCGTATCTCATCGTTGTGATTCGTAGGTTACGTCATTGCTAGACTTGAATTTTAGGCGAACTAGTCGCAACTAAATGTAGAACCAAGCTCACGCTCTCGCGCTATTACCGGTCTATAGTGAACCTAGGGTAGGGCCCAATCTCTTACAAACCCTAACCTAAGCCGCTAGCGTGAAGAATGACATCATCGTTCAACCGTACCTCAAGCCCACTCTCGTGCAAACTCGAGCTACGACCTATGTTGAGATAGTTCCTACCCGTCCAATCTCTTGCAAACGGATATTAGTATAGAGACATGATTATAAATCCTAGCTTTGGCCCAATCTCTTGCAAACCAATTCTAGGGAAATCCAATCGTAAATCTAAATCGAATTTCTAGGGCTTCCTATCAATTGGGACCCAATCTCTTGCAAATCCCAATCAATATGAATCCCTAGCTATCCGTAATTAATTAATCCCAACCTAACCCCAATCAATTCTAGCAAGAATTTCATCAATCTATCACAATTTAGAAATATGGTTCATAGGGTTCATCCCTATGCCCTAGGACAATAAAACTACTCACTAATCATCATGCAATTCATAAGAAATTCAATAACAAAATCAACACAATTCATTGCAATAGAGAAATTATCAACAAAAATAGAGTTTTTGATAAGAAAAGAGATAAACCAATGAGAATCCAATAGCATCCAACAAAAGTCCCCTTTCTAATCTCTCCAAAAAGCCTAAATCTAATTACCTAAAAAGCTCTCTAAAAAGGCTGCAAAAAGTATCAAAAAGTTCTCTTCAACTAGGGCAAAAACAGGGTTTAAATACCCCTCAAAATCGCCCAGAAATTCGTGACAAAAATGCCCCTGCGCAGCCCAGAAATCGCAGTTTACGCAGCAGGCGGGGCGGCTCACTCGGCCGAGTGACAAACCCTGTACATTTACAGTAAGTTGGGGATTTTCGGGGGTCTGTCTTCGGGAGTGACTCGGCCGAGTGGCTTTACTCACTCGGCCGAGGGGCATTTCTTGCTCAGCCGAGTCGGAACCGTCAAAAGCCTGTACATTTGCAGTAAGTCGACCTTTTTTGATGGTGGATTTTCCATGCCACTCGAGCGAGTGGATTTCCATGCTCGGCCGAGTGGACTATCGTCACTCGGTCGAGTGCATGCCCAATTCCTTCTGTGGTGCGTGTCCGGTCTGGTCGGCCGAGCGGTCTTCTTGCATCGGCCGAGTGAGTGCTTCACTCGGCCGAGTGAGATGCTGCAAATGCCCAATCTTCATCGTTTTGCTTCCTAGTCGCTCTTACGAAGTTCCTTCCTCTTCCAATTGTCTCCCATCACCGAATAGTCCTCAGAGGAGCCTTGGGTGACACTCCGGAGTGGGTGCAAACCCTCTTGATCTCAAAACACTCCGAATCGCTCCATATCTCCTGAAATACGAAAAAAACAAGAAATCGTGAAAAGCATCTCAGTATTGTCGAATGATCGTGAAAAACGCGATATGAGCGATCAAAGTGGCATGCAAAATTGCAGAAAAAGGGTGTAAAATATGGAGCGATCAAAATCCCCCAAGCTTACCTCTTACTCGTCCTCGAGGAAGATGAGTAAAAAGCGAACCCGACGGGCAAAATGATGGAAAAGAAGGAAAATAAAAATAGGAAAATAAAAAATAAAAAATAGAATAGAAAGCGAAGAAGGGAGGTGCTAGATCATTTTTCTTAGGACGTGGGTTTTGCTTACTCATATAGCATACATCGAATATAAAACACATGTCACAAAATTTTATCTCGATATCATAGTATAATAATGCATTCGAAATAGAAAACCCCGAAAATATCAAAATAGCATGAAATATGGAATCATTCTAGGATTAGCATCGTCTGAAGCATCTAAAGCGGTATGCATAACCATAGATCACACACTTTTCAAGTGAATGCTTTCTATAAGGAGTATAAGAGATATCACACGATATGGAATAGTAAGAATAGAAAAGTATGGTTTTCATGAAATGAATGCTAAGTGTCGATTTCTGGATTTCGTGAAACTTTAGCAATCTCCCCGAGTATAGAAGATTACTTAGCCTAGGTTGTCATGCACTGTCAGGTAGTCACTCTCTCACACATCATTGGATCCTCTCCCCCAAGCTTATCCATAAGTGTGGTGGCATAAACAAATCAATAGGTACATTCCCCATTTCTTTTGAAGCTTCAAAAAAAGTAAAAATAAAAACAAAAGGAGGGAAGAAAGAGAGAAATAGTATGAGATGGGATCGTTATGAACTTCTTTTCTCTTTTCTTTTCTTTTTCTCAATTTTTCTCTTTTTTTTTGAATAAACATATATACATAAGCGATCCCAAATCAAAAGAGAGAAGGATATACAAGTACATATTATTATTTTTTTCTTTTTGATTTTGGGGATTTGGAGCATGAAAATTAATAGCGGGAGAAATGCCAATAATAGACTTGCTAAGGGGAGGATTCACCAATGAATTTCAAGTAGAGAAATAATGCTCAAGATATGTGGAGAAAGAAATAAATGTATCGCTCGGTTCACTCTATAGGACGTGCATGACAACTTTTAGCAGAGTAATATAATCTACTCAGTTTAATCTCAAAAAGTAAACTAGTCCAGATATATCATCCTAGCAATCATTCAATCAACCTGAAAGTGAAGCGCACAATTCATGCAATAAGAAGTGATACGAGAAAGGAAAGCAGTACTCCAGATATAAGCAATCAATGCGTGAAGCTTGGTGTGTTTTCTATGAAAAGCATACATATGAATCATCAGACATCAGCTAATAACAGAATTTCATCCATATTCATACAGAAAAAGAGTGGGTTACTGTTTCAAATGCAAAGCAGAACATAGCATATGATATCTGAAACAAAAGCTATGACATGACTGAATAGCATGCATAAAGAGATAAGCTAACACCACGTCATCATCATCACAGAAAAGTCATCTCTAGCAAAAGATGAAAGAAACAAAGATAAAAGAAAATATGACTATATATACAATGCCGCATACTAAAAAAAGATAAGAAAACGTGATGCATGATAAAAAATGAAAAAGTGGTGAAAATAAGTGCAAAATTGGAAAGAAAATGTGAGAACTCAAAAATAAAGGGCGGTAAAAAATAAAAAGTGTGAGAACTCACTCCCCCTAGCTGAAGTGCACAGTGTCCTTAATGTGCGGAGTGTAGCACACCGAGAGACGTGAAGTGGGTGGGGTGGGTGAGGATGCATGCATGATGAAAAAGAAAGAAAAAAAACAAAAAAAAAGAAAATAAGATGTGAATGAATGTGAGGCATGCAAAGATCAGGATGGTGCAAATATAAGTGTCCCCAAAAAGTCTCTCCCTCACTCCCAAAAAGATATAAAAAGATATGATCAGGAAGGCACCAAAATAGTGCGAGGAGGAGGGGGCAAAAATCACCATGCCCAAGAACAAATGGGCAGCAAAACGACAAAAATATCAGAGGCATCGAGAGTGTGCCTAAGCTGGTGGTGGGGCTGGAACCGTCCTGTGGCGGAGGTGGCGGTGGAGGTGGTGGGCGTGGTATCTACTGGGTGGGTGGGGGTAGTGGGGGCAGACGCGCCAGAATCTGATTCAGGCAAGCCTGAATATTGGGAAGGATGTCGACGCGGGTCTACAAGGAACCTACTGTGGCGGAGAGAGCCCTAAAGTCCCCCCTAAGTCCACTAACAGCCCCCTCAAGAGTACGAATGCTCTGAACTAGAATGTCGGGGGTGGTGGAGCAGAGGGACGCACAGGTCTAACAGGTGAAGCGCGGGGCTGTCTCATGCGGGCAGTGTAGAGTATGGGTCTAGCAGGGTAGTGGGGTAGTGGTGCTGTGCTCACTACGTGATGCCCATCCTCGGTGTGAGGCTGGGACACAGGCTGTGTCGAAGCGGAAGCAGCAGTAGCAGAAGTGGAAGTCAAAATGGGCGACGAGGCAGCATGAGAGGTCAGTGACGCAGACGTGGGGACAGAAGTCACGACGCTCTCGATAAAGACAGGGACGGTGGAGACCGTAAGGTCAACGACTGGGGAGGCTCTGTAGGGTACAAAAGATGACTCCCTAGGAGTCGTGGAAAGCAATCGGGAGAGGGTCTCCACAGCAGTAGTGAAGGAAGACTCGCCGCTCTCAAGAATGGTGGGTGGACGCTTGGGGCTCAGTGTGGCAATGGGCTCGACGAAAATAGGCGCGGTGGTGGTGGTGGTGGTGGACAACTCAGCTAAAGTGCTCCCAACACTAGCAGGCTCGGGCTGAGGGATCACGGGGTCGACAGGTGGTGCAGGGGGTGCCTGCTCAGCACCCTCGGGCTCAAGCACGTAGGCAGCGGGGATAAGAAGATCCATCGCTGGAATCCAGTCCCCGTGAGCCGGTCCAATATGTGTCCGAGCGGGGCTCGGGAAAACCATGTAATCAGCCCTGAAGGGACCGTGTAACCACACCCAGTGCTGACGACCGTGGGGACGAAGCATCTTCATCCGGGCCATAACATCTATCGAAAGTGAAGTGGGGCCCGGAGCTCGACGCAAGTCGTCAGGTAGGTCCACGCCGGTCATAAGGGCCAAAAGAGTGATCAGACCGCCACAACAGATAGGTGAGCGAGTGCTCACCGAAATGATAATGCGGTCCAAAAACCAGCTGGCAATGTCGATCTCGACGGCGGGGACCAAGTCGTCACTACCCCTATCTAGAACCCTAGGGCGAGTCATCGCGTAGAGCATGTAGAGCTCTGGCATAGACATGGTCCCGGGCTCGTACCTCGCGAGGAAAGTAGTCGCCATGAGGCGCTGTGCAATGCAGAGGCATGGGTGCAGGATAGCTGAGGCCTTGGCCCTACTAGGGTCAAAGACGAGTGGGGATCCCGTGATCCGTGTCCAGAAGGTGTGTGTGTCGAACGACGGGGGTGTGATTTGCGTGGAAGCATTGGCGCGGTCAGGGACAGGGACAGCGGGCCACTGGAAGAGTGCTCTAAGCATGTCGAGAGTGATCTCGCACTCTCAATCCATCAAACAGAATGTGCATCCTCCAGGGGTCCGGTCAATGGAACTAAGGACCTCGAGTGTCGGACGGATGTAAGTATCCGCCGACACGACCAGAAAATCACGCCATCCCATGTTGTCGTACAACGTGAGAAGCCCCTCAAGTACCCCTAGGCGGTCTAGGTCAGCTAAGTGTGCGAACCTAGAGGGTACTATCGAGCGATGGCAGATACGCTCGAATCTGGCGCGGTGTACGTCATTTCGAAACGTAATCCCCATCGGCCCAACGGCGGGAGCGGGTGGAGGGACATGATCGGCAGGGATAGGCTGTGTAGGTGGCGATGGTGGTGGCGGGCTAGGTGGAGGGGAGTCCTCCCTAACAGAAGAAGGACCGGGATCATCGGTCCTCTTCCACTTCGAAGAGGCTCCCCGTGTACGTGGCCTAGTGCGCGGCGGCATGTGTGTCGCGAGATGTGTCCCAACCTAATATATAATGCGGTGTGCTAAGTGATGGAACGAGTGTACCTGAACACACCGCGAGAGCAAACAGCTGTGTGTGCGAAGAGACACCTTCGCTGCGAAGCTCAAAGCGCGTCCAAAAACTCCCCAAAGCTCCCCCAAGCTAGCCTGCAAATCAAACGATCAAATCAGCGAACAATATTCAATATATATGGGGGAGATGGGGGGTAATAGATAGATATAAAAATTAATTTGGGTTGGGGCTCAACGGGTGTATGAATCAAGAGAAACGGGGAGAAAAGGGGCTTTTTGGGGAAAAATAGGGTGATCGGAGGGTGGCAGCGGACAGCGCCGACGAGGGGGGTGGTCGGTCGTCGGGGTGTCGAACGCCGGCGAGGGGGTGGTCGATCGCCGGCCGAGGAAGTCGATTCGGGCGCGGCAGCGGTCACAACGGGCGAGGGAGCTCAAGCGACAGCGGCCTCGGGAAGAATTTGGGATTATTTGGTGTTTCGAAATCCGTGCCCGTTGCGCTTAACTTATAAAGAAATTGTTACGACTCGGCCGAGTGAAAATGTCACTCGGCCGAGTGGCGTAAACGAAAATTTTTGAAAATTCTCCTAGCCACTTTCGACTCGGCCGAGTGGCTTTGCTTCACTCGACCGAAGGGAGAAACTCCACTTGGCCGAGTGGCTCTGCCACTCAGCAATTTCTAAGCTAGGAGGGTATCTGTTTCGCTCGGCCGAGTGACAAGTCACTCGCCCGAGTGGAAATTAAAACTAAAACTTACAGAAATTGACAGAGAGTTGGTCTGCAGAAACTTCCCTGTTTCGTGCTCCACTCGGCCGAGTGGAGTCTTTGTTCGGCTGACCGAGGCCCCCACTGTCTGCGATAAGGGCGCGGTGTCGGTTTACCGCAAGTGCACAGTTAGTGTAGGGTGCGGGAATATCGAACTCAGGGAGGCGAGGTTGTGCTTGGGTCAGGTAGGACCTAAATCACCCCGAGGGGCGAGCTAGCCCGAATCGGTAAATGGTTGTCACGAGAAGAAATAAAGGGTATGAACAATAAAGAAATAAACCCGGGACTTTGGTTTCCGCTCCGACGAGTGACTCTCATCGACACGGCCTACGGGTATGGATAACGATCGGGATTAGGGTCTAATGGTGAGACGTTGCCTCTGAAAGTGGTACCGGCATCCCATGGGCCTGATATTCCGGTCGGTGCCCAGGATGATCACCGGACTTCCCGGATTAGATCAGTGGGTACTCCCGTGTCCATTAACACTGATCGATCCCGGGAGCACTAAGTCCGCAACGATAACTCCCAACGTCTCATCCTGCCGCTCCCGCGTGCTAGGATTCGACGTCTACGCTATGGGCGTGAGCTATGGCTAGGGAGTAAACCGCCAAGTTTATTCCCCCTTGGCCCAACGGTCAAAGGCGGTCTTTTTCCCGCCGATGACAATGAAACACCCCGCGTAACCGTTAGATTCCTAATCCCTATCGATTTCCTAACCCTATGGACGCATCGGGAAGAGCCCCCGATGGGGTTTCCACCAAAATCCCAGATTTGGGAACTACTCACAAAAATCCATGAAAAAGCGATCTAAATAAAAATTAACCGTTGGAATCATAATCAGACGATTGTAATGCGGAAGTAATAGAGTAGATAAGACAATACTAAAATTTGAGAAAGATCTGAAAACTTACAAAAGAGTAACAATTACAGCCGTCACAAAGTGAGAAAACAGTAAAAAACTCGCAGCTCCCCGTTTCTGGAACCCTAGGGGTTCTATTTATAGACTCTCGCATCAACCGATCGGTTGACAAGTCAACCGATCGGTTGATCTTTTACAAAATAATAACAGAAAACGGCGAGCTTTCACCCGATCACATGAACCAGTCGGGTGAGTTCTTGAGTGACCGGTTGGATCTTGGAGCCGTCGGGTGAAGCGATCGGTTTGGTGCCCGTGTCTTCAGCTCTTCATCTTCGGCTACAGATGAACCGATCGGGTGAGAGTCACCCGATCGGTTGGTATTTTGCTCGAGAAAACAGAGAACAGACCCCCGCTGAACCGGTCTGCGAACCGGTCGGGTGACTTCCATGTGAGCTCCAGCTGAGACCGGGTGGTGCACGCGTGCATCACCCGATCGGTTGGAGACGACCAACCGACCGGGTGAGGGGTTGAAAGATGTATTCTTTGGCGTATGACCCCCTGGATCACGCATGACTCCTCTCGTTGCTCCGGGGACTTGGGATATCATCGTTTAACGTCCCCTACGTGGTCAACCTCCTGTAAACATGGATAAACAAAGAAAAGTGAAAGAAAACAAGAAAATACAAGAAAACGAATAAAAGACGGCGGAAAAACACGGAGAAACACAAAAGAAAACGTGCGTGAATATATGAAATATAAATGCACGTCAAAATCCCCCAAGCTGAACTCTTCCTTGTCCTCGAGGAAGATGAGTGAGAGTAGGAGCTCGGAAGGGAAAAATAGAGAGGAAGAAAGAAAAAGAAAACTCTAAATCCTAGATCGTCCGTCAGAGCCACCAAAATCAAAAACGACACACCAAGCAAGCAAACGCCAAATCACCCCACTAAACCTAGGAAAACGAGTCCAAATAAGTGTCGTGGGCCCACGCGGTGAAGTGCGAGTGAGTGTGGTCGTGTGCTAGCAAATGGTGTCGCTTTCTACAATGTGCTATGAGGCTCGATATACACAAATCCAAGATACGACCCAAATATCGATTCGAATTGAATTAAGCGGCGAATATATAGTTCAAGCATGCATGAGAATAGAGAGAATCGAAACGTATCATGCGTCGGGGACTCCACAACTAGGGTTAAGGAAATCACGCCACTACAGCCTAGATACTAGCTAAAAAGTTCCTAAGCCAAGTGTTTTCGACAACGATGGGGGTTGAGATGATGTGGAGTGGAACACTTGGTGCAAATTCTCGCCTTCCCTTTATTCTCGGTAAGTAGGAAAAAATATTCACACGGAAATTTTTTTGGGTTTTGGGCATTTGTATTTTTTTGGCTTTTTGGCTATACAAAATTTTTCTTTTCTTCTCTTTTTGGGTTTTTCTTTTCCTTTTTTCTATTTTTCTTTTGGATTTTTGGGTTTTTGGCTATACACATGTGTACTCTCCCAAGTGGGAGAACGGTACACGACGAGGGGATTTGCACCAAGTAAAACAAAAAAGAAGTCGAAATCTAAACACTCGGGCAAAGGAAACTATTCTCGCTAAATAGAGCATAGGCTAAATGGGTTATCCTAGTCCTTAGTTGTGGAATCCCGACGTATGCGAATTGAAATATACGATATAAATATAGCATGCATATAGTAGAAACAAATATCGCATATTCAAATCGAAGAGTGATAATCTAGGGGTCATTCCTGGACAGGTATATAAAGTAAAATCACAAAGCAGAAGCACACCAAATAGACAGGCACGACGCACGACTCACAAGAAAGCTAAGTGGACCCACAATGCGTGAAATGCAAGAGGACTCGAAATCCTAGGGTTAATGAGTGTGATTATCGATGCAATGCTAGGTGTGTGTGACTTTGTGGAGATTCATCATAGGATTCATCTCTAGGAGAAAGAGCTTAAAAGAAGAAAAGAAAAAATAAAAACACGATGAAAACGACACAAAAAACGAAAAAGAAGGACTCAAGAAGGACTCAAACGACGCACACAGTGCGACTCCCCCAAGTTGAAGTTTGCATTGCCCTCAATGCAATATGAGTGAGTACGGGAGGGCAATGAAAATGGGGGGGGGGAATACGCACTGACACAAAAAGAAATGAAAACGAGGAAAACACATAGATGAAACTGAAAAAGAAAGAAAGATCAAAATCAAAAATCAAATGACACGAAAATAAAAATAAAAATAAAACCACACGACACGACACTCAAAAAATGAAAAGCAAGCACGCACACAAAAATGAGAAAAACAAACAAAACACGACAGCACGCCAGAATAGACGTCCCCCAAGCTAAACCAGACAGTGCTAGCGAAATGATATGATCAATGAAATCCAGAGATATGCAAGGGGGAGTCAAAAACAAAAGAGGTGAATTCAGAAAGCAAGAGAAGGTGAGTCCTCGTCCTCCTCGGAAGAGGGTGTGGATGGGTGGTCGGGGGAGGCTGGGGGTGTGTGGAGAAGTGGGGAACGAGGCGGAGGAATAGGGGCAGCGGTGGTGTGAACAATGGGAGGAGTGTCGGTGGTGGTGGGTGGTGGTGGTAGGAAGGCGATCAAGGCGGTGGTGAGAGGAATAGAAATGGAGGAAGAAGATGCGGTGGTGACGGTAGTGGGAGGTGGTGGGAGGGATCTGGAGCGCACCGGCAATTTCCTCCGGTGCACGTATGGAGTGACGGAGGAGTGGGGAGGAGGTAGTGTGCGTGCGGTGGAAGTGGTCGGGAGGGGTGAAGTGGATGTCGGGATGGGATTAGAAGAGGGAGGAGAAGAATGTGGTGAGGGGGGTGATGGATGTGGGGATGTGTGGGAGGGTGGAGGAGAAGATCGCCGTGGTGGTGAAGGTGGAGGTGGTCCGTGGATATGAGTGAGAAGGCGAAGAATGGCGGCCACGTTCCTCTCAAGTGCGAGGAAACGTGGGTGAGTAAGAAAGGAGGATGGTGATGGGTCCGAAGAGGCAGAGGACATGGCGAGCTCACGAAGGGCAGCGACCTCCCTCTCAAGACCTAGACGGGCAGAGACCTGACGTCGACCAAAAGATGTGGACTGACACGAGGCAGAGGTGGTGCCGCCAGGTAAGGTCGAAGAGGTGCCGGCGGCAGTGGTCATGCCGGCACAGGAGACAAGGCCAGAAATGGCCGCAAAGAGGTGCTCAGACGTGATCGGTCCCGGAGCAGAAACAGGACGACTCGGGCCAGCCCCTAAATCTCCCCCAGACGCAGGGATATCCTGCTCGCCTAAGTGGGTAGCAGGGGACGGTGGTCTGCGTGCGTTTGCGGGAAGGAAAGGAAGATTCAACCACGCTAAGAAGTCGGGATCAGGTGGGAAGGTCCAGTCTCCCACGAGAGTAAGGGTCATGCGAGCGGGGTTAGGGAGAATGGTGTAAGGGGCTGGGGGGTGGCCATAATTGAAGATGAAGCGGCCATCTGAGTGGGGTCTAATCATGTGGATGTGCCGCAGGACATCAATATCAAGCTGTGAGGGTCCTGCGGCAGCTGGAAGATTATTGGGGATGGTAATATTGAATTGGGCGTGAGAGCAGATGATCGTAATGATGCCCCCACAACAAAACTTCCCCTTACCGGCCCGGCTGATCTCGAGTAGCTTGTAAACAAGCCAATCGCCGCCATGGATGGGGACGGTAGGGGCCCTGAAGCTAATTCCATATCATCCCGAACAAAAGGAAAAGTCATGGCCCAAAGGATAAAAAGGTCAGGGATAGTCACGGTGCCGGACTCGTCCCTAGGAAAAAATGCAGATGAAATGATCCTGTGGGCCAAACGAAACACGGGATGAATGATGGAGGAGGCCTTGGCCCTTCCTCGGGGATAGTCACAGATCATTGTGAGGCGGAACCAGAATTGATCGACATCAAACTCGGGCGTGTACCCGTAGTGTTGGATGGAATTATCCCCAAGATTGGGGAAACCAAATATATCATTAATCGTGTTCAGATTTGTGGTGACACTCCGGTTACTCACCCGAAATTTAATGATCGACCCGGACTCCCAAACAAGTGTAGAGAGAAATTCGAGGGTGAGTGCCGGGTAAGATACGGCAGATGCATTAAGAAAGGCCAACCATCCTAAGTTAGCGAAAAGAGATTCGACCTCGGTGTAGACACCGAGATCGACAAGTGTTTGTGTGTGCGGGAACTTAGTAGATAGATGCCCTCGAGCATCGAGCCTACGGTAAAAATCCTTGTGCTCCTGGTTCCTAAAGATATACCCATGCGGGCCCAACATTGGGTCCACAGGGGGGATAACAGGCGGGGGAGGGCCAAGTGTAAGTGCTCGTGTACGAGAAGGGGGACGTGTTTGTTTTCGTCTCTTTCGAGACGGTTCCTCCTCCCGCATAATTCCCTTCCCCTTGTCCTTATCCTTAGCCATGTGTGAGTGTGCGTGTATGAATGAGTGCAAAAAAACAGTGGATGCACACTAGCACAAGCAAACGAGCAAGCACAATCTATAGGGCAAATATATAAATATAAGCTTAGGAGCGAGTGTACCCAAGCGGAATGGCGGAGCTTGCTCGTAGACGTCCCCACACTGTTCAACGAGAGTAGCGTGGAGCCGCGGCGATCTCTTCTGGCAAGAATTTTCGAAATGGGGTTGTTTGGGGGGAAATTAGGTCAGAAATTTGAAATGGAAGGAGAGAGAGGGTGTAGATGATGGAGGGATTGATGGAGGAGGTGGAGAGAGGGAGTAATAGAGGAGTAGAGGACGTGGAGGAGTGAGAATCGGTCGTTGGGGAGGAGAGGAAGGCGAAACGACGGCGATTTTGGCGATCGGGCGAGGATGAAAACGAGCGGGTGTCGGGGGTTTATATAGGGTTTTAAGTCGAACCGATCGGGTGACTTGTCACCCGATCGGTTGACGGTTAGGTCGAAATCCTTGCCGAAGAAATGCTACAGGCGAACCGGTCAGTTGACTTGTAAACCGATCGGTTGGCCGCTCCACTCATTTTCCCGAGAACTTAGGGCTGCTCACCCGGTCTCATCAACCGATCGCGCTCGAACTCAACCGATCGGTTGATATTCCCCAAAAATTTCCGAGAGTTCTCCCCAGCTCACCCGGTCTATCACCCGGTCTCCTCATTCTTCAACCGATCGGTTCATCTGGGGACAGATCTCGACTTGTATCTAATACATCCCAACTGATCGGGTGAGTTGTCAATCGATCGGTTGGGGCTTTGTTTCCTGCAAAAGCCAACAGATTGTCTAAGTCCCTGAACGGATCTTCTCGCGGCTGATTTTATTTTAAAAGTAGATAAAATAAAGTCAAAAATAACGCTAAAAATTGGGGAAAAAGTTTAGAACATGGGTTGCCTCCCATGAAGCGCACTTGTTTAACGTCGTTGGCTCGACGCCCGCAAGAGATGTTCACGGTGGTTGATACGGGTGATGCCCGAAGTTCGGCATCTCTTCTTCATTGGAGCTGAAGGCCCTTGGAGTAGTCAGCAGCTGGAGAAATATTTGCTCAACTACCCTCTCCTTGTTCTTGGGATCCGGGGGTTTCTCTTTCGTGTTGGCGCTTCCCGCCATCTTCTTTAGGATCTTGACCTCGTCTTTAGTGAGGTCCATAGGCTCTTTTCCCGTTCTCCTCGCAGGAGGAGCCTTGGGGAACCCGGGAGGGGTCGTTCTTGCTGCACTTGTTTTCCCAGCAGCATCTTTGTCCTTGGGGCCGTCTCCATCCTCTGAATTCCCCAAGTCATCGGGGGGGTTTCTTAAGAGAATCTCCCAGGAGCTCTCTTCAACAGCTTTTTCTTCTTCCATCTCCAGCAAACTACACCGAGGGTCGTCTGGGGGATCGGGGTACTTCATGGATAACCCCAGATCAAATTCAACTTTTTCTCCACTGACGTTTAAAGAGAGTTTTCCGTTCTTTACATCAATCAAAACGCCAGCAGTGGCCATGAAAGGCCGTCCCAGGATGATGGGGGTGTGTGCGTCTTCAGGCATGTCCATGACTACGAAGTCCACTGGCACATGCACCCCTCTTACATTAACGTGGAGGTCATCCACAATTCCCACCGGATATTTGACCGACCGGTCAGCTAGTTGTAGGGTCATACCGGTGGGCTCCAAATCACCCATTCCTATCCTTTTATACATCGACAAGGGCATCAAACTAACACTCGCTCCGAGATCGACGAGTGCACGGTGAATCTTTACTGCCCCGATCGTGCAAGGAATTGAGAAGCTCCCCGGGTCCTTGAGTTTCGGCGGATTTGCCCTCTGGATGAGAGCACTACACTCCGCCGTCAATACTACTTTCTCCTTTCTAGACCCTCTAGTCACCAAATCTTTCAGGAATTTCGCATAGGAGGGGATTGTTTCGATTGCTTCTAGGAAGGGGATTTGCAGGCTCAGGTCCTTTACCATGGCGAAGAACTTGCCATATTTCTCATCAATTTTGGCCTGAGCTAACCGTTGTGGAAATGGCACAACGGGTTTGAACACTTTCGGGCTCCCTTCTTCCTTCTTCTTCTTCTCTTCTTCAGAGACTCCCTCCGGAGTTATAGGATTTGACGACGAAGCACCGGCGTTGTTTGATTTTTCGATCGGTCTCTCAACGACCAATGGTGCTTCCGGTTTGCTAGGGGCACTCTAGTAGGAATTTGTGTCCCGCTTCTCAGAACGATAGCGGACACATTTGCGTGCTCGTGCACGAGTGCCGATGTTTGGGTTGCTCCCCTCGGGTTCACCTCCGGTTGTGGCAGCAATTGGTTTTGTGACCTTGAAAGATTCGCCACTTGTAACCCCAGCTGGGTTACTTGGTCTGTGAGGGTCCGCTGACCCATTTCCAGCTTTTGGTTGATCTTCTCCTGGTTGGTAATATATTGAGTCAAGAGAGACTCAACCGGAGAGACGACCCTCTGTTGGCCATACTGCTGCTGCTGCTGGAATGGCTGCTGGTTCCTGGGGGCGTAAAATTGTTGCTGAGGTTGCTGCTGAAATGGTTGCTGCTGAACCTGACTCTGCTGTGGCCTAGCCGGCTGATAAGTTTGTTGCTGTGGCTGCTGAGGCGGCGAGGGATGAAATGGTGGCCGGTAACTGAAGTTTGGGTGGTTCCGGTTGTTTGGAGAGTAGATCGGGTTGGAATTGGTCCTTGGCGGATACAGCGCATTTCCTGTGGGGTTGTAAAATAATGCGCTCGCCTGATCCAACGGTGGTGAGATGTCTCCACCGTCGAATTCCCCAAAGAATTCAGACTCTACCGCAGAAATTTGCTGTGTACCGGCCCCACCGGCTCCTACCATTAGCGCGGAGATCTGGGTCGAAAGCAAGTCAAACTTGCTTGAAAGTTTGTCGACGTCCTCGAATCTGTGTATACCCCCGGATCTTGGTGTGGCTCTCTCGTCACACCACCGCTCGTTGTTGGATGCCATATTTTCCAGAATATGTCCGGCATCTTCCTCGCTCCTAGACATGAAGGAACCCCCAGCCGTGGCGTCCATAGAAGATTTCAGGTCATCCCTCAACCCATTGTAGAACAGATTAATAATCTGCCACTTCGGAAGCTCATGGTGAGGGCATCTTCTTTGCATTTCCTTATATCTCGTCCAAGCTTCATGCAAGGACTCATGGCTGGCCTGGGAGAAGGAGGAGATCTCACTCCTCAACTTCATGGTCTTCCCCGGAGGAAAGAACTTCGTCAAAAAAGCGTTGGAGAGCTTCTCCCAGGTGTTGAAAGTGTTGGGGTCCTTTCCCTTAAGCCATTGCTTGGCTTTGTCTCGCAAAGAGAAGGGGAACATCTTCAGACGGATAGCCTCTGTCGTGACACCATTAATCCGGAAGGTGTCACATTTCTCCAAGAAGGAGTCTAGGTGCTCGATCGGGCTCTCCATGGGTGCACCCGCAAACTGGTCCTGCTGGATCCATGTCACTAAAGACGGCTTCAGCTCGAAGCTTTGGGCCGCAATAGCTGGAGAACGGATGGCGGAAGTCGACTCGATGGATGGCATCGAGTACTCCAACAGAGACTTGTGAGGTGGGGTGTTCTCCTCCATGGATTCGGGATCCTCTCTTCTTCGCTTCTCGGCGGCCAAATGCCTAAGGGTGGCGTTAATCTCTGGATCGAGGGGAATCAAGTCGTCAAGACTCCTTGAACTCCTGCGCATGAAAAACAACAAACACCCGTGAAGCGACAAGTGGGAAAGAAACAGATAAAATAAGAAATAAAAATAAGAAAAATAAAAATAAAAAGGAGAATGCGAAAATTATCGCGAGGTAGGGACGTGAGCTAGACACGAGGGTTCAAGAGATCCTAAAATAACAAGCACGTTGCCTCCCCGGCAACGGCGCCATAAACTTGACCGGGGCCCCCACTGTCTGCGGTAAGGGCGCGGTGTCGGTTTACCGCAAGTGCACGGTTAGTGTAGGGTGCGGGAATATCGAACTCAGGGAGGCGAGGTTGTGCTTGGGTCAGGTAGGACCTAAATCACCCCGAGGGGCGAGCTAGCCCGAATCGGTAAATGGTTGTCACGGGAAGAAATAAAGGGTATGAACAATAAAGAAATAAACCCGGGACTTTGGTTTCCGCTCCGACGAGTGACTCTCGCCGACACGGCCTACGGGTATGGATAACGATCGGGATTAGGGTCTAATGGTGAGACGTTGCCTCTGAAAGTGGTACCGGTGTCCCATGGGCACGATATTCCGGTCGGTGCCCAGGATGATACACCGGACTTACCGGATTCGATCAGTGGGCACTCCCGTGTCCATTAACACTGATCGATCCCGGGAGCACTAAGTCCACAACGATAACTCCCAACGTCTCATCCTGCCGCTCCCGCGTGCTAGGATTCGACGTCTACGCTATGGGCGTGAGCTATGGCTAGGGAGTCAACCGCCAAGTTTATTCCCCCTTGGCCCAACGGTCAAAGGCGGTCTTTTTCCCGCCGATGACAATGAAACACCCCGCGTAACCGTTAGATTCCTAATCCCTATCGATTTCCTAACCCTATGGACGCATCGGGAAGAGCCCCCGAAGGGGTTTCCACCAAAATCCCAGATTTGGGAACTACTCACAAAAATCCATGAAAAAGCGATCTAAATAAAAATTAACCGTTGGAATCATAATCAGACGATTGTAATGCGGAAGTAATAGAGTAGATAAGACAATACTAAAATTTGAGAAAGATCTGAAAACTTACAAAAGAGTAACAATTACAGCCGTCACAAAGTGAGAAAACAGTAAAAAACTCGCAGCTCCCCGTTTCTGAAACCCTAGGGGTTCTATTTATAGACTCTCGCATCAACCGATCGGTTGACAAGTCAACCGATCGGTTGATCCGTTACAAAATAATAACAGAAAACGGCGAGCTTTCACCCGATCACATGAACCGGTCGGGTGAGTTCTTGAATGACCGGTTGGATCTTGGAGCCGTCAGGTGAAGCGATCGGTTTGGTGCCCGTGTCTTCAGCTCTTCATCTTCGGCTACAGATGAACCGATCGGGTGAGAGTCACCCGATCGGTTGGCATTTTGCTCGAGAAAACAGAGAATAGACCCACACTGAACCGGTCTGCAAACCGGTCGGGTGACTTCCATGTGAGCTCTGGCTGAGACCGGGTGGTGCACGCGTGCATCACCCGATCGGTTGGAGACGACCAACCGACCGGGTGAGGGGCTGAAAGATGTATTCTTTGGCGTATGACCCCCTGGATCACGCGTGACTCCTCCCGTTGCTCCGGGGACTTGGGATATCATCGTTAAACGTCCCCTACGTGGTCAACCTCCTGCAAACATGGATAAACAAAGAAAAGTGAAAGAAAACGAGAAAATACAAGAAAACGAATAAAAGACGGCGGAAAAACACGGAGAAACACAAAAGAAAACGTGCGTGAATATATGAAATATAAACGCACGTCATCGGCCGAGTGGCATATGCTACTCGGCCGAGTGACGTGTTATTTTCTGCATCGGCTCTCCGTTTTCGCTCCAGTCTCCGTTTTTCTTCCTCCAGTCAGCTTCTTCCTCCTCCTAAGGCCTGAGCATGTTCCTGGAGTGCTCTTCCTTGCCTCGATCATCCTCCATATGATTGGTCTCCCTTTCTCCTTCTCCTGTCATGAAAATTAAGACCCGTTGTCACGGTTTCCATGGACATAAGACTCTAAAGACTAATAAAAGGCTAAACCAAAAATGAAAATCAAATAAAAACAACGCAAAAACCGTCGGGTTGCCTCCTGACAAGCGTTCATTTAAGTTCATGAGCTCGACCCCTTTAGATATTCGTTTAGCTCGTGATGTTGGGCGCATACGAGATACGCCCGTCGAACTTGTCGGGAAGGCCACTTGGATTTGGGTTGTGATGTTCATCGGTCTTCCTCGACGCCCCCTCATCATGGGTAATGTTGGGGGATAAGTCCCCCAAGCTAGAGCTTGTTCCTATCTTCTTCTTGGCCGGTGACACCGATCTTCCATTCGGTGGAGCTTTCTTCTGATTCTTGGCCTTTGATAGCTTGCAAAGCTCTCGTATTCTTGCGACATCAGCATCGCCTTCATCATCGTCTGTGGAGCTATCTGGAGGGTCCTCCAACTTCTCTTCATCGCTAAAAGCTTGGCCTTCTTCGAAGCCATCGTCATGGAGAGCGCCAATAAAGTGGGGGATAGCTTCTTCAATAACTTCATCGAGGAGATCCAAATAGTCCAACTCCTCATGATAGGGCATATGCTTCATGGCTTTGGATATGTGGAGCTCGACCTCGATGTTCCCCACATTCAAGGATAGAGTTCCTTCCCGCACGTCGACTATAACACCGGCGGTGGCGAGGAATGGGCGTCCGAGTATGAGTGAAGTGTCGCCCTCTTCCTTGATGTCCATGATGACAAAATCACAAGGTAAGCATATCCCTCCCGGAACTTGAAGTGAAATGTTCTCCACGATCCCTATCGGCCTAGTAATCCGACCGTCCGCAAGTTGAATTCTCATGTCGGTCGGCTTCAAGTCGGTGCCCGTGTTCAAATTCTGGAACATGCTAAGGGGCATAAGGCTCACACTCGCGCCCAAGTCAACTAAAGCTTTTTGCAACGTGACGCCTCCAAGTGTGCAAGGGATGCAGAAACTCCCGGAATCCTTGAATTTCGAGGGCTCCTTCTCCTTCCGGGTAAACCAAGTTCCTTGTTCCGCAAGCATTATTTTCTCCTTCCTTTTCTTTCCCGATATCAAGTCTTTCAAGAACTTTGCGTAAGACAGGATCTCCACTATTGCATCTAGGAAGGGAATATTGAGGCTTACTCCCCTCAAATATTCAAGAAACTTGGCGAGCCTTTTCTCTATCTTGGCTCTAGCTAGCCGTTGTGGAAACGGCTACGGTGGCATGTAGCGGCGATCATCAATTGGTTTTGCCACTTCAGAATTTCCTCCTCCAATCGGCTCTTTTTGGCCCTCCTCCTCAATTGCCGGTTCTTTTTCTTCCAAAATTTCCACCACGGGTTGCTTGCTTTGGGTCATAGCGGGAGTGGTATCCTTCCCGCCCCTTGTTGTAACCGCAACCACCGCATTGATGTGTCTGGTGTTGCTCTGTGGATTGGGCTCGGGTTGAGCCGGCAATTGTTGGGCGTTCTTGTTAAGCAACGCAAGTTGCTCTCCAAGTTGAGCGATGACGGTATTTAGTGACTCTTGTCCCGCCATCAATCTAGCATTGATCTTTCTTTGCTCCATCATAAATTCCCCCACCCTAGCTTCGTGGTCCGATCGTGGTTGAGCTTGAGGTGGGTTGGGAGCTCTCCAACCTTGATTGTAACCGGGAGGTCTATACGGTCCCGCTTGTTGCCTCGGCGGGTAATTTTGTTGCGGTGGACCCCTCGGTTGATACTGAGGTTGTGATAGTGGAGGCCGAGCTTGAGGAAGTTGTGGTGGGCGGTTCAAAGCACCATCATTGTTTGCGTATGAAAAGCCCGGATGGTTTCCAGCGGCCGGGTTGGCCCAATATCCGGAGTTCCCCGCAACATATTATACTTGCTCCAAGGCTCCCTCTCCATTGTCCCCTCCTACATACATGACTTGAGATTGGTCGTGCCAATCACTCATATTGCTTATCGGCGTAGGTGTGGAGGGTGCTCCATGTGGCTCGGTCATATATTTCTCAAGCCTCTCCACTACCTCGTGAAGAGAATCAAATTTGTTTGAAAGCTTCGCTACGGCCTTGGCCTCATAAATGCTAGTGGGCTTCAAGGAGGACGAAGAATGTCCTCGCTCGTCGCCCCATTATTGGTTATTAGAGGCCATCTCCTCCAACAAGGCCATAGCTTCATCCGGGGTCTTTGATAATATGGCTCCATTGGCGGTTGCGTCTATAATTTGCTTTGCTCCCGGTTGGAGTCCATTGTAGAAACTGTGAACAAGCTCCCAATCCTCTATACTGTGATGGGGGCATTGATGTTGTAAATTCTTGAAGCGCTCCCATGCTTCATATAGGGTCTCCTGTGGTCCTTGCTTGAAAGACATGAGAGCACTGCGTATTTTCACAGTCTTGGATGGCGGGTAAAATTTGTCGACGAAGGCGCTTGCCAACTCGTCCCAAGTGGTGAATGTACCTTCCGCCTGCGTCCTCAACCAATATAAAGCTTTGTCCTTAAGTGTAAATGGGAAGAGTCACAGTCGAATTGCATCAACGAAAATGCCCGACATTTGGAAGGTGGTGCATTTGGACAAGAAAAGTTGGATGTGATAGTGCGGATTCTCATGAGAGTTCCCATGAAACGGGTCTTGTTGCATCAATACCACCAAGCCCGTCTTTAGCTCAAAATTCTTGTCCGCCGCCAATTCCGGCATAGCGATGGATGATGTAGTGGAAGAGGTCTTAGGCCGAAGCCTATCTCTGATGGATATGATCCTCGCCATTCGTGCCGCTAATTGTTCCACCGTCTCCGGATTGATCATACAATTGTCCTCCATAGCGTGCCTTCTCTCGGCTCTGATCCTCCTCACGGTACGTTCGATCTCCGGATCAAATATTATTTCCTCGGGGTTCACCGTAGATCTCGTGTACATGCAAAGGAAAACAGAGTTTCAAAGGAATTGTTAGCACGAATAAGGAGTAAAAAGATAAAAGTAATTAAAGAAAAAGAAGAAACTAAGTAAAGAGAATAAAACACTGTCGCCTCCCTGGCAACGGCGCCAAAAACTTGATCGATGCCCCGGTATGCACACGCACCCGGGACGAACGACTCGTAGTCTTACCGCAAGTACACGGTGTAGTGGCAAGCGGGTATCGAACTTAGGGAGGAACAATGACAGTGTCTCCTTCCAATCACATAGCTATCAAAATGGTCGAGAATAATTTGGGGTAAAATTGTCACAGTCGTTTAAATGTCGATAGAAATATCAATGAAATAAAGCGCCTAGGGATAGAGAATCCCCGCTACGGACCGTATCTCATCATTGTGATTCGTAGGTTACGTCATTGCTAGACTTGAATTTTAGGTGAACTAGTCGCAACTAAATGTAGAACCAAGCTCACGCTATCGTGCTATTGCCGGTCTATAGCGAACCTAGGGTAGGGCCCAATCTCTTGCAAACCCTAACCTAAGCTGCTAGCGTGAAGAATGACATCATCGTTCAACCGTATTTTGAGCCCACTCTCGTGCAAACTCGAGCTACGACCTAGGTTGAGATAGTTCCTACTCGTCCAATCTCTTGCAAACGGATATTAGTATAGAGACACGATTAAAATCCTAGCTTTGGCCCAATCTCTTGCAAACCAATTCTAGGCAAATCCAATCGTAAATCTAAATCGAATTTCTAGGGCTTCCTATCAATTGGGACCCAATCTCTTGCAAATCCCAATCAATATGAATCCCTAGCTATCCGTAATTAATCAATCCCAACCTAACCCTAATCAATTCTAGCAAGAATTTCACCAATCTATCACAATTTAGAAATAGGGTTCATAGGGTTCATCCCTATGCCCTAGGACAATAAAACTACTCACTAATCATCATGCAATTCATAAGAAATTCAATAACAAAATCAACACAATTCATTGCAATAGAGAAATTATCAACAAAAATAGAGTTTTTGATAAGAAAAGAGACAAACCAATGAGAATCCAATAGCATCCAACAAAAGTCCCCTTTCTAATCTCTCCAAAAAGCCTAAATTTAATTACCTAAAAAGCTCTCTAAAAAGGCTGCAAAAAGTATCAAAAAGTTCTCTTCAACTAGGGCAAAAACAGGGTTTAAATACCCCTCAAAATCGCCCAGAAATTCGTGACAAAATGCCCCTGCGCAGCCCAGAAATCGCAGTTTACGCAGCAGGCGGGGCGGCTCACTCGGCCGAGTGACAAATGTCACTCGACCGAGTGACAAACCCTATACATTTACAGTAAGTTGGGGATTTTCGGGGGTCTGTCTTCGGGAGTGACTCGGCCGAGTGGCTTTACTCACTCGGCCGAGGGGCATTTCTTGCTCGGCCGAGTTGGAACCGTCAAAAGCCTGTACATTTGCAGTAAGTCGGCCTTTTTTGATGGTGGATTTTCCATGCCACTCGGGCGAGTGGATTTCCATGCTCGGCCGAGTGGACTATCGTCACTCGGCCGAGTGCACGCCCAATTCCTTCTGTGGTGCATGTCCGGTCTGGTCGGCCGAGTGGTCTTCTTGCATCGGCCGAGTGCATGCTTCACTCGGCCGAGTGAGATGCTGCAAATGCCCAATCTTCATCGTTTCGCTTCCTCATCGCTCCTACGAAGTTCCTTCCTCTTCCACTTATCTCCCATCGCCGAATAGTCCTCAGAGGAGCCTTGGGTGACACTCCGGAGTGGGTGCAAACCCTCTTGATCTCAAAACACTCTGAATCGCTCCGTATCTCCTGAAATACGACAAAAACAAGAAATCGTGAAAAGCATCGCAATATTGTCGAATAATCGTGAAAACGTGATATAAGCGATCAAAGTGGCATGTAAAATTGCAGAAAAAGGGTGTAAAATATGGAGCGATCAGTAGGCCACCCCCGCCTCCCAGAGGGGGGCTCAGTGGACATCCCCGACCATCAGGATCTTCGTCCCCCGCTACGCTCGGTCATGGTCACCGACCACTACGGTGAGGGCGCCAACCCGGAGCGACGGTTCACCATGCCGAACTTCGTCCCGGTGCGATCCCTCATCCCTACCTCACTCCAGGATGAGACGGATGGAAGGGCCGAATGGACCAGGGGTGAGTCAACCATGGCCTCATCCAGGCGACCTCGCTCAACGTGTCGACGGTCACCCAGCCATCGAGCCGCCGAGGATTGGCGGGGTCGAAGCAGGAGCCCCCGTCACAGGAGGCGTAGAGATCGGAAAGACCTCCACAAAAGGAGGAGCACGTAGCGACTGACACCTGTCCCCAGTCAGGATGGCCGTCGAGCGGACTCTCCCCGAACCCCCTGTCAATGTGCTGGGGCAATCCGGCCCTTGCGTCGAGGTGCCAGCAGGCCAAAGAGACCTGGGGGTCCCCAGGGACAATCTTGCCCGCTAGCAAGGAGCATCACCGATGCATGGGGTACCATCCAGGTTCAATGTGCCGACCTTAGAGAAATACGACGGCACGGCGGACCCAGAAGATCACGTGATAGACTACGAAGGAGTCATGGCATTCCAGGGGCCAACGACACCCTAATTTGTCGTAGCTTCTTCTCCACTCTCCAAAAATCCGCCATGAATTGGTACAACATCCTCCCTAACCGGTCCATCAGTAACTTACATGACCTCACACAGAAATTCTGCAAGCAATTTATGGCCGGCCGACAAATAAAGCCGGACTCAGAGCTTCTGTTCAATGTGATTCAGAGGTCGGGTGAAACCCTAAGGAGCTACATGCGGTGCTTCAATGCTGAGAGGCTAAATGAAGATTTCTGCCCCGAGATGGTCGTGAAAACGGCCCTGAAGAAAGGGCTCCGACACAGAGGCCTAAAGAAGTCGCTACACAACGAGCCCGCGAAGGACCTCACTGATGTAATAGGCCGGACAGAGCGTTACATGCTAACGGAAGAGGCTTTAGCAGTGAAGGAAGGAGGTCTCCCCACGGGAGCCAAGCGGGGCTCCAAACGGAACGAAAGCGAGTGCTGCGAGCCGGAAGACCACAAGAAGGAGAAGAAGGCAAGGGGAAAGCAGCGCAATGAGGAAGCATGACCCCCCAGGCTGAACGCGACTCAGGATGTCGTCTTAGCGCATGCTCAAAAAGAGGGCCACATCGCAAGCCGCCCTTGAAGATGAAGGTTGGCAGAAGGGACGAGGAAAAGACTGCAGGTGCCACAAGGACAATGGTCACGACACTGACGAATGCTGACACCTAAAGAAAGACATCAACCAACTGATCAGTTACGGTCACTTGAAGAACTTTGTTAACACCCCAAAGGCAACCTTCGAAGAAGGGACGTCCAAACAGATGGACAAAGGAAAGAAAGTGAACGTCGTCCAGACCACTCTGCGCATCATCGAGTGAGAAGACGGGACAATCAGCCGTAACTCCTCCCCCCAGGCGAGACTAGCTTGCCATTATCTTTCATGCTTTTTCTTTCGCATGTGTTCCTAGTTCAGAAAATGAAATGCAAGTTCGCACAGCGCAACCATGCTTCTTCCCGTTCCACCGTACCAAACCTCATGATCAGCTATAAGGCTTGGGTAACTCCCCCAGCAGGCCGATCATTCCAATCGATCGTAGGGCTGGGGCAACTCCTCTAGCAGGCTGATCGTTCTGATCGACCGTAAGGCTGGGGGTAACTCCCCCAGCAGGCCGATCATCACTATCGTTCATACGGCTGGGGGCAACTCCCCCAGCAGGCCGATCACTACGATCGCCCATAAGGCTGGGGGCAACTCCCCCAGCAGGCCGATCACTCCGATCGACCGTGAGGCTGGGGGCAACTACCCCAGTGGGCCGATCAATCCGATCGGCTGTGAGGCTGGGGGAAACTTCCCTAGCAGGCCGATCGCTTCGATCGACCGTAAGGCTGGGGGAAACTCCCCTAGCGGGCCGATCAATCCGATCGTCCGTAAGGCTGGGGGCAACTCCCCCAGCAGGTCGATCGCTCCGATCGACCATAAGGCTGGGGCAACTCCCCCAGCAAGCCAATTACTCCGATCGTCCATAAGGCTGGCGGTAACCCCCCAGCAGGTCGATCGTTCCGATCGACCGTAAGGCTAGTGGCAACTCCCCCAGCAGGCCGATCGTTCCGATCGACCGTAAGGCTGGGGGCAACTCCCTAGTGGGCCGATCAATTCGATCGTCCGTAAGGCTGGGGGAAACTCCCCCAGCAAGTCGATCACTCCGATCGACCGTAAGGCTGGAGGTAACTGCCCCAACAGGCCGATCACTCCGATCGGTCGTGAGGCTGGGGCAACTCCCCCAATAGGCCGATCAATCCGATCATCTGTAAGGCTGGAGGCAACCCCCCAGCAGGCTGATCGCTCCGATTGACCGTAAGGCTGGGGAAAATCTCCCAGCAGGTCGATCATTCCGAACGTCCGTAAGGCTGGGGCAACCCCCCAGCGGGCTGATTGTTCCGATCAGCCGTGAGGCTGGGGACAATTCCCCAGCGGGCCGATCAATCTGATCAGCCGTGATGCTGGGGGCAACTCCCCCAGTAGGCCGATAAATATGATCGACCATGAGGCTTGGGGAAACTCCCCCAGTAGGCCGATCAATACGCTCAACCGAGAGGCTGGAGGCAACTCCCCAAGCAGGCTGACCATTCTGATCGACCGTAAGGCTGGGGGAACCCCCTCAGCAGGACGATCACCTCGATAGGCCAATGACCCCGTTGACAAAAAGAAAACCTCTCACTACTCAAACCAACAAACTGAAGGGTTTTGGCAGACCCTTAGGGCTCAAATTTGTGTCTGTCCTACATCAGACGGACTACAGATGGAAAACAAGCACAGTGGAAAAACATAAAACATGCTAAACATTTTAGCGAACCCGAAGGCGAGTCAGAACCTCGCCAAGATCTATGCCAACTTGGGGTGGATCTGACTACCCCAAGAAGGATCTAGCCTACTGCGACATTATTAAAAGTATACTAAAAAGCTACTAATTAATATACCCGGAATCTCGGCCTTGGGACAGGAAAGATGTACCGCACCATCTTCTTTTGCTCCTCGTAGTCGAGCCACCTTGCGTCCTCGAACCGAACTACCCGAGCCGCCTCCGAGTCGATCCACCCGAGCCGCCTCCGAGCCGATCACTTGCCGAAAAAAGTTTCACTTGAGCAGACCCGCATTAAAGACGTCTGGATCCAATCCAAACCTCCTCGTAGTATTGCTAGAACCCGATGGGAGGATCGAAAGAAAAAGAGGAGAGAAATTATTTAAGCTTATGATCGAGCGTGCTCAAAAGTCAGGAGCTTCTCGAATCGTTCACTTGGTGCATTTTTCAAGGAAGAGAGGGCATCCCTATTTATATAAGGAGCCGGCCCCTCACCTCTTGCTACGAGCAATGTGGGAAAATAGACATCATTTGACCCCTCAACGAATGCATAGGAAAAAACGGCATCCAATTCTGATATCATTTGACCCCTCAAATGTAGAAAATAGACTTCCAAATCCTGTTTTCGCAAAAAAACAGCACAAACAGTGTCGAATCGCGCCACGTGGCGTGCTCTGCGCATGCCACGTGGCATGTGCACAGCAGCCCCCACCTGGTGGGTCTGACCCGCCAGGTGCGAGTCAGACCCGCAAGCCCACTAAGGGCCATTCCTTAGCTGTTTTTGTGTTTCTCGGCTCGTTTGAGCTCCGATTTGGACGTGGTTTCTTCCTGTAGATTTCTAAGGAAGTCCCCTTCATTCCCATATGTCTAAGTCAATTTAATACCAAGTATTAATATGTCCCAAATGCTAAACTCTTTAGCTTTTAAGTTCACAACTTACTTGTGAACCAAATCACTCTATTGCATCAAATGCATTCCTCTTAACGTTCTTTCTATTACTAAGACATGAATACTACTCGGTGTGAGACCCTACAGCCTGGCCCTACTACAGGTTGGGACTTGAAGTCCCTAGACGACAGTAACCACGAGCTGCAGGTGTCGTCCCTGTTTCAGAATCATATTTATGTGATTGACCCATTGACTAAAGTGTCGTCGGGATCACTCTGACTGTGTCAGTGATGAATACCGCAGTTTTAGTCCCTTCGTCATGACTGTGTCGCTGCATGGCCTAGGGTATGTAAACCATCAACCCCACTAGCCAGCATCGGCCAGTATACATCGGTCTTTGTTGTATTCACGTTGTACATCCTACAACGTACCCCGGCTGAGAATTAACACAAAGACTGTATTGATCTAGTGACACTAACTTCCCTTTAACGGAAGAGACGAATCCCATCTTAGTCATCTACGTCCTTCGTGATCTTCATGTGTCACCCAACCTAAGATCTTTCAGCAGGCCGAGCCTCGAAGCTAGATCATAGATCTAAGTAACACTATCCATTGACAGGTTCGTACTGATGACTTCAGGTCTTAAGGACCAGCTTGCCTACCATCACACTAGATTTATTATTACCAGGCTAGTTAAATCTTAACCATTTAATAACACTATGTTGGTCGTTCAGTGAACTCATTCTCCAATGAGCACATATGCATTGTCTCTGACTTCGCCAGGCCGAATGACTTTGAGATCATCATTATCCTTAAGGTAAGACAAAGACACAATGGTATATCCGATATGTCAATATCCTATTCTCGACATATCTATGACCATGAACCGTTTAAGACTTAAGTTTCAAATCGGTCACTAACTTCTCATAATCGAGATCTATATCTGGATACGTAATGACCTGACTATAAGTCTAAGGAAATTATCTAAGTATATTATTCATAGAATTTATACTAGGACAATTTGTACCGTATCATCATTAGAACAAGATGTTTAACTCAGGATAAATGCCTCAAGGGCATACATCTCCCTACACAAACTACCTCGGCATGAACAACGGGAGTGAGGCAACACCGGGTCAAAGACACAACCCCAGAAAACACTTGACAAAAGTACAGCAGCGTACAAAAAGGTAAAAGATTCAAAAAAAAGAAGAATTGTCTCTTGCATTCAAATAAGTTCTTTTTTACAAAGAGGGGGACAAAAGTGGGATACACTGCCTATGGCGCTGGGGCCCGGGAAGAGGCATTCTGGGGGCTTTGCCTTGCCTAGATCGAAAGGGCTCCTCAGGACCGGCTGGAGGATGGGGAAGCATTCGTCAGACCTGTTCCTCGAACCTTAGGAACACATCATGAAAGGCCCCCACGATCCTCGGGGGCCAGGACGTCCTCATATGCCTGGAACGCCCCCCGGTGGGCTTCCACAATCCTCAGCGTCAGGACCTCCTCATAGCCCCTCTCCATCTCATCAGCGAGTCGAGCAGGGTTCACCTGTCGCAGGGTGCCCAGCTCGACCCAGAGCTTGTTTCTCTCCTGGAGGAAGGCCTCCTCCGCCTCCTGAGCAGACATCTCGGCGGCCGCCTGAGCCTTCCTCAAGCTCATCACCTCCAAGGTGAGCTCGTCGACCTGACACCGCGAACGAAGAGCCTCCGAACAGGCATCTTCGACTACCTTCTCAGCCGCCTCAGCCCTTAGGCATTCCTGTGCTAGGGTCTCCTCGAGACCGTCTACCCGCTCCGAGCGGCGCTGTGCCTCCACGGCCATCGTGGCAGCCTGCAGGACAGAAGGGATAAGCAAAGACCGCAGCAATGTCATCATGTTGAAAGCAAGAAAGAGACCGACCTGCTGGATCTGCCACACCAGGCCGTCCGCCAAACCCTTGGAGCAGCCCCCCTCTAACAAAGAGCGGTCCCTCAGTAGGACGGAGCTCTGCGCCAGCTGGACGGCCACTACACAATCGGTGAAGACCAATCCTCCGGATGGGATCTTCGGGCCGGCCCCAAGCATAGACAGAGTACCCCCGCACCAACCAGAGCCTACTCAGTGCGGAGGGCAGGAGGGGCCACCTCCACCACCTGGGGGATCGCCCCAGAGACGATTGGCGAGTCATTCGCCGTCAAGGGTCCGCTCTTCCCTTCCTCTTCTTCTTCTCTTCAGGCCTTACAGGCTTCGAATGGGGGCATTTCTTTGCTCCCCTGACTCTCGGCCGATGCTCGAGAGCCCTGCCCGGTGTCCTTAGCGAGCCCCTCGCCACGGGCGGAACCGGGGTCAGCACCGGTCAAGTCCCCCGTCGCGGAGGGATCGACAATGACCCAGGGCAGTGGCGTGGGAACGACCACCAGCTCCAATGTCCCCACCGTGACGTCGATCACGTGGATCTCTTCTTCCACCATACGCCGAGGCGCGTGACCAGAAGAATTTCCACGCACACTAGAGGCTCCCCTATGAATGAGCTCGCACACGTCGCGGCTGAAATCTTGACCTGCCATCTATACAGAAGGAAGGAAGATCAGGATAAGCAAAGGAGAAGGGAAGAAGGAAAAAAGTGCTTACCAGGGGACAACATGATATTCTTGAGGAGAAGGTTGTCCAACAAGGGCCAGACCGACCTCTCCACCAGTGGCAACGCTGACAAAAGCTTGACTACAGCCTGATCGACCTCGAAAAGAGACAGTGTCAGGTTATACTGACACAGGCTCCCCCAACCGGTCAGAATCACAGCGTCTTCCGGAAAGGTGACAAAAACGTAGGTTCTACTCGAGTCGCCAACCCAGCGGGGCAGACCCAGCAAACACTCCCTCCCCGCCCCGGCGCGGATGTGCTGCCATGGCCCCTGGCCTACCAACTGAACCCTGAAATAATAGAAGAAGAGGGGAAGGGTCGACTCCAACCCATGCACATTGCAGATCATGATGAATCTGACCAATGCCGTGATCGAGTAGGGGGTCAGATGACACATGGCTACCATCAAAAACTCCAAAACTTGAATAACGAATGGGTGGAGAGGGAAGCGGAGCCCCATACGAAACATTTCGACGTACACGCCGACCTCGTGACTCCCTGCAAAGCAAATCCTCTCGTCGGTAAAGGGAACTTGAACGCCATATGGGTGGCAGAGGTACTTCTGTTGGGTTATGAGGGACCCTTAGGGCACAAATCCGTGCCCGTCTTAAGTCGGACGGACCACAGAAACAAAAATTACAGCAGAAAAATATATGTTAATCTAATTAACATGCAGCCTTAATGAACAAGACCCTTAGCCAGGATCTCAGGCAACTCGGGGTGAATCTGACCACCCCAAGAGGGATCTAAACTACTGCGAATAATTAAAACGAAAGCTTCTAAAAAACATACCCAGAACCTTGCCCTGGGGCAGGCAAGGTGTACCGCACCGTCTTCTGAGCTGATCCCTGTCCCACGATGAACCGCTCCTTGAACCGTTCCTCGAACTGCTCTGCATCCCGAGGCAAGTAATCCTCGTGTCGTCGAGCCAACCACGTGCTGAAGAAAGTTTCACGCGAGTGAAAGCCTTTGCCAGGATTTCAGATCCGAGTCCGAACCCCTTAGTGGCTTTGCTAGAGCCCTTCAAGAGTAAGGCAGAAATTTAGGGAGAAGAGAAATTAATTTAAGCTTTGATCCGAGCGTGCTCCAACGTTTTTGGGAGACGCTCAGATCTTGAGCTTGGGACAAGTTTTGAGGAGGGGAGCAGACTCCTATTTATATAGGTGGCTGACCACTCCCCTTTACTCAAATTCCGATGTGGGACTAAAATTTGGAGTTAATAAATTCAATTTAGTTTGCCTTTCACAAAGGCCAAACTTCCGTGAATTTTAACTCCCTCACTGTTGAGCTTCATGATTGATACAACCTATCAAATCGAAGGGCGTTCAACGGTGAATGCGTAGAAAAAACGGCGTGTCAATCAGAGTCTGTTTAACCCCTTAATTAATCGCCCAAAGATCAGCCCAATGCTTGATTTTTGTCCAAAATCAGCCGTCAAAAAACACCTACAGCCCTAGGGTTCTGCACCAAATGTGGGGCCCATCATGTGGGTCCCACAACTCAAACTGGCTGACTGAGCACTGCCCAGGCCTGGACTTGGGCTCCCAGGTGCCAGGCCTGGCTCCCAGGCCCTAGGCGCCAGGGCGCCCTGGGCGCCGGGCCCAGGCCCTGGGCGCCTGGGCCTGGGCACCTGGCCCAGGCCCCAGGCCCTGGCTGGCCAGGCATCCAGGACAGACCTGGGCAGTCTGGCCTGGGTCAACCTGGTCTGACCCATGCCCAGTTTGGGCATGGGTCAGACCCCTTTGAGCTGTTTTGGACGTAACTTGGGCATTTGGCGTCCGATTTGGACGCCATTCGAACCTGTGTTTAGAGCGGAACATTCTCGTCTTACATGTAACCTTTTCCATGCATTTATTATATCAAATATGGTCTTAAAAATTTAAGACATATTTGAACCCTTTTGCATCATATGCAAATTAGTCCATATATAGGCTTAAAATTATCATTTGCATCAAATGCACTTTTCTATCCCTTGCATCAAATGCATATTCTCCCTAATGATTCTACCTATTCTAGACGAAGGTCGCACTCTGTGTGAGACCCTACAGCCTGACCCTACTACAGGTTGGGCTCGAAGCCCTATACAGCAGTTACCGTCCCCATTTCAGTATCATAATTATGTGGTTGACTCATCGACTTGAGTATTGTCGGGACCATCCTGACTGTTTCCGTGATGAATTCTGCAGTTTTAGTCTCTTCATCTAAACTATGTCGTTTAATTCAAGTCTAGGGTACGGTCAAACTGTTAACCCCAATAACTTGAATTCGGTTAGTTTCCATCGATCTTTAGTCAAATAATGTTGGAAAACTTCCAACATACTCTGGCCAAATTATTTACTAAAGGCCGAACTAACACTACGACACTAAATCCCATTGACCGGGAGAGACGAATCCTATTTCGGTCATTACTCTCCTGGTATGCTTCAAATGTCACCCGACCAAAGACATTTCGACAGGCCTTGCCTCGAAGCTAGGTCAGTGATCTAAGTGACACCGTTCATGCATAGGTTCGTACAATGACCTCAAGTCAAATACCAACTTGCCTATCATCACTAAGAGTTATCATTGACAGATTTGTCAATCATAACCAATGATAACTCGTGTGGGTCATTCAGTGAACTCATTCTCCAATGAGCACCTTGTGTCTCGTCTTTGACTTCGCCAAGTCAAACGATCATGATATCATCGTCACCGCTATACGGTGAAGACTAGGACACAATGGCCTATCCGATGTTTTGATATCCTTTTCTCGAAACTTCTACGACCACGAACGCTTTTAGACTTATGCTATATACGGTCAAACGTTTCTCCATGATCGAGATACTCATTTCGATACATATTTGACCTTGCATTAAGTCTCAGGACTTTACCTAAGTTAATTACTAACGATAACTACATTATGATTTAACTTAGATAAATACTTACCATACAGCTTACTGTAATTTTGAACAAGATGTTTGTGTAGATACACGGAGATAAATTGCCTTGAGGACATACATCTCGCAACATCTTCCACTTGCACTCAAGCCCATTTATCCCGGTATCTCATACCGCATTTACACATAAGTCTTTTTGACTTCATGTGGTAGAACCTTCGTGAGTGGATCTGCTAAACTGTCTACTGATTTGACTTAAGGGGTTTTCTATGTTTATCTTAGACCATTCATTTGAATCTCATCCAAATAATTAACTTTGGTCCTTCGGAATCCGTTTGATTTTCCTGGATCTTATCCAGCTCATCGTACCTTACGATAATAATTTTAAATAAGTTATTGGTCATTTTAGACGGTTCATATTTAAAAGTGTCAAACTCTTTTGACTACTTTATCAGAAATATTATCCATCCCCTTGATGCCTCGTATGTGTTTTTATTCGCTCCCACTGACCTTGAAAACTCTCTGGTCAATTCATAAAAGTTTGTTCTTCTAAATCATATTTAGAAACCGAACTTTAAATGAATGCACTGGTTTTTATGGTCATCTTGAGCATTTACATCGAGTTCGGTCCGAATAGATCTGTATGCACCTGCTGGCGAGACGGTTTCATTATAATCCGTTTATAGGAATTAGAATGAAAACGTTCTCAACCAACGTTAGCTGTACTTCACTACTTTCTTTCTGCATCAACCTTCTAAACTCGAAGATTTACTTGCAGACATTAATAAATAATTTTTTTGGGCACGTAAACTAAAGTCCATACTTCATTTACGTGAACGGACCTATTGCATCAAGTCGTTAATTAGAGTCTATACTCCGAATTTCATTCAGGAAGTTATTTTAAACCATCATCTACAATGATGTCTAACTCGACTCTTCGTCTCACGAGACTCGAGTAATCTTTTAACTTCCTAAAGATTGTTTTAATGAATATCTTATTGATAATTTTCTCATAGAACCTTATCAAAACCTAGGCATATTTATCTGGGACTTAACCTAGATGGAGGACCGTAACTCAGACAACTTAGCCATGAGTCACACTATGTCTAACAAAGTGCGATTCATGCTCTCTAACACATCCAATATGTTAAGATACTTGATCTGAGAGAAAATCACATTTCTTTTAATTTCGTGCAATATTTATACAGCTAAGTGTTTGACTTTTTGATTTAATCGAATCATTTCAAATACTTCTATCATTTTGTTCTTTGTCTTATCCGACATGTGTTTCATCAAGAACACGTGTCTTAATAAAATAAGAATAACTTATTCTGGCTAATCTAGACTCGAGTACGTCAGTATGTACGAGAATGAGTTCAACAACTCATTCTCCCACTGTCTTACAGATGGGTTTTGGCCATCTTACCTTTGAGAATAAGATTCACAAGTGTCCGTAGACATCATAATACGAGATGTCAGACCCCTCTTCATGTGACTTGTGAAGCTTAGTCTCTTTGGTACGGCCTAGTCTATTTTGCTATATAAGTTTATTACTATCTTGCGTATTCATTTAATATATTATAACTATTACAAATTACTAACACAAAACATCGCTTCAGAAGCAAGGTGATAACATTTGTCAAAAATGTGTTAGACGTCTTTTGTACAACAATTACTTTGAAATCGTGACATCAAATATGTCACATTTTCAGTCCATCCTAATTATGCCTTCACTAATGATAAATAAAACTATCTTTCTCAATTTGACTTTTCCTTAGTGCCCTCTTCCTTTTCTAAATCTCATTTAGATATTAAACGTCTCAGTAAAAATTAAATAGCTATGCAAGCATCTCATGTATCCAAACGCCTGAGTTTTGCAACCTTGAGTGTAGCTCAACAAGTTGCTAGTCTCATGATCCGGTTGGGAAACATAGACTTGCACCGCTCATGCACTCATATTCGATTCAAACAAGTTTGATCGAATTTTCGAACCTTGTGGATCGAACCTGCTTTCCATACAACCTTGAGGGTAGCTCAATAAATTGTATGGAGAAACATGCTTTTGAACATCAATATGTTCCAGCTTCCTCATACAGAGGCGAGTGACATGTAGCGTGTATTTATTTTGTTGGACACAGAACTTAATGAAATCATATTTCTTAAGTCAGTCCTTAAGAAGGTCATTTTAATGTCAACGGGAATATAGTTTATACTATCGATTAGAATTCAACTTGATATTCCATTAACCAAATATTTTGACCAGTTTAATATTATGTTTTGGATTCCCTCGTTAAACATAGTCTTACCCTAGTTTAACATATGTTCACTATTAAATATAGGTAGAATGGCTTTGATCTATCTATATCCTCCCACTATTTTTGTGATCTTTTTAAGCTTTAAAAATGAACGATTTAATTATATTAAATTAATGGGTAAGAGATCCGGTCACCCTGAGCCTAACAACCTTGAGTGTAGCTCAACAAATTGCTTGACTCTGCAACCGGTAGATGCTCTTCATCAATCATATTAGATATGACTCTCTTATTGGTTTTTACCCCTAGCCATTTGTGATCATGAGTGTGCTCATCCAAATCACAATGTATAGTCGAGTCGGACCCTTGTTTTCGTGTCTAGCCTAACTTACGCCGACGCTCGGTGTATTCACGACACGACGGTTTGGGTCAGGACTAGACTACATCATAGATTCAACTTACACCGGCGCTCGGTGTATTCACGACACGACGGGTTGGGCCAAGTCTAGCCAGACTACATCATTGGCTCAACTTACGCTGACGCTTGGTGTATTCACGACACGACGGTTTGGGTTAAGTCAAGATTTCATCTTATGTATAGAGAAATTGGTTTCTACAAGGTTGCCATGTCACAGCTCGAGTGTAGCTCAACAACTGGAACACGGGTCCTATAGTTTCCAACCCCTAAAATAAGGAGGGCTACGGCTAATCTTGAAGAAGATTATTAACGTATTTGACTTAGATATAGTCCAGGGTGTCATATAGTCATGATTCGCGTCATTGCGGTCCAGCGGAACACAGCCAGAGAATTGACTAAGCCAGGATCACTTATCCCTTAGACTAGCTAGGGTGATCCAACAAACTTAGCCAGCACATTGACTGGATCTTGGTCCATTGAAAGAAACTTGTCATTTTTATATGTGTGCCATAGACTAAAAGGCTTTTATTAACAACTAATTAATCCTATCAACTAGTTGAATCCTTAAAATTCAAAATTTTAAGATTTGTTTAATAACTTTTATTAAATCCTTATCAACTATAAGGTTCAAGTGATATCCTAATTGTTATTAGGATTTTAATAAATTTATTAACAACGCTAAAAGCGAAGTCCTTTAATGAGAATTAATTACATAACAATTAGAATTAAAATTTTCATTAAAGGGACTACCCTAATCAGGAATTAGGTCTTAAAGTGTTGTTAATGTTTTATTAAAACATAGCATGTCATTAGAATTTATCTCATAAATTTTAACGAGTTCTTAATGGCTAACCTAAGAGGGTTGTCTTGTGTTATCAAATAAGTGACAACATATGCATAGCCATTAACATAAAGTTACACTAATTTTAATGCATAAAAAGAGTGTCATACCATTTAAAAATTAAATAGAAAATTATTTATCTAATAAACAATTTTGCATGCATCTCTTAAATTTAACATTTAAATTTAAAATAATGAATTTAAAACATTTTAATTTTTATCTCATAAAAATATAATAGTTTTAAAAGGATCATATGATATGCATGCTACTAAGATATTTATCGCATAAAGTTTTAAAGTTTTTAAAATCTGTTTTAAAAATATAACATAAATTTAAAACATCATTTGAAAAAATTTCATGCTTAAATATTTATCATATACAATATTTAACCATATAAAATTATTTTAAACTTATTGCATAAATTTAAAGAAATATTTTACTGTATTTAAAAGCATTCAATTAATTAATCGCAGTCCTAGATCGGCATACAGACATGGATCTGATACCACTGTTGGGTTATGATGGATACTTAGGGCACAAATCCGTGCCCGTCCTAAGTCGGACGGACCACAGAAACAAAAATTGCAGCGGAAAAATATATGTTAATCTAATTAACATGCAGCCCTAAGGAACAAGACCCTTAGCCAGGATCTCTGCCAACTCGGGGTGAATCTGATCACCCAAGAGGGATCTAAACTATTGCGAATAATTAAAACGAAAGCTTCTAAAAAACATACCCGGAACCTTGTCCTGGGGCAGGCAAGGTGTACCGCACCGTCTTCCGAGCCGATCCCTGTCCCACCGAACCGCTCCTCAAATCGCTCCTCGAACTGCTCCGCATCCCGAGGCAAGTAATCCTCGTGTCGCCGAGCCAACCACGCGCAGAAGAAAGTGTCACGCGAGTGAAAGCCTTCGCCAAGATTTCGGATCCGAGTCCGAACCCCTTCGTGGCTTTGCTAGATCCATTCAAGAGTAAGGCAGAAATTTAGGAAGAAGAGAAATTAATTTAAGCTTTGATTCGAGCGTGCTCCAACGTTTTTGGGAGACGCTCAGATCTTGAGCTTGGGACAAGTTTTGATGAGGGGAGCAGACCCCTATTTATATAGGTGGCTGATCACTCCCCTTTACTCAAATTCCAATGTGGGACTAAAATTTAGAGTTAATAAATTCAATTTAGTTTGCCTTTCACAAAGGCCAAACTTCCGTGAATTTTAACTCCCTCACCATTGAGCTTAACGATTGATACATCCTATCAAATCGAAGGGCGTTCAATGGTGAACGCGTAGGAAAAAATGGCGAGTCAATCGGAGTCCGTTTGACCCCTCAATTGATCACCCAAAGATCAGCCCAAGGCTTGATTTTCGTCCAAAATCAGCCGTCAAAAAACACCTACAGCCCTAGGGTTCTGCACTCAATGTGGGGCCCACCACATGGGCCCCACAGCTCAAACTGGCTGACTGGGCACTGCCTAGGCCTGGACCTAGGAGCAGCCCAGGCCCAGGGCGCCTGGGTGCCCCGGCCCAGGGCGCCTGGGTGCCCAGGCCCAGGGCGCCTGGGCTTGGACGCCAGGCCCAGGCCCTAGCTAGCCAGGAGTCCGGGACAGACCCTGTTGGTCTGGCCTGGGTCAACCTGGTGTGACCCATGCCCAGTTTGGACATGGGTCAGACCCCTTTGAGCTGTTTTGGGCGTAACTTGGACATTTGGCGTCCGATTTGGACGCCGTTCGAACCTGTGTTTAGAGTGGGACATTCCCGTCTTAAAGGTAACCTTTTTCATGCTTATATTTTATCAAATATGGTCTTAAACAATTTAAGACATATTTGAACCCTTTTGCATCATATGCAAATTAGTCCCTATCTAGGCTTAAAAATTATCATTTACATCAAATGCAATTTTGTATCACTTGCATCAAATGCATGTTCTCCCTAATGATTCTACCTATTACTAGACGAAGGTCGCACTTTGTGTGAGATGATCACTCCATATTTTATACCTTTTTTCTGCATGTTTGCATGCCATTTTGATCACTCAAATCGTGTTTATCACGTTTATTCGACAATATTGCGATGCTTTTCACGATTTGTTGTTGTTTTTTCGTATTTCAGGAGATTTGGAGCGATTTAGAGTGATTCTGAGATGCACCCACTCCGGAGTGTCACCGACGAATCTCTTGAGGGGTATTTTGCTGTTGGAGAGGAGTGGAAGGAGAAAGAACGTCGTAGGAGCGACGAGGAGGCGAAGATATGAAGTTTGGGCATTTTTAGCACTTCACTCGGCCGAGTGAAGGAGTCACTCGGCCGACCATAGGAAGCCCGCTCGGCCGGCCAGGACGGACACGCAACAGAGCAATATCAGCGTGCACTCGGCCGAGCATCATCATGCCACTCGGCCGAGCACCGAGTCACCCATCGCCCGAGTGACCTCCGAGGAGACGACCCCCGAGACCCCCAACTCTCTGTTTTTGTACAGGGTTCGTCACTCGACCGAGTGACATTTGTCACTCGGCCGAGTGAGCCGGGCTGCCTGTAGCGAAAACTGCGGATTTGAGGTTGCGCATGGGCATTTTCGTCAGGGTTTTTTGGGCGATTTTGGGGGGTATTTAACCCCAGTTTTTAACCTAGTTAAGGGGAGCTTTTTCAGAACTTTTTGCAGCTTTTTAGATTAACTTTTTAGGGATTGGATTTAGCTTTAAGGGAGGAGAAAAAAGTGAGATTTTGTTGGATGCTATCTTGTTCTTCATTGGTTTGTATTTCTCTCCCTCAAAAACTCAATTTTTGTTGATATTTTGAATATTGCTATGAATTCCATGGATTTTATTTGTTAATTTCTATTGCATTATATTATGAATTGTGAGTAGTTCATCGTCTTAGGGCGTAGGGATGAACCCTACGAGCCCAATTTCGAAATTGTGATGAATTGGTAAACCTATTGCTAGGATTGATTAGGGGTAGTTTGGGATTGCTATAACACGAATAGCTAGAGATTCATATCGATTGGGATTTGCAAGAGATTGGATCCCAATTCGATAGGAAGCCCTAGATATTCGAATTGGGTTGCAATTGAATTCCTCCGGAATCGGTTTGCAAGAGATTGGACCGAAACTAGGGTTTTTCGATTGCAATTCTATACCAATACCCGTTTGTAAGAGATTGGATGGGTAGGAACTATCCCAACCTTGGTCGTAGCTCGAGTTTGCACGAGAGTGGGCTCGAGATACGATTGAACGATGATGTTGTTCTTCACGCTAGTTTGCCTAGGTTAGTGTTTGCAAGAGATTGGACCCTACCCTAGGTTGGCTATAGACCGGAAATAGCGCGAGAGCGTGAGCTTGGTTCCACATTTAGTTGCAACTAGTTCACCCAATTTTCAAATCTAGCAATTGTGAAACATACGAGTCACGATGAAGAGATACGGCAAGTAGTGGGGATTCCCTATCCCCTAAGCGTCTTTATTAATTTGTTAATTCCTTTATACATTTAAACGACTGTGACCGCACATTGCGAACATTCTCCCGACTTCCCCTATAGCTAGGTGATTCGAAGAAGACACTGTTATTAGGCCTCCCTGTGTTCGATACCTGCTCGCCGTTACACCGTGCGCTTGCGGTAAGACTACGATCGTCGCCGCTCCGGGACGTGTATCCGGGGCGCGATCAAGTTTTTGGCACCGTTGCCGGGGATCGGCATTTTGACGGAGTTTGATTTGGATCACCCGGTTATTTATCTTCAATTTCTTTCTTTATTACTTCAGTCTTCTAACTCTGTTAACAACCCCATTTTGCAATCCCTCCCGAAATTTTCCACGAAATCTTAACAGGTAAAATGGAGGATGCAATTCCAATGACTGAGTCTGGCCAGGGAGATGATGAATCTTTTGCGGAGCTCCTCAAGGAACTTATTGATGAGGTCTACGCTACCGGAGCTTTTGCTATTAATATCGAGGACCCCGTCGAACAAATGTTTGCTAGCTTCGTGATGGATCAAATCTCCCCGGATGGGACTATTGGGGGCGATATCAGAGTTGATGTGAGGGACAATAAGCTATATTTTGAAGGCGATAGAACATGTGTCGAAGAGTACTACACTCCCGAGGAACACTTCGAACAAACCGATATTCAGGGAGATACACTCTATGACCCCCACTCTTGCATTTATGAATCTGCTGACGTATTTCTTGATCTCGGGAATGAACCGGAGCAAGGTGGTGGTCCTATCGATGCAAGCGCAGAATCGGAGAGCGTCTATTCCGATGCACCGTCCTCACTAGGAAGCGAATCTGAGCCTCCATTCGAGAGTGAGCTAAACTCAGATGTTGAAGGAGAAGCCAAATTCACACAAGGTGACGAAGCAGAGGGTACATCACCCTTTGAGGTAGAGCTTAAACAATTACCGCCGAATCTAAGGTATGCCTTCTTGGGGAGTAAATTGACCTTCTCGGTGATTGTAAATGCCCACCTTGGCCAGGACCAACTTGAAAAACTATTAGAAGTGCTTAGGGATCACAAGGATGTCCTTGGCTACACTATCTCTGATCTTAAGGGAATAAGCCCTAGGCTATGCATGCATAGAATCCACTTGGAAAACACTGAAGCCTCTTCCATTGAGCCTCAAAGGCGGTTGAACCCGAATATGAAAGAGGTAGTGAAAAAGGAAATCCTAAAATTGCTTGAGGCCAGTATTATTTATCCTATCTCCGATAGTAGGTGGGTTAGCCCTGTTCACGTCGTCCCCAAGAAAGGGGGGATGACTGTTATAAAAAATGATAAAGGAGAGCCCATTTCTGCACGCACTGTCACGGGATGGCGAATGTGTATTGATTATAGGAAATTAAATAAAGCCACCCGAAAAAACCATTACCCATTGCCCTTCATTGATCAAATGCTTGAACGCCTAGCTAAACATAAATACTTTTGTTATTTGGATGTGTATTCGGGGTTTTTCCAAATCCCTTTGCATGAAGATGACCAAGAAAAGACCACTTTCACTTGTCCCTATGGTACCTATGCCTACCGTAGGATGCCCTTTGGTCTCTGTAATGCTCCCGCCACCTTTCAGAGATGTATGACATCCATATTTTCCGATTACATTGAAAATATTCTGGAAGTTTTTATGGATGATTTTTCGGTTTATGGAAACGAGTTTGATTCTTGTTTGGCTAATTGATCGCTTCGGAATGTAACCCAAAAAGAGCGACCGTGTAGTTTTACCGCAAGCGCACGGTGTAGCGGCAAGCGGGTTATCGAACACAGGGATGACGAATGATGGTGTCTTCTCCGAACAACCTGGCTATAGGAACAGAAAAGATGGAATTTGCCTTTTGGCGATCCTGTCACAATCGTCAGACAAAGTGTAGAGATAGTAAATCAAATAAAAGACGCCTACGGAATGGGGAATCCCCGCTACTCACCGTATCTCGTCAATGTAATTCATTGGCGTCTCAATTGCTAGGGTAGAATTTCGGATGAACTAGTTGCAACTGAATGTAGAACCTAGCTCACGCTCTCGCGCTGTTGCCGGTCTATAGCTAACCTAGGGTTGGGTCCAATCTCTTGCAAACCCTAGCCTAGGCAGGCTAGCATTAGGATCAACATCATCGTTCAATCGCGTCCCGAGGCCACTCTCGTGCAAACTCGGTCCGCGACCTAGGTTGGGATAGTTCCTACCCGTCCAATCTCTTGCAAACGGGTATCGGCATGGAATCGCGACCGAGAACCCTAGTATCGGTCCAATCTCTTGCAAACTGATACTACGGAAACTCAATTTCAACCCAATTCGGATTTCTAGGGTTTCCTATCGAATTGGGATCCAATCTCTTGCAAATCCCAATCGATATGAACACCTAGATATCCGTGTTAAATCGATCCCAAACTAACCCTAATAGCAATTCTAGAAATATTTCTACCAAATCATCACAAATCAGAAATTGGGCTCGTAGGGTTCATCCCCACGCCCCAAGACGTAAGGACTACTCACAATTCATAGCACAAATGCAAAAATAATCAATGGAAATAACAAGAGAATTCATCATAATATTCAAATAAGCAATAAAAATAGTATTTTTAAAGGAGAGAGAGACAAACCAATAGAGTTCTCCAAGAATCCAACAAAAATAAACTTTTCTCTCCTCTCCAATCATAATAATCAAAAGCAAAAAAGTTTAATCTAAAAAGCTGCAAAAAGTAAAGGAAAAGCCCTCTAACCTAGGTCAAAAACTGGGGTTAAATACCCCCCAAAATCGTCCAAAAAACTGTGACCAAAATGCCCCTGCGCAGCCTGAAAATCGCAATTTACGCTACAGGTAGCGGCTCACTCGGCCGAGTGACAAAAGTCGCTCGGTCGAGTAAGAAACCCTGAAAATTTCCAGTAAGTCTGGGTCTTCGGGGGTCTTCTCTTCGGGGGTCGCTCGGCCGAGTGAGTTGTAGTCACTCGGCCGATGGCTTCTATACACTCGGGCGGTCGGCATTTTCCACTCGGCCGAGTGGGTCTTCTGAAGCTCAGGCAGACGAAAAACAGTAAGTCGGCCCTTTTGGATGGGCGTCGTCTGAATGCCACTCGGGCAGACGGAGTCTCGTCACTCGGCCGATGTGGCTTCCGATGCTCGGCCGAGTGCACATATGATGCGTGTCCGATCTGACCGGCCGAGCGGGGTCTCACTGGTCGGCCGAGTGACTCCTTCACTCGGCCGAGTGAGACACCAAAAATGCCCAAACAGCTTGTTTTTGCCTCCTCGTCGCTCCTGCGACGTTCTTTCTTCTTCCGCTCCTCTCCAATGGCAAAATACCCCTCGGGGAGGTTGTTGGTGACACTCTGAAGTAGGCGTATCTCGGGATCACTCCAAATCGCTCCAAATCACCTGAAATACGACAAAAACAACAAATCGTGAAAAGTATCGCAATATCGTCGATATATCGTGAAAAACATGATTTGAGCGATCTAAATGGCATGCAAACATGCGGGAAAAAAGTGTAAAATATGGAGTGATCAAAATCCCCCAAGCTTACCGCTTACTCGTCCTCGAGGAAGATAAGTAAAAGGCGAACCCGGTGGATTTTGAAAACGAAAACGGCGGAAAAATGGAAAACGAAAAAAACGAAGAAGATATAAGAAAGCGAAGAGGGAAGCTGCTAGATCATTTTCTCAGGACGTGGGTTTTGCTCAATCATATAGCATGCACCGAATGTAAAAACACATGTCAAAGAATTTTATTTCGATATCATAGTATAATGGTGCAAATAGAAATAGAAAACCCAAGAATATTGATATATCATGAAAAACGGAATAATTTTAGAATTAACATCGTCTGAATCATTTAAAGCGGTATACAATATCGCAGATCACACACTTTTCAATTGAATACTTTCTATGAGGAGTATAAGAATATCACGCAATAGAATAGAAAGAATAGAAAAGCATGGATTTCATGAAATGAGTGCTAGGCATAGATTTCTGGATTTCGTGAAGCTAAAAATAATCTCACCGAGTATAGAATATTTCTTAGCCTAGGTTGTCGTGCAACGTCAAGTAGTCACTCTCTCACACATCATTGGATTCTCTCCCCCAAGCTTATCTATAAGCGTGGTGGCATAAAAAAAATATTTACATCCCCATTTCTATAAAGCTCCAAAAGTGATAAAAATAAAAACAGAAAGAGGGAAAGAAAGAGAGAACATGAGATGGGATCTTTTATTGATGTTCTTTTTTTTCAAATAGCATATATACACAACGATCCCAAATCAAAGAGAAATAAGGATATACAAGAATTTTTCTTTTTCTTTCTTTGGTTTTGGGAAATTTGGAGCTAGTTATTAATAGCGGGGGAAATGCCATATATTAGAATCGCTAAGGGGAAATTCACCAATGATTTTAAAATAGAGAAATGATGTTCAAGATATGTGGAGAAAGAAATAAATACGTCTCTCAGTTCACTCTATTGGACGTGCACGACAACTTCAGCAGGGTAATCTAATCTACTCAGTTTCGATCACAAAAAAGCTAACTAATCCAGATTCATCATAGCTAACATCATTCAATCATCCTGAAGTGAAATGTACAAATCATGCATATAGAAGTGATATAGGAAAAGACAACGGTACTCCAGATATAAGCATTCAATGCGTGAATCTTGGTGTGTTTTCTGCGATAGCATACATATGAATATTCAGACTCAGCTAATAATAAAATTTCATCCACTTTCATGCGGAAAAAGTGTGGGTTACTATCTCTAAATGCAAGGCAAATCATAGCATATGATATCAGAAATAAAGTCTAAGACATGACAAATATAGCATGCATATATAGAGAAAGCTAACGCCACGTAATCATCATCACAGAAAAGTCATCTCTAGCATGAGATGAAAAAGAAATAAAGATAAAAGGGAAATGAAACTAATTACAATGCAACACACAAAGAAAATAAGAAAAACGTGATGCATGGTAAAAAGAAGAAAAAGTGATGAAGATGAGTGCAAATGCGGAAAATGGCATGAAAAAACTAAAAATAAAGATGGTAAATCGAAAAGAACGTGAGAACTCACTCCCCCAAGCTAAAGTGCATAGTGTCCTCAATGTGCGAAGTGTGGCACACCGAGAGACGTGTAAAGTGAGGGGTAGGTGAGGATGCATGCATGATGAAAAATAAAATAAAATAAAATAAATGAAAAATATGATGCAGACATGATGCATGCAGATATAGGAGTGAATACGATATAAAAGTGTGACACCAAAAACTCTCCCTCTCTCCCAAAAATGATATATAAATATACGATCAAAATGTGAATCCAGAACAGTGAGGGGAGGGGGGGTGGGCAAAAGAGTCAGGACCCAGCAGAGACGGGCAGCACGACGGCAAAAAGATCAATGGCATCAAGGGTGCCTAAGAAGGTGGTGCTGCGCCGTCTCCGTCCTGAGGCGGAGGTGGTGGTGGTGGTGGTGGTGGTGGAACAGACTGCTGAGAGGGTGTGGGTGTGGGTGTGGTAGCAGGCTGGGTGTGGGTAGGGGTGGGGGTGGGTACCTGCTGGGTGGGTGTGGTGTGGGTACGCGAGAGAGCCGGTCAAGAATCTGCGTGAGGCAATAGTGAATGCCTGGGAGAAGGTCGAAACGGCTGGCCATGGTGGTGACGGTGGCAGACATGGTCCTAAAGTCGCCTCTGAGGGCACTCATCGCCCCCTCGAGAACACGAATGCTCAGGAGTACAGTGTCGGGGGGAGGTGGTGCAGAGGGACGCACCTGTCGGTGCAGTGCAGGACGAGGCTGGCGTACTCGGGTGGCGTAGGTGATGGGCTCAGTAGGCATGTGGAGGTAGGGTGCTGTGCTCACAAGAGTGGGCCTAGCCTCAGGGCGAGGCTGGGACGCGGGCAGGCGTGAAGTGGAAGCAACAGCAGCGGAAGTGGAGTGTAAAAATGGCGACGAGGCGGCCAGAGAGGTCGGTGACACAGAAGTGGTGACAGACGTCACGACACTCTCAGAAAGTACGGCTGCGGTGGAGACAGAGGTGACAACCGCTGGGGAGGAAGTGTGTGGTCTGAAAGGTGAAATCCCAGCAGAGATCATGCTAGCCATGTGTAGGAAGATATATGCCCATGAGGCAATTTATCTTGATTATACGTCTTGTTCATACCGTATATGGTACGTATTATTCTAAGTATAAGATCGTTTGTATTAACATACTTAGATAATATCCATAGACTTAGAGTTAGGTCCTTACATATCTAGATGAGATCTCGATTATGAGTAAGTAAGAGACCGAATAGAAACGTAAGTCTAAAACGGTTCGTGATCATAGATGTGTCGAGAACTGGATATCGACACATCGGATAGATCACTGTGTCTTCGTCTTACCTTCGGGTAATGATGATCTCATAGTCATTCGACTTGCTGAAGTCGGAGACGAGACACAGGTGCTCATTGGAGAATGAGTTCACTGAACGACCAAGATAGAGTTATTAAATGGTTAACTTTAATGATCTGTCTTTAATAACTCTAGGGTGATGATAGGTTAGTTGATCCTTAAGACCTGAAGTCATCTGTATAAACCTATGAACGGACGATGTAGCTTAGACCCATGATCTAGCTTCGAGGACCAGTCCTGATGAAAGATCTTAGGTTGGGTTGCACCAGAAGCTCTCTAGGTGAGTAAGTGACTAAGATGGGATTCGTCACTTCCATTAAAGGGAAGTTAGTGTTATAGGCTCAGTACGGTCTTTATGTTAATCCTCGGCCGGGGTACGTTGCAAGTAGTACAACGTGTACACAATAAAGACCGCCGTATACTGACCAATGTTGTCTGATAGGGTTGACAGAAAACCATACCCTAGGCCAACATCAAACACAGTCTTGACGAAGGGATTTTATCTAACGGAATTCATCACTGACACAGCCAATGCAAACCCTATGATACTTTTGTCAAAGGGTCGATCACGTTATGATGACTCTGAAACAGGGACGACAGCTACTGCTCGTAGTGACCGTCGTCTAGGGGTTTCGAGCCCCAACCTGTAGTAAGGTCAGGCTGTAGGGTCTCACACCGAGTAGTACTCGTGTCTTAGTAATAGGAATATAGAATAGAGAGAAATATCATTTGATGATATTCACAAGTTGAGTTGTGAAAGTTAGTCGCAATAGCAATAGGGACACAACGTTGCATTAGATGCTAACGTTAACTAAACGTGTTGTAAATTAGTTACGACGAATTTTGTAGGAACAAACTTGTTGGAAAGGGTTACCTGGATGACGGGATCGTCTCGGTCTAAACACAGGTTCAAACCGCGTCCAAATCGGAGCTCAAACGAGCCCAGAAACGCAGAAAGAGTTCAAGGGGAAGTGGGTTAGACCCACCGGGCCAAGAGGCCCGTGTGCAAGGGCAAAACGGGCGACGCCCGCTGGTTGCAACGGGCGCACGCCCGCTGCACAGCGGGCGCGGCCCGCTGCACAGCGGGCCAGCGCCCGCTGATGCAGCGGGCACGGCCCGCTGCATGCAGCGGGCCAGCGCCCGCTGCAAGCGGGCGCGGCCCGCTGTTGCAGCGGGCACGGCCCGCTGCGGCAGCGGGCGCCCGCCCGCTGCAGCAGCGGGCGGGCGGCCCGCCCTAGCTTCCTTGGGCGGGCGCGCCCGCTAAGCCTAGCGGGCGCGCCCGCAACTTAAGTTAAAATTAGGGTTTTTGAAACCCAAATGACGGCTACGAATTTTGTGGAAATTGCTAAACTTTGAGCAATTGTTTGAGGGGTCAAACGAAGTCGAAATTCGACACCGTCAGTTCCTACGCGTTCACCATTCCAAGCTCTTCTGATTGATAGCTTGTTTGGTGTCTGAAGTTTAGTGTGTGAGGAGAATTAATTCGTTAAAGTTTGACTTTGTGAAAGGCTAACTTTAAAAATTGAAATTAAGCCAAATGGCTTAATTGGCTTTTCTCTTCATGTGGATTGTCCCACATTGCCCGCAACAAGAGGGTGAGTGCTCACTCCCTATATAAATAGGGGTGCACTCTCCTCGTTGAAAAACACACCAGTCAACGATCGGGTAGCTCCAAATTATTGAGCAAGCTCGGTCCGCGACTAAATCTCTCTCTCTACTTTCCTATTCTCCGGAGTAGTCCTAGCACGACTACGAAGGGGGTTTGGATCTGATCCGGACGTCTAAGACGCGGGTTTCTTCTCAAGTGAAACTTTCTACCGCGTGTGATCGGCTCGGAGGCGAAAGCGGCTCGGGCGGATCGGTGCGAGGGTGCGAGGCGGCTCAGGGAGATCGGGTCAACGCGGCTCGGGTACGAGGAGCTTCTCAAGACGGTGCGGTACATCTTGCCTGCTCCAGGGCCAAGATTCCGGGTATGTGGTTAAGCGTTTTTAGCGTAATTTTAATTAGTCGCTTAGTGTAGATCCTTCTTGGAGTGGTCAGACCCACTCCAAGTCGGCATAGATCGGGCTGGGTTCTGGCTCCCCAGAGCCTAGCTAAATTGTTTAGCTAGTCTAGAAATTTTGATTTCTGTTTTTCCGCTGCGCTTTTGTGCCTCCGTGGTCCGTCCGACTTAGGACGGATACGGATCCGAGCTCTGGGGGTCCGCCAAAACCCCAACAGTGGTATCAAAGCTTGTTGAGCTTGAGTACGGGTTCTCGGGTTATGAGCCGACCCGAAGTAATCGCTCTTACCGTACCAAGTCCCGATAAGATGGTGATCTTATAATGGGTTGGGCATTGTCGAGAGGCATGCCGTAAAACAAGTTTCTGAGGTATCTTGTGACGGGTCTAGGGTGCCATGGATGATGGGCCTTAACAGCGTCGCAATGATATCAGAGTGATACCCAACAGTGGTATCAGAGCCACGGTTATGCTATAGATCTACTATAGCGATTTTTTAAATTATTAAAAATGCTTAGCTTGCATGTTCAAAACTTTTTTTTTTGGTTTTGAAAATAATTTTGTGTTTCAAAAATTAATTTTGCAACACGGAAATTTGTTTAATTTTGGGACAATTATTTTTATGCGATAAATCTAAAAGTAGTCTACTATGTTTTAAACACTTTGTAAATTTTTATGAGACATTAAAAAAATTTTAAAAGGTGTTTAAAGTTTATGTAAACTTTAGAAAATTTTATTTTTGGAAAATTAAGAATTTTTCTTTAGTTACATAAAGTTAGAAATCTTTAAACTTTATTTGAAAGCTTCTAAAAAGGATTTCTAAAAGATTTTAAAAGAGTTTTTAAAATTGTTTTAAATATGTAAATAATAGAAATAATTTTATTTCATGAGATGTAATATAAAATTAATTTCTTTTACTACATAGATGTTTCTAAAATTTTTATGTGATATTTTAATTTTAGAAATAAGGTTAAAAATTTTTAAAAGGCCTAGGTTTAAAATTATTAGATAATTTTGAACGACCTAGTTTTATGCGATAAAATTTTTGGGAGACTTTAAAAATTTTAATCTTTAATTTTAAAGTGTTAAAATTTAGATTTGCATGTTTGTATTATATATAGATAATTTTAAACTTGCAAATACATTTTATATGTCACTAAAAATGAAACTCTCTTTTATGTGGATAAAGTTAGTTGCTTCATTTCATGTTGAATAATGTATTCACAAACCTTGTTAGGTTAGCCATTAAAACATGATAGTGACATGCTATGTTTGATAAAACAAAACAACAAGCGAACCTAATACCTGATTAGGATAGTCCCTTTGTTTGTAAATCATTTCATTAAAATGTTTAAATAATGATTTTCATAAGAGACAAAAATGTTGAATTGTTTTATAAATCCTAATTAGATTGGGGTAGTAAGTTGAACGTAGAACCTTATAGTTGATAAGGACTTAATAAAAGATGTTCAACAAATCTGAAAAATTTTGAATTTTAGGATCCACTAGTTGATAAGGATTAATTAGTTCTTTTAATTAAAAGCCATTTAGTTGTTTGCAAAACATAAGATTGATGACAACTCCTTCAATGGATCATGATGTCGGTCAATGTGCTTGGCTAAAGTTTTTGGACCAACCTAGCTAGACTGGGTAACAAGTGGTCCTGGCTTAGTCAATTCCCTGGCCGCGTCCGCTGGACCGTAAGGAGTCGATTCATGACTATGTAAGTCCATCGACTATACCTAAGTCAATACGATAATAATCTTGTTCAAGATAAATCGTAGCCCTCCTTGTTTTAGGAGTTGGCAACTTTAAGAAACATGTTCCGGTTGTTGAGCTACACTCAAGCCGTGACATGTCAATCTTATAGAAACCGATTTCTTGATTGACATCTTAACCTGACTAAAACCGTTGTCTCATCCCTCGAGCTTCGGCGTAAGTCTAACCAAGAATGTAGTCTAAGACCTGACCCAAACCGGCGCGTCGTGCATACACCGAGCAAAGGGGCAAGTCAGGCTAGACACGAAAACAAGGGTCCGACTAGGCTAGCCATTGTGATCCGGTTGAGCACACTCATGATCACAAATGACTAGGGGTAAAAATCGATAGGGAATCATAGTAAATATGATTGACGACGTGTTCGTCTACCGACTGCAGAGTCGGACAACTTGTTGAGATACACTCAAGGTTGTCAGACTCAGGGTAGTCGGATCCCTCTCTCACAAATATTATTTTATAATAAATTGTTTATTATTATGGCTTTAAATAAATTTAGTGGGAGAATATAGTTTTATTAAAACCATTAAAACTATACTACGAACATTTACTAACTATAGTATCTATAAAATACAGAATGGATTCGGGACTTAGATACATGGTTGAGAAGAACGTGCTGGATGGAACAAACTACAAAGACTGGCTTAGGAACATCAAGTTGGTCCTTTCCCTAGCCGGAATAGGATACGTACTGTTCGAGGACGCTCCAGATAAGCCCGATGAAGATTCGACCCACGAAGAGAAGGAAGCCTACAAATTGTACCAGAGGGATGCAGAGAAGGCCAGGTGCCTTACTCTGGCTTCGATGACCAACGAGTTGCAGAGGAAGCATGAACATATGGATGTTCAAAGCATGCTCCTCAACGCACAAGAGTTGTACGGCAAGCGATCTCGTGCTGCCAAGTTCGAGGCCACTAGCAACCTCTGGGGCACCAAGATGGGGACGGAACCCGTACAGGATCATGTTATCAAGATGATCGGGTACGTGGAGGATGCGGCCCAGTTAGGTTTTGTCTTGGACAATGAGATGTCCACGGACATTATCCTAAAGTCTTTGACTCCCGATTTCAAGCCTTTTATAACTGGCTTTATAATGAACAGCCTTGAGACGGATCTTCCGGGTCTCCTCAATATGCTCCGGCAGTTTGAGGAGATTCATAAGAAGCCGGCTGCACTGGTTGTTGGCTCTGCTACTTCCGACCAGCCGAAAGGCAAAGGGAAGAAGAGGCAGGTCCCACAACCTGCGAAGGCTAAGAATGGGAAGAAAAAGAACAAAGGGGCCCCGTCGAAATCTGAGTGCTTCCATTGCCACAAGATTGGCCACTGGAAGAGGAACTGCAAGATCTATCTTGCAGAGAAGAAGAAGGGGCATACTGATGCCTCTACCTCAGGTACAAATTAAAATTCAATTAAATGCAATTATTTCCATTCATATAAGTATGAGAAACTTATAGACATCTGTGTACTGTATACAGGTGGCTAATAAGAACTGGAGATTGGAGAAGTACGGAGATCGGTCGGCAATCAAAGCAACAGTTGCTGCTGGGACCGCTCAAAGACTTCTGGAGACAATGATCGTGATGGAGATGATATTTTTCTTATTTGAATAAAATGTATCATCTTTAAGGATCGAAAACAATGAATGAGTGCTTTGCACTCAAAGTTTATTTTTGATAAACAAATTAAGGTTCCTTTTATGAACCCGTTGTTTTGGAATGGATGTCTCGGTTGTTGCAATTGAAATTGAATTGGCTTAAAAATTCTGTGGATGTGGCTTTTCTGTGATGGTTGCGTATATTTTCGAATAATGGTGTTTAGCTTCGATAATATTGATTTTGAAGCTGACTAAATGTCTGAAGTCAATCAGTAGTTAAGTGTAGGTTCCAGGGGAGCGTATAAATTGTGTGCGATCACAATAATACGCATATCAAGATTAATTCTTGATTATCTGCATTTAGTTATTAAAAGAGTTAATACTAAATGTGATTAAAGGAATAAGTACAGTGTAGAACGTTTTGATTGAACGAGTCAATGTCAAGATTCCTTAAAACGATCTTGACTTGACTCATTCGTCAAACCGAATTTGACACTTGTACATTCCATCTAAGGCACTTACCAAAAGGTTATTTTTGCACATAAATCTAAATATGATTTAGTTATTATGTTGAAGTAATTTAACCAGGTAATTCTCAAAGTCAGTGGGAGCAAGTAAGTATACTTAGTTCCGGACTAAGTAAAAAGGATTTTTCACTTTAATGAATCTTCTATATAAATCATTAACTCAAAATTGTTTTGATTTAATCACATATATATAGAGACTTAGGGTGTCAAATATGTACTTGACATATTGACACAGTAAAGTGGAGTGAGCTAGAACTGACTTACGGAAATGTTAGACCCCACATCTAAATCGTATACGATAACTGTTAGCTATACGAAGTTAGGAAAATTGATCCAGATCATTTTTCCAAAGGATCAACCCTGTGTGATCAAGAGATGAAATTTCAATCCATTAAAATTTGTTGTAGATACTTATTAGTAGAACCATTCTTAGGTTTGCCATATCAAATGTCAAAGTGACTGATATGCTATAACGGCATGAGATACCGAGATAAATAGCCTAAGTGCAAGTGGGAGATGTAGGAAGATATATGCCCATGAGGCAATTTATCTTGATTATACGTCTTGTTCATACCGTATATGGTACGTATTATTCTAAGTATAAGATCGTTTGTATTAACATACTTAGATAATATCCATAGACTTAGAGTTAGGTCCTTACATATCTAGATGAGATCTCGATTATGAGTAAGTAAGAGACCGAATAGAAACGTAAGTCTAAAACGGTTCGTGATCATAGATGTGTCGAGAACTGGATATCGACACATCGGATAGATCACTGTGTCTTCGTCTTACCTTCGGGTAATGATGATCTCATAGTCATTCGACTTGCTGAAGTCGGAGACGAGACACAGGTGCTCATTGGAGAATGAGTTCACTGAACGACCAAGATAGAGTTATTAAATGGTTAACTTTAATGATTTGTCTTTAATAACTCTAGGGTGATGATAGGTTAGTTGATCCTTAAGACCTGAAGTCATCTGTATAAACCTATGAACGGACAATGTAGCTTAGACCCATGATCTAGCTTCGAGGACCAGTCCTGATGAAAGATCTTAGGTTGGGTTGCACCAGAAGCTCTCTAGGTGAGTAAGTGACTAAGATGGGATTCGTCACTTCCATTAAAGGGAAGTTAGTGTTATAGGCTCAGTACGGTCTTTATGTTAATCCTCGGCCGGGGTACGTTGCAAGTAGTACAACGTGTACACAATAAAGACCGCCGTATACTGACCAATGTTGTCTGATAGGGTTGACAGAAAACCATACCCTAGGCCAACATCAAACACAGTCTTGACGAAGGGATTTTATCTAACGGAATTCATCACTGACACAGCCAATGCAAACCCTATGATACTTTTGTCAAAGGGTCGATCACGTTATGATGACTCTGAAACAGGGACGACAGCTACTACTCGTAGTGACCGTCGTCTAGGGGTTTCGAGCCCCAACCTGTAGTAAGGTCAGGCTGTAGGGTCTCACACCGAGTAGTACTCGTGTCTTAGTAATAGGAATATAGAATAGAGAGAAATATCATTTGATGATATTCACAAGTTGAGTTGTGAAAGTTAGTCGCAATAGCAATAGGGACACAACGTTGCATTAGATGCTAACGTTAACTAAACGTGTTGTAAATTAGTTACGACGAATTTTGTAGGAACAAACTTGTTGGAAAGGGTTACCTGGATGACGGGATCGTCTCGGTCTAAACACAGGTTCAAACCGCGTCCAAATCGGAGCTCAAACGAGCCCAGAAACGCAGAAAGAGTTCAAGGGCAAAACGGGCGACGCCCGCTGGTTGCAACGGGCGCACGCCCGCTGCACAGCGGGCGCGGCCCGCTGCATCAGCGGGCGCGGCCCGCTGCACAGCGGGCCAGCGCCCGCTGATGCAGCGGGCACGGCCCGCTGCATGCAGCGGGCCAGCGCCCGCTGCAAGCGGGCGCGGCCCGCTGTTGCAGCGGGCACGGCCCGCTGCGGCAGCGGGCGCCCGCCCGCTGCAGCAGCGGGCGGGCGGCCCGCCCTAGCTTCCTTGGGCGGGCGCGCCCGCTAAGCCTAGCGGGCGCGCCCGCAACTTAAGTTAAAATTAGGGTTTTTGAAACCCAAATGACGGCTACGAATTTTGTGGAAATTGCTAAACTTTGAGCAATTGTTTAAGGGGTCAAACGAAGTCGAAATTCGACACCGTCAGTTCCTACGCGTTCACCATTCCAAGCTCTTCTGATTGATAGCTTGTTTGGTGTCTGAAGTTTAGTGTGTGAGGAGAATTAATTCGTTAAAGTTTGACTTTGTGAAAGGCTAACTTTAAAAATTGAAATTAAGCCAAATGGCTTAATTGGCTTTTCTCTTCATGTGGATTGTCCCACATTGCCCGCAACAAGAGGGTGAGTGCTCACTCCCTATATAAATAGGGGTGCACTCTCCTCGTTGAAAAACACACCAGTCAACGATCGGGTAGCTCCAAATTATTGAGCAAGCTCGGTCCGCGACTAAATCTCTCTCTCTACTTTCCTATTCTCCGGAGTAGTCCTAGCACGACTACGAAGGGGGTTTGGATCTGATCCGGACGTCTAAGACGCGGGTTTCTTCTCAAGTGAAACTTTCTACCGCGTGTGATCGGCTCGGAGGCGAAAGCGGCTCGGGCGGATCGGTGTGAGGGTGCGAGGCGGCTCAGGGAGATCGGGTCAACGTGGCTCGGGTACGAGGAGCTTCTCAAGACGGTGCGGTACATCTTGCCTGCTCCAGGGCCAAGATTCCGGGTATGTGGTTAAGCGTTTTTTAGCGTAATTTTAATTAGTCGCTTAGTGTAGATCCTTCTTGGAGTGGTCAGACCCACTCCAAGTCGGCATAGATCGGGCTGGGTTCTGGCTCCCCAGAGCCTAGCTAAATTGTTTAGCTAGTCTAGAAATTTTGATTTCTGTTTTTCCGCTGCGCTTTTGTGCCTCCGTGGTCCGTCCGACTTAGGACAGATACGGATCCGAGCTCTGGGGGTCCGCCAAAACCCCAACACCATGGTCTCCACGACCGCAGCAAAAGAGGGCTCTCCACTCTCAACAAAGGTCGGTGGGCGCTCGGGAAGTGCAGAGCAAAGGGGCTCAACGGACAGAGGGCCAGCAGGAGTGGTGGTGGTGGTGGTGAGCGTGGAGGTAGCGGCAGGGTCAGTGGTGGCAGCAGGCGTGGTGGTGGTGGGCTCAGCAAGTGTGCTCCCGACACTGGCAGAAGTGGAGACAGAAGTGTCAGGAGCGGCAGAAGGTGCAGGGACAGGCTGAGGGGCCACGGGGTCAACCGGCGCAGCTGGGTCAGCGGGTGCAGCGTGGGCAGCGTGGGCAGCGTGGGCCTGCTCGGCCTCCTCGGCCTCGAGCACGTATGCGGCGGGGATCAGAAGATCCATCGCCGGGAGCCAGTCCACCTGGGCCGGTGCAATCTGTGTCCGAGCTGGGCTCGGAAGAATCATGTAATCGGCACCGTAGGGGCCATGCAGCCAGACCCAGTGTCGCTCACCGTGCGGACGAAGCATCTTCATCCGGGCCATGACATCTATGGACAGTGAAGTGGGGCCCGGAGAACGACGCAAATCGGCCGGTAGGTCCTCGCCGGTCATCAAGGTGAGCAGCGTGATCAGACCGCCGTAGCATATCGGTGAGCGAGCGCCCACCGACCCGATGATGCGGTCCAAGAACCAGCTCGCGATATCAATCACGACGGCGGGGACCAACTCGTCATTGTCCCTAGCTAGAACTCTGGGACACGTCATCGCATAGAGCATATAAAGCTCTGGCGTGGACATCGTCTCAGGCTCATACCTCGCCAAAAAGGTAGTCGCCATAAGGCGCTGAGCTATGCGGAGGCAGGGATGGACGATGGCTGAGGCCTTGGCCCTACTAGGGTCAAAGGCGGCATGTAGACCCGTGATCGGGGCCCAGAAGGAGCCGGAATCGAACGAAGGTGGGGAAATGTGAGTGGGGGCGTAACCACGGTCGGCCCCGGGGACATCAGGCCACGAGAAGAATGCTCTCATCATACCGAGAGTGACCTGGCACTCCCGGTCCATGAACCTAAACGAGCATCTCTCGTCGGTCCGGGCGATAGAACTAAGGACCTCAAGTGTCGGATGGAGAAACGTGTCCGTCGACACCTGGAAGAAATCTCGCCAGCCCACGTTGTCATACAACGTGAGCATCCCTTCAAGTACCCCCAGGCGTCCTAGGTCTGCAAGGTGTGCGAACCTAGAGGGTACGATCGAGCGCTGGGAAATGCGCTCGAAGACGACGCGGTGTGCGTCGTCTCGGAACGTAATCCCGAGCGGCCCGACAAGTGGAGCCGGTGGCGGTGGTACGGGTTGTGGGATGGCAGGGAGTGGCTGTGCGGGGTGTGCGGGCTGTGCGGGCTCTACAGGCTGTGCGGGGTGCCCGGGGCCTGCAGGCTGTGTTGGGTGAACGGGGTGTGATGGAGTAGGCGGAGGAGAGTCCTCCACCTCGTGGGAGGGGCCGGCATCATCCGACCGCTTCCGCTTGGCGGAAGCTCTCCTCGACCTCGGCCGTGTCCGGGGCGGCATATGGCCCCGGGTGCTCACCAAATATGTGAAAAACGCGGCGTGCGTAAAATAAGGTAAAGAGTATACCGCGACACGCCGTGAGAGCAAAGTAATGGAAGCGTACGAAGACGACGCCTCTACGTAGCCCAAAACAATCCCCGGAAGCTCCCCTGGGCTCCCTTAAGCTCCCCAAATTTACCTGCGCATAAAACGAAGAGATTAGCGTGTAATATTCAAAACGTATGGGGGGTAGGGGTAGGATAGATAGAAATTGAATTTAATTTGGGTTTGGGGTTCGTTAGACACATGGATCATCAAAAAATACACAAAAGAGGTGAAATAGGCGAAAAATTGGGTTACCGGAGCTCGGCCGGCGAGGTGACCGCCGGCAGCTACTCGGGCGAGGGGCGGCGACGGTCGGCCGGAGTTGGGTGGCCGAGCGCCGGCGCGGGGTGCGTGGTCGGGTGAGTGAGCGAGGGCAGCGGGCGAGGGAGATGAGGGGTCGGGTGATTCTGGGTTTTGGTCGTTTCGAAAAACGCGCCCCCCCGCCCCCTTTTATAGAAAAAGTTACGACTCGGCCGAGTGACTAAGTCGCTCGGCCGAGTGAACTCAACGGAAAATATTGGAAAATTTCCCATCGCTAATGACTCGGCCGAGTGGCCTTGCCACCCTCGACCGAGTGGAGTAAGTCCATTCGGCCGAGTGGCTCAAGCTACTCGACAAGACTCGCCCTAGGAGTGTATCAGTTTTACTCGGCCGAGTGAATATATATACTCGGCCGAGTGGCAATTATTCAGAAATCAAGAAACGAAATAGAGAGTTGGGTACAGCAGACTTCCCTCGTTTGTGGGCCGCTCGGGCGGACGAACTTGTGTGCTCGGCCGAGTGACTAGTATACTCGGCCGAGTGAACCCTGTTTTCTGCTGTTTGTCTTCGTTTGGGCTCTAAACTCTGTTTTTCTTCCTCCAGTCGATTTCATCTTCCTCCTAAGCATCGAGCGCCTTCCTGGAGCGCTCCTCGTAGCCCCGTTCATCCTCCTCATGATGGATTTCCCTATCTCCTCTCCTGTCAAGAAAAATAGGACCCGTTATCACAAAATTTTTGGTCGAACGACTCAAAACACTAATAATTTCTAAAATAATTTCTAAAACAAAAATAAATAAAAAGTAAAAATAAAGCGATAACCGTCGGGTTGCCTCCCGACAAGCGCTTATTTAAGGTCGTGAGCTCGACCCCCTTTGATTTTCAATTAATGCTGGATATTTGGTGCATAGGAGATGCACCCGTCAAATTTTCCGGGGAGAACGCTTAAATTTTGATGTTGTGGCGGGGCGTCCTTCCTCGGTGCTCCTTTGCCTCGGGTAGTGTTGGGGGGTGGCTCCCCCAAGCTAGAGCTTTCTCCGGGCCTCGGCTTTACCGGTGATACCGATTTCCGTATCGGCGGGGCTTTCTTCGGAGACTTCAATTTTGAGAGCTTGCAGAGCTCTCGAATCCTTGCGACATCAGCGTCGCCTTCGTCAATTTCAGCGGAGAAGTCGGGGGGTTCATTTATCTTCCCTTCTTGGTCCAAATCTGGCCCTTCCTCGAAATCTTCATTGAATTGAGCGCCGATCGAACGGGGGATCGCCTCCTCAATAACCTCGTCAAGGAGGTCCATATAGTCCAGCTCCTCGTGGTAAGGCATGTGTTTCATTACCTTAGGAATATGAAGCTCCACCTCGATGTTGCCGACGTTCAATGTTAGGGTACCTTCTCGTACGTCAACAATGACACCGGCGGTGGCGAGGAACGGTCGTCCAAGTATTAGCGACGTGTCGCCCTCCTCCTTAACATCCATAATCACGAAGTCGCATGGCAAGCATATGCCCCCCGGGACTTGTAGTGGGATGTCCTCTGCGATCCCTACCGGCCTTGTGATCCGCCCATCGGCTAGTTGTATCCGCATGTCGGTAGGCTTCAATTTTGTCCCGGTGTTTAGCCTTAGGAACATAGAGAGAGGTATGAGGCTAACACTAGCCCCTAAGTCCACTAATGCCTTTTGAAGGGGGACGCCGCCTAAGGTGCAAGGAATCCGAAAACTCCCTGGGTCTTTGAACTTAGCGGGCTCCTTCTCTCTCTTGGTGAACCAAGTCCCCTCCTCAGCTAGCATTATTTTCTCCTTCCTCTTTCTCCCCAAAATCAAATCCTTTAAAAAATTTGCGTATGTCGGGATTTCAACGATAGCATCAAGAAAAGAAATATTGAGGCTTACCCCTCTCAAATATTCGAGAAACTTCACTAGTCGCTTCTCCATCTTCGCTCTAGCAAGCCTCTGAGGGAATGGGACCGGTGGCATAAAACGCCTCTCTTCAATCAATTGCTATGCTCTAGATTTCTCCTTTTCTTGCGGCTCTTTCTCCCCCTCAACTTCAACTACCGGCTCAATTGGCTCTACACTTTCCTCCACGGGCTCCTCGGTAGGAATCATGGCGGGGGTGGTATCCTTCCCGCCTCTAGTTGTAACGGCAACCACGGCATTGATGTGGCCGGTGTTCCCCCGTGGGTTTTGCTCGGGTTGAGCCGGTAATTGTTGAGTATTTCGATTGAGCAACGCCAATTGCTCCGAGATTTGAGCTACGACGGTTGTAAGGGAGTCTTGGCCCGCCTTCAAGGAAGCATTGATCTTCTTTTGCTCGACCATAAACTCCTCCACTCTAGCTTCAAAGTCGGATCGTTGTTGAGCTTGTGGAGGGTTTTGGTTTCTCCACCCTTGATTGTATCCGGGCAGCCTATATGGTGGAACTTGTTGCTTCGGTGGGAAATTTTTTTGCGGAGGCCCCCTCGGTGGATAATGTTGTTGTTGTGGTGGTGGTGGTCGAGCTTGTTAAGGTAGTTGTTGCGGTGGGTTCAACGCTCCTTCATTGTTGGCATATGAGAAACCGGGATGGTTTCTAGTGGCCTGATTGGCCCAATATCCTTGGTTCCCCGCGACATATTGAACTTGCTCCAAGGATCCCTCTCCTTGCTCTCCTCCCAAATACATAGCTTGAGATTGGTCTTGCCAATCACACATTTGATTCGTTGGTGCGGATGTGGAAGGGGTTCCTTGGGGCTCCGTGATATACTTCTTCAGTCTCTCCACCACCTTGTGGAGAGAATCGAACTTGTTTGTCAGCTCCGCTACGGCCTTCGCCTCATAGATGCTAGATGGCTTCAAGGAGGACGAAGAGTGTCCTCGCTCGTCGCCCCATTGTTGATTGTTTGAGGCCATCTCCTCAATTAGGGCCGTAGCTTCGTCGGGAGTCTTCGATAGGATGGCACCATTTGCCACCGCATCAATAATCTGCTTGGTCCCCGGTTGGAGACCATTGTAGAAGCTATGGACTAGCTCCCAATCTTCGATGCTATGGTGGGGGCATTGATGCTGCAGATCTTTGAAACGCTCCCAGGCCTCATAGAGTGTCTCTTGAGGTCCTTGCTTGAAGGACATAAGAGCACTCCTAATCTTTACCGTCTTGGAGGGCGGATAGAACTTGTCAATGAACGCACTCGCCAACTCGTCCCATGAGGTAAAGACTCCGTCAGCTTGCGTCCTCAACCAATAAAGAGCTTTGTCCTTTAATGTGAATGGGAAGAGGCGCAGTCTGATGGCATCTAGGGTGACGCCCGGCATCTGAAATGTGGCGCACTTCGACAAAAATAGCTGGATATGGTAGTGAGGATTTTCATGGGCGTTCCCATGAAATGGATCCTGCTGCATCAGAACCACTAGTCCGGTCTTCAGCTCAAAATTCTTGTCGGCCGCCAACTCCGGCACGGCAATGGATGAGGTTGTAGAAGAGGTCTTAGGCCGAAGCCTATCGCGAATGGAAATGATCCTCGACATCCTTGCCGCCAATTGTTCCGCAGTTTCCGGGTTGGTCATAAACCTCCCTTCCGGATTTTTTCTCCTCTCCGCTCTAATTCTCCGCACAGTACGTTCAATCTCGGGATCAAATAATATAGCTTCAGGGTCCGCCGTTGATCTCGTGTACATGCAATGAGAAAACAGACTTTCAAAGAAATGATTAGCACAGTGGAAGGGTTAGATAAAAATAAAGAAATAAAAACAAAAAGAAGAAATAGCTAGGGTGATAAGATCAAACACTATCGCCTCCCCGGCAACGGCGCCAAAAAATTGATCGCTTCAGAATGTAACCCAAAAAGAGCGACCGTGTAGTTTTACCGCAAGCGCACGGTGTAGCGGCAAGCGGGTTATCGAACACAGGGAGAACGAATGATGGTGTCTTCTCCGAACAACCTGGCTATAGGAACATAAAAGATGGAATTTGCCTTTTGGCGATCCTGTCACAATCGTCAGACAAAGTGTAGAGATATTAAATCAAATAAAAGACGCCTAGGGAATGGGGAATCCCCGCTACTCACTGTATCTCGTCAATGTAATTCATTGGCGTCTCAATTGCTAGGGTAGAATTTCGGATGAACTAGTTGCAACTGAATGTAGAACCTAGCTCACGCTCTCGCGCTGTTGCCGGTCTATAGCTAACCTAGGGTTGGGTCCAATCTCTTGCAAACCCTAGCCTAGGCAGGCTAGCATTAGGATCAACATCATCGTTCAATCGCGTCCCGAGGCCACTCTCGTGCAAACTCGGTCCGCGACCTAGGTTGGGATAGTTCCTACCCGTCCAATCTCTTGCAAACGGGTATCGGCATGGAATCGCGACCGAGAACCCTAGTATCGGTCCAATCTCTTGCAAACTGATACTACGGAAACTCAATTTCAACCCAATTCGGATTTCTAGGGTTTCCTATCGAATTGGGATCCAATCTCTTGCAAATCCCAATCGATATGAACACCTAGATATCCGTGTTAAATCGATCCCAAACTAACCCTAATAGCAATTCTAGAAATATTTCTACCAAATCATCACAAATCAGAAATTGGGCTCGTAGGGTTCATCCCCACGCCCCAAGACGTAAGGACTACTCATAATTCATAGCACAAATGCAAAAATAATCAATGGAAATAACAAGAGAATTCATCATAATATTCAAATAAGCAATAAAAATAGTATTTTTAAAGGAGAGAGAGACAAACCAATAGAGTTCTCCAAGAATCCAACAAAAATAAACTTTTCTCTCCTCTCCAATCACAATAATCAAAAGCAAAAAAGTTTAATCTAAAAGTCTGTAAAAAGTAAAGGAAAAGCCCTCTAACCTAGGTCAAAAACTGGGGTTAAATACCCCCCAAAATCGTCCAAAAAACTGTGACCAAAATGCCCCTGCGCAGCCTGAAAATCGAAATTTACGCTACAGGTAGCGGCTCACTCGGCCGAGTGACAAAAGTCGCTCGGTCGAGTAAGAAACCCTGAAAATTTCCAGTAAGTCTGGGTCTTCGGGGGTCTTCTCTTCGGGGGTCGCTCGGCCGAGTGAGTTGTAGTCACTCGGCCGATGGCTTCTATACACTCGGGCGGTCGGCATTTTCCACTCGGTCGAGTGGGTCTTCTGAAGCTCAGGCAGACGAAAAACAGTAAGTCGGCCCTTTTGGATGGGCGTCGTCTGAATGCCACTCGGGCAGACGGAGTCTCGTCACTCGGCCGATGTGGCTTCCGATGCTCGGCCGAGTGCACATATGATGCGTGTCCGATCTGGCCGGCCGAGCGGGGTCTCACTGGTCGGCCGAGTGACTCCTTCACTCGGCCGAGTGAGACACCAAAAATGCCCAAACAGCTTGTTTTTGCCTCCTCGTCGCTCCTGCGACGTTCTTTCTTCTTCCGCTCCTCTCCAATGGAAAAATACCCCTCGGGGAGGTTGTCGGTGACACTCTGAAGTAGGCATATCTCGGGATCACTCCAAATCTCTCCAAATCACCTGAAATACGACAAAAACAACAAATCGTGAAAAGTATCGTAATATCGTCGATATATCGTGAAAACATGATTTGAGCGATCTAAATGGCATGCAAACATGCGGGAAAAAAGTGTAAAATATGGAGTGATCACTAATCTTACTAAAGTCCTTAAAAGGTGCCAACAAAATAGTCTAACTCTAAATTGGGAGAAGTGTCACTTCATGGTCACGGAAGGTATAGTTCTTGGGCACCTTGTCTCCTCGAGAGGAATTGAGGTAGATAAGGCAAAGATTGAGGTAATCGAGAAACTCCCTCCTCCTATTAATGTCAAGGGCATTAGAGGCTTTCTTGGTCATGCGGGGTTTTACCGCCGCTTTATCAAGGATTTCGCCTTGATTGCCCGACCTCTTACTTCCTTGCTTGCTAAAGATGCTCCGTTTGTTTTTTCAGGTGAATGCTTGCAAGCCTTCAATACATTGAAGGAGGCACTAATTTCTGCGCCCATCATCCAGCCACCGGATTGGAGCCTTCCCTTTGAACTCATGTGCGATGCAAGTGACCAAGCAATTGGAGCGGTATTGGGGCAAAGGAAAGATAGGAAGCTTCATGCAATATTCTATGCAAGCAAAACATTGGATGACGCACAGAAAAATTACACAACTACGGAGAAAGAGCTTCTAGCGGTCGTGTACTCCATTGAAAAGTTCCGCTCATATCTCCTTGGATCCAAGGTAATTGTCCACACCGACCATGCGGCATTGAAGTATCTCCTAAACAAGAAAGAGGCCAAACCCAGGTTGATTAGGTGGATACTTCTATTGCAAGAATTTCATTTGGAAATCAGAGATAAGAAGGGTACGGACAACGTTGTGGCAGACCATTTGTCTAGGCTTATTCGTGACAAGGAGGACGAGAGTCTGCCCATCGATGACTCCTTTGTTGATGAGAGGCTATACGCCATAAGGCCCGGGGAAGTTCCTTGGTATGCGGACTATGTCAATTACTTGGCCTGTGGGATTAAACCATGCGGGATGCCCACACAGCAAAAGAGGAGATTTATGCATGAGGTCCGCAGCTATTTCTGGGAAGATCCGTATCTCTTTAAGATATGCAAGGATGGGGTTATCCGGAGATGTATCTCTAAGGAGGAGGCCACCTCCATCATCCTGCATTGCCATGGTATGCCATGCGGGGGTCATCACGCCGCTTCTAAGACTACCGCTAAGATATTGCAGAGTGGATTCTTTTGGCCAACCATGTTCAGAGACACGCACGACTTCGTCAAGGCGTGCGATAGATGCCAACGAACCGGGAATATTTCGAAACGAAATGAGATGCCAATGAAGCCCATTCTTGAGATTGAGCTCTTTGATTGTTGGGGAGTGGGCTTCATGGGACCATTTCCGTCAAGGAAGGGTAACAAGTATATCTTGTTGGCCGTGGACTACGTCTCCAAATGGGTAGAATCCATCGCCACCCCTACCAATGACGCAAGGGTTGTCTCAAAGTTTTTTAAGCAGAATATTTTCCTGCGCTTTGGGGTGCCCCGTACTTTGATAAGCGACGGAGGAAGTCACTTTATAGAAAATAAATTTGAAGCTATGTTGAAGAAGTACGGGGTAAACCATAGGATTGGAATGGCCTACCACCCTCAAACGAGCGGACAAGTGGAAGGTTCAAATAGAGAAATCAAGCAAATTCTTGAAAAGACCGTAGATCGATCTAGAAAAGATTGGTCCATGAAGCTAAACAATGCCCTATGGGCGTATCGCATGGCCTTTCGAACTCCTATTGGCACCACACCGTTCTGACTCGTCTATGGGAAGGCTTGTCATCTACCGGTAGAGTTGGAGCACCGCGCGTATTGGGCCATCAAGACCCTCAATTATGACTATAAGAGTGCGGCGGTGAGGCGACTCTTGGACATCAATGAGCTTGACGAGATTAGAAGAGATGCCTACGAGAGCTCAAGAATTTACAAAGAAAGGACCAAGATTCTCCACGATGCCCGCATTACTATCACGGACTTCAAGGTCAGAGACAAGGTCTTGCTATATAATTCTCGACTCTGACTATTCCCCGGGAAGTTGAGGTCACGGTGGTCCGGACCCTTCACCATCAAGCGCATACAACCGGGAGGAGCATTTGAATTGGAAGGGAAAGACGGAGCCACTTTCAAGGTGAATGGGCAACGTCTAAAGCATTATTCCGAAGGAGTCCCTATGGGTGAGGTAAATAGAATATATCTACTCAAGGGACGGCCGGACGACCTTTCATACCTCCTTGATGAGGTCATTGAAGAGGCGATCCCCCATTCCATCGGCGCACCCCACGAAGATAGCTTCGAAGAAGGCCTAGACTTGGCCGAAGAAGAGAAGATGGAGCACTCCCCCGATATCTCCATGGCAATTGATGATGGCGACGCTGATGTCGCAAGAATACGGGAGCTCTGCAAGCTCTCGAAGTTGAGGACTCCAAAGAAAGCTCCACCGATGCGAAGATCGGTGTCACCGGCAAAGAAGAAGACCGGAGCAAGCTCTAGCTTGGGGGAGCCACCCCCCAACATTGCCCATGATGAAGGGGCGCTGAGGAAGACCTCACGCCACCATGATCCAAATCTGAGTGGTCTTCCAAGCAAGTTCGATGGGTGCATCTCGTATGCACCCAACATCAAGCGTTAATTGAAAATCAATAGGGGTCGAGCTCAAGACCTAAAACGAGCGCTTGTCGGGAGGCAACCAGACGGTTATCGTGTTTTTCTATTTTTGGTTTTTATTTTTTGTTTTAGATTTTATTAGTATTTTTGAGTCGTTCGCCTGAAATTTTTTGACAACGTGTCCTATTTTCTTTGACAGGAGAGGAGAACGGGATATTTATCATATGGAGGATGACTAAGGCAAAGAAGAGCACTACAGGTATGCGCTCAAGGCTTAGGAGAAGGAAGAAATCAACTGGAGAAAGAAAAACAGAGATTAGAGCCAAAACGGAGCATCACAGCAGAGAACGGAGCCTCACTCGGCTGAGTACCATATCCACTCGGCCGATCCACCAACGTCGTCCGCCCGAGTGGCGCACCAACGAGGAAAGTCTGCTGCACCCAACTCTCTGTTCTTTTTTCGATTTCAGAATAAATTGCCACTCGGCCGAGTATATATCTTCACTCGACCGAGTGAAACTGATACGCTCCTAGGACGAGTATTGCCGAGTAGCTTGTGCCACTCGGCCGAATGGACTTTTTCCACTCGGCCGAGGGTGGCAAAGACACTCGGCCGAGTCGTATGTGGGGAGGAGTTTTTGAAAATATTTTTCGTTACGATCACTCGGCCGAGTGACACCGTTACTCGGCCGAGTCGTAACCTCTCCTATATAAGGCGCAGCGGGCTCGGCGCGGAATTCGAAACGCCATTCCCCCAAATTGCCCGAGCCCGCGTGCGATTGCTCCTCGCTCACCCGCTGCGACATCCCCCTCGCCCGAACGCCGCCCTCGACCGCCGACCGCCGGCGGCCGAGCGCCGAGCGCCGACCGCCGACCACCCCCTCACCGCCGGCGACTCCCTCGCCGCCGGCCGACCTCCGGTAACCCCTTTTCGCCCGTTTTCTCCATTTTCTCGTATTTTTGACGATCCGTGCACTAATCGAGCCCCTAAATCAAATTAATTTCTTTATCTATCTATTATACCCATAACCCCCCATGTATTTTAAATTTTACACGCTGATATTCTTGTTTGATGTGTAGGCTATCTTGGGGAGCTTAGGGGAGCTTAGGGGAGCTTCCGGGACGCGCTTTTGGCTTAGTGGAGGCGGCGCCTTCGCACGCATTTGCTGTCTTGCTCTCGCAGCATGTTCAGGTACCATCGTTCCATTTATTTTGGCACGCCGCGTTTTACTTGTTGGGTGAGCACTCAGGGCGCACATGCCGCCCCGCATACGACCACGCACTCGGGGAGCTTCCGCCAAGCAGAAGCGACCGGATGAGCCCGGCCCCTCCCATGAGGTGGAGGACTCTCCACCGCCTACACCACCTCACCCCACACAGCCACAGCCTGCCGACCCAGTCCACCCACAGCCACTCCCAGCCAAGCCCATCCACCCACAGCCACCACCGGCTCCTATCGTCGGGCCGCTGGGTATTACGTTCCGAAACGACGCACATCGCGTCGCTTTTGAGCGTATCTCCCAGCGCTCGATAGTGCCCTCCAGGTTCGCACACCTTGCTGACCTAGACCGCCTGGGGGTACTCGAGGGCATGCTCACGTTGTACGACAACGTGGGTTGGCGAGACTTTCTTTCTGTGTCAGCGGACACCTACGTCCGTCCGACACTCGAGGTACTCAGCTCGATCGCCCGGACCACTGAGGGATGCTCCTTCCGACTCATGGATCGAGAGTGTCAGATCACTCTCGATATGCTTCGAGCGTTCTTTCAGTGGCCCGCTGTCCCCACACCCGACCGAGCCTACGCCCCCACACACATCCCTCCCCCATCCTTCGATTCACACGCCTTCTGGGCCCGGATCGCAGGTTTACCACCAGCCTTTGACCCTAGTAGGGCCAAGGCCTCGGCCATAGTCCACCCCTGCCTCCGCATAGCACAGCGCCTTATGGCGACCACCTTTCTAGCGAGGTACGAGCCTGGGACGATGTCTACGCCTGAGCTCTATATGCTCTACGCGATGACTCGCCCCAGAGTTCTTGATAGGGATGGCGTTACGTTGGTCCCCGCCGTTGAGATTGACGTCGCTAGCTGGTTTTTGGACCGCATCATCGTATCGGTGGGCGCTCGCTCTCCGATATGTTGCGGCGGCCTGATCACCCTGCTAGCCCTGATGACCGACGAGGACCTTCCGGCTGACCTGCGACGAGCCCCAGGCCCCACTGCATTATCGATAGACGTCATGGCCCGGATGAAGATGCTTCGTCCGCACGGCCAGCGGCACTGGGTTTGGTTGCACGGTCCGTACGGTGCTGACTACATGATCCTTCCGAGCCCTGCTCGGACACACTTAGGACCAGCACACGACGACTGGCTTCCGGCGATGGATCTCCTGATCCCCGTCGCCTACGTGCTAGAGGCCGAGGGAGCTGAGCCTGCACCACCTGCACACCCTGCACCGCCAGCTGACCCTGTGTTCCCTCAGCCTGAGCCTGCACTTTCTGCCGCTCCCGACACTTCTGTCCCCACTTCTGCCAGTGTCGGGAGTACACTTGCTGAGCCTACGCCCACCACGTCTACCACTGCCACCACTACTGCTGTGCCCTTGTCGGTTGAGCCACTCACCTCTCTGCTACCCGAGCGTCCACCCACCATACTTGAGAGCGGCGAGCCTTCTTTTGCTGCCGTCGTGGAGACCATGGCCAGTATGATCTCTGCTGGGGTTTCACCTTTTGGACCCTACACTTCCTCCCCAGCGGTTGACCCTTCTGTCTCCACCGTAGCTGTTCTATCTGAGAGTGTCGTGACGTCTGTCCCCACATCTGTGTCACTGACCTCTCTTGCCACCTCGTCACCGATTTTGTCTTCCACTCCCACTGCTGCTTCTTCCACCTCACACCAGCCTGCGTCCCAGCCTCGCACTGAGGCTGGGCATCCACTAGTAAGCACAGCACCCTTACCACCCATGCCTGCTGTCCCGATCACCTACACCGCCCGTATTAGACAGCCCCGACCAGCTCAGCCTAGACCTGTCCGTCCCTCCGCTCCACCACCCCCTGACGCCTTAGTTCAGAGTGTTCGCGCTCTTGAGGGGGGGTTAAGTGGACTCCGTGCCGATTTTAGGGCTTTGTCTTCCACGGTCACCACCATGCAGCACCGCCTCGAGCTACTTCCCAGCATTCACTATTGCTTGACCCAGATTCTCGAGCGACTGCCACGACCCCTACCCACCCAGCAGTCTGTTCCACATCCACCACCACCACCCCCCCACCTCCGCCTCAGGACGAAAATGGCGCATCACCACCAGCTTAGGCACACCCTTGATGCCTCCGATTTTTGGTCGATATGCTGCCCATTCTCTGCTTGGTCCTGCTGATTTTTGCCCACCCCCCTCCTCCCCTCACTATTTTTGTCCACTTTTTGATCATATCATTCTATATCCTTTTTTCGGGAGTGAGGGAGAGTATTTTTGGTGACACGCACATTTTTGCATCACTCTTGTCCTTGCATGCATCACATTCGCATCATATTTTTCATTTTGTTATTTTTATTTCTTTTTATCATGCATGCATACCCACCCCCCTCCCATTACACGTCTCTCGGTGTGCCACACTTCGCACATTGAGGACACTGTGCACTTTAGCTTGGGGGAGTGAGTTCTCACGCTTTTTGCTTTTGTCACCCTTTATTTTTAGTTTTCCCACGTTTTTCCACTTTATCACTCACTTTTTCATCACTTTTTCATTTTTTTTACCATGCATCACGTTTTTCTTATTTTTCTTGTGTGTTGCATTGTAAATAGTTTTATTTTCGTTTATCTTTATTTCTTTCATCTTTTGCTAGAGATGACTTTTCTGTGATGATGATGACGTGGTGTTAGCTTTTCTCTATATGCATGCTATACTTGTCATGTCATAGCCTCTTATTTCTGATATCATATGCTATGTTCTGCTTTGCATTTAGAAATAGTAACCCACTCTCTTTTGGTGTATGAAAATGGATGAAATTCTATTATTAGCTGATGTCTGATGATTCATATGTATGCTATCGTAGAAAACACACCAATATTCACGCATTGATGCTTATATCTGGAGTACTGCTTTCCTTTCCCTCATATCACTTCTATATGCATGATTTGTACGTTTCACTTCAGGTTGATTGAATTGTTGCTAGCAATGATAAATCTGGATTAGTTTACTTTTTGAGATTAAACTGAGTAGATTATATTACCCTGCTGAAGTTGTCGTGCACGTCCTATAGAGTGAACTGAGAGATACATTTATTTCTTTCTCCACATATCTTGAACATTATTTCTCTATTTTAAATTCATTGGTGAATCTCCCCTTAGCGATTCTATTATTGGCATTCCCCCGTTATTAAAATCACATGCTCCAAATTCCCCAAAATCCAAAGAAAAAAAATACTTGTATATCCTTCTCTTTGATTTGGGATCATTGTGTATATATGCTATTGAAAAAAACAAAAAAGAAAAAAAAGAAAAAAAAAAGAGAAAAAGAAAAAGATTTGAGAATAAGAAAAGAAAAGAGAAAAGTAGTTCGAAAACGATCCCATCTCATATACTTTGTCTCTTTCTTCCCTCTTTTGTTTTATTTTTGACTTTTGGAGCTTCATAAAAATGGGGATGTAAATATCGTTTTATATATGCCACCACGCTTATAGATAAGCTTGGGGGAGAGAATCCAATGATGTGTGAGAGAGTGACTACTTGACGGTGCATGACGACCTAGGCTAAGTAATATCTTACACTCGGTGAGATTGCTAAAGTTTCACGAAATCCAGAAATCTACGCTTAGCATTCATTTCATGAAAACCGCATTTTTTCTATTCTTACTACTCTATCGTGTGATATCTCTTATACTCCTTATAGAAAGCATTCAATTGAAAAGTGTGTGATCTACGATATTGTATACCGCTTTAGATGCTTCAGACGATGTTAATCTTAGAATTATTCCATTTTTCATGCTATATTGGTATTCTTGGGTTTTCTATCTCAAATGCATCATTATACTATGGTATCAAAATAAAAGACTTTGACATGTGTTTTATATTCGATGCATGCTATATGAGTAAGCAAACCCCACGTCCTGAGAAAAACGATCTAGCAACTTCCCTCTTCGTTTTCTGTTTTGTTTTTCGTTTTCCGTTTTCCGCCTTTCCGCCGTTTTCTTTATCTTTATCCACCGGGTTCGCTTTTTACTTATCTTCCTCGAGGACGAGTAAGAGGTAAGCTTGGGGGATTTTGATCACTCCATATTTTACACCTTTTTTCTGCATGTTTGCATGCCATTTTGATCGCTCAAATCGTGTTTTTCACGTTTATTCGACAATATTGCGATGCTTTTCACGATTTGTTGTTTTTGTCGTATTTCAGGAGATTTGGAGCGATTTGGAGTGATTCTGAGATGCACCCACTCCGGAGTGTCACCGACGACTCTCTTGAGGGGTATTTTGCTGTTGGAGAGGAGTGGAAGGAGAAAGAACGTCGTAGGAGCGACGAGGAGGCGAAGATATGAAGTTTGGGCATTTTTAGCACTTCACTCGGCCGAGTGAAGGAGTCACTCAGCCGACCATAGGAAGCCCGCTCGGCCGGCCAGGACGGACACGCAACAGAGCAATATCAGCGTGCACTCGGCCGAGCATCACCATGCCACTCGGCCGAGCACCGAGTCACCCATCGCCCGAGTGACCTCCGAGGAGACGACCCCCGAGACCCCAACTCTCTGTTTTTGTACAAGGTTCGTCACTCGGCCGAGTGACATTTGTCACTCGGCCGAGTGAGCCACGCTGTCTATAGCGAAAACTGCGGATTTGAGGCTACGCAGGGGCATTTTCGTCAGGGTTTTTTGGGCGATTTTGGGGGTATTTAACCCCAGTTTTTAACCTACTTAAGGGGAGCTTTTTCAGAACTTTTTGCAGCTTTTTAGATTAACTTTTTAGGGATTGGATTTAGCTTTAAGGGAGGAGAAAAAAGTGAGATTTTGTTGTATGCTATCTTGTTCTTCATTGGTTTGTATTTCTCTCCCTCAAAAACTCAATTTTTGTTGATATTTTGAATATTGCTATGAATTCCATGGATTTTATTTGTTAATTTCTATTGCATTATATTATGAATTGTGAGTAGTTCATCGTCTTAGGGCGTAGGGATGAACCCTACGAGCCCAATTTCGAAATTGTGATGAATTGGTAAAACTATTGCTAGGATTGATTAGGGGTAGTTTGGGATTGCTATAACACGAATAGCTAGGGATTCATATCGATTGGGATTTGCAAGAGATTGGATCCCAATTCGATAGGAAGCCCTAGATATTCGAATTGGGTTGCAATTGAATTCCTCCGGAATCGGTTTGCAAGAGATTGGACCGAAACTAGGGTTTTTCGATTGCAATTCTATACCAATACCCGTTTGCAAGAGATTGGATGGGTAGGAACTATCCCAACCTTGGTCGTAGCTCGAGTTTGCACGAGAGTGGGCTCGAGATACGATTGAACGATGATGTTGTTCTTCACGCTAGTTTGCCTAGGTTGGGGTTTGCAAGAGATTGGACCCTACCCTAGGTTGGCTATAGACCGGCAATAGCGCGAGAGCGTGAGCTTGGTTCCACATTTATTTGCAACTAGTTCAACCAATTTTCAAATCTAGCAATTGTGAAACATACGAGTCACGATGAAGAGATACGGCAAGTAGTGGGGATTCCCTATCCCCTAAGCGTCTTTATTAATTTGTTAATTCCTTTATACATTTAAACGACTGTGACCGCACATTGTGAACATTCTCCCGACTTCCCCAATAGCCAGGTGATTCGAAGAAGACACTGTTATTAGGCCTCCCTGTGTTCGATACCCGCTCGCCGCTACACCGTGCACTTGCGGTAAGACTACGATCGTCGCCGCTCTGGGACGTGTATCCGGGGCGCGATCATGAGACCCTACAGCCTGACCCTACTACATGTTGGGCTCGAAGCCCTATACGACAGTGAACACGAGCAGCAGTTGTCGTCCATGTTTCAGTATCATAATTATGTGGTTGACTCATCGACTTGAGAATTGTCGGGACTACCCTGACTGTTTTCGTAATGAATTCCGTAGTTTTAGTCTCTTCGTCTAAACTATGTCGTTTAATTCAAGTTTAGGGTACAGTCAAACTGTCAACCCTAATAACTTGAATTCGGTTAGTTTCCATCGATCTTTAGTCAAATAATGTTGGACAACTTCCAATATACTCTAGCCAGAGTTTTTACTAAAGGCCGAACAAACACTACGACATTAACTCTCATTGACCGGGGAGACGAATCCTAGTTCGATCATTACTCTCGTCGTACGTTTCAAATGTCACCCGACCAAAGACCTTTCAACAGGCCTTGCCTCGAAGCTAGGTCAGTGATTTAAGTGACACCGTTCACGCACAGGTTCGTACAATGACCTCAAGTCAAAGACCAACTTGCCTATTGATTCGGGTTCAATATTACATAATTAACACCCCTTTTAGCCCTATTTTGTGCTCATGTGATGCTACATTGTTCTCTAATTCATACGTATTTTGTACACAATTATTTATTAGAGAAAACACTCTATTTGAGCACAAAACAGCAATTAACGTAGTATTTCTGCACTTGTTATATTTTTCCTAGCTTGGTCTCGATCTCACGATTCCAACGACTATTTATTTGTATTTTTATGAGATCTGTGCTAATTACGGTGTATTTTTGAATGCAGGATACCACTTAATTTAAGAAATACAGTCGAAATACACGAAAAAAATAAAGAAATACGGACGCATCTACACCGTCGAAGCGCCATCCAATGATCCACAGAAGCGGAGCGACGCGGCATTATCTCAATCGTCCAACTTTCATCCAACGGCGAGAAGAAGCCCACGGGCTGAAGCGAAGCGGATCGAGCGCTTCAGATCTTGGGACATGCGTCATGATCTTAGGAGTTCCCGCTTCGATCGACGGACAGGATTGACGGGCTGAAGCGCTGAGAAGCGGTCGTCGTAGCACGTTCATCGCCGTTGGATTTCGATCCAACGGCTCTCATCCTTAATTCGAAGACGTTGCGGAAGCGGGCTGAACGCGTTAAAAGGAGGTGACATGGCGAAATCGCATCGATCAACCGCTCGATTTCACGGCCCAGATCAAATCCAAGTCGGATTCGTAATAAGAGCGGGTCGAAGCGAGACTTCGCGGGCGCAGCACGGGTACGGACCCGCAACATGCCACGTGTCATTCCGACATCCAATCCCGCTATGATCAACGGCTGAGAAATGGGGCTCTCGCGGGTTTGGGTTTGAGCGAAGATTTGAATCGGGTTTGGACCCGATAACGCCACTTAAACCCGCAATGCCCCTATATAACGTATTTCTAGGGTTTTTGGGCGTATACAAGCAGATTGGGGCGTATTTTGGGCGTATTGGAGGCTCTAGGAGCCGTATTTTCCCTCTGAAAAATTCTGTAAAATTCCATAGGCTTTTCTTAGTATTTCCAGAGAGTTTTTGGTGTATATCTTGGAGATTTGGTGATGAATTCCTAAACTTTTACCTCCTATTTTAGTGTTTTTCATCGTATTTTGCTATTAGATCAATGTATTTGGCTATGAAACTAGTTTATTCTTGCATTATGAGTAGCTAATTCTTAATTGTGCTTGGTATGGAGTAGTTAGGTGATGTGATTTGTGTTAGTTTGGTTGAATATCCTTGTGCTAAACCGTTAAACGTCGTTAAAATTGTAATCTTTGTTCGTAAATCGACTTTTTCATCTTCCAAAAGAAGTGATTAAGTTGATGATCGCCCCAAAAGGGTGAGTTTTGATCTCCCCAAAAGGGAGTTTCATACCTTAGTTTTGATCTCTCCAAAAGAGAGTTTCATATCGTATTATAACTTTAGCGACGATCTTATTGAATATTTTGGTTGAACCCCCAAAAGGGCATCTTCCGATGAATTGCTCCCAAAAGGAGAATTCATTGAGTTATATTGGATATTTTCCCAGTGAATTGCTCTCAAAAAGAGAATTCATTGTGATATATTCATCAACCAAATTAATACGAATCATTGATCCTAACGAACCCATACCATGTGCATACTTTTTATAGATATTTTCATACACGAATTTCTTTGTTCGCACATCACCATCACGCACTTTCACACCATCACCATCATTGTTGAAGTGGTTAGTTTCATTTCGTAGGATTTCTATTTGATCTGAATTGTGGTTGCAACAGATTTCTTCCCGTGGATTCGACATCTGGACTCCCAGATTTTACTACTTGTATGGACTCTTGCGCTTGAGAGAAGCACCTTTTCGGCCCCACCAAGTTTTTGGCGCCGTTGCCGGGGAGGAATGGTTTGTGACTACGGTTTATTTCATTTAGAGGACCTTCGATGAGATCTTTCCACTTTATTGTACATAAACTTTTTTTTATTTTTTATTTTATTTTAATTCTTAAAAATGGAATATATGAATTTCTATTACACGAACAATCTGTATGATGCACGGTATGCTAATGCACACAAACATAGGATAGAAAAGCTCAAGATTGTAAATTTTAATCAAACTGATTGGGAAACTTTCTTTCAGGCCTGGAGGAGGTTCACAAACATAGTATCGAGCTATCCGCAGCATGGGTACATAAATGAAGAGCTTATGGTGTCCTTCCTAGATGGACTACGACCACAGCTGCAGGAATTATTGGGAGGCATGACGCCGACAGAGGCGTGGGAATACATGGAGTCTCTGCAAGAAACTGATGAAACCGGGAAAGAGACTTCAGAGAGCGATTCAACGGAGCCTTCGTGCCTCGATCAAGAAGAGCAAAGCGTAGACGTACCTTTGCAATCCTTGAAGGAGGAAGCTTACTTGCTTATTCAGACCCAGGAGGCCACATCCCTTCAATTCCAAGAGAATTTCCTTGCTCGGAGTCGGCAGATTCAAAATTCCATTGAAAATCTTAATTTTGATTGCCGCTTGCTTAGAAGAAAATAATTATTTTAAAATTCAACTTCAAGAATCTAATACGAATTTATCTTCTATTGCAGGTACATCGAGCGAGCCATGTCACGTTGAGGACACAAATGAAAATATCTACATGGCAGAAAGTGTGTGCAAAAGAGAGGACGAGCTAGCAATTTTGGATGAACGAGAGGAGGAGACAGCTAGAGACAAGGGTTTTGATATTATCGCCATAGAGTCAAAACCATGCCCTCCTCCAGTTTTGTCCCAAAATCATTTATCCCTCTCCCCAACGATCGAGCATCATACCGAGAGTAGTGCATATCTTTCAGGGAGTAGTCGTCAACTTGCTTTAATTTCTTTCACTTCTTTTGATGACTACATTTGGAATACTTTCATTGAGAATAATTTTAAAATAATTTGGACTGACATAACTCATCTCTCGCAGGACATTGGCAAACAGCTTATAGAGATGCTTGGAGTTGTGTTGCTGGGGTCCAAATTAGTTTTTGGAGGAAGAATAATCGCCGAGAAGCGCAAGGAGCAAATTGAACAACTTCCTCCACCATCAAAGATTCGGGATCCGCCATTTGATCACGGTGTGTTCTTTCCAGTAGTGTAGATTTTTATATGCTTTCTAGGTTGCTTGCTTGAATAAACTCGTACCCCTTTCGACATTGAGGACAATGTCCATCTTTAGTTGGGGGGTGTGTATGAGACCTTAGGAATTTTTTTTGAGAAGAATAAATCACCAAATCTCATCATTTTAAAACTCCTTCACATGCCTCAAATACGGATGATTACGTATTAATTGAGTTCTAAAAATTGTTTATGGCTTGATTAAATTGTTTTTCCTTTATGGAATTACCGTTAATATGCTATTCATGAAAATTTTCAATTGCCTTGATTAATATCTCGAAATAGTTTGAATTTATTTCATGCAGTCTAATGTTATGAAAAAGCTTAAGTATACACGATTTATTAGAAAAATTTTCAAGTTGAAGAGGAATGTGGCCATGGTTATTAATGTTTATATTCAAAGAATGGGTGTTGAGTTGCTTACAAACAAAAAGAGAAAGAAAGAAAAGAAAAGAAAAGAAAAATGAAAGAAAAATGAATGAATAAGTATGTCACGACCCGCTTCCCTAAAATGGAGGCGAGACGTGAAAAGGTCCGCACGAGAGTGGAGCTGTGAAGCCCCAAACCCGATAAGCGTCCACAAATACATAAACAGGTCCCTGTAACCACAACAGAATAACAATAATAACACAAGGAGAGACTGAAATAAAATTCCACATCTCACAAGTTGTCCAACATCAAAAATAAGTCCAACATCCAGAAAAGCCACCAGGCTAAAAGAAAAGAGTCTAAAGGCCCAGAACAAGGCCAACAAAAGCAACGACGACGACAAAGTATAGGTGCTACGCACCGATAACAAAACAACTGTCTAATCAAAAGTAAGGCACAACGAAGACACTAGGACTGGTCCCCAGTGTCCACGTACTCCCCGTCAAACGCAAGCTCGGGCTCGGCGTCAGCAAACACCTCGTCCTCAACAAGGTACTCGGGCTCAGGATCTAACATGTGTCACCCAAAAGAGTAAAGGGGCACATGTCAGCAAGTCTAAAGAGACTTGGGCAAGGAAACTGAAAGTGAGGCATCTAGCAACCTAGCAGTTTAGTATGCATGACATGGCAGTTATAACATGAGTGCACAATTAAAACATGGCAAGACAATTTGTACAAGAGAACAATCATCGGGACAAGACAAGAGTAGCCAAGCTACTATCAATTCAATCAATTCACATTTTGTAGGTGTTTATGCCATTCGTTGAATGGCATAGCATTTCAGACCGATCGGCACTAAACACTACACAATACCCACACGATTTGGAGCCTGGGGTCCCCGCACATTGAGCTCAGCTAGTGAGCCTGAGGTTGCCCCGCACATTGAGCTCGCATTCTTAGTTCACAATTCAATACATTTCGAGCGTTGGGGTTTCCAACTCATTATGCTCGCTTCTGGTCACGAGCCAGGAACACAAGTATGGCGTAGGGAACACCTAGCCGGAACACGCAATTCGGGCATTGGCTATCAACCAACACATGGCCCGCTTCTGGAACACGAGCCAGGAACACAACATTGTAGCGAAGCTACGCAATCACAGCAATACCTAAAGAATGCGAGGTCATGACAATTTATTTGCGTACAGTTAATTAAATTAAACGTGACAGGCGAAATGCAATGACATGAACATATTCGCGTACCGTTAATTGAAAGTAAACATGACATGGTAATTGTGCAACATGCTAAAAGTCGGAACTAGCTTCGTTGTCAAGCTAGTTCCCCAATTTGCGCCTAGGCGAGTATCATTTCGTCGCCTAGCCTCTTTTACGCCTACAACAAGCAAATGGCCTAAAACATGGCCTAAACCCTAAGTGGCAAGTTTCACTTGCCTAGCACCGGGGATTGACGATCACTTCGTCACACGGATGCTATCTACGGGGGAAATCGCTGTTTTGGGGGAGACAAATATCAAACACATGAAATTAATTAGGGTTTCATAAAATTATAAATAGGTTAAGAAAACAACGGTAGAACGATTTCTTACCAAGAGGAGACGGAAGAAACACTCCGGGGAACCCTAGGATCAGATCTGGAAAAGATTGGAGAAGTTTGGGGAAACTAGGGTTTTGGGGGATTTGGGGATTTTGATGGGTCTTGGTGGAGATTTGGGGAAGATGAGAGGTGGATGGAGTGAATGGATGGTTTGGATGATGGATTTGAGGCTTGGAATGAAGAAATGAAGCTTGGAGGAAGATGGGGGCTGAAGGGGGAAGATTTTAGGGTTTTGGGTCGTGTTGGAGAAGAAGAAGTCGTTTGGGTTGGGTATAAATAGGTTGAGCTGGCGGCTGCCCAGAAATTAGGGTTTTAACACTGGTTAGTCGGTCAAAGAGCAACCACTGACCGACTAGTTTGGCAACTAGTCGGTCGGTCGACCAACGCAGACCGACTAAGTGCAAACAGTAACTCCTGAACGAAAAATAGGATTTAGAGTTAGTCGGTCCATGAACAAATACTGACCGACTAGTTTAACATCTAGTCGGTCGATGAACGTTCTTAGACCGACTAAGAGTAAACAGTAACTGATACAAAAATAATATGATGAGTTAGTCGGTTCAAGAAGCATTGCTGACCGACTAGTTTGCAACCTAGTCGATCAACCAACGTTCTTAGACCGACTAACGATAAACAGTAACTCCTGAGAAATTTAGAAAGCTAACTAGTCGGTCCAAGAAGGATTGCCGACCGACTGGATCGTCATCTAGTCGGTCGGTGGCCCTTCTTACACCGGCTAATGAGCACAGAAAGTACCGATACGGAGCGCGGGGCCCCGGGATCGATTCCTAAGACTCCTAGGCTTGATCTAACAGTTAGATACGACCGTTATGAAGTCCGTCACGAGTGACATACTTCGAAATCGACAATCCTAAGGAAGAAGCGAGAAAATACGACGAATCGATCGAAAATGAAATCTACGGAGACAAAACCACACAAGAGGAGAAAATCCATCAAAACATATATTATATTATAATAAATCCAGATACATGAAAAGCAGTCGTTACAAAGTATGTCACTAATAAATAACTTGGTTGGCTCGAGTAGTACAGTCCGAGGGGTCCTTTTTGGCCTAATGCCCTATTATCGTCTGATTTGGGAGCCATTGACCGGAACCTCACTTATTTGATGGAGCGATCCAAGTTATACACTTTTCTGTGAATGTTGCTTGATGTGCATTACGCGGAACTAATAAAAGAAAAGAAATGGTGAATATACTAAGAAACTTCAATACCCATATCTTGAATGATTGTTTTGATCGGTCAATTCCTTGGAAATAAGAAAACTAGGATAAAACGACGTGTTATACTTTCGCTTGTGCAAAACGATGCTTGTATGTTATTTATTCATACTAAATTAGAGAAAATATCATGTGATTGATTTTGTTCATGGATGTGTATATTGATGGTCAAGATCATGTTGGAATGCGTATTATTGAGCCATGCCATGAGCAATTTGAAAGAACTTATTGTTTTATTAATCATCCGTATTAATCGCTCTTTTTGCTAGAGACTAGCAAATCGCTAGTTGGGGGGTGTGATTCGGGTTCAATATTACATATTTAACCCCCCATTTAGCCCTATTTTGTGCTCATGTGATGCTACATTGTTCTCTAATTCATACGTATTTTGTACACAATTATTTATTAGAGAAAACACTCTATTTGAGCACAAAGCAGCAATTAACGTAGTATTTCTGCACTTGTTATATTTTTCCTAGCTTGGTCTCGATCTCACGATTCCAACGACTATTTATTTGTATTTTTATGAGATCTGTGCTAATTACGGTGTATTTTTGAATGCAGGATACCACTTAATTTAAGAAATACGGTCGAAATACGCGAAAAATACAGAAATACGGACGTATCTACACCGTCAAAGCGCCATCCAACGATCCACAGAAGCGGAGCGACGCGGCATTATCTCAATCGTCCAACTTTCATCCAACGGCGAGAAGAAGCCCACGGGCTGAAGCGAAGCGGATCGAGCGCTTCAGATCTTGGGACACGCGTCATGATCTTAGGAGTTCCCGCTTCGATCAATGGACAGGATTGACGGGCTGAAGCGCTGAGAAGCGGTCGTCGTAGCACGTTCATCGTCGTTGGATTTCGATCCAACGGCTCTCATCCTTAATCCGAAGACGCTGCGGAAGCGGGCTGAACGCGTTAAAAGGAGGTGACGTGGCGAAATCGCATCGATCAACCGCTCGATTTCACGGCCCAGATCAAATCCAAGTCAGATTCGTAATAAGAGCGGGTCGAAGCGAGACTTCGCGGGCGCAACACGGGTACGGACCCGCAACATGCCACGTGTCATTCCGACATCCAATCCCGCTATGATCAACGGCTGAGAAATGGGGCTCTCGCGGGTTTGGGTTTGAGCGAAGATTTGAATCGGGTTTGGACCCGATAACGCCACTTAAACCCGCAATGCCCCTATATAACGTATTTCTAGGGTTTTTGGGCGTATACAAGCAGATTGGGGCGTATTTTGGGCGTATTGGAGGCTCTAGGAGCCGTATTTCCCCTCTGAAAAATTCTGTAAAATTCCAGAGGCTTTTCTTAGTATTTCCAGAGAGTTTTGGTGTATATCTTGGAGATTTGGTGATGAATTCCTAAACTTTTACCTCCTATTTTAGTGTTTTTCATCGTATTTTGCTATTAGATCAATGTATTTGGCTATGAAACTAGTTTATTCTTGCATTATGAGTAGCTAATTCTTAATTGTGCTTGGTATGGAGTAGTTAGGGGATGTGATTTGTGTTAGTTTGGTTGAATATCCTTGTGCTAAACCGTTAAACGTCGTTAAAATTGTAATCTTTTTTCGTAAATCGACTTTTTCATCTTCCAAAAGAAGTGATTAAGTTGATGATCGCCCCAAAAGGGTGAGTTTTGATCTCCCCAAAAGGGAGTTTCACACCGTAGTTTTGATCTCTCCAAAAGAGAGTTTCATATCGTATTATAACTTTAGCGACGATCTTATTGAATATTTTGGTTGAACCCCCAAAAGGGCATCTTCCGATGAGTTGCTCCCAAAAGGAGAATTCATTGAGTTATATTGGATATTTTCCCGGTGAATTGCTCTCAAAAAGAGAATTCATTGTAATATATTCATCAACCAAATTAATACGAATCATTGATCCTAACGAACCCATACCATGTGCATACTTTTTATAGATATTTTCATACACGAATTTCTTTGTTCGCACATCACCATCACGCACTTTCACACCATCGCCATCATTAAAGTGGTTAGTTTCTTTTCGTAGGATTTCTATTTGATCTGAATTGTGGTTGCAACAGATTTCTTCCCGTGGATTCGACATCTGGACTCCCAGATTTTACTACTTGTACGGACTCTTGCGCTTGAGAGAGAGCACCTTTTCGGAGCCCACCACCTATCATCACTAAGAGTTATCATTGACAGATTTGTCAATCATAACCATATGATAACTATTGTGGGTCGTTCAGTGAACTCATTCTCCAATGAGCACCTGTGTCTCGTCTTCGACTTCGCCAAGTCAAACGATCATGAGATCATCGTCACCGTTATATGGTGAAGGCTAGGACACAATGTTCTATCCGATGTTTCGATATCCTTTTCTCGAAACATCTACGACCACGAACGCTTTTAGACTTATGCTACAGACGGTCAAACATTTCTCCTTGATCGAGATACTCATTTTGATACATGTTTGACCTTACATTAAGTCTCTGGACTTTACCTAAGTTAATTTCTAACGATAACTACATTATGATTTAACTTAGATAAATACTTACTATACAGCTTACTGTAATTTTAAACAAGATGTTTGTATAGATACACGGAGATAAATTGCCTTGTGGGCATACATCTCGCAACAACTTCGTCCTGATCTCCTTGGCCGTGGAATAAGGAATGGTGGATGTCGATCCAAGGATCACCGGAGGGACATCGAACTCCTTCGCTGCAAGGACATCATCCCGACGAACCGGGTCCTCAAACAGCAGACCCTTCCCTTTATCGAGGCCGGCCGAGGCTCGGGAGGACCACTAGACCCAGAAGAGGAGCTCCTATCCTCAACGCAGACATTAGACAAATCAAATAATAGAGAAGAAAGAAGGAGATTACCATGAAAGGATTTGAAGAGGGAAGACAAAGAAAAATTAGTTTACAATCGGAGGAGCGAGATCAGACTAGGAAGCGCAAAGGAAAAATCTGAAAGGGTGGCGATTTTATATGAGAGACAATTTCGAATCTGGGCCGTTCAAGGAAGGACACGTGGCGACATCCTGCAACCTACAGCACTTCGAATTCCACTCCCAAGGTCGGGTGAAGTCCAACCAGACAGTTTCATGATGACCTTCATTCAATACCACTGCCTTGACTGACGCACTTGTCAACTCCACACGGATCACATCACTCGAACTGAACCGTCTGAATCCGAACGGCTCGAGCTATGGGGGCAATTGATACGGCCCTTTCAGGATGGGCCCAGACCGAACAGCCCAAGCCCATGTCGAAAGCCTACATGCCTAGGGAAAACGAGGCCCCACAAAAACTCAGAGTCTGGCTGGCCTCAGACTGAAGCAGGCGCAACCGCTGACCCACTCCAACAGGAGTAACCACTCCCCTTAAAGTGAGCCCCCTTAATCTACATTAAGTGGCTCCATTACGCCCACCTTCACGACTCATGAAGGCGCCATTAAAGTGGTGGATCATCGGAGCGAAATAGGAGGACGTCAAGGAGACGTGGCCATGGAAGACTTCTATAAAGCAACAGGAAGAACATCGTAGAAAGGGACCACTTTCTGGATACCCAAGACCGGAGGTATTTCTTCTTGAATGACCTCATCTCCCACCTCATAATTCTCCTCCACAGCTCGGCCCGAGGACTCGCGTATCAGACTCCTCGTGAGCCATACCGATCCCACCGAGCATCCTTCAGATCCGTTCGGACTTAGGCATCGGAGGGGACTTGGTCGGAACCAAGGTCCGACCCCCCCCCCCCCCCCCTGATGAGCTCTCTCGATTGTTCAGGTCAAGGAGATCCAGCTGCGCTGAGGCTACCCTTCGGCGCCCAAATCAGCCCGGAGCCGAACGCGCTTGCCCCCGAGCCCGTTCATCTCCACCCCTACGGAGGATGTCGCACTGCCGAGGACTCCCATTCGGCACGTCGACGCTCGGACCTGTACGCTCTTTGCCAAGCCGAACGAGCTGCGTCCCGCTCCTGGAGGCCACACGTGTCCCGCGTGATCGCGTTGACCTCCAGCCCTCCAGTCAACCAACCTGCGGTGAGAAAACACCCAGAAATATGTGGCACTTATCCATTTTTATCGTTTGGAAGGAATGCTAGGCAACATAAGAGAACTACCGCCACAAATATTTAGGCCTTGTTGGGTTGGGGAGAAAAGGAAAAGAATAGAAAGAAAACAGATGTGAAATTTGATTTCCTTTGTTTGGTTGGAAAGAAAAGCAAAAAGAAAAAAACAAGGGGAAAAGTGAAGGAAAAAACCAATGAAAATTTTCTTACCCCTTTTCTCTCCAAAAACCAGAGGAAAACGGCGGGAAAAAAGATCGTGGGTTTCGTTCGCTTGCTCCCGAACCTCCTCCGATCATCATCCTTCCGATCGTCGTAGATCTCCCGTCGTGCTTACTCAATCCTTCTCCGATCCTTGTAGCTCTCTCATCATCCCATTCGGGCTCGGGCCGGGCCCGAGCCCGGGCCCAGCCGACACCTTAACTTCTGCATCATTTATTTTGTGGTTAGATTTGTTGGTTGTGTTTTATGATGCAATGGATGAATGTAATGTACAAAGAAATTCTTTGTGTTATTTTCCGCAATCTTAATGGTGTCCGCAAATCCTACAATCGTTTGACTATATGCCTCCAAAAGATCCTCGAAAGTAGGATGAATTGACCTGATCAGGGTTATTAATTGTTTCAATGTTAATTACATTATTGATCCAAGAACACACCCATCATAACAGTGGATGATGATGATGTAAGGGAATGATAGTAGTAATCTAAATGATTTAGATCATGCAACGGAAGACAAAAAATTAAAAAATTTTGTACTAGCAATCGACATACTTAAAGATCTACTGCAGTACTAAGATGAATAACTGAATAAAAACCATACTTTTGTGCGAGTATACTCAAGCGATACTCGCAGATCTAAAACACTTTTGGTTAAGACCAGAAGCGACGTGTTCTCCTGCCCAACCAGCACCTTATATGAATCACGGGATGAAGAATGCCTCCACAATTCACGAGCCCTCCAAAAAATCAAACTACCCTCCAAGCTTTGCTCAAGGAACTCGAGCGAGGAAGGAGAATGAAAAACTTTTGATTTTGTACGAGAGGTTCATCTGAAGAGGTTTAAATATCTCCGAACAATGAGACTTTCTCAAGAGAGATTAGTGCATTCTCAAGGGTCTGGAAAAGACCCCCTTTATAGTGCTACGGATAACCAATCGGATTCATATTGAGTGTTCCTATAGAACTCAACCTCATTCCTAAACACGCAAAGAAGAAGTAGTGTCCTTTATGAGTCGCATTAAAACTCTTAGATACATATTGGATTTGATTTAGAATTTATTCTTAATCAAATCCCGCATCAAATCTCAAATTCTGTGTCCTGTCACATCAGCACTAGTCGACGAGTATCATATACTGGTCGACTAGTCAGCTTCCTGGGCCTACTTACATAGTTTGGCCTAACTAGTCGACTATTGACATAACACTAGTCGACTAGTCATTGCTAAGTGACTATGCCTTCTTCTTTCTTTCATCTGATCACAACTCCTTGTGATCTATGTCCTTATATATCGTATACACTCAAAGTTTCTTCCTTCGCTGTTCGTGAGGAGTTCATCATCAGTGTAAGATTTTAATAGCTCGATTCCTACTTCAGTAGTGATATGATCACACCATCTTGCCGATCGGTTACGCCTCTAGCTGAGCATGCCGACCCCTGTTTTAGAACTGTCATTATCTGGTTTATAAGAATGAAATATCACTGAGATAATCTGAGCCTTACAGTGACAGATTCCATGCAGTCCAGTCCCTTCGTCATTACTATATATGTTGCTAAGGTTTTTAGGGTATGATACAATGTTAAACCAAATTACACGTTGAAACCCTTGAGGCAAATGTGATCCCATATATAGTTATCAGTTGGATGACACTTGTTAACTCTTAACAAGTTCATCTACTACCTTGGCCATGGATTTACTAAGGATCTATTGACTCTATTATGACACTAACCTCCCATACCGGAGGAGACGAATCCTGAAATCTAGTCACTCCCTTCTCATGCTTTCAATTATACCCAGCAGATACCTGCACATCAGTTGTAAAGCCAATGTTCAATAAATACCAAAGTATAATCTTCCACATGTAAGGTCCTTCTTTAGTACATCTCCGGTCAAAGAACTAACATGCACATACTGCCACCTGAGAGCTTCTGTTGACACTCAAGGTATTATAACTGTACAGAAGCATCTCTGGTGAGTCATTCTATAAACTTATTATCTAACAAAGACATGTACATCATCTATCGAAATCTCCACACCGAGTGGCAATAAGGTGGGCCACTACATCCGATTGTATAGATCAATGCACACCGGTCTAACCGAAATATCAATGTTACGTCTCAATATTCCTCCGATTAGGAGCATTTTTGGACATATGTTTGGGGGACACATTGGCCGCATTATTATGATCTCATCATGATCCCAATGTTCCTCACATAAGTCCTGAGACTTTATCCATGCATCATATAACACAACCACAACCAAATGACATAGATGATTACAAAGATAAAGAATACCAAATAGCGTACTATTATTTCGAATGAAATGTTTATTACAATTACAATAATTGTCTAAGGGCATACATTCCCCAACGGTTCTCAACACTGGAACTGCTTGTTTCAAGCCATCGGCATCATCACCAAACATGCCATTCCCCAAAACCCAATCCTCTATCATTGCCTGAAACATTTTCATACATCAACGGTAACGATCACTTGTCACGGATCTTGAAAGCCTTTCGCAACGATAAATATCGTTGCGGAAAGAACCTATGGCAAAGAACATTTTGCCGTTACCAAAGTACCATTAATACATGTTCAAAGTACCGTATGCGTCAGCAGTTGGAAACTTGATTATGAATGATATATACCAAGCCTAACATAGCACATTCAATTGGAGTTGTTGGCATATACTTTCAAATCCAGGAAGGAAGTACTAGGAAGCACTAAATTAGCTTTTATGATATCTAAAAGGCACTCAAATATGCCATTTTAAATTATGAAATGTAATGTCTCGTCAAGGAGAAGAAGTCGAAACCGAAGGAGGAGTTGATTTTTTGGGTGAAACCGGAGATAGTGTGGGTTAAACTAAATGTTGATGGAGTAGTAGCCAATGATACGGGTGCATCGGGAGGAGGAGGTATTATTAGAAATCATAATGGTGGATGGATCATCGGCTTTGTCTCATTCATGGGTATATGTTCAAGCTTAGCTGCAGAACTTTTCGCCATCAGAGATGGGCTCTCTCTGGAGTGGAAAGAAGGCTTCAGGAAAGTACGCTGCGAATCGGATTCAAGAGAGGCTCTGCAGACTATTGGCAGCAAGGACTGGGAGCATCATCAGTTAATGGCGGTGGTGGCGGACATCCGGGAATTACTTGATAGAGATTGGGAGGTTGAGACGGAACACATACTGAGAGAAGGCAATTTTAGCGCAGATCTCTTAGCTAAAAAGGGCACCAAGCTTGAGGAGGAGTTCAGGATCTTGCATCGATGCCCAGTTTACTTGGAAAGTCTGTTGGAGGCGGATGCGGCCGCCGGTGGGGGTGAAGCGAGGCTCCCTCCAACGCAAGTAACATTATTTGCCGAATCTCGTAAATCCTTATCCTCTGGCATTGATATTACAACAGTGAAGCTGATTTGAGATGTTGCGCACTGTGTCTCGTCTGGACCACAACCAATGCACAATGAATGCTATTGGACAAAGGGAAGGAATCAACGTTGACTTGCTCCTTGCTTTTCGGCGTTGAGCTGCCACCATTGAAGCATAGGCTTGATAAAATCAAGCACGCAGCTTTCTCTTGCCGGAAGTTGTCCCTCTCATGATCCCTGTCAGGGCCGGCATTCGAGAATCTTTCTTGGCTCTCAAAGCTCATCATTCACACACACAAACAGACACACATGGAAAAGTATTACTGTTATTTAGAGTCTTAGACTCATACTAATTCTATGTTATATGAAGATTACAACCGATATAAACAATTAATGCTATCATACATATCGTTTTGTTGATTGAAATTCCTTGTGGTTTAGAGTTCTAACCTATGTTGTTACATACATGAACATGAAAGCACATGGAATATACGACATGACATGACATGGCTTAAGCAAATTCTAAAGCAAAAGTATTGCGTCTGGCACATACCTGACGCACATACATATATTTAACATGACACATGATATAGGTTGGCATCCAACATACAATCAGATTACAATAGACCATTATCTTAGCAAACAAAATCTCATTTTCTTCGACATATATATTGGTTAAGAAAGGGAAAATATCCGTTACACGAGTGCCTAAAATACGGAGTATTTTAACCGAAAGCTACTGCAAAGCAAGCAAAAATTGGAGCCAAAGTACTGGTCTATAGAAATGCTATATATCTAGCGGACAACACCATATAATTCGATCCTGAAGATGTAGCCCATGATCAAAGCATGGGATGAAATCCTATGAAGGCTCATTGGGTCTCCCGAACACCTGGTTTCTCAGATCGTACCGGTTATAGGCTGAGTTCGAGCCCGAGGCATCCTGATCATCGGAAGCCGTCGGAGGTGGATGGATGTGCTCTCCTTCATAGACGATCCTCAGATTGCCAGTGTCATTGGGAGGCCATTCCGCCTTCTTCTTTGCTCCGCAGTTGTTTCTCCGGCACTTGAAATAGCTCCTACTTGCAAGAGAAGAACTCTTTTTCAATAAATAACAATCAACTTAATTAATTTTTGGTCATAAATTTGCAAGCACCTGTTCTTGGCTATCCTTATGATGTATTTCTGGCCATACTTCTTCCATTCGTGGCCATCCGCCGGCATCGCCAACTGATTCCCCTCCGTCGACCCGGCCGCTGGCTGATCTCTCCCTCGAACATCATGCCCGTCCCTACAAATGAAAACATTCTGTTTACTGTCAGCATAAAATGACATATAAGTTCTCTCTGAAGTGGAAAGCAGAGATCGGGCTCTAACTACATGCGCCATGCGCGTGGTGGGAAGTAACCATCATTCTATAGTGTCATGAGCATCCTGTTGTGCAAATTGCACCTGTATGGACCCATGATAGCACACACAGAATACGATAGGAATACTAACAAATCAACTCAATATGTATGATAAAAATTCTCTCCTTTTATGCTCTAGGACTCTTCCTGCTTTCAACACTGGAGACTCTTTGTAAGAACATGTTGGGATAAGATCAGTACTAAAATCAAAGCAATTATAAGAACATGAACATGTTGGGATAAGATCAATAAATTATCGGAAAAGAATGCATATGCAAAAACAAAACGAAGATCTGTAGTCTCATCTAATTCTATACAGAGATATACGGCGAGACCCACAAGTTGATTTCAGATCTCCCCATCAACCCTTGCCCAAGATGAGGGTAATATTGGTCTACAAAAGTTAATTAATCATAGCTACCATTCTAATGAACTAGAAAATCAAACCATCCAAGCTTTTCTTTCCTTTCCTTTTTGCTTTCTTGATATAAAGCTCTAACAAATGCACAACAGAGAGAGAGAGAGAGGGGGGCATACATTGGAGAAGAAGACGGATGTGGAGGAGTTGCCTTGGCCTTGAGTGAGAGAGAGAGAGAGAGCGATACATGTACGAAAGGTTAAATAGTGAGCATCTAAAGCCAACCTCAATCAATATTATTATTTTTGTTTTCGGGTGTTTATTTTTTGATCTTTATTGGTGGGTGGCGCCTGGAGGTGGTCAAAAAATTCCAAGAACTCAACGTCAATCGACTTGTTACTGTCTTCCCGCCATCGGCGTATGTTAACTTGTGTGGGGGCACGAAGGGAAGGCAGGAGGTGGAGCATTCTGTTTGCGACATGTGGCAGTCACGTCAGCGTGGTGACGAGAGCAATCGGGCCGGCGGCCCGTATCGGTTTCCGAGAAGATTCTGTGAGGAAATAGAAGCCCGCCAGCTGGCCCCTGGACCCCACCAGAATTCTGTGTTTGGGGGTAAGTGTGTGGATGTGAAACAAAATAAGAAAAGTGAAAAAGGAGGGAATATTCTTAATTAAAGTTTTATCATTTGGTTGATGGGCTTTGTTTTGCTGGTGTGTGTTTTTTTTTCAGTGGAAGAAGAAAAGAAACTGAGTTATTTTTCGTTTTAAAGGAAATGGCTAGACTTTTTAAAGAAAATGTAGTCGGAGAAGTGTGGTCGTTTTCGTTTCCTGCTCTTGGAAGGTTCACCGAGACTTCTCCAACTCCATCCTCCTGCTAGTCAGTGAAAGAAGAAAAGAAACTTGTTTTAAAGATAATGGGAAGACTTTTTAAATAAATTTAGGAGAATATTTATTCAAAACTACATTTGACTTTTATTATTCTTATCAAAAATACATGTTTATTCTAAAAACTTATCAAAAACACCTTTAACTTAATACATGTTTTGATCACTTTGAAGCTTTCGTCGTAGGTCCATATGGTTTGGTATAAGTAGGTAATAGAAGCTAAAGAGCGGAAGGTTGGCAATGTTTGTTTCAAGCCACTAAACACAACGAGTGCAGATTTGGAGACAAAGGCATTGAACCGCTTGCTCTCCACTAAAGTTGTGAAGAGGAAGAAGAATTGATCAGAGACAAAACCAGACAACAACACTACAAAGATTGCAGAGATGGCGGAAGAAGATAGCTGCCTGAATAAACTCTCACACCAAGAGAGATTGGAAGATTCCAACGACCATGCTACCGTAGAGAAAGGAGATGGTGGCTATGGTAGTTGATACGTCTATTTTGCGGAGGCCCAACAACAAGGGCCCAAAGGCGCAGCCCACTACGCGAAATCATAGAGGATCTAAGCCCACCAAACGAAGCCCGAAAGACACGAGCCCAGAAATCCGACTTCCGATCAGAAGCCCGTCTGCGAGATCAGGCCCGCCCGACAAGGCCCCCTAGAGGACCCCCGAACGTCGATCCGACCCGACCCCGAAAACGCGCAAGTCACTCGCCCACTCCAGCGACAACCGTTCCCCCAGGCCCACTACCACTTAATGGCCGTTATGGGGAGGTGCTGGCATGGCGCAGAGAGCGGCGATGGGGATGCGGATTGAGGGGGCACGATCGGGGGCGGACGAGGGACGTGAGTCGTGGGCAATCACGACAAGAGGCCTATAAAAGGGCTAGAAGGACGACTGGACAAGGGACTGCATCTCAGGTAACAAAACCTAAGGTACTCCATCAACGACCTAGTTCCCCCACTTCATCTCCTTCCCCCCGCTCGCGCCGGTGGGCGTCGTTCCGATCTCCTCTCGAGTCGAACCGTCCCCGCCGAGCCTCCTCTTTCAGATCATCATCTGACTTAGGCATCGGAGGGGATTTGGCCGGAACCAAGGTCCGGCCCCCCTGACGAGTGTTCTCGTCTGTTCAGGGAGACGTCTGATCCAAGTGCCGAGGCTTCCCCTCGGCTCCACACCGGCTGCGCATCAACCGAGGCGACCGAGGCTACCCCTCGTCGTCCGACCGACCGAGGCCGAGCGCATCCATCCGAGCCGAGGCTTCCCCTCCGCTCCGCATCGGCCGCGCATCAAGACAAGGCGCCGAGGCTTCCCCTCGCCGTCCGACCGTCCGAGGCCGAGCATCTCACACCGGGCCGAGGCTTCCCCTCAGCCCCCTCGAGGCCGAGGATCCAGACCCGGCCCAGCTGACGTGTTCCATGTCGTCTGCATCTCCGACTCGCGTCGCGTCTGCACGTGCTCGACGCACCCAAGGGACCCAAATCGGCCCATTGACCACGTTGACCGGGCAGTCCACGGTCAACGCTTCTGTAGTGAGAAAACACTCTGAAACATCTGGCGCCGTTACCGGGGAACGAACTATCCCACGGAGAAACAAACCGCACTTGCAATGGCACACGCCTGCAACGGGAAGAGACGCATGCCCCCCATCCCGGAGGAGGGGAATGGCGCACCCAACAGCAACCTTGAGGGCGCACCCAACGGCAATCACCCCGCCCCCTCAGCTGAAGAGACTGGCGGGTCCGAGCTGGCCACGCAGGGGCAGCTCCGCGCCCTGGCCCAAGAGACCAACGTGAACATCCAGACGTTGGTCGCGACGGTACAGCAGCTCATCGGCGCCGCGCCAGCCAACGGAGACGTGTTGGGCGACGGCCAACGTTGGGAGGGGGCCCCCCGCTCCTGCGGTCCGCTGTGGTCGATGACCACAGAAACCGAAGACCGAACACGGAGCGTCGGTTCACGCTACCCGGCTTCCACCAGGCGAGATCACGCGCCTCCTCCCCGTATCGTGAAAGGAGCCGGAGGGGAACCGAATGCACGGGGGACGAATCGGTGACCGCGTTGTCTCGACGGCCACGATCACCCCACCGCAGAAGAAGCGATCGGCACCACTCGAGGGACTGATCACGGCGAAGCGGAAGCTCCCGCCGGAGGAGCCGGGAACGCCGGATCAGCCCCACCCCCAGTGTGGCGAGGGCCGTGGAGCCAGCCCAGCCAGCGCCTGTGCCACCACCACAACCGAACGAGCTTGAGGTAGGCGGGTGTCGGACCCCCGGAGGCATCCACGGAGACCGGTGCCCCCTGTCGCGGAGAATAACCTACGCGCGGGTCCCTTCTCGATTCAAGATCCCAGTGCTGGGGAAGTACGACGGGATAGGAGATCCAGGGAACCACGTGATGGACTACGAGGGGGACATGTCCTTCCAGGGAGCCGATGATACCCTGCTCTGCAGGGGCTTTTATTCGACCCTCCGGGGAGCAGCGAGAACTTGGTACCGCAGCCTACCCAGCCGCTCCATTGACAGCTTCGAGGAACTCACCCAGCTGTTCTGCAAACAGTTCATGGCAGGGCGACAGGTAATGCCTGATGCTGAACATTTGTTTAACATAGTGCAGGGCCCGACCGAGCCGCTCCGACAATTTATGCGCCGCTTCAACACGGAACGGCTGAACGTAAACAGCCCTCCCGACCTCGTTGTCCAAACGGCCCTAAAGAAAGGGCTGCGTCATAGAGGCTTGAAGAAATCTCTGCATAATGATCCCCCGAAAGACCTCCCTGGGATCATGGCGAGGGCCGAGCGCATCATGTTGACCGAGGAGACCTTGGCCATCGAGGCAGGAAAGGCCAGACGAGGGACCAAACGCGGCGATAGCGAGCGCCGCAGCCCCGAAGGGTACCTGACAGAGAAGAGGGTGAGAAACAGGCAGCGGAGAGAGGATACGAGAGACGCCACCCCAGACGCCATCCTCGCTCAAGTGCAGAAGGAGGAGCGTGCTGATCGCCCCCCGCCGAAGACAAAAAGAGGGGGGAAAAATGGGGAAAAGTATTGCAAATACCACAAGGACAACGACCACGACACTGAAGACTGATGGCACCTAAAGAAGGACATTGAGAAGTTGATGAGCCGAGGGCACGCGAGGAACTTAGCCGATCAGCCGGTCCATGGAGAAGGAACCTCCATGCAGCCGGACAAAGGGAAGAAGGTCAACACCGTCCAAGGACCCCTCCGCATCATAGAGTGAGCAGGCGAGGCCCCTCCCCCCAGTCGCAGCCTAGTCAGGAGGAGATTATCTAGGTTTACATCCCTCAGTCTAGATTAATTTCTTTTTTCCTCCAAATGTACTAGTCCAATAGGACCTTTAAGAGTACAAATGCATTCCTTTTACCATTTCTTCATCTCCGACGGAATCAACATTTCGCTAAGGGTGCATAAGAGTGAAGACCGCCACCTCACCAGACGGGGGGTCAATCAAAACCGGTCCTAAGCCGAGGAGCTTCACCCTCGCTGACCGACTCCACCACTCGTAAGTCTGGGGACAATTCCCCCAGCCAGCCGACCGGTCCTAAGCCGAGGAGCTTCGCCCTCGCTGACCGACTCCACCGCTCGTAAGTCTGGGGGCAATTCCCCCAGCCAGCGCAGACGCCGACCGGTCCTAAGCCGAGGAGCTTCGCCCTCGCTGACCGACTCCATCGCTCATAAGTCTGGGGCAATTCCCCCAGCCAGCGCAGACGCCGACCGGTCCTAAGCCGAGGAGCTTCGCCCTCGCTGACCGACTCATTCGCTCGTAAGTCTGTGGGCAATCCCCCAGCCAGCGCAGACGCCGACCGGTCCTAAGCCGAGGAGCTTCGCCCTCGCTGACCGACTCCGTTGCTCATAAGACTGGGGGCAGCCCCCAGCCATTAATGACGTCAACCGACTTGTCCACTCGGGGGCAAGGGGCGACCTCCCGGAGAAAGGAGGCGAGCGACCACCATCAGCAGAGGAGCCGAGGTCGCAGCAACAAAGCAAAATGCGCGGGAAATTCAAGTAGGTCAATTTCATTTCCAACAATTAACCGAGGTACAAAAGTGTCTTATTTACAGGAAATCGAAGTGGAGAGACCTCCTTACAAATAATCCGCTCTTGGAGGACAACAAAATTCATCACCTACGAAAACTAGGGTAACGCCGGCAGAGCAAAACTTGTTGACCAAGAACACAAAGTTGCTGGCTCAAACGAACATCCTTGCAATCAGCAATTGTTTGCTCCGAAGCAGAGAGCCGGTAAAGAAGCCAATGGAGATTGCGAGGTCAGGGATCCATTTCAAGTAGGCCGGGCCGAAGCGAAGCGGATGCTAAAAAATTTGAGGATAAAAACAAGGATGACAGGCCGGGAAGGACGACCTAGGGAACCCGGGCTCGGGAGGACGCATCGTCAGGCGCCTCGCCCTGCTCGGAGCGAGGGGGATCGACAGGCGGAGGGGCTTGCTGGACGCACTCTGCACAATCCCGGAAGGAGGACTGGACGACTTCGACGATCCGAGGGCCGATAAGGTCTACATACTTACCAAAGGCCTCCCTGAGGACCTCGAAGATCCTCTCCCCCAGAGTCCTGACGACACCCCTCTCCACCTCATCCGCAAACCACGCCACCTGACGCCGATCCGACAGTTCCCTCTGAAACTCCTCCCTCTCCAGGCGGAACGACTCCGCCGCTTCCTTGGCCAACCGCCGAGCATCCTCCAACTCTCCCTGGAGATCGGCCACTCGTCCCTCTAGCTCGGCCACCCGGAGCTTAAGTTACCGAGACTCCATCTGGGCCGCCACCGCAGCTACCTCCGCCGCCCCAGCCCGCTCGTGGTCCTTCGCAGAGGACGCCTCCAGCTCCCTCAAACGGACAGCTCGACGTTGCGACTCGACAGCGAGTGTTAAACCCTGAACAACAAGACATGAGCCAAGAAGAGAGCGAAGGGAAGAAAGGGACAGTGGGATAGCCAGACCTGCTGAAGGATCCAGACCAAGGTGTCTGACACCTTGTCGGCTGGGGCCCTCTCAAGGATACTACGGTCCCGGGGGAGGACGGAGCCCTCGGCCAAATGCTGAGCCACGGCTCGGTCGACAAACACCGAATCCCCGGGGGTGACCTCGAGGGAGACCGAGCTGCTCGCCAACAAGGCGCCGATTCCTGATAATGGAGGCGGAGACGCAGCGACGGGGGTGGTCGTCAGGGCCACTGGAAGATCCTCGGCGGCCACCGCCGGGGCACGGAGCACACCGGACTGGAAGGATCTGCGCCTTCCTTCATCCTCTTCCCTCCGTGAGGCAGAGGCTCGGCAGGCGCCAAAGGGGAGCGCTTCCGCCTCGTGCCACCTCCACCCTCGGGGACAAGAGGGGGCACGCCAAGCGCAGGAGGAGTTGCACCGGACCCGTCGTTACCTCCCGCCACTTGGGCTGGTGGGACGGGTACGGCCCTTGCAACCCCCCCCGGGGAGGAGACTACCAGAAGAAGAGGCGGGAGGCGTGGCCACCACCTTGCCCACGGTGGGCTCGGCTCGGCGCACCTCCTCCTCAACGGTCCGCCGAGGTGCCCTTCCCGAGGTGCTACCTCGGCTCCGAGCGGCTCCACGCCGAATCAGCTCGTCAACGTTGCGGGTGAACTCGCGACCAGCCATTCCTGCAAGCGAAACCGAAATCAGGGTAAGCCACGGGGCAATCCAGGACTGAAAAAGCGACCTACCCGGAGACCACAAGACGGCCTTCAGGAGTAGGTCGTCCAGCAACGGCCAGATAGACTTCGCCTCCAGAGGGAGGGCCGACAGCAGCGCGACGGCCGCCTGATCAGCCTCGGAGAGGGTTAGCGTTGGGCATGGCCGACCCGACCCACCCCAACCTGTCAAAATCTGGGCATCCTCAAGGAAGACCACGAAGACATAATCCGAGCTCCAATCCCCCGCCCAGTGGGGTAGCCCGATCAGGCATTCCCTCCCCGCGCGGGCTCGGAGGTGCAACCATGACCCTAGACCGACCGTCTGGATCTGATAAAAATGGAAGAGAAGGGGGAGAGATGGCTCCAGACCGCGAGTGCAGCAGAGCGTCACAAAGCCTGTCAGAACCGCAATCGAACAGGGGGTGAACTGGCAAAGGGGCACCATGAGGTACTCCATGACTTGGATAAAGAAGGGATTGAGCGGGAAACGAAGACCCAGACGGAACATCTTGACGTAAACGCCGACTTCGTTGCTCCTCAGAAGACAGATCCGCTCGTCGAGGAAAGGGACTCGAACATCATACGGGTGACAGAGGTACCTTCCCCGAATCCCCGCAGCCGCCAGAAAAGAAGTCCTCGACGGCGTTTTGAGGACAGCCGAAGGAGCATTAAGCCGCACGGCAGCCGGCGCCACATCATCGCCGGCATAGTCTGGGAAGAGCTTCCCCTTCCCTTTATCTCGGAGGGAACGGCTCCTCGAGGAGGAACCGGATCCCACAGATCGGGGCCCACCCCGCCTGGACTCAGGAGGATCCCTCGCCCCTTGGCCAGAACCACCTATCCTAAGAGCAGCCATAATATGAGGATGGGAAAGGAGTTACCTTTTTGTTTACTTGGAGAAGGCAAGGAAACGAAGGCGGCGAAAGACTCCGAGTTTGTGGAAAGCCCGAGCAAGGAAGAAGTTGGGATCAAAGCAGACGGGCAGGATTCAAAACGCCTGACAGGAACGCGTGGCAAGCCTCGAAGAGCCGGCGGCGTTTCAAAATCGGCGCCAAGGTAAGTCCTATCGATCCGCCTCATCATAACCTTCATTTATGACCACGCCTCGACTGACGCGCCAATCGGAACCCCAGGAGTCACATCGGTCGAACCGAGCCGGCCAAGGCCGATCGGCCCCACCGATGGGGGCAATTGATACGTCTATTTTGCGGAGGCCCAACAACAAGGGCCCAAAGGCGTAGCCCACTACGCGAAATCATGGAGGATCCAAGCCCACCAAACGAAGCCCGAAAGACACGAGCCCAGAAATCCGACTTCTGATCAGAAGCCCGTCTGCGAGATCAGGCCCGCCCGACAAGGCCCCCTAGAGGACCCCCGAACGTCGATCCGACCCGACCCCGAAAACGCGCAAGTCACTCGTCCACTCCAGCGATAACCGTTCCCCCAGGCCCACTACCACTTAATGGCCGTTATGGGGAGGTGCTGGCATGGCGCAGAGAGCGGCGATGGGGAGGCGGATTGAGGGGGCACGATCGGGTGCGGACGAGGGACGTGAGTCGTGGGCAATCACGACGAGAGGCCTATAAAAGGGCTAGAAGGACGACTGGACAAGGGACCACATCTCAGGTAACAAAACCTAAGGTACTCCATCAATGACCTAGTTCCCCCACTTCATCTCCTTCTGTTAGTGGTTGTGCCCTAGGCCAAATAATTGGACCTTTATGTTATGTCATTTTCATTTATAAAATGTTTCTCTTATTATTGTTATTATTATATTGCTTGCATGTTTCTTTATAATAATGGTTGAATATTTGTTTTATGCTATTCTAATAATCCCTAGTCATTCATCATTAAAGGTTTAATGAAGAATTAAGATTAGTATGAGTTTGGTAGATAATTATGAGATAATTATATGTATGGTGATACAAATCAAACTTATAGGTACTTGTTGGAGAACATGTACTGGATAGACTCGCTATGAGATCGTTACATGGATTAGTGTCATAAATGATCTCATAATAGTTATGTCATTGAATCCTTTGACCAGAGCTCATCACAGTTTCCTACATAAGGAACATCATATTTTGACATAATCAAACGTTATCTTTAATCAGATAATCATAAAGGTTATAATCGAATATGATGTGAATTATGCAGAGGAAAGTGAATGAACAAGATGGAATTTGTCCCTCTCCTATGAGAGCTATCTAATGGGCCCCTCGATAAGTAGGACTGAGAAATGCATGGCCGTGCTCAAATGAATGTTATTTGATTTTATCAGTCTACTTAGAAAGCGAGAAATTAAATGTTTGAACAATATAAGTATGACACTACCCATGACTTATGTTCAAATAAGATATCATGTGACAAAAGGATTATGACATGTCCTATTGGTTAGGTTAATATCGGACTAACGATATTCATATTAATTGGGTAGTCAAAATGTCTTGCAAGAGGCCAATTATGACTTGTGGGCTTCTAATGAGATTAGGCCCACTGCCAATTTAATATGAGCCTATTGGGTCGCACACAAAGAATGAATTGGATAGGATAGGGTTTAAACATGATTTCGAATATGATTTGAAATTCGTGATAAGGTGAAATATCTTAACCGTCAGATATCGTATCTCGTTAAGATAATATCCCTAAGATATCGTCGCTTAACTGAAATACGTTAATGTGTTAACGTGGGATTCTTATCCTAAGATAGCGTCACGTAACTGAATGTTGTTAATGGGTTAACGTAGGATTCTATATAAAATATAGAATCATGATTTTCAGTTTTAAGTTTTTCAATCTATCTCCTCCGTTTTTGAGAAAAACAAATAGCGAGAGAAACCCTAGTTGCGGAAAAGGAGCTAGCACCCTCGCAAGTCCTGTTCGTGACGTTCGCGTGTGGATACCGATTGAGGGTGGTCGTTCGTAGAACAGCACATATAGTCCGACAGATTCAGATCGTCGCAGCACATACAGTCCGACAGATTCAGATCGTCAGAAAGGTTAGTAATCTATTCAAATTAATTAGAATCACATGGATCTCTTGGTAGGTTTCTATTTTCCGCTGCGTATAAGTTAGTTGTACTATGATAGAAACCCTAACACCTTCCCCTCGCTCGCGCCGGTGGGCGTCGTTCCGATCTCCTCTCGAGTCGAACCGTCCCCGCTGAGCCTCCTCTTTCAGATCATCATCTGACTTAGGCATCAGAGGGGATTTGGCCGGAACCAAGGTCAGGCCCCCCTGACGAGTGTTCTCGTCTGTTCAGGGAGACGTCTGATCCAAGTGCCGAGGCTTGCCCTCGGCTCCACACCGGCTGCACATCAACCGAGGCGACCGAGGCTACCCCTCGTCGTTCGACTGACCGAGGCCGAGTGCATCCATCCGAGCCGAGGCTTCCCCTCCGCTCCGCATCGGCCGCGCATCAAGACAAGGCGCCGAGGCTTCCCCTCGCCGTCCGACCGTCCGAGGCCGAGCATCTCACACCGGGCCGAGGCTTCCCCTCAGCCCCCTCGAGGCCGAGGATCCAGACCCGGCCTAGCTGACGTGTTCCACGTCGTCTGCATCTCCGACTCGCGTCACGTCTGCACGTGCTCGACGCACCCAAGGGACCCAAATCGGCCCCTTGACCACGTTGACCGGGCAGTCCACGGTCAACGCTTCTGTAGTGAGAAAACACTCTGAAACAGTAGTAATTGTTTACGTGTGTTTTCTCACCACTGATGTTGTAGGATGATCCTAGCTTGATGATTGTAGGGTTGCGATAGCTGACATGAGATGACACTGGCAGCTGACTGGGCACTGGGCCAACTGACCTCGGACTGAATAGACCTTACTCTGAGCTGTTGGAATCAGGTCCGAACGATTCTTAGGCTATCATTAGCTTCTTGCTACATGAGAAGCTAATTAGCGAAAGTCAGATTTGTGGTCCGACCTAACCCCATCCGATGCTCCCATCAGTCGGTTGATCTGTTAGGAGATCAACCGATCGTTATCGTGTTGAGCTATGGAGAAAATGTGGAGTTTTAGATGGAACAGATACGGGTGTTGGAGTACATGGTTGTCAAAAAAATGTCTGGAAGAATGTCTACAGAATCCTCCTATCTCTCATTGTCCGAGAGACCATTTGTAGGCGATGGCTTTTGAGGGACGTTAGAGAGTAACGTCCGAGTTTTATGGCGTTTTATTGCTTTTAGCCTGAGCTGTCGGCATTGATGATGAGCTTAATAGTAGGTCATTTGCATGTCTACATTCTAAGCCGATGCTTTAAATGAAGAAGCCTAATGGTCAGTCGAGCTGTCGTTTTGAATGAGGAGACGGTCGGCCTTACGTGGGTGGCCTCCAGACTGTTGGATTGAAATTGCAGGCTTTACTAGGCTTGTTCGCTCAAATAAATGACTGAGCGATCATTGGGCCGTCAATGGCGCCCCATCTCCTGAGCTCAACTGACATGGTGGTTGAGGTTAGGTTATGTGGCACGTATTAATTGGATGTGCATAATAGTTGAGACGATGTATGTAATGTTCGTCGCCAAAAAACCATGCACTAGAATTTATGCTCCAAAGCGCACGAAACCAGAGCGTCGGTGCCCTGAGATGTTGACACGGGTTGTAGATCAGACGGTTGAGCTCGCCTAAGTGGGAGTACTATCCTATATAAATAGAGAGCAAGGTCTGAAGAAAACCTCTTCTGCTTCTTGGTAGACTTGCACCCACCGTTACCCTTGCTTTCTTCTTCTCTGTTCTACTTCATCGTCGAAGGAGGAACGTAGTCCTCTCTTCTGTTCATGTGCCCTTCACCTTCTTCTTGCTCAGATTCTGAGATGGTTAGATTGTGGGCTGAGTTGCAATGGGATGAGAGGGAAGAGCCCACCGCCGTAAGTATGGATGAGCTTTCTTATGTGAAGGAGCCTCCACACTTTGATGATGTGCATGAGGTCACCCAGCCCTCAGAGCCCAAGAATGCCCTTGATAAAGGGAAGAGTTTAGCTCTCGAGTCCCCCAGCTCAAAAGTGCTGATCTTGCAAGCTAGGGAAGATCAATTTATAGTGCTTGCCAAGGTCATAAACATGGTCACAGAGGTACCCCCTCTCTGGATTCCAAGGATCTGAGCTAAATACCTCCAATCTTCTTATGGGGTTATGTCATGCCCCTCTTACCATTATACTTGGGAGCGAGGATGCGAGCGGGTCTGCATGTGCAAGCAAGGATGATGTACTTATGTTTTTCTTTCCTCCTTGACTTAAACACAATAAGCGTGAGTGTGAAACCTCGCAGGTCCTTGCATATATACTCAAAAACAACACAAATATCAATAATTTTATTACAATCTCAATCATCTCAAATATTGTAATGCCCCGCTTCCCAAAGTACGATGGAAGTGAGAACGTTACGAAGGTCCGCATGAATTGGAGCGGTGAAGCACGAGTTCACTAAACGTCTGTGATAACAACATAACAGGGTTTTGCCTGCATTCAGAATAATAAAAATATTCATATATTTAAAGCCACATCCAGAAGTTCATACACGAAATAAAATCGACAATGTCCCAGCACCGAAAGAAACTACAACATAGAAAGCATACCCTACTACAAGTACTAAAGCAAATCTAAAAGCAACAACAGAAATTCGGTCTCTAGTTCGCAGGGAGTGACTCGTGGTCAACTAACTCCTGGCTCACTGGGTCAGCCGTCTCAACAACTCCTGGTCCTGGTACTCTGTCTCGTAATCTGACATACATTCAAAAAAACATGAGTGTATATCAGCAAGGGTCTAGCAAGTAAGAGATGAGTCGATCCAAGGCAAGGTGTACGATTACTAAACAATTTATGAAATATTAACAGTTCTAATCAGAGTTATACAATTAATCAGCAACATAGTTATAAACATGGCGATTCTAAAGATTTAAAAGTCAGGTACTTCTAAGTATGGCAGTTTTAAAGATTTAAAACAAACACTGATGAACATGGCATTTCTAAAATAGTATGACAATTCTAGTGTGCAACAATGGTAACAATAATTGGTTCAAGTTTTTCGTGCATGTGTTTTCTACTATGTCTAGGGTTCACGCCTTTAAGTCGCGGAGAGTAGGTCGATCCTTCTCATGGGGGTATAATCGTGGTTGACGCTACCAACCACCTAGGTGGTGCTCTTGAAGGGGGTACTCTACACGCACGCTTAGCGGCCGCTGAACCCTAACCCCACCTAAAAGTTGTACTGGAACACGAGCTAGCCTAATCAATGTGTACGAGTTCACGAATTCAAGATTTTGCCTTCGAGGGCACGATTTCACGAATTCAAGACGTTTAATGTGTTCCGTCAATGTCCATACTACTAATCAATTTAATCTATCAAAAGAGCAATTTCTAACAAGTGTGTGTACAGCATGAAGTGAAGCATGGTGACATATTAATAATCAGCGTTGCATATGAAAAAATGCAATTAAAACATTAAAACTCCAATAATTTATATAAATTCGTACACTTGCCTGATTGGAGCGTTTTCGGGTGTCCGGGTGATCGCGGTGAGACGCGGTTTATCTGTGTCATTAGATTCAATGTCGGGTTACTATGAAGTTAACTTATTAAAGTTATAACTACATATGATTTATGCATAT